>CM070907.1:3757500-4382500 GCA_036417435.1 Inia geoffrensis
CCTGACAACATCCCCATCCCCCTTGGGAGCCACCCTGGCACAGGGAAAGGTCAAGACTGGGCTGGGAGCATGGAGGTGGGAGATGGGGCAGGAGAACTTGCTTCATGGCTCGAGGGCTGTTTAGGACCTTAGGCCTTGGAGTTGGGCCAACCTGGGTCTCCATCGAGGCCTACCCAGTCTTGAAACCCCGTTCATAGGCTGTGGAGCCGGGTAAGGTGCTCTACCCTGTCCAAGCCTCAGTCTCCTCCTCTGTGAAATGGGGACAATAATGACACCAACGTCACAGGGCCATCTTGAAGATTCAGTACAGCTTAGGAGTGGAGGCTGGTGCCTGGCACACAGGTGGCAGGGCTCTTATGTCAGCTGTGATGTCACCACCTGGCTGTGGTGTGGGTCGGAGACCGTCGTGGTGAGTATGATTAAAATCTCCCCCTCACTGAGCACTGACTCAAGGCCAGCCCAGTCCAAGCAATTCGCATGTTCTCCAAACTCCCTCCATCTAATGACTCAGGTTGTCTGCAAACAACCCTAGGAGACAAGGGTTGCGTCTCCACCAGTCGGTGAGGAAACTGACACTCAGAGTGGATGTAGAACAAGGGCAAAATGGCAAGGCTGGCCAGACAAGACTTGGGGTTCCTGCCCAGAAAGAAGGCTCCAGAGCCTGCCCCTTCCCCCACAGAGAATTACTTGCCAGGCATACCTCCCGGTTCTCCAAGGAGGATGGGGCCATCCCTGGAGCCCCTGGGGAATGCTGGCTGAATACATGAAGGAAAGGAGAGAGTCAGGGGAAACCTGCCCTACCCGTTTGATTCTTAGGTCTGAGTTCCTTTTTCTTTACAAGACATTCCTCCTTGACCTCCTGTCTCCATGAATCTTCCCATGCAAGCTCAAATTCTTGTCTCAGGAGAGCAGACTGAACCTCCAAGCATGCAGCCAGCATTAATGTTTTTTTTCAAACGGGTCATCTCTTCACCAGGATGCTCTTCTAGCCCCTGCCTGCCTCCCACTTCCTCTGTTCTTTCTCCCTTTCCTAACTCCAGACCCACTGCTGGTCTGTACCAGGCTCTTCCCTGCCACAGGACCTTTGCACATGCTGCCATCTGGGAATATACTTCTCTCCACTCTTCACCTCACTGGTTCCTTGATTTTCACTTCTCAGTGTGTCACCTTCTCAGAGAGACCTTCTGTGACTATTCTACCCAAAATCGGGGTCCCCTCTTATTTTTTCTCACAGTGACTTGTGATTTTCGTTCATAGAACCAGACGCAATCTGTAAGTAATTGTATACTCACTGCTGGTCCCCCACCTATCCCTATCACCCACCTGAGGGGTGAGGCACTTGGCCTATTTATCCGCCAACACAGAGACAGTCACTCCCTGAACTTCTGGCCCACTCTCCTCAGACAAAGAAACCCAAGGGCTTGTGATAGGAAGGCCTGGGATCCAAGTGCATAGGACAGTGAGGGCCAAGTGGATATGGACAGAACACCAACAGCATGTTCTACATCCTGTCATCACTTCTACAGATGAGAAAACTGAGGCTCAGAGAGAGTAAGCAATTTCCTTGAGGTCACACAGCCAGTGAAAAGCAGGTCTGGGCTGGTCCCAAGGTCTCTTGAGCCCCAGTGCTTGTACTACAACCCTGCATGGTCCCCAAGGACAGGCAGGACATCAGGGGTGGGCACAATGGTGCAACCACTATGGAAAACAGTATGGCCATTCTTTACAATGTTAACACAGAGTTACCTATAACCCAGCAATTCCACTCCTAGGTATGTACCCAAAGGAATTGAAAACATATGCCCACTTGAAAGCCTGCACACACAGTAGTCAAGGGATGGAAATAACCCAAATATCTATCAGTTGATGAGTGGAGAAACAAAATACTGTAGTCATACAATGAAATAGTATTTGGCCATAAAAAGGAATGATGTTCTAGTAAATACTACAGCATGAATGAAGCCTGAAGACATTATGCTAAGCAAAGGAAGCGAGACACAAAAGGCCACATACTTATGATTCCATTTATATGAAAAGTCCAGAATTGGCAAATCCATAGAGACAGAAAGTAGACTGATGGTTGCCAGCGGCTGGAGGGAGGCTGATGATGAGTACGGGGATTTCTTTTTGGGAGCGATGAGAATGTTTTAACACTGGTGTGGTGGTGGCCACACAACACAGTACAAGCCCACTGACACCTTAAATGGGTGAATCAATAAATCAGGGGCTTCCCTGGTGGCGCAGTGGTTGAGAGTCCGCCTGCCGATGCAGGGGACATGGGTTTGTGCCCCGGTCCGGGAGGATCCCACATGCCGCGGAGCAGCTGGGCCCGTGAGCCATGGCCTCTGAGCCTGCGCATCCGGAGCCTGTGCTCCGCAACAGGAGAGGCCACAACAGTGAGAGGCCCACGTACCGCAAATAATAAATAAATAAATAAATAAATAAATAAATAAATAAATAAATAAATAAGTTTGATCGTCACAGCCAGGGCTGCAAGTCTTTCTATGAGAGTGGGACTGATCGGGCCCTCCTATGTTTCGGCGGCAAGTGGGGGACAGGAGGTGGGGACTGGGTTGTCCCAAGTGGTCTTGGAGGGCACCCCTGACTGTAGTACCACTGCCCACCAGCAGGTGGCAGTGACCTCAGAGACAAGCCCCAGGTGGGCCCAGCTGACTGAGGACCACAGGGTCTGCCCAAGCCTGGTGGGCGAAGGTGGTGCCTCTGCTGGTGACGTGCCCGCAGCACCTGCTGGGTCACACCCTGGGTCAGGCAGTCGGGAAGGACTCGGTAATCAGTTCAGGACTGACTAGACCCGGGAGGACTGGACTCTGCCAGGCCATCCCAGCCTGCCCGCCTAGGATGATGCTTGGAGGGCAAAGGGCCCCTTCCCCAGTCACAAAGCAAGGAGCAGGCAGTGGGCGTGGGTCCTGGGTAAGGTATGCAGCAGGCGCCTACTATTGCTGGCTGGACGGGAGACAGAGAGCTGCTCCCCCTGCCGAGAAGGTGTTGACCTGTACAAAATGATGATGTTGGTGGTGATGACAACAGTGAGGGGTGGGAGCAGGAAGAGGAAGAAGAGCAGCACATGCTGGGCACCTCCCACATCACTTGGATCTGAATTTCGGCTCTGAGTTGTGTTCTAATTCTCTCCATGTGATAGGTGAGGAGCCAAGGCTCAGAGAAGGGAGGCTACTTGCCTAAGGTCACACACCTCCACGGCTTCCAAGGGTTGGCGCCTGCATTCAACCCAGCCACCTGGTTCCAGAACCTCGCTTGGGCTCAGGTGGTCTTAAAAAGGGCCTCGATTTCAGATTTTTGTCTTAGGGTCCTTGATTAAACCAGTGGTTCTCAAAATGTGGTCTCCTGACCTGGGATTTGGCTGGAAAGGCACTCCCAGGGGAGGCACCCAGCAGTCTGTGTTAACCGGCCCTCCAGGGGATGCGCTAGCGTTTGGGAACCCTCGAGCTAGAGGGACATCTCCATGGGTTGCTCACATGTATTAACTTAGCACATAAAATACCGCTATGAGCTGGGTGCTTTCCACCCATCACCGCACTGAACTGTCCCAGTCACTCTGCAAGGCTGGTGGTTATGATCCCCATTTTACAGGTGGAAAAACTGAGGCTCAGGGGAAAAGCCCCAACTCCCTAGTGGTGAGGCATGGGTCTGAGAGGTTAGACAAAGCTGGGTATGAGAGGTTGCTGTGCCTGCTGCCCTGTGGACAGACGATGGCCCTAGGGTACGTGGCTGCCCCGCCCGCCATTATGCATACTCTCTCTCTCTGTGGGCTAGAGGGCAGGTGGAGAGCTGGGCAAAACGTGCTACCTTCACCCAGGTACGTGGGTCTTGAGAAAGTCATTGCCACTGAAATATGGGCCTCATTGTCTGGGGCTACCTCGGGCCTTCTGCTGGGAGGAGACAGGCTGGAGTGGGCGTGGGGATAACAGTTCCCCTATAGCTCACCAACACATAGTCTGGGGCATCCCCAGCCCCAGCAGCATCAAATTGGGTCCTTCTAATGCTCACTTTGTGGCCCCACCTTGAGGCTGCTTTTGGAACCAAATGGATTCAGATTCCTAGCTCATCTTGGCCCCAGTTAAACTCCCCAGAGTGTCTGTTTTCCCTCTGGAGTTAGAATTTAGCTCAGCTACAAAGGCCAGAAAATTCAAGATAAATGTACTTTAAAGAAGATAAAACCATTTATCTCTCATGTAAAGGAGGTCCAGGGTGACAAGGCTATGTCACATTCATCAGGGACTCGGCTTCCTCCCATCTTTTTCCTTAATAGTAATCATCTGGGTTTGACCTCATGGTACAAAATGGCTGCTCAGGCTCCAGCCATCCCATTCACATTCCCTGCAACAGTAACAAAGAAGACAGGCAGGTCCCCAACCTCAGAGGACATCTCCCAGAAGCCACACCCACTAGTGTTGCTTACCTCCCATTGGCCAGAATATCCACTAGTGTTGCTTACCTTCCATTGGCCAGGCTTTAGTCACACGGCTGCTCCAAGCTGCAGGGGAGACTGGGAAATGTAGTCTTTACTCCAGACAGTATTACAGCAGGCAAACCTCTGAGTCTCTATTACCAAGGAGAAAAGAGAGAAAGGATATCAGGGGTCTCTGCTTCCTTAGGGTGGACAGCATGATACCTCCTCCACCTGTTTGCCTCCTGGAGCCGTCAAGTCCTTCCTCCCTGGCGGCTTCTTCAAATGTCAGGAGCAGGGAGAAGAATGCGTGGCCCATTGGGTGTCCTCCCTGCTGCAAGAGTGAAGATTTATTGCCAGCCCAGCCCGAGGCCACCTGCTGGAGGTCAGAGCCCCTGCCGGTCCCACCCCAAGCCTGGCCATGGGAGCTTCCCTACCCAGGGCCCAAGGGATGCATAGAGGCTTTTCCAACAGGACCCTGAGCGGCTGTCGTCAGAGGCCCCTCCCTGGACGGGGCCAGGGGCTGGTGCCCTCACCTGTCACTCCCACCCTCCCCCCCCGGGTGGGGCCATTTAGAGGGCCGCCAGCCAGACCAGCACCTTCCTCAGAATCACAACCCAAGGAAGTGGGTGGGGCAGAGCAGGGGAAGGGCAGGGAGGGGCTGCCAGCCCTTGAGGGAGGCCACGTGCAGGGCCCAGGAGCTGACCCCCGCCCCCCGTGGGTGCTGGAAGTTCTTACCTCCGGCCACCTCCTGCGGGGGGACAGGTGTTAGGTCTCAGTCCCCGGTCTGGCTCCTCCTGGGCCAGATCCTCAGCACCCCCAGGAGTGATGCTGGCAAGGTGGGAACAGAGTAATGGCGGTGTGTGATCTCTGGACAGCCCTCCGTGGGGCAGTGGTCATGGGGGCTCAGCTGGGGCCTGCAGCGGGCACACAGCTGGACTTTGGCTCCAGCTCAGTAGCGTCTCCCTGGCAGAGAGAACCGGGCAGCTCCATTCCCCGTGAACAGAAGGCATCACGATTCCAGAGGGCTGGGGGGAGGAGGGCACTGGCCCAGGAGTGGGAGTTCTTGTCCTGCCAGCTTGGCTACCAGCCACGTGAGATGCTGGCCTCACTGAGCCCTGGGCACATGGTCTTTCGATTGGACCTCAGGATTATCCTAAGAAGTATGTGCTGTTATTATCATCCCTGTTTTTCCAGTGAGGAACAGTTCAGAGAGGTAAAGCCATCTGCCCAAGGTCACACAGCACTGGCTCTTAATGGTCAGAGCATGGACGTGAATTCTGATCTTTCCACCTCTTACTCACTGCTGCGTGGATAGGACAGTTGCTTTGCCCCTGAGCATGTTTCTCCCTGTAAAATGCCCCACCTCCGGGCTTCCCTGGTGGCGCAGTGGTTGAGAGTCCTCCTGCCAATGCAGGGGACACAGGTTCGTGCCACGGTCCGGGAAGATCCCACATGCCGCGGAGCGGCTGGGCCTGTGAGCCATGGCCGCTGAGCCTGCGTGTCCGGAGCCTGTGCTCCGCAACGGGAGAGGCCACAACAGTGAGAGGCCCGCGTACGGCAAAAAAAAAACAATGCCTCACCCCCCCTTAGACAATCTTGTAAACCAGGCAGTGTCAGACACTCGGGTGAGAAGGTCCTTGGGTCCCCAAGGCAGGCAGACCCAGAGGTCACTGGTTCCAGTCCCTATGTGATGTCCACAGGGGCCCAGGTGGGTTTCTCGAGAGCTGGCCCACCCTAAGAGTCTGGGGTCTTGTAGGAGATGCTGTTGAGGAGGGGATGAGGCTGGAACTGCAGTCCTGGTCAAAGAGGAGGCAACCCCTTGTCACTGGGAAAAACTCACCCCTGTCCAGTGCTGGGCCCTCCTCACTGTGCCCACCCCCGAACCCACCCCAGTGTCCCCATCACAAGGATGGAGTTCTGTCCCCAGGGCTGGTGCTCTGCGGTGGCCATCGCTGAGGCCTCCCCCAGCAGCAGGTGGTGCTGTATCCCTGACAGTGGGGAAGGCCTGCTTGGTGCCATCTATACTCCCCGCCCGCCACCCACTCTCGCTCCCTTCACAGATACTCACTAACCTCCTGTTCCTACCAGCCTGGCATCTTCCTAGCAGAGAGAGGACAGTGGGCCAGGCCAGCTCCCCAACCTGTGCAGCCAATGCTATGGAGGGCCCCATAAGATATACAAGGGACAAATAACTACTTTCAGATGTGCCATGTCATAAAGTATAGCTCGGAGAATGATGTGATAGGGGAACAGGTAATACTTTGACCAAGAAGATCTATCTGGGAAAGAGACATCCAAGCTGAGACCTGAGTGATGATGGCGGGGTGGGGCAGCAAGTGCAAAGGCCCTGTGGTCGGGAGAGCCCTAGCCCAGGCCTCAGGCAGCCAGGCCAGCTGAGGGGCCACCCGGAGCATGGGCAGAGGGGCACGAGGTGGGGGGAGACAGGGAGGACAGCCCGTGCAGGGCCATGCTGGGGACTCTGTATTTTGTCCTCTGTGTGGTCAGGAACTTGGTCTGGGGCTGTGGCTCTGAGGGCAGAGGCAGAGGTTGGGGGACCTTGCCTTGGCCTGCCTGGGAAAGAGACCCCCACTGCTCCCTAAAGGCGACTGGTGTCACTGCTGTAGCTGCTAACCTCCCACCACACCCCTGATCAGGTCTTCCCTTGATCTCCTCCAGAGCTGAGGAAATCAATGTCAGTATTGGCTCTGCTCTTTCACTACCCAAGCACCGTCTACCTGAAAGCCCATCCCCAAGTTCTGCCAAGCAACAGACCCACTTGAAGAAGAAAACAGATGTTGGGACTTCCCTGGTGGCGCAGTGGTTAAGAATCTGCCTGCCAGTGCAGGGGACACGGGTTCGAGCCCTGGGCCAGGAAGATCCCGCACGCCCGGAGCAACTAAGCCCATGCACCACAACTACTGAGCCCGCGCGCCTAGAGCCCGCGAGCCACAACTACTGAGCCCATGCCCTAGAGTCTGTGAGCCACAACTACTGAGCCCGCGTGCCTAGAGTCCGTGCTCCACAACAAGAGAAGCCACTGCAATGAGAGGCCCGCGCACCACAACGAAGAGCAGGCCCCGCTTGCCGCAACTAGAGAAAGCCCATGTGCAGCAACGAAGACCCAAACACAGCCAAAAATAAATAAATAAATAAATTTTTTTAAAAAAGAGGAAAACAGGTGCCTATAGAGTGGGCGGCTCAGCGTGCTCAGCGAGGGTTCGTGTTCACCATCTCAGAGTCACTCAGATTTCTGGGGGAAGCATCGAGAACCCAAGAGATAAAGGGGCCTCGAGGAGGGGACACCCACAGCAAAGCAACTCATGGAATCAGCGTCAGCCCTGGCCACTGTCAAAGACAGTAATGAAAATCAAAAGCCATCTCAAAACCGTCGAGGTCATCAAAACAAGGTAGGTCTGAAAAATTGTCACAGCCAAGAGGGGCCTAAGGAGAGGGGTCAACCAGATGTGATGTGGGCTCCTGGGGCAGAAAAGGACAGTAGGGAGAAACTACTGAAATCTGCTTAAAGCTTGGACATTAGTTCATAACGATGTGTCAGTATTGGTTCATTAGTTGTAACAAGTGTAACACACTCCTGCAAGATGTTAATTCTGTAATGGGGAGCCTGGGTGAGGGATATAAAGGAACTCTCTGTACTATCTCTGTAACTTTCCTATAAATCTAAAATGACTGTCAAATGAAAAGGTATTAACAAATAAAATGAAACATCCAATATCATTGCTTGCCTGTCAAACTAGTAAAGCCTAGCAGGGAAAACACAAGAACCAAACCGACTTAACCCAGAGCTGCTGAGATGTGGGACAGCCTCCGACACGGTGCCGTCAGCGTACATGCGTGCTTTCGAGGGCCGTAAACTTCAAGCCCAAAATTCTTGGCCTGGATCCAGAGATTCCGCTCCTGAAGATCACACCCCAAATGCAGAAAAAAAATGTTTATCCACAAAGATGGTCATCACAGCATTGTTGATAATAGAAGAGCAAAAAGCAAAAAAAAAAAAAACCCAAACACCTCAGAAACTACCTAACAGAGCAGAGCGGTTAAGTAAACCATGGTATATCCATCCTCTCTACAGAAGAGTGAGGAAGTTTACAACGACCACGCAGTGATGTGGGATGATGACAGGGTATATTTATTAAGTGAAAACAAAAATTGTATTTGCAGGATGGTTCACACATTCGTCTGTTTATTCAGCAAATAAATATTTATGGAGGCCTTGGCTGTGCCAGGCTGCCCCTACGCTTAGGAGGAGGGGACCAGAGAGCCAGTGGTTATCAGCCCCTGGGGTAAGGGTGTCCATGGACGTGACCGTGCTGGACCCTGGGGCGGGGGAGAGACTTTCCGATGTTGAGTCAATCGCCTCCTGAGAAGGTGGGGATGGGCTTTCCAGGGGGAATGTGGAGTGGATGGAGTCCCATCTGGTGGGGACTGTGCAGGAAGATAAGACCTAAAGGCACAGGCATGGCCATCGGATCTTTTCCGTCTGGCAAGAGGAGACACGGAGGGTAAAGGTGCAGTGACCGCTCCATCGACAGACAAATGATAAAGAAGATGTGGTGCATATACTCAATGGAATACTACTCAGCTATGAAGAATGAAATAATGCCATTTGCAGCAACATGGACGGACTTAGAGATCATCATACTAAGTGCAGTAAGTCAGACAAAGACAACTATCATATGAAATCGCTTGTATGTGGAATCTAAAAAAATTAAAATACAAATGAACTTATTTACAAAACAGAAACAGACTCACAGACATAGGAAGCAAACTTATGATTACCAAAGGGGAAATGGGGGGAGAGAGAAATTTGGAACTTGGGATTAACAGACACACACTACTATATATAAAATAAATAAACAACAAGGACCTACTATATAGCACAGGGAACTATATTCAATATCTTGTAATAACATATCACGGGAAAGAATCTGCAAAGGACTATATATATAACTGAATCCCTTTGCTGTACACCTGAAACATTGTAAATCAACTATAGCTCAAAAAAATTTTTTTTGAATTAAAAAAAATAAAAGAGGCAATGACCAGATCAAATTGCTTCCGGAGCCACCGCCTGGGCTCTGGCCCCTGGCCGCCCCTCTCGCATTGTGGCAGCCCATCCACCGTGACCTGCGTCCTCGGTCAGAGGAAACGGCCCTTCCCCTCGGAACCTATCAGAGCCTCCATCTCATGGGGCCTTTCTGCTGCTGCATTCCCGGCCTGGGTGATCAGGATGGACGGAGGCCGGGCCTCTTCTGAGTGCACGGTCACTGCTTCTGGCATGTCCACATCCCCTGCCCCCTGGGACCACAATGGCTCATGAGAAGCCAAACATCCCGGGCTGACGTGATGCCCAATCTCACCGAAGCTTGGGTCCTGGGAAGCAGAGTCACACGGGGGCCTGGGCTGTGACCAAGGTGGGCAAGAAGCCCGTTTCACCCCGGCCCGGAGCATCTGTGTTGAAAAGGAAGATCGGGGCCCCTCCGCCGCATTGCAGTGCAGGGTTCTTCTGCCCACAAAGGCCCTCGCTGCTCTCAAAGGCGCCCATGAAGAAAGATCAGGGCTCTTACCTTCCTCCTACAGGAGGGTAGGAGGGGACTGAGGCTCAGAGATGGTGAGCGACTTGCCCGGGGTCACACAGCAAGTGGTTAGCAGAGCGGAACCCCATACAGGTCTCCCATCAATATGTTCCCATCCCCTCCGGGAACCGTTGCTGGGTTTGTTCCCGAGTCGCCTGGGCCCACCGTCCTTGTCACGGCAACTGGGAAATTAAAGGAGTGTAAAACACATGGATGGAACACAAAGGCAAAAAGAGAGCTGATGGCCCACGAAGACGTGGCTTTGGAAACGTAAGTAAGTACGTTACTTACGTACTTACGTAAGTAAGTAAAGACCTTACTACAAAGTAACGCGGTCAAATCAGGCGTGGGCAGGGCCTTGGGAATTGATGATGGAAAATCGCAGCCTCAGACGTCTGGGTTTGCCCTAAGCTCCTGCGGCTAACTTACATGCGGCCGAGCTGAGCGGCGAGGATAGAGGCCATGTGTCCATAAGGCTGCTAATATACTTCCTGCTTGGCTCCTTCTGAAACTGTGCCTGCCCTGCCCTGCACCGTGGCAGCAAAAAGCTCTCGGAAAGACAGACGGGATGGAGCTATACTCCAGCTTCAATGCTCCCACCGCTTCACTTTGTGGTCAAGATAAAAATGCCTCTCCGGGGCTCAGGAGACCCCCGCGACCCACCTCCCATGTCTCCATCCCACTGTGTGCCCTGAGCCCCTGTTTCCTACATGTGCTCCTCCAGCCACGGGGTGAAAGGCAGCCCAGGCTGGCCATGGGTGAGCAGGTCAAACACAGATCCCAGGGCCCAGCTTGGACCCTTGGGGCCACCCAGACACTGCAGGGAGGAGATGGGCTGACAGCCCTCAGAGTGTCAGAAGCTGCCGGGGATTTGGTTTAATGTGCATGAAAGGTAAAGCCTTTTCTGCTGCCCCTAAGCCAGACTCCTTTGAGCCCCTCAAAGTCCCTGCACCCCCTGAGGGCTCACAGAGGCCAGAGGGCTCTGCCCTGGGGCCTTTTCAAAGCCCTGCTAGTCCCTACAGCCCCTTGACATCGGCCCCCCCTAGGCTGTCCCTCTGGGCTCTCTGCCCTTCATGCCAGAGGCCCCCGTGTCTCACCTCCAAGCCTTGCACTTGGCCTAGGTCGCCTGCCCCACCCCGAGCAGAGCTTCAGGACAACCAGCTGCCACTTCTTTAGGGATGCCTCCCTGACCCCCAGACCAGGTCAGGGCCCCTCGCCCCCATCCTACCCACCTGGAGGAACTTGGATCCTGTTTCTAAATTCCCACCCCGTGGGGGACTCCTTGCTCAGTGTCTCCTCCCCGTGGAAAGGCAGCTCCGAGAGGCAGGGGTGATGATGGCATCTCTGCCATGTCCCCGTGCCTGGAACAGAGCCTGCACCTGCAGGAGCACAGCCAATGTTTGTTGAATGACTTAGTGAGCTTCAACCTTGGGCAAAATACTCCCTGCCCTGCCGGCCTGACGCCATCACAAGACCATCTTACCAAGGTCAGAATGGGAAGGACGGCACGGCCAAGACTGGTGAAATACTTAGGAAAACCACTCGGGCCTAAGGGGTGGAACCTGTTTGGTCAACGGCCAGCATTTCAGGTACCAGGTGACAGGATGCGCACCTGAGCTGTTTTGCAATTTGATGTCTTTGGGATGTGGCAGCATGAGATCTTTAGTAAAATTCGACGTAGCATCACTTTATAGGGAATTCCTTTCCATATTTTTTTACATCTCCTCCGCTATTACATGTGTATGATCTTAAGGGACCAAAAATACTTAGGTGAGCAGACTCGTTCCTCTGGCAAAGGACATGGAGGGGAAGTGGGGCTCACTGATCAGAGCTCCGCTCTGTTCAGGAACTCAGTTGCTGTGTGGGCTTCCTGGGACTCGAGGCGCAGGAGACTTTGCTCCCCAGATGCGTGCTCATGGGGTGACCCCGAGCTGGAGCGGGCTGGGCTGCCATGGCTGCTGGATTCAAATTCGCTCCGGCCTCCTGGCCGCCTCCTTGGCTGACCCCTGCGATTTCACAAAGAAAAGCAGAGCGTCTGTGAAACTGAGAAGCCTGAGGCACCTTGGGGGGTCTCTGCCAGATTTTATTTTGGCTCCTGCTCCACGTTTGCCACCGGCATTTCAGTCGGGCCCTCGCCCTATAGCTACAACATGCCAGGGTCTGGGTTTAACTTGAATGAGCTGCTAGGAAGAAGTCCGGGCCCGGTCTGACCTGGTTCTCAGGGAATGACCTCCGGGCTGGGAGCATCTATTTTAAAGAAGGCTCCTGCCATTTGGTCTTTGCCAAAATAGTTGAAAGAAGACCCCAGAATATAGCAGGCTGGGTCTGCCCCGGCTTAGAAGCGCATCTCAGGTTTAGAGGCAGGCGCGTGGGATGTCAAGGAGCAGGCAGCAGAGGCAGAAAAAGGCCTCTTGTCATCGAGACCAGGGGCCCGGGAAGGCCTTTGGGCTGCCCTGGAGGGTTAGCATCCCAGGCCTGGAGCTGCTAACCGGGAAGGCCCCATGGGGTGACTCAGTGGCAGGACTGGCTCAGGAGAGCACAGGCAAATGGAGTGCCTGTTGCTTTAGGCAGTAACTTAAATTTTCCTCCCCATTGTTACCCATTTTGCAGATGGGAAGGCTGAGGGGAAGAATGTTCCCAAGGTCTCACAGCCAGAGTAGTGGGTAGAGTCAGACGGTCCTTACAGCCCCCAAGAATGGACCACAGGCGGCCGTGCGGCCTCCCCCATCAGTGGCAGCAGTAATGTAACAACGGTGATGGGGAAACATTAGTTTACCTACTGAGGGCGATGCTTCCTGCTGTTTACTAAGCCTGGAGGAGGCGGGGGATAGGGGAGGGATTCCCTCGTCCCTGCACCTGGGGGCTGGGCTCCGTGTCCCTGTGTGCCCCGAGTAGGGACTGGTGAGCAGCACAGTGTGGGCACCAAGGACACAGCCAGTGAGGCCGAAGCTGGAAGAAAAACTGCCTCTAGGGGTTGGACGAGCACTGACTTGAGGACACTTTTGACTCAGTGAGGCTGTGCTCTGGCCACACCAACTGTAGCCCCAGGTGAGACAGAGCTCAGGGTCTGGACCAGCCCACCCGTGGCCAGGCCACCTTTCTCAAGCATCCTTGCCCCCAGGCTTGTTGCTGGATCCTGCCCAGATTTGGCCTCCGTCCCCTGCGTCCCCCTCACAGGGCCAAGTACAGCCCTTTATCCTGGTGTCTTGTAGCCAGCATCCCAACCGGCCAAGGAGGAGCCAGCCAGCAGGGGGGCCGGGTGCACTGCGCCCTCCCCAGGAGCACCAGGGTCCCCGCCTGGATGCAACCTGAGCACAAGCCAGTGACACGGGCCATTCTCGGGGACTCAGTGGGTGGAAGATCGGACACAGGCAAGGTGTCCGTGTGAGTGCCCGTCTGCCCAGAACGGCCCAGGTGTGCCCCTTTCGTCCCAGTGCCAGAGTCAAGACCACCTCGTTTTTCTAAAAGCCCCAGGATGGACTTTCCTATGGCCACCCAGTGATGGGGGTTGGACTTCAAAGGTCAGGCAAGGCTTCCCTGAAAGGTCAAGGTTGAGCTGAGGTCTGCAAGGTAAGTAGGGGATAACCAGGCCAGAAAGGGAAGGAATGCCTTTCCAGAACTTCTCTTCCGCTCCATCCCGGGCCACCCCTGCAGCCCAAGCCCCCATTAATCTCTGGGCTGGTGAATAGGAGCAGAAGACCCATTGCGAAGCGTGTGTTCTCCTAGGATGGACCCCTCCCATCTCCGTTCACTGGGTCTTCCTCCCACTTTGCAAAAGAAAGGCTCAGCTTTCTGCGCCAAACCTCTCCAGGTAGCTATAGCTCCAGGAGCTCTCTTCTGGCGCAGAAGCCTCGGGGCAGCAAACAAAGGTGCAAGGTGAAGTACAACATGATACTGCTTCCTGCTCTCCCTGACCTGGAAGCAGCCTCCCGCTAGGGTCAAGGATGGCTGGAGAAAGGCAGTTTGGCCTGCCCTGGGGAGCAGAGGGCCAGAGGCAGGACGATTCCATTCGATGACCCTGTCTCCCTAATCCCACAGTTGACAAAGATGCACTTCGTCCGACAGAGAGGTCCCTGAGACCAGCAGGCTCCCAGCTCGAGGCAGAGATCTGGCGCTTTCTCTCCATCTACAGATGTGTCCACCGATGGCCTTTCTCAGAGTTAAAAGTCCGAAGTAGGAGGTTGGCTATAGAGACGCACGTTAACTCACTTGTTTGAACTGAAAAAATGCAGTTAGATGTCTTCTGATGATAATCTGATCTCTCACCTGATCATCAGTAAGGTCAGTAAGGGACTGACCTTACTGATTGTGTTGTTATATGGTGGAAGTTTCCTATATGTTGGATGAATGAAGCCTGTAGTAGCTTCTGGGTGCGGAAAGAAATATATGTAAACGTATGATATGTTAAACTTCTTATCAGCAGTGTTGGCCAAGCCATGTTGAAATCAGCTATGGTCCCACTTCCACTCCTTTCTTCCTTCCTTCCGTGATAATGGGTTTAACGGTGTACCTCTGAGTAAAAGAGTAACTGGCATAATGAATCGCCCTTTCACAGGTCTTGGTGAAAAGACCTCTGGATACGTTTCCCAGGAGCTGAGGGAGCGTGACTCCGACGACTGATGATACACCCTTTGCTGATTCCGGTAGCTTCGGAGTCTTTGCTGTCAACAAATTCGACTGGGATCTACTGGACGTGTCAGCAGACAGAGCAAGAAAAGACTTTTTTGATGATAAAATAGCATGTGATTTTGAACATACACTTTGTTTGGCAGGTGTTCAAATCCCTGGGTGACATCACCATCACAGATCTTCCATTCCGTCTAATCATTTCTGTAAATAAGTCTTCTTGGCTTTTACATCAACAGAAATGGAAAATGAGAATGAAATTGAGGTCAAATTCCATGTTATTCCAGCAATAAGTAATAATGATCATATGAAATAATTGAAAAAAAACCCCGAAGTCTGTCTTCTATCAAATTAAAAGATTCATTTCTAACGAATTTTATTTGTGCTTTTTACTTGTCCATTATTTGATATCATACATACGGTATTTTGATCGATCATGTATGATAATAATGATGATGAAAACAAAATCCTAAACAAGAATGTTTAATGCCGAAAGTCACAAGAGGGACTTCCCTGGTGGCGCAGTGGTTAAGAATCCGCCTGCCAATGCAGGGGACACAGGTTCGAGCCCTGGTCTGGGAAGATTCCCACATGCCACGGAGCAACTAAGCCCGTGCACCACAACTGCTGAAGCCTGCGCGCCTAGAGCCCGTGCTCCGCAACAAGAGAAGCCACTGCAATGAGAAGCCTCCGCAATGAGAAGCCCGCGCACTGCAACGAAGGGTAGCCCCTGCTCCCCGAAACTAGCGAAAGCCCGCAGGCAGCAACGAAGACCCAACGCAGCCATAAATAAATAAATAAATAAAAATAAAAGTCACAAGAAACTCATTTTTAAAATATCTCAATTCACAGAAATATTTTGGTTCCAGAGAATCATGATAGGACGATCAAAAAAGATTTTCAAGGTTAAAATTACCTTAAATTTGGATTAAACTGGTGGGGGAAATATACATGCAAAGAAAAAAAGGCCAGGATTTATGATTTTTGGCTGCTAGTGTAAAGCTCATTAATATTTTTTTAAAATAAAAGATGGAAAAAATGGAAGATAAATCGCTATGGTTTTTTAGACTCCGTTGGACACACTAAAAAGAGCAACTGAAGAATTTTATTTTAAAACGTCAATATTTAAAACACACCTCACAGTACATTCTTTGCAAGTAATTACGACAGATTTTGGATTTCAACTTGGAAAGGTACAAGGGAGCCGGCTCATTCCCGCACAGGAGGGTGAAACTGACACTGAGGACAGTGGGCCAGAAAAGAAAAGGAGCTGGGGTTCCCAGTGAACACCTGCCTCCCTGAAGGAAAGAAACCTGGGCTGAGCGAAGCTGCTCTGGGCAGGCTGCCCGGCTGGAGGGGTGAGGCCCAGACACGCTGGCCCTCTTCCCCACTGAGGTCCTCACCCCGATTGCCTATCCCTGGGGACAAAGAAACACACATGTCTCCCAAGAAAAAATAATAATTTCCAGACTGAGGTCAATCGAAATCCATTTTGGGGGAGGGCAGACTTATCCAGGTCTTCAGGGTACACTCCGTGGGCCTTTAACAGCCGGAAGCATCTTAGGCAGGCGACACAGCAAGTTCAGAAGTGCCCGGGGGCAGAGGAGACCTGAGGGACGGATCCGGGGAGGTGTTGGCCTCAAAGCCGAAGTCTCGTTTCTGCCCTGAGGTCACGTGAGCCTGTCCCCCACCCGCAGGGCGAAGGTGTCCAGACTAAGTAGGATGCTCTGACCGGGTATCACTGCGGACAGCTTTCCTAGATTTCCCCCCCAGTCTGGTCCCTGGATGCCCCTCTCCCAGGGAGTAGGGTGGAAGCAGAAGGGAGTGTACCGCCAGCCTCACCATCAGCCTCATGTCCCACGGCCTCGAGGACCAGGTGAGCCACGGAAAGTGACACCAGGTTTTGTTTTTTTTTTTGCGGTACGCGGGCCTCTCACTGCTGTGGCCTCTCCCGCCGCAGAGCACAGGCTCCGGACGCGCAGGCTCAGCGGCCATGGCTCACGGGCCCAGCCGCTCCGCGGCACATGGGATCTTCCCGGACCGGGGCACGAACCCGCGTCCCCTGCATCGGCAGGCGGACTGTCAACCACGGCGCCGCCAGGGAAGCCCGACACCAGGGGTTCTTAAAACGCCAGGTCACGGCTTGTTCCATTTTGGCCCCGAGAAGCTGAGGTCTGGCTGTGGAAACCCACCTTCTCGGAGAACGCAACCCCCTGCTTCACTCCCCCATCCCCCCACACCACCTCCATTCACTTCATTCAATTCTCCCAGAAACCCTCCCAGGTGAGCACCATTATAGGCTCAACTTGACAGAAAAATCAACAGAGGCTCAGAGAGGGTGAGTGACTTGCCGGAGGCCACACAGCCCCTCAGAGGAGGGGCCGGCTGCTGGAACCAGCTTGGCCCACACGTCCCATCACCTGAGCGGCCTTTGGGAAGTCACTGCTCCTTGATTTGGGGCCTGTGATTGATTATTGCCCTGCAGGATAGGCGAGTAGGGGCAGGTAATATTTTGAGGATTTTCCTGGCTTTGCTGTCCTGGAGGGGCAGAGAGGGAAAGAAAAGAAACCCTTTTGGGGCACAGATGCCACACAGCCTGAGCACGAGGTCCAGAACCTTCCCTGGGCCCAGAGAGTCCGTCCAGGGTGTTGGAGTGAGAGGAATAGGAGGTGGGAGAGCGGGAGGGAGGGTGGAGTGGCCTGAGCTGACCTTTCAAAGGACCTTTCTTCCACCCCCCAGCGCCCCCACAGCGATTCCTCTGAGGGCCGCTGAGGGCCCCTCGTGGGCTGGGGAGCGGGGCTCTCACAATATGAACCGCCTACCCATACCATATCCCCTCATCAACATAAACCTAAGAGTACTATTTATGCTATAGCAATATCCAGCCTAGCCGTCTACTCTATCCTATGATCCGGCTGAGCTAACTCAAAATACGCACTAATTGGAGCCCTCCAAGCAGTAGCACAAACAATCTCATATGAGGTAACACTAGCCATTATCCTCCTATCAGTACTCCTCATAAACGGCTCCTTTACCCCATCCATACCAACCACAACACAAGGACAACTATGACTATTTTTTCCTTCATGCCTATTAGCTATAATATGATTCATTTCCACCCTAGCAGAAACTAACGGGGCCCCCTTCGACTTAACACAAGGAGAATCAGAACTTGTATCTGGCTTCAATGTGGAATTTGCAGCAGGCCCTTTCGCCCTATTCTTCCTAGCAGAAGGGGCTTCGTCCACCTTCTCACACTGAGACCGGCTCAGTCCCGTGCGTACTGCTGCAACTGACCCCGGGGGCTGCGGGGAAGAGGGTGCAGCCCACTGTCAGGGCTGCTGGGGGACCCTGGGCCTGGGGGTGGGGGAGCCACGCCCTCACCACGCCACTGATGCCCGCATCCCAGCCTTTCCGGTGCTCAGCCCGCCAGGCCCACCGGCCACGCCCTGCAGGGTGAACTCAGGCTTGGCCTGAGCACCCCTGGAAGGGGATCCAAAGCCCCCGCCGCCCAGGTCCACAGGCCCGCCCACCTCTCCCAGCACTGGCTCCCTCTTTCTTCTTGAACAGCCAGATGTCTTCACGTGTGGATCCTGCCCCCTTGACCCCCCTGCTGGGGGCACCCCACCTTTCCACGGAGGGTCCTTCTCATCCTGTAGGTCTCAGCTGTACCGTCCTCTCCAATGACCCTCTGCGTGTGTTTTTGGAGCGTGTCCCATGGTCTCCACGCTGCAGCCTCTCGCTGGTTTGCTGGTTTGGGGTCTCTCCCTCCCCAAGATGTAAATTCTGGGAGATCAGCAGCTGTGTCACTCAGGCAGGGAGGCAGCCCTGGGACCTAGAATGCCAAGTAGATGGACCTGAGCCAGGGGCTTGGGCGTCGGGATAATCCTGGGTGGCCCTTTCCTTCTTTGGTCTTCTGCTGACTGCCGTGAAACTACAGGGTCGGATTCAATGCCCCTGGGTGGGTCTCTGTAGCTCTGTTTTTGATCTGAAATATTAAAAGGAACAGGTGGGGAGCTGGGCACTTGACTGTGTGTTCTATGATTTTCTTTTTCTTTTTTTGGTGGCACTGTGCAGCTCGCAGTATCTTAGTTCCCCGACCGGGAACTGAACCTGGGCCCCTGGCAGTGAAAGCACCGAGTCCTAACCACTGGACTGCTTGGGAATTCCCTCTATGATTTTCTGAGTGAACAGATCTATTGGGGTCATGGTACCAGCATGCGGAGCTGGATCTCCACCCTGGAGCTGACAAAAGATTTTCACCTGCATGGTTTGGACCTCTAACACCCCATGAGGCTGACAAGGTTGGGGACACGAGCTGTTTTACAGATGAGGAAACTGAGCCTGGTTTGGTGTCCAGCGCCCAAGTGTGCATCCTGCCTCTGCTATTTGCCACCTTGGTGACCTTAAGTGCGTTGCTCAAAGGCTCTGAACTTCGGATGATTCTTCTGTGAAATGGTGACCGTAAGCCCAGCCCCACCTTCCAGGTCTGGGTGAAGAGAAAAGGCCATCGGGTGTGCAAAGCCCTCCAGGGCCATGCCGGATTCTTGGAGCGCCCAGTGCCGGGGACACATCCCAACCATGACATTATCTGGAGAGATGCGGCCAGTCCCCAGTGGCTCACAGTGAGGACAGCACGCCCAGCACTTCACAAGTCTGATCCTCCTCGGATTCTCTCCGCGACCATGTGAAGGTGGACACTGGATGCTAAGGAGCTAAGCAAACTGCCCAGGGGACTCGGGTGAGGGCAGGGCTGGGCTGTGCCCCAGGCACCTGGCACCCTGCCCCGTGCTCCTGTCAACCCACTAAGACTTTGTGTGATGTTCGGTTGGCGTGCGTCAGCCCGTTCTAAGTGCTCAACACCTATCACCTCATTTAATTCCCCCAGAAGCCCACTTCCCCAGGCTCGAGTATCTAATATGTGCAGAGACCTGCACACGCATGTGTCTGCCTGGTGAATTGCTCTGTTGAGTTCCAGCTGTAAAAACCGATCCTGTGCCTGTCACTCAGGCCTGGCTGGGCTAATAGCCCAGGGTTGAAGAGGAGACAGAAGAGAAACAAAGAGGGGGGATCAGGTGGGTGCAGAGCCACCTCCGAATCCTATCCCCTTGATGCCCCGTAATCAAGATGACCAAAAAAAAAAAAAAAAAAAAGGCTATGAGAATGTATATGTGCATAACTGAATCACTTTGCTCTACAGCAGAAATTAACACAACACTGTAAGTCAGCTAGACTTCAATAAAATAAAAACCTTATCAAAAAAAAAAAAAAAAAAC
This sequence comes from Inia geoffrensis, assembly GCA_036417435.1. NCBI lineage: Eukaryota > Metazoa > Chordata > Mammalia > Artiodactyla > Iniidae > Inia > Inia geoffrensis. Next base: position 3,777,426 of record CM070907.1, read on the forward strand.
CAACAGGGAATTCCCTGCCAGTCCAGTGGTTAGCACTCGGTGCTTTCACTGCCATTGCCCAGGTTTGATCCCTGGTCGGGGGAACTAAGATCCCTGAAAGCTGGGTGGCGTGGCCAAAAACAAACAAACAAACAAAACAAAACAAAAAGCTGTGGAAAACAATATGGAGGATCTTCAAGCAATTAGACTTAGAATCACCATGTGATCCAGCAATTCCACTTCTGGGTCTACACCCAAAAGAAGTGAAAGCAAGATCTTGAGCAGGTATTTGCATACCTGCGCTCTGAGCTGCATGATTGACGGTAGCCAGAAGGTTGAAACAGCCCACGTGTCCATCAACAGAAGAATGGATAAACTAAATGTGCTACATTCGTACAATGGAATACTGTTCAGCTTTCAAGAGGAAGGAAATTCTGACACAGGCGACAACGTGGATAAACCTTGAGGACATGATGCTCAGTGAAATAAGCCAGACACAAAAGGGCAAATGCTGTGCGATCCTACTTATGGGAGGGCCCTAGAGGAATCGAATTCATGGAGACAGGAGGATGGTGAATTACTGTTTGATGAGCAGAGTTTCAGTTTGGGAAGAAGAAGGAGGTCTGGAGATGGATGACGGTGGTGGTCACACACGTGTGGTTCTCCTTTTTTTTTTTTTTTAAATTAATTTATTGATTTTTGGCTGCGTTGGGTTTTCGTTGCTCCGCGCGGGCTTTTCTCTAGTGGCGGCGAGCGGGGCTGCTCTTTGTTGTGGTGCGTGGGCTTCTCATCGCAGTGGCTTCTCTTGTTGCGGAGCACGGGCTCTAAGAGTGAGAGCTTCAGTAGTTGTGGCTCGCGGGCTCAGTAGTTGTGGCATGGGCTCCAGAGCGCAGGCTCAGTAGTTGTGGCGCACAAGCTTAGCTGCTCCGCGGCTTGTGGGATCTTCCCGGACCAGGGCTCAAACCCGTGTTCCCTGCGTAGGCAGGTGGATTCTTAACCACTGTGCCACCAGGGAAGTCCTAACCACAATTTTTAAAAGCTTTGAAAAACTGTCTTAATCTCCCCTTTCTTTTGGAGGTTCTAAAAGAAAGTGTGTTTCTTGGGTTGCTGCAGCCCGTGTAGACGTGTCTCTACCACCGGCCTTACCCTTCTCCTTGAGGCCATTGTGAGGGTGTTCTCACTAAGGCCAAGAAAAGGAAGTTCAACAAGAAAACAGCTGAGCCATTTGCAAAGTTTGCAGCCTGGGAGCCCTGCCCCAGGCTGAGCCCTGTCACTCCACCCTAAGAACTAGAATTGAATTTTTATGCTGCACTTTTTATTATTATTATTATTACTATGAAGCCAAGTCAGTTCTTAACAGCTGGGCTGGTTGTTCTGAGAAGCTCTGTCACTCTTTCAAAGGAGAAGAAACCAAGAAGGTAATGACATTGCCATTTTCCTGTGGGTTAAAAAAGGTCACAAGGAGATTGTAGGCAGGGGCTGGCTGGTTTCAGTCCTGAGCCTTTGTTCCCCTCTCACATTTTACCCCTCCAGTCACGGCTGAGGTTGTGATGTAGGGTCTCCCGTAGGATAAAAATGTGGGTTGGTTATTTCACACACTCTGGGTATGGACTGTTAGCCAGGCGCAAGGAGACTGGGGTCTGAGGGGCTGACTACATTCGGCCTTTTCCTACGGCCCACACCCTGTTGTCGAGGTTGGCGACCCCTGAAAGGGGTAACTGTCATGCCCATTTTACAGATGGAGAAACTGAGCATGATCAGAAGCTAAAGGCTAAAATCATATGAGCAACAGAGATGGACCCCCAATGTGACGCTGCAGCAGGGACCACAGGACCCAGAACCTCCGCTCCACAGGCTCCCCTGCACCCCAGGTTCTTGGTAAATAAACTAGGCTGTTCAGGTGCATCAGGGACTATTTCTAGTGGAAGGGAGGGTCAGCAAGTAAAGGAAGATTCCTTAAGGGCTTAGAAGAAGCAACAACCAGATGCACTGGGCAGAGGAGACCGCCTTGGGGGTGGGGGTCACAGCAGGTCTCCCGAGTGGCTGATATTTGAGGGGAAACCTGAGTGGGGAGCAGTCATCAACTTCCAGTGCGGAGGTTGGAGAGACGGAAACAAGACCCTGAAGACAGTGGCCGATGGGGCGCATCTGGGAGAGGCGGGGGGAGGTGAGGAGGGGGCCAGGGCAGGAGTCAGGTGAAAATAACCATCCTGTGACATCCTCCGCCTGCAATGCTGGCGGATTAACCCTCATGGCTTCTGCTGGCTGCTTTGGACAGTTGAGGAAGCCAAGGCCTGACGGGCTCAGGGACCCGCCGTGAGTCAGGGTGAAGGGGGAACCAGGGCTCAGCTCCTAACACCCCTGCTGGCTGCCAGCCCTTCAAAGGACGATCACTGAGAACACCTGCCGTGAGGGTGGGACGGCAGTTCTGGGAGATGAACCAGCACAGGGTCCTTCGCTGAACTTGCCAGCAAACAGGAGAGAAGGAAAGGGAGCTCCCTGTGCGGTTGCTGGGAAGAGAGGGGCCACACCCTGCCAGGAGCTGGGGGGAGACCTCAGAGGGCCTGGGTGCCACCGCCCCAGAGGAGGTGCCCACGTGGACGCGGCCTGACGGACGAGAGCCCACCTTCCAAGCAGTTTGGCAAATGGGGGCTTAGGGGCCCAGCGGTGGCAGGACTCGCCCAGAGAGCGAGGCACAGGCTGGGGCAGGCTCTGGTCTCCTGTGCCCCATGGGGCTGAGGGGGCCCGGGGTCCAAGCAGCTGCAGAGCTGACCTTATAGCCGTGACGGGCAGCCCTGAGCCGGTACCCGGCCTCCCAGGAAGGCTCAGCCTGGACGGCCACTGCTCGTTGAGGCTGCAGGCCCAGAGGGAGCAAAGGCTGTCACCGAGATGTCTGGAGACCCGGTGCTGGTCCGGCCAAGGGCACTCACTGAGCCCCGGGGGCCCCCTTTCTGGCCTCAAGCCAGAGACCTCCAACCTCCTAGGTCCCCTCTGTGGTCTGAATGAGCCCCAGCAGGGTTCAGCGGTCAGTCCAAGGGCTCCTCAGGCAGGAATGGCGTGGGAGGTGGGGAGGCTGAAAAGGCCTGGGGATGATGCCTCTGCTCACAGGTGCTGGTGACCACAGGGGGTAGGGTGGGCTCCGGGCCCCCTGCAGCGGTGGCTGGGTGGACCTGCTGGGAGGTGACAGCAAGGCTCCTCGGGTACAACTGAGAACAGGGATTTTCACACCTAGGTGAGCCAGCATCTAGCTGGACCCCGCCCCCATCAGGCCATAATGGGCACAGAGGGAGGTGGGGACAGCAGGTGGGGGAAGGGAGCCTTCCAAAAGCCTGGCCTGGGTCCCTGCTAGGTTGGCTTCTGACCATGGCACTTGAATATTCCTGCTGCAGAATTAAAGGGGAGGGGGACAAAGGGTGTCCCCAACGGCCCTGGCCCCTGTCCTTGCATGGGTGTGTGTGTAGGGGGTGCAGTGCCATGGCCTCCCAGGGTGCACCAGCTCACCCCCTGTCTTCTCTTAGCACCGCCCACTCAGGCCCCCTGCTCAGGTGATGCCTCCGCCTGGTATACACAGCTCCATCCCTGAATCAGCCAGAGCGCAGGTGGCCAAACCCAGGCCCTTGCCTCCCTCCACCCTGTAGCGCTGGGTTCTTCCTTCCAGGCTCAGGCGCTCCTGGTGCTTTACAGCCCTTACCCGCCCCTCATTCCCAGGTGGGTCCACAGGGTCCCAGCGAAGGAACAGGTTCCAGGCAGTCCCTGAAAGGCACAGTGCAAGGAGTGACTTCTCTGAGCTGAGGGGACCAGGTGAGGGCGGCACCCAGGCCGCTGGAACAGAGGCGGAGAGGGGGCCCCACGGAGACGGGACAGGCAGGGACAAAGTGCAAGAAGCAAAACTTTGGCTGCAAGACGAGAGTGGAGGAGACGCGAGGGTCGGGACCAAGAGGTCCAAGGGCCCAGCGAAGCCAGGGGTGGGGGCCGGGGACCCTCCAGGTGGCACTCGCGGCGCTGGTCCCCGGCCTCCTCCCCTCCCCCAGCCCTGATTGGCAGGCGGCCTGCGACCAGCCGCGAGCGCCACAGCGCCCCGGGCGCCCAGGCGAACGCAAACGGCCCCCTGCGGGAGTGGTGGGGGGGCGATCTGCTATATATAGCGGCTCGGCCCGGGCCGGCCCAGCGCGCAGGGAGGCGCGCACCGCTCCGCACCGCTGGAGGTCCCAGCCCCGGCCGTGCGTCCTTCCGCCACTGCCAACCTCTCCATGCAGCCCGGGTAGGTCCCGGCGCCTGGGGGCTCCGTCGCTCGCCTCTGGCTTCTTCCCCGGCCGTGCACTCCCTGCCCCGGCGCAGGCCGTGCACTCCCGCAAAGCCCCCACAGGCGCAGCTCGGCCCCCGGCTTCCCGGGCGCAGCGATCCACCCACGGACGCACGGCCCGAGGGCGGGGATGGCGGGGCCCGGGGCGGCCGCGGCAGCGCTGCTCGCGGCGGTGCTGCTGGCCATGCTGGCGCCCTGGGCCGGCCGAGGGGGCGCCGCCGCGCCCACCGCACCCAACGGCACGCTGGAGGCCGAGCTGGAGCGTCGCTGGGAGAGCCTGGTGGCGCGCTCGCTGGCGCGCCTGCCGGTGGCCGCGCAGCCCAAGGAGGCTGCCGTCCAGAGCGGCGCCGGGGACTACCTGCTGGGCATCAAGAGGCTGCGGAGGCTCTACTGCAACGTGGGCATCGGCTTCCACCTCCAGGTGCTCCCAGACGGCCGCATCGGCGGCGTGCACGCGGACACGAGTGACAGTGAGTGGGGCGGGGCGGGCGGGAAGGGTCGGGGCCCCGGGGCAGCGGCCGCCCCTGCCAACTCGCACCCAAAGGTCTCGGCTGACACCTGCCCGCGGGCTCTGGGAGCCTGGGCGGACTCGGGTTCCGGTCCCTCTGGCGTGGGGACGCCGGGGACGCAAACGCGCTCGGCTCCTGGAGTCGCAGCAGCGACCGGCTTTGCGCAACCGGGCGGCCGAGCCCCGCCTCCCCGCCTTCAGAAGTCCGGGCTCCGGGTGACGAATTCCAGCGCCTTCGCCCGTGGGCACTGGGAGCGCGGCGCAGCCACCGGCACCTGCGGGAGCCCGGGACGCGCGCCCGTGTTGGGGCCGGACTCGGGGGCCGCTGGGGCCACCGCTCTCCTACCGTCCCGGACTGGGCGCGGCCGTCGCTGGGCCGGCCCTGGGGGCGAGCCTGCTGGGCTCCGGGGGCCCTTCGGGGGCGACCTGCGCCGGGGACCCGGGTCCTTTACACTCACCTCCAGCCCAGAAGTGGGCGTCCCGGAGGCGCGCAGGCAGACGAGGGGGCCAGGTCGGGCGGCGAGGGCCGAGGGTCCCGTGCCCGGGAATGACCCGCGCCCCGCCCCCAGGCCTGCTGGAGCTCTCGCCCGTGGAGCGGGGCGTGGTGAGCATCTTCGGCGTGGCCGGCCGGTTCTTCGTGGCCATGAGCAGCAGAGGCAAACTCTACGGCTCGGTGAGTACCGCGGGGCCCGGCCGAGCAGCGGGCAGGATCGCGACGCTTCCAGGCCACCCGACGCCGTGATGTGGAACTGCGGTGGGGCCGCAGGATTGGAGGCACACCCCTCCAAGGCCCTGAGGCAGTGCGGCTGACCCCGGGCCAGCCCAAACGAGAGGCACAGCCCCAAGACCGGGACAGCGTTCCTGCCATCCTTGAGTGGGCACTTGCCAGTCGGTCAAAGGGTGTCATTGGGAGCCCCTCACTGTAGCCCCTGGCGGGGGGGGGAGTCCCTGTGGGCAGGACTGCAGCCTTCAGGGTGGACACAGTGGTGATGAAATTTTCTGGCTGCCACGTGCTGGGCAGGTGTCTGGAGCAGCAGCTGCTGCGGGCCGGCCAGGTCCCTCTAATCACCCTGTGAAGGTCTTGGCACCCTGACTTCCCAGGAGAGGCCTGGCAGCCAGAGTGGGACGGGGAGAGAAATGACTCCCTGACCACCGCCCACAGGGGTCCCTTGGCCCAGAGATGGCTCCACCTGACACGACTTCTCCTTCCCCGCCAGCCTTTCTTCACCGATGAGTGCAAGTTCAAAGAGATACTCCTCCCCAACAACTACAACGCCTACGAGTGCTACAGGTACCCCGGCATGTTCATCGCCCTAAGTAAGAACGGGAAGACCAAGAAGGGGAACCGGGTGTCACCCACCATGAAGGTCACCCATTTCCTCCCCCGGCTGTGACCCCCAGAGCCCCCAGGAGGGGAGCGCCAAGGGCCACCTTGGTGCACTTTCTTCGGATGGACAGAGTAGGTGTAAGATATTTAAATTAATTATTTAAATGTGTATATATCGCCACCAGATTATTTATGGCTCTGTGGACGTGTTTTGTATTTTTCTCAAAAAAAAAAAACAAACAAAAAAACCCACCAAACCCTGACTTTTCTGGTAAAACCGTAGAGACCCTTCCACTGGGTTTATTTAACTTGTCAAAAAGTTGTCACAAGCGACTGCTGCTATTCCGTGTATTAAAAACCGGTGACATCAGTCTGTGACATCAACCCTGCTTTGCACTGTCCCCTGTGGTTTGGTGGTGAGCACCTCTGTGTCTGGAAAGGTTTCCTGGGGCTTTAGGAGCCAGTTAAGGAAGCTCCCAGGCTTGGCTTCATTCCTAGCATCCTGCAGCGCCCCACTCCCTTTGTGCCCTGAAGATATTCCTCAGGACATATCGGTTTACTTTGGGTACAGAAAGCGCACTGTCGAGGCCACCACTGCCACTCTGTTTTTAGATCTGCCAGGAATGACCTTTGAACTTTGCTGCAGTCAATCTTCCTCGACCTACCAGATGGAGGAGACCCATGGGCAACTTTATAAACTCCTGTTTTCCTTTTTTTTTTTTTTGGATTGACCACATCCCGTGTTTCTCTGTGGCCGTTGGGGAAAAGGCAAAAACAAAGCAATTTAGTAAAATCCGTCGGAGAGGAATTGATATTGCACTGGAAGCCTGGAAATGGACAAGACTGGGTGGATTTACAACCACTGCCAAAACCCAAGGGGTGAAAGACAGTTTGTGAGAGTGGAGACTTCTGATAAGTCATAGCGTATACGTGTATATATTTTTCAAAAACCAAAAACCAAAAACCACACACAATTCGCTGTGTTTGGGAAGCTTCGGGCTAGAACTAGCTGTTCATTTTAGGCGAAATGTCCTTGTCATTGTACAAAAACACTTAAGGCAGTTTGCGTGGAGGGAGTCACCGCTTCTCTCCGTTGCATTCCTGATTAAGTAGATTTAACATCTACCTCGAAAGCCCTTAAACCACTCATCTGGCAAAATCTGAAGAAAGCTCAGACCGGGTGTAGGAGTTTGCCGTCCCAAGTGGCTTTTTTTTTCCATATGTAGCCAAAAAGGATTGCAGATAGCGTTGGTGTGCCCCATTCGAACCTTGTCACGTTTGAGCTATCTTTACCCCGTGATTTACTTTTAGTAAGGATAATCATGGTGAAAATATTTGCAGACAGCTGTTAGAGTACACTATATGGTCACCAAGTAACCTTATATTTTTCTTTATATATTTTACAAATGTAACCCCTGTCGTGGAAGCAAAGATGGAAGAGGCAGGGTCGGTGAGGTTTAAAAAAAGTTCCGAGGTGATGGCAAACATTTAATTTTAATGAATGACTTTTTCGAGTTTATACAAAATGACCTTAGCTTGCTACCAGAAATGCTCCGAATGTTTCCTCAAGACTTTTAATACTCTCCTAAGATGTTTCTGAACTGTCTCCCGAATTAACTTTATGGGAGTCTACAGACAGCAAGACTGGAAAAATCTGATTGGAGTTTTTGTCTTTCACATTCCTTTTTAAAACTCTTTGTTCGAATGCAAATCATCTACTTAAAATACTATTCTTAAACTGAGGCCTAGAAGAAAGAAGCCACTTAAGACAGGACCTTACATCTCAAACTGCTGTTCAGGCCAGGCCGTAAAAATGTTTTAAAAAAAAATTTTAAACCGTGCCCTAGGCTCCAGGAGTGCTGAGCGATGCTCAGAGATCTCGGTGCTGATTGCGTAGGGGTGTGAGTGGGGCGCGGGGCGGGGGTAAGGAGCTGGGATTTGTGGCCGTTCTGTATTTACGGTTTTCACATAGTAACAAACCAGATTGTTTCAGATGCCTTAAATATGGGACGATGTCTTGTCTCAGAGCCCAGTCAGATTGTCAGGGACTCAGATGTCTTAAGGGCAGAACTTGGCCATCCTTGACCATGTGTATATATTCAGCGGATCGGATGTGAAGTGCGTAGACATGCCGTTGAACCTTTGAAATATTGTAAAGTGTTTCTATTGCTGTGATGGGGATTTGAGGTTTCTGTACTTACTGCTGTTTTCAGAATCTGTCTGTAGTTTTATACAGGTGCTGACCCATATCGTGATGTATGTGCTGTGCACATCGAAATACAGAATAAATGGAAAACATTTATCACATGTAAAAAGAACGCCATTGGACTTGATGGACGTAGTCGGGGAAGGTTATCACAAACGATTAAAACCTGCCTTGAAATGCCAAGATATGGCTCCCTCCCCCTGTCTCCCAGTGTCTATTTGAGGCCCTGAGCCTCGCCTGGCCGGGGCTGGGGTTGGGGTGGGGGGGGGCGTGGAGACAGATTTTAGCCAGCTGTGTCCACACAAATGTGGCCTTGAAGACAGGAGCCTCGGGGGTGGGGCCTGGGGGGTGTGAGTGTCACAAAGTTTTGTGATGACACTGAATCTTGCAGTTTATTCTCCTGATGGGGCTAATTCACACTATTCCCACCCAGGGACTAACCAGTTCCCCTCACCTTGGCCTGGTCCAGGCTAAAGCAATTTGTACTTTCCCGTGGGTGGAGAATGCAGCCCCCAGAGCTGATCATCAGAAGACTGACTCAAGCATATTTTTCCATCTCCCACCAATGAGTCTTGAAATCGGTACAGTGAACCCCAGCTAACCTTTTACAAAAAAGGAAATGGAATAAAATCATATAGAATAGAGCCTTCCAGATTGTGTCAGTCACAGTAAGGGAACAGATTGTCTTGTGAGCACTGTTATCTACTATATATATATCCAACTGGTCTCTAATAGGATGTGATATAGGAGGTCTTAGTAGTGTCGACGGCAATTTAAAAAAAAAAAAATTGAGCACTGACCTAACGGGCCTAGAATCTGTGATCCCCTCCCCCCTCCAGAATAGATCCAAGTCACTTGGCAGAAAGACCCAGAAAAAAGCCATCAGGGCTGCGGGGTCCTTAATGGTACTTATTTTGCCCTCTGAGACATCACTTTCTTCTGGGCGCCCATGATCTAAGGAGGACCGAGACATCCACGGGCCGTGTTATGGGTTAAATTGTGGGCCCCCCAAAAGGATACACTGGAGTCCTACCCCACCCCACCCCATACACAGAATGTGACTTTCTTTGGAAATAGGGTCTTTACAAGGGAACTGAGTTAAAATGAGGTCATTAGGGTGAACTCTAGTCCTCTGTGGCTGGCGTGCTTATAAAAGGAAGGTCGTGGAAAGAGACAGCCACAGGGAGGAGGCCTTGGATGGAGGAGGGCTGCGGAGATGCGTGTGTAAGCAAGGAGATGCCAAGGAACAGCGTGAACCCCCAGGAGGTGTGCAGAGGCCTGGCCCAGGCTCTCCCTCAGCCTCAGAAGGAGCCAACCTGCCCACACTTTGATCTCGGACTTCTGGCCTCCAGGCCTGGGAGACAATACATTCTCGTTATTGGAAGCCACCCGGTTTGTGGTCCTTTGTTGCTGCAGCCCTAGGGGAACTTAGCGGGGTAGTTCTTCATACTCCTTGGGGTGGGGGGTGGAAAAGGAGTGAAGAGGCCCAGGCTTGGCCTTTTCTCCTGCTGTCCCCTGTGGTCCCCAGGTCCATATCTGCCCTGGCCAAACATGGAAGGCTTCATCCAGCTTCTGAGGCGAGAACCTGCCCATGGTTGGCAGAGTCTGGCAGCTGGACCGCTTGGCCTTCCTGCCTCTAGACTGACGCTGGGTCCAAAGAGGGGGACTGAAAAGTCATTCATTCACTTAACACTTGTTTGTTGCATGCCTACTGTGTGCCAGGCGCAGCTCTAAGAGCTCGGGATACCCCAGTGAGGAAAACAGAGATCCCTGCCTGGGTGGGGGCCTCATCCCGAGTGAGAGGACGATACATGACAAGCCGGGAGGAGACAGAGAGGCTGGGCCGTGGGGTCCGTCTCGATGCCCCGGGGACAGCGGAAAAGGGACACTGGCGGCCAGGCTGAGAATAGACGGTCCAGAGGAGAGCAGGGGTTCCTGCTAGGGTTTCTCAAAATCCTCCTGCCTTCTAGGGCACCTCCTCCTCAGTTCTGTCTGTCCTTGGTGACCAAACAGGCCCCGCTTGCGGGCTGACGGGCTGACGGGCTGACGTCACTGCCTCCCGGCTGGCTGTGTAAGCTTGGAAGAGCCAGGTGACTTCTCTGTGGCTCAGGGGCCTGGTGTGTGGATTGAGGACAGGATGTGGGTGAAGTGCTCGGTACAACAGTCACCCTTCCCTATCATCACTGTTATTCTCCTAAGAGACTTAATTATAGTCTTAAGGTCCCAACCCGTTTCATCTTTGGGGTGCTGATGGGCTGATTTTCTGGCCCATCCAACTCTGTTAGGAGTTGCTGTCATAAAGAACAAAGACCCGGGCTTCCCTGGTGGCGCAGTGGTTGAGAGTCCGCCTGCCAATGCAGGGGACGCGGGTTCGTGCCCCGGTCGGGGAAGATCCCACATGCCGCGGAGCGGCTGGGCCCGTGAGCCGTGGTCGCTGAGCCTGCGCGTCCGGAGCCTGTGCTCCGCAATGGGAGAAGCCACAACAGTGAGAGGCCCATGTTCTGCAAAAAAAAAAAAAAAAAAAAAGAGAACAAAGACCCTCATCTGGGTGTGGTGGGGTCTTCTCGGAGGGAGGGCTGCCTCACCCTGTTTCTGAAGGAAACTCCAGGAACCCACCTCCCACCCAGGAGCCCGCACTGGTCCACTCCTGTCTGTTCTAGAATGTGACGGGGCAAGGGGTCCTGCTCTCAGTCTTTCTTCAGTGTGAATAAATTGTAATTTTTCTTGATTTAGAATCTGAATCCTAAGTGTTTCTTTTAAAAAAAAAAAAGTGGGGGAATTCCCTGGCGATCCAGTGGTTAGGACTCTGCGCTTTCACTGCCATGGACCCGGGTTCAGTCCCTGGTCAGGGAACTGAGATCCTGCAAGCCGCGCAGTGCAGCCCCCCCTACCCCCTCAAAAAAAGTGGGATAAACAGCAAGGTCCTACTGTATAGCACAGGGAACTATACACAATATCCTGCGGTAAGCCATAATGGAAAAGAATATGAAAAAGGATGTCCATACGTGTATAACTGAGTCACTTTGCTGTACAGCAGAAATTAATACAACATTGTAAATCAACTATACGTCCATAAAAAAAAAAAAAAATCGTGGCCAAAAGAAGGTGGGCAGAAGGAGGGGTGCCCACGCTGGGCCATGTCCTTGCTGGGGACATGCTGGGCACACAGGGAGCCGAGCTGCCAGAGGAGACCCAGGAGCTCGGACACGTGGCTGGACCATTGAACAGCAGCCCTGCCCAGCACCTCCACCCCCAGCACCACCCATCCCCGAGCCTCACCCTCCTCCTACCCAGGTGCACAGGCCGAACCCTGGGATGCCCTCCCCACCCTTCCCACCGGCGTGCGGTCCCCACTCAGCAGAGTTGGTTTCGCCATCCTGGCTCTGAAATCTAACCATACCATCTCCCCACCTGCCAGGCAGCGACCTTTGTGCCTGTCACCTCTGCATGGGCCCAGGAGGCTGCAGCAGCCTCTCAGCTGGCCTCCTACCTCCATCTACCCCCAACGGCCCGTTCTCTGGGGCCTTCTCAGAGAACACCTACAATCCCTGCCCTCACCCTTGCTGGAAGTCTGTCCACAGCCTCCTTTTGCAACAAGGGTCGAGAGCACAGCCCTCGATGGCATATGGTCTCAGAGGCTTTTCTCATCACCTACTGCTGCATTACAACCTACCCCAAAACTTGAGACTTCAGACAGCCGTTTTATTAAACGTCCCACTTTTGTGGGTCAGGAATTTGGACAGGACCCTGTGGGATGACTCTTCTGTTTTACATGGGCTTTTCAAGGACTCAGCCTTTGGATGGGCTCAACTGGGGTAGGGAGGGTCATAATTCTTCCCTGGCAACTCAGGCTGCAAGGGAGAGTGCTCAGAGAGGCCCAACGCTTCTTATGGCCTGGCCTGGAAAGTTCTAGAACATCACTTCTGCCACTGGTCATGCAAACCACCCGACCAGCTCAGATTCTGGGGGAGAGAAAAGCACAGAACTTGCAGCCTCTTCAATCTATTGCAAAGGCCCAGTTTGCTCTCACCCACGGCCGCCCCACTGTCTCCCCATACCCCTAACCCTGGTGCTCGGCCCTGCTCCCATCACACTGTTGCTGTCAGAGCCCAGAGGCCCCATCTATTCAGCCGCCGGGCTTTTGCACGTGCTGCCCTCCTGGCCCCCAGGCTCTTTACCCAGGTGTGTCCGAGTCCTGGGGCGGCCCTAACAAATGACCACAAAACAGGTGGCCTAAAACAACAGAAATTTATTGTCTCATGGCATGGAGGTCAGATGTCTGAAATCAAGGCGTGGGCAGGGCTGCTCTCCCTCCAGAGGCTCCAGGTGATGGTCCTTCCTGCCTCTTTCAGCCTCTGGGGGCTCCAGGTGTCCCTGGGTTTGTGGCCGCATCGCTCCAGTCTGTGCCTTTGACTTCATATGGCCTCCTCTGTGTCTCTGTCCCTCTCATTACAGGAACATCAGTCGCTGGATTTCAGGCCCACTCTGAGCCAGGATGACCTCCTCTGAACTTGAATAATTACACTTGCCAAAACCCTGTTTCCAAGAAAGTTCTGGGTGGACGTGAATTTGGAGGGCGCTAATCAACCCAGCACATCCGTTAACTCTGATTTATTATTAAAATCACAACTCAAAGGCCATTTCCCGTACGGACTAAAGAAATGAACACCTGTCCTGTGTTGGGGAGGAAAAGGCCTGGCATACAGGAGACGCTTACACAGGTTTGCTGGTATCGTCATTGCCCAGAGCCTCCCCTGGCCAGTTCCCACCCCAAATGGAGCCACGTTTCCAGCGACTTACTCCATTGTGTCCTAGGTCAGGTTCCCCAGAAGCCAAACCTGGACAGAGATTCTTTTTTTTTTTTTCAATTTTATTTTATTTATTTTTTATACAGCAGGTTCTTATTAGTTACCTATTTTATACATATGAGTGTATATATGTCAATCCCAATCTCTCAATTCATCATACCACCACCAACCACCACCCCTGCCACTTTCCCCCCTTGGTGTCCGTACATTTGTTCTCTGTATCTGTGGACAGAGATTCTTGAGCAAGGGGTTCATTAAGGGAGGAACTCTCGGAAAAACCTGGAAGAAAATGAGGGAAGCAGACCTGGACCAGGAAAGAGACAGATGTGACAGCAGGGAGTCCGGCCCGCCTGACCCTGCGGGGAGCTCTGGACGCGAATGTCCCACCTGAAAGCATGGGGTCCCTGCTTTGTTCCTCTTATCTGTCTGTCACTGCCTGCAGCCTGCCGCAGGGGACAGTGGACCCTCCCGGGCACAGACAGGCGAGGTGGCACCTTTCCAGGAAAGGTAAGGGGCAGGGGGTTATGAGGCATCAGCAGCTTTGGGATAACGGCACCATTCCGGGGAAGGGGTCTGGGTGGGGACCACCAACATCTACCACACCGGCACTTCTTTGTAACCTTCCCACAGTTATGAACTGATTAAAGAATTATGAATTATTTGCTTGGGCCTGCTTTCTCTCTCTCCCCAAGACAGGAATCTTTGAGGGCAGGGCTGAGCCTGGATTTGCTCACCATCTAAACATCTCCAGGACCCAGGACGGCCCTGGGTAACTATGAGGTACTCCTCGGATGCGTCAGGGCAGGGGAGCCTTTCCTGGGGTCATACGTGCAAGTTCAGTGTGCATGCCCTCCCCCGAGTCAAGTCCACACTCCGCCCCCTGGACACGAGACGAGGAACCAGTTTCAGCTGTTGAGGGAGCCCCTGGGGGCTAACAGAAGGGCTGCTTGGTGTCCACATCAGCTCATTGAGCAAAAGCTTGGCTTGTGGGATCTTAGTTCCCCGACCAGGAATCGAACCCGGGCCCTCGGCAGAGAGAGCGCAGAGTCCTAACCACTGGGTCACCAGGGAAGTCCCTCCCCTTTCTTTTTAACTGTGGAAAATAAAACAAACCTATTACCTTAACCGTTTTTAAGCGTACCAACTTGGTGACATTAAATGCCTTCATAATGTTGTGCAACTATCCCTACCATCCATCCCTGTAACTCTCTCGTCCTCCCCAACTGAAGCTCTGTCCCCGTTAAACACTAACTCCCCATCCCCCTGCCCCAGCCCCTGGCGCCCACCACTCTCTCAACTGTCTGTACGGATTTAACTCCTCTAGGGACCTCCTACAAGTGGAATCACACAGTATTTGTCTATTTGTGTCTGGCTTATTTCCCTGAACATCATGTCCTCAAGGTTCATGCATGTTGTAGCCTGTGTCAGAATTTTCTTCCTTTTTAAGGCTGAATAATAGTCCCATTTTGCCTGTCCATTCAAACGGCAGCGGCCACTTGAGCGGCTTCCACTTTCTTGGCTGTCGTGAATAACGCTGCTATGATATCTCTTCCACACCCTGCTTTCACTTTCTTTGGGTAGATGCCCAGAAGTAGAATTGCTAGATCCTATGGTAGTTTTATTTTAATTTTTTGAAGAACCTTCAAACTGTTCTCCATAGTGGCTGTAACATTTTACATTCCCACCCACAGTGCACAAGGATTCCACTTTCTCCACATCCTTCTCAACTTTTTTTTTTTTTGATGGTAGCTACCTAATAGGTGTGAAATGATACCTCACTGTAGTCATGATTTGCATTCCTCTAATGATTAGCGATGTTGAGCATCTTTTCATGTCCTTATTGGCCATTTGCATGTCTTTTTCTGGGGAAATGTCTATCAAGTTTCTTGCCCATTTTTTTCATCATGTAGTTTCCCATTGAGTTTATGAGTTCTCCATATATTCTGGCTATGAATCCCTTTTAAAATAGAGGATTTGCAAATATCTTCTCTTATTCTGTGGATCACCTTTTTACTCTGTTGACTGTGTCTTTTGATGAACAAAATTTTTAAATTTTCATGAAGTCCAATTTGTCTATTTTTTATTGAATGAAAGATTCTTTAAATTCTATATAGTGGTTTACAATTTTCAAAAGTTTCCCTTCCATGATTTCATATAATCCCACAATTATCCTTTCTTTTCTACTTTTTCTTTTGTTGTCTGTGTCTTTGTGTCATATCCAAAAAGCCATTGCCAAATCCAATATCGTGAAGATTTTGCCCTATGTTTTCTTCAAGAGTTTTATAGCGTTAGGTCTTACATTTAAGTCTTTCATCCATTTTGAGTTTGTTTTTGTGTATGGTGTTAGATAAGGTGACCTTATTTATTTTTTAAATTTATTTTTGGCTGCATTGCGTCTTTGTTGCTGTGTGTGGGCTTTCTCTAGTTGGCGGCAAGCGGGGGCTGCCCTTCGTTTCGGTGGGCGGGCTTCTCATTGCTGTGGCTTCTTTTGTTGTGGAGCACGGGCTCTAAGAGCGTGGGCTTCAGTAGTTGTGGCACACGGGCTCAGCAGTCGTGGCTCGCGGGCTCAAGAGTGCAGGCTCAGTAGTTGTGGCGCATGGGCTTAGTTGCTCCACGGCATGTGGGCTCTTCCCGGACCAGGGCTCAAGCCCGTGTCCCCCGCATTGGCAGGCAGATTCTTAACCACTGCATCACCAGGGAAGTCCCATGATCTTATTTTTTTAAATAGCAGATAGCTCACTTATTTCTGAGTCTTTCTTTCCCCAGATCTCTTGCATTTAAAAGTGAACTGGGGGGAATTCATGCCACAACTGAGGAGCTGGTGAGCCGCAACTAAGGAGCCCGCCTGCTGCAACTAAGGAGCCCGCTTGCCGCAACTAAGACCTGGTGCAACCAAATTAATTAATTTTTAAAAACCAACTTTACAACTCCAGCTGAAATGGAAAAACATCATTGCTTGCCGTACACAGAAGGAAACCCAAGAAAACAAACACAAAATGATGCTGAGAAATTCTTGCAAGGTGCGGTGCTCTGCCGAAAGCTCTGAGCCTGGGGCGCTCCCTCTTTTCTTTTTTTTTAAGGGAGATTTGCAAGTGTTAGAGATGTGTGAAGGGCTTTCTATCACCAAACAGAAACTTTCTCCTCTTAATGAAAATGGCTGAAAGGGAATAACTTTCTCCCTGTGGGATTACTTGTGATTTAATGCCACCCCTGTCCTACCTAAAATCCCCTCTCCTGATGGAGGCAAGCATGACACTCTGTGCTTGTACAACACCCTGTTAATAGGCCAAAAAAGGCAAAACCAGCAGAGACTCTGGGCAGACCTGGAGCCAAACCCCAGAGCACCCTCTCCATGAGGATCTGCCGACATGTTCCTCTCTGTGCAGAAGTCCAGACTCTCGGATAAAATGACAGAGGAGGTTCTGTGAAGGTTTTAAAAGTGGGTGTGACTTTTGGGGTTCTCCTCCCACTGAGAGGTGGGGTCTACGACCCTCTCCTGTGACTGAGTGGGCTTCTGACGGCTCCCACCAGTGGAAGTGCCACTGTGCCTTCCGGGGCTGGGTCATGAAAGGTGTCTCAGCATCTGTGCCCTGGACCTCTCATGCTTACGGCCCTGAGCCACCACCTTGAAGCCCAGCCACCCAAGGCTGCCATATTGAGAGGAAGCCCAAGCTGCACAAAGAGGCCATGTAACCTTGCCATCTGGCAACAGGCCTGGCCGTGTCTGGAGTTCAAATCATCCCAGCCCAGGCACCAGACACGTAAAAGAGCCCCAGCCGTTTGTCCTCGAAGCTGAGGCTCCAGATATCATGCCACAGAGACAAGCCATCCTGTGTGTCCTGTCCAAGTTCCTCACGAGAATTGGCTAGCTTAGTAAAACGGTTGTTGTCTTACACCACTAAGTGTTGGGGGAGTTGGTTATACAGCACAAGATAACAGGAGTAGGCCCTGGCAGAGAGGCAGGGAAGATGGATTGAAGCATACACCCAGCTCTCTTTGCAACCCATTCGTTCCCTGGAACCACAGGACATCCAGGGCAGGCTGGCCAGCTGGACACTTTGCTTCTTGGGTGTGGGGAGGGGAATAGGGAATGCGGTGGAGAACACTGCTTACTTGTCTGGGAGGCTTCTGGAAGAATCTAGGATTTCCCTGTGCCCTGGGGGACCTCCAGCATCAAAGGCCCGTGTTTCTTGATGGGTCTCCTGGATGCCAAACAGTCCCTTCTGAGCCCTGGGCACCAGGAGGGGGCCACTTAAGAGGATGAATTGTTTCTGGCCCCAGGAACTGGCAGAGGGCTGCCACGTGCAGCAGAGGCCCAGGAACTGACTCTCTCTGCACGGAGTCAGCAGAGAGAGGATGGTTGGATGCCCTCCCTTCTGCCTTCCTGCATCTCCTGCCCTCGGGAAGGTGCTCCTGGGCCCTCCACGGTCCCTGTCATCCTTTGCTGTTCAGCCTGAGCAGTTAAGGGCTGAGGGAAGACAAAGTTATGAATAAGCAAAGAAAAATGACCACATGTCCCGGGGCCCTCAGCTGCCTGGGGAGGAAGCCCTGGCCAGTGCGTGAGGGAGACATGACTGGAGACTGACCCAAAATAAGAAAGACATCTCTTGAAGAGATACGCCTAAAGCACACGGAACAATTACTTTCTAAAATGTTCAATAGATGGATTTGGCGGGGGAAAGGGGTGATGGCTGAGTCAGAGACCTGAAGCCTCATCCAGAAGAAAGAGCTCACAGGCCTCGCCCTGCTCTGCTCTGACTCCCCACTCCCAGCCTCGCCCCAGCCTCCCGGCCTCCATCCTGTCCTGCACCTGGACCTCTGCACACTGCCCCTCCTGGGCCTTGAGTGACTGACACCTCTTTTCAGCATCCAGCTCTCAGCAGCAGCTCAGGGGCACTCTCAGATCACAGCAGATGAGCTGGCCTGCCAGTCACCCTCCCCTTGTGTGTAAGTGTCTGAAATGACCGCTGTTGTCTGCTTTTGCACATATTTGCTTGTTTCTGCCTCCTCTCTGTGGTGAGATCCTGGGTCAGACCTTGCCTTCCTGGGTCAGGGCTGTACCCCAGAAGGAGGGCTGTGCACGCAGGAGACCCTCACTGTGTACTTGTTGAATGAATAACTGAATGAATACTTGGAACCTGAACATCTGAAGATAATTGGACTGGAGTTGGTTACATATGCTTAAGAACAGATCTTTGAAACAGAAGAAATATGACTATTGACTAATGTAAATAATCACCTGGACTGATGGTTGCCTTTTCTGCATAATCTGTTCAATTCTTTACTTCAGTTTTTTCTTTAAATCCACTCTGCATTTCAAGGAAACTCTGTATCCATCCTGTAATTGGAAGGCTACTACCCCTTGATATTAACAAGGAGTACCATACACGTAGATCAGACTATGTAAAATCCTGATTAAATTCCAGATGCAACTGGTCCTCCCTAGAACTTCGGCTTGTGTCTTGTCTCTCTCCATGTCAAAAAGTGAGGCTTGGCAAGCCCTAGAAAGATCTGAGCGGTATATTGGCATTGAGGCTTCCCACTGGAAGGATGAAGGAGGATGAAAAGGCACCCCCTGCACCACCAGGTAATTTAACGCGACTCAATGCCATTTCCAAACCAGCAGGCCCAGGCTTTGGGAAACACTGCAGGAGGACCCCCAAAATCAGCAAAGACATAATGGATATGAATTTGCGTAATGTATCAACAAGAGAAACCCCTCTGCTCTAAAGAAAGAGGTAACACGTATGGAATGTACTGCACAGAACACACTGATGGATTGCATATCCAGCCACAAAGAAAGCTTAATGAATCCCCTTACCCCAAGAGAAGTATAATGTTATAAGACAATAAATAAACAAATCTAAGATGAATCTTAGAATTTCTATGCCTTGGAAATTAAAAAAAAAGGAAAAGAACAAAACAACTCTGGTAGATGGCTACAATAGCCACAGATTCTTTCCAATCCTGTAGCGTCTGCCTTTGAAATACGACGTTTCAGTTTTCCCATTAAAGGGTGGAATCCATCTCTCCTTGAATCTGGGCTTGGCCACGTGACTTGCTTTGGTCAGTGGGGTAGCCAACACGATGTAAGTAGAGGCTTGAAAGCTGCTTGGGCATCGGAGCATGCTTTATCTTATTGCCCGTGGGAACCTTGTGCTTTCACCAGGAAGAGGCCCAGACAAGCCTGCCGGAAGAGGCACACAGCCCAGTTATGCCTACTCCCCTCCAACAGCCTGCCAACTGCCAGACACATGGGTGAGGCCATCTTCCGTCATGAATACGCCTGCAAGTTCCAGGTGGAGACGAAGGACACACAAATCTACACCGAGGACAGAAGCCCAGATCCAGGTGTGGGACCTGAGGCTCCAGGGCCAAGCCATGGGCTCCCAGACACGCCCCAGCTGCGTAGATGGTCTCTCTCCCTGTCGGTCTGCTCTGTGCCCCCTACGCACACTCACACTTCCTGGGGAGGCCCCTGGCCTCTTCCCAGCTCCTTGACACCAGCCCAGGAGCCTGTGGATTTCAAGAGAGGAGCAAACAGTGCCTGGAGAAAACCCCAGAACCTGCCAAGCCCCTGACTCTTTGAAACCAGCTCGAGGGCCGGACCTGATTTGTACTTCAGAGCTAATGTGATTAAGGTCGCATTTGTCGCCAGAATATGTTAATGGACCCAAACAGCCCCCAATCACCTTCCTGGGGGGCTGCCCAGGATGACCGGGGCCCAGCGCCGCCATCCATCCGCAGAGCTCTGACGCTTTGCTGAAATCCTTGCTTTGGAGTCTTCCAGAGAGGCAGGCCCTGCAGACCCTGTGAAGTGTGTGCTACGGTCAGCCTAAATTTACCCGCCTGCCTGGTGGGAGGGGCCCCATTTGACCCTCAAATCTCTTTAACCCTAGACTCCCCTTAACCCCTTCTCCCCAGTGTAGGGCTTGAGAGATTGTCCAGGCTGGAGAGGTGAGAAGGGTCACAGGTGTCTGAGCCTCATCTCCAGTGTTCAGGTCCAAGAGAGGTCAAGGGCTGGCGTATGAGTGTCCCCAGCTGCTGTAACAGATGAAGACACACCAGGTGGCTTAAGATGATACCAGTTTATTCTCTCCCCGTTCTGGAGGCCAGAGTCCAAAATCAGGATCCTTTCTGCCTCCTCGAGCTTCTGGGGGCTTGCGGTGCTCCTGGGCCGTGGCCGCATCCCTCCAGCATCTGCCTCCGTTGTCACCTGGGCTTCTCCCCTCGGTCTCCGTTTCCGGTTTCCCCCTTCTCTCCTCTTGTAAAGATACTTGTCACTGGATTTAGGGTCCACTCTAAATCTAACATGATCTCATCTTGATATCCTTACCTTAACTACATCTGCAAAGACCCTATTTCCAAATAAGTTCACACTCATGGGTACTGGGGGTTAGGACTTAGACGTATCTCTTTGGGGGCGCCATTCAATCCAGCACAGATGGGGAAGAAGAAACGCATCCCCACCTCGGCCAGCTTGGCTGGACCAGGACCCGGCCTCCTGGGCTCTGGAGGAAGACAGAGAGGCCTGGCCTGGCTGACCCCACCCAGTGCCATGGCCCAGACACAGCAGACACAGGAGCAAGTCCAGGCGTGGGCAGTGTGTGCCCTTAGGGCATTGACATGATGCAGAGGGGAGCAGAGCTGGCCGCCAGCGTCACCCAGTCCTCAAGGTCCCTGCCCCCTCCCCAGCCTCACCTTCCTTCCTCCCTATGCCCCTCATGTCCCTGCAGCACTCCAGACCATCCAGCCCCAGGGCCTTTGCACTTGCTCCCACAGCCTGGAGTTCCCTTGCCCCAGATCTTCCCAGGTGAGTCCCTCTACATCTGAAAGCCACCTCCCCGACCCCAGCTAGAGCAGCCTCCTGGACGTTCCCCGACAGCCCCCCAGCGACCCAAACCAACGTGTGTCATGTGTCCACCCCCGCCCCCCGCCCCTGACTCCGAGCCCATGAGAGCAGGTCCCTGCATCCCCAGCAGCTGGAAGAGCACCCAGCACTCGGCAGGGGCGGGACCATTGTTTGTTGAGTGAAGGAATGAGCGCAGAGAGAGCATCACTTTCTAGTCTATGGCTCACCTCTAGCCCTGAAGATCTGCTCCCAGGCAGGGCCCTGGGGACATTTGGGGGCCTCCAGTCCTGGCTCCTGCAGATTCCCAGGTTGAACCAGGCAGACCCCTGGGGACAGGATCAGCCGGGCTTTGCTGCAGTGCCTGACTTGGAGCCTTTTGGTGAGAAATGTGCATTTCTGGGGGCAAGATGTCCTCAGGAAATCTCCACCTATTCATGTGCAAACACAGGGCCTCTGGGATCCCCAGAAGCTGGGGATTTGACAAGGAAGGGGCAGAGGGAGTGAGGGGCACAGGACCCAAGGCCGGGCAGACAGACAGGGCCCGGCAGGTGGGTGGCCGGCCCCTGGGTCCTGGCCAGAACGTCCCTCTCCCAGGGAGCTCTCACCCAGCTGGTGTGCGAGGCGAGGCAGCTGGGTCCCTGGGGGCTGCCTGGGTTCCCACCTCTGGTCCCGTTCACACTAGGCCTTGGCCCACACTCCGCCCAGACAGTGGGTGTGTGCAGAGAGCCGGGAGACAGGACTCAGTTTCCCCATCTGTAAAATGAGTCTCGGTAGTTTCTCCCATCTGCTTCTGACCCTGAAAATCTTAGAATTCCAGGACCTCAATCTCTTGCCCCAGGAGACTTGTGTACCAGCCCCTCCACGGTTGTTAGAGAAAATCCAGGCTGCCCAGTTAAAGCTGACTTTCAGGTAAACAACACACGGTTTAGTGCAGGCGATATACTCATACTGAATTTGGGAAATACTTATACTAACAAATTATTTGCTTTGTATCTGAAATTCAAATTGAACTGGCTGTCTTGTTCTTACTCGCTAAATCTGGTGACCCTAATTCCCAGCGCTTCTTTCTGGGGCCTTAGGGACTCTTCTGCACCCCTTTCTCCAGGGCAGGTCTTACAGGGAGACTGTGACCTGCAAGACTAGGACAGGATGGGCAGGGTCCAGCCCAAGCTTTGGGTTTGTCTGACCTGTTGGGGTCCCACTTTGAGGTGGTCCTGACCGAGGGGCTGTGTATTAAGTCATTTCACGGCTCACTGTTGCTTGGGAGAAATTCACGTTTCTCAAGGGGCCGTGTTGCGGAAGTCCTGGGATCTCATGCCTGATGCTGTCCACTGGAGGCGTCCTGAGGGCTTGCCTCCATCTCAGTGCCACCTCCTCCCCCAGGATCACCCAAGCACAGCTGTAGGGGACCTTTGCTCAAAAGCTCTACCCCTGACCCTCTCTTCCCTCCCTGGGCACCTCCCTGATTCATGATCCTGAGCAAACTGCCCCACAGCTGATTCTGAATGGAACACACTGAGGACCTCCTCGTCTCCAGGCTGCCCACTCTTCTGACGGACCATGGGGCACTCAGGATCGAGCAAACATTTCCTGCTGCCCGCAGTATGCCAGGCACTCTTCTAGTGAAGGTGCAAGCCTCCCGGCCCCAGGAGCTTACATTTCTAACTTGGGGGACAGGCAATAAACAAAACAAATTAGAAAATAACATAGCAAGGAAGGGCCACGGAGAGTGCCGGTGTGTGCACGGGCTGGGGGCGGAGGCTGCCATTTTAATCCGAATGGTGGGAAAGACCTTGCTGGGGAAACAAAAAGGGCCTTTGAGCACTGATATGGGGGCAGGACCAGCAGGTGGACCTAAAGTGAGGGTGTGCCAGGTCAAGGGCACAGCCGAGACAAAGAAGCCCAGGGGCTGCAGGAGCTGGTGAGGTAGCAGAGGGCGGAGGCAGACGTTAGTTTCTACTTGGAGTGACGTGGGAGACACTGGGCCCTTTAGGGCAGAGCAGGAGCCCGACCTGTAAGCAGGTCACTCTGGCCATTGGGCTGGGAACAGACCGTGATGGAACAGGAAGCAGAGAGCAGCCTGGTGGCCCCTGAAGTCACGCAGGCAGCAGGTCAGTGGCTGGGACCAGAGGAGAGCTGGGAGGTGGGTGGGGCAGGTAGGCGGGCGGGGGGTGGGGGGTGGGGGTTGTTCTTTGCAAATCCCATGCTGGCCCAGCTCGTGGAGACACAGCCAGGCGGCCTCCCCGGCCTTGGCTTTCAGATGGCCACTGACCCTTCAGATTAGAAATGCATTTGTTTTTCTCCTTTTGGGTGAATGATTTATTTTCCGGTCTATAAAATGCACCCACCACACTCGCTCATGAGCTCACAGACCCAAAGAAAGAACGTCAGGAATTTCCCCTTCCCACAGCCATGCCTCTCTGCCCGGCCCCCTCACCCCTGCTGGGTCCAGTGCCCAGAGGTCCTTAGCCAGCAGCAGCCCTGTGGGGCCCCATAGGCCCCGTGGGAGCAGATTCCAGGCCCGGAGATCCACCCTCGCCTTTGGCCACCCCATCCGGGAAAGGTCCCCTCGCCCATGGGCTAGCTGCGGGCAAGCAGGGGCAGCGTGGATTTCCAGGGGGCCGCGGGCCATCAGCTGAGCACTCAGGGCCTAGCAGGACAAGACTCGACAAGAGGAGAGAGAAGGCGGCTGGCAGAGGCCGGGAGTGCCCACCCCTTCCCCCCCCCCCCCCCATACACCCCGACACCCACCTCCCGCCAGGGACAGGAGTCTACCCAGCTCTGCTGTGCAATCTTGAACAAATCACTTAATCCCTCTGTTCTGTACGCCATCCAGCTGCAAAACAGCACTTAGGAGGCTGGGGTGCTGGGAGCCTTAATTAAGCCAGGCTTGCAAAGCCCTCCAAGGGCTGCAGATGAAAGGGCCTATTGAAGTACAAAGTCTTCAGTAACCCTCTCGGGCCCAGGTGGGAGCGACAACCATGAAAGAAGGAGGGAAGGAGGTGGCCAAGGTCATCTGGCTCCTGGCACCCAGGCCAGCCCTCTCCTGTCCCCTCACCGGGCCACCCTGGGCCACACCGCGGGTACCGCAGCCTCCAGGGCAGGCTGTTCTCAGGGCAGAGCGAGGGGTTGCTGATACGCTGCTCGGATGCTGGGGAAGCCTGCCTTGGACCAGCATTCCAGGACCCACACGCGGCCCCAGACAGCCCGGCCCTCTGCCCTGGCGCAGGCCACCTCCAGGCCTCTGCCCTGCCCTTCTCTCGCCCAGACGTCCCTCTTCTCTCCTCCCTTCTGGTGTCTGCTCCCCCTCAGGGCCACCCGGGAAGACTTTCTAGCCCCTCTGTAATGGGTCCTCCTGGGCATGTCTCGCATGTATTTCCTCATCCCTGGGGTCCTCAGGGGTCGCATCCCAACCCCAGACACGGACTGGCTACCCCCGCTCCTGGTCTGCCCACACCCCCATCACAGGGGGTGTTCTCTGATGCTCTGGAAGCATCCTTCTACCTCACTCCCTGTCTGAAGGACTCCAAACTCCCCTTCTTCGTCTCTTTTCCCGTGATCCTAGCCCAGCCTCCGAGGACCACACTCGAGAAATGTCCGCTGAAACGCCTCACACGTCACCCCTGGCATCAGTCGGCGCCGGTTCCCTCCCTCTACCCCATCCAGAGGGGCTGGGGACCCCTCCCAGCCTCCACACCAGTGACTTACAGAAAGCGGCGTTCTGAGCATGACCAGGGCTTGCCCAGGAAGTCTGGGCACAGAGGGCCTCCCCCAACCCCACCCCGGGGACACTGACAAGGCCGGTCTCCCTGCCTCCAGCTGGGCCACCTGCTGGAGCCTTGACCCTCCAAATTCTCCCCCAGAAGCACTGATTTTCGAGGCAGACTCTGTACATACAGCACCAGCCCAGAGGCTGAAATGAGGTCCCCGAGAGGGGCAGGATGTGCCCAAGGTAGCCCAGGGCTATCCACGTTCCCTCAAGATGCCTGTCACCCAGAGGGGTCCTGTGAGGACTGAGTGTGACCTGGAGCAGTCTTTCTGGAGAGCATCGTGGCAGTGAAAGCAGATGTTCCCCCCTCCCCCAACCTGCACCTCAGCATCCAGGCTGGTAGCGCAAGGGTATGATCAGGCCACGGAAATTGTCACACTTTTGCTGGAGGGAATGTGCAGTGGGGCAGCCACTGTGGAGGACAGTCTGGCTGTTCCTCAGTGAGTTAAAGGTAGAATTTCCATATGATCCAGCCATTCCACTCCCAGGGATATGAAATGAAAACAAGAAAAGAAATGACAACCTACGTCCACACGAAAACCTGCACACAGATGCTCATCCAGCCCTATTCACAGTAATCAAAGGCTAAAAACAGCCCAAATGCCCAAATGATGGACAGAAGAACAAAACCTGGTCCATCCACGCAATGGAATATTACTCAGCCGTCAAAAAGAGTGAAGCACTGACGCAGGTTACAGCATGGATAGACCTTGGAAACATTCTGCTATGTGGATAAGCCAGACACAGAAGGCCATACGGTGTAGGATCCCCTCTGTATGAAACGTTCAGAACAGGTCAATCCAAAGAGGCAGAGAGCAGACAGGTGGCTGCTGTGGGTTGAGCGAGGTGGGGGCAGGGAGTGACTGCTACTGGGTGCGGGGTTATTGATTTCTTGCAGGGGTAAGAATGTTCTGGAATTAGATAGAGGTGGTGGTCGTACAACACTGTGAATGGACTCAGTGCCTTAGCATCATGCACGTTAAAATGGTTGAAATTGTCAACCTTGTGTTACCAGTATTATCCGCAATCAGAAAAACTGTTACATCCGGAGAAGCAAACGACCTCAGCGCCCACCTGTAGGGGACAGAGAATGCCTCGGAATTGACATTCTGTGACATTAAAATGATGCAGAAAGGTGTTCCCCAGACATTAAGTGAAAGAACAGGTTAGCAATGGTTTGAACAGAAAGGTGTTTGGAAAATATAAATAGATGTGATTATGCATAGAAATTCTGGAAGGACGGACTCCCAAAGGCTCGTGGAGACCGTCTCTGGGTTGGGGGGATCACAGACGGCATTGTGTGTATGTGTGTGTCAGTTATTTCCAAAATGTCCACAGCAAACTTTGGGAACCAGAAAACATTTCAGAGATGGAAAAAGAAGAAAACTTCAAGATTTCTAGGAAGTCCTGCCAGCCCATCTTAGGATACAGATGTGGGAGACTCAGCACACGCCCCCTCCCCTGTCCAAGTGGGCTTCACATCTCCCAGCCACTGTCTCTTCCTGCCCAGGAGGGCCAGAAGCCACGGAGGGATTTGGAAAGACTGGGGGAAGGTATGCCGGGGCCAGGGAAGACGGATGAATTTCCTCCAGAGACGAGCATTCACTCATTCATTCACTCAAGCCTCTGTTGGACCTAACATAACACTCGCTGGGTGTATTCTCAGGCTCCACGTGAGGGTCTGGGAAGCCCAGGAGACTTTATGAGGCAGGGAGGCCGAAGGGAGAGACAGGAGGATGACAGGGATGCTTCCACCTCTCTGCACCAGGCTCCATTCCCTCCAACGACCCTGCACCGTTCTGATCTCCTTGGTGGCAGCAGAGT
Source organism: Inia geoffrensis (assembly GCA_036417435.1). NCBI lineage: Eukaryota > Metazoa > Chordata > Mammalia > Artiodactyla > Iniidae > Inia > Inia geoffrensis. The sequence goes on from CM070907.1 coordinate 3,804,002, forward strand.
GCTGGTCTGTACTGGCCAGGGCTGAGAGGTGATGCCGGCTGCATTGCCGCGGAGGAGTCCAGGGTGTCCTCCCAGGGAGGCACTGTGTCTTCTCCAAACCAGCCACATCTTCGTCCCCTAACAACCTTGGAGAACACTTCTGGGTCCACTGGTGCCTTGCTCCCTTGCTGTGGACTTGACTAATCCGACAAGCGCTGAAGCCCCACTGTGTGCCAGGCCTGGAGATGCTTGCTGGGTGGAGGGGGGTCGGGACAAGAGTCAGACATGGCCCCTGCTTGGAAGTCCCTGTTCAATGGTGCTTTCCGGGAAAGTCATCTGAGAAACTAGACACTCACAGGTAATGCGCTTAAAACTTTAGTCACCCCTCTGGTGCCCCCAAACTCCAGTGGTGCCCAACTAAGACCCATTCATCCTGGGGGGATGGGCCCTACCATAGACCCCCTGTCCTGCCTGCACCCCCTTGCTCACCACCCTCCAGCCACACTGCCCTTTCTGTCTGGCTCTCCAATGCTCCCAGCTCTCTCTACCCCAGGGCCTTTGCACTTGCTGTTCCCCATCACCTGGCACATAGTAGGCCCTTAATAAGTATTTGTTAAGTGCATGGATGATTAGAAAACTGGGGTGTTGCTGATCCCTAAAATATTGCCTAGATTCTTGCAATGGGGCTCTGATCTGGGCAGTTCTCTGGTCTCGACTGTTGCGAGGATTTTTTTAGCCGTTGTGAGAATCCACAATAATCGCCTCACTCAGCACTAATCCTGAATTAATGAGGCAACCCTGGTTCTTTGGTGTTAATATTCTCTGAAGTTCGGCTCAGGGAAAAATAAAAAGAAAGACCCCCCCCGCTCACCCACCCACCCACCAAAGCAAGGTACAAGTGAACAGCCAAGAGCTTGGGGCGAGTCAAAACCAAAGAAAAAAGCAGAAACTAGCCCCAGTGTTTGGCCCGGGCAGCCTTTGAGGGCCAGCTGTGCCCGGCGTGTTTGTAGTGTGGGCCGCCCAGCCTGCCAGATGTTCCCCAGGAGGACTGCCACTTCAAACGCTGCAGCTCAAGCCCATTACCTGAGCAGGCTTTGTGTATTTCAAAGAGGAAACCAGTTGAACTTTCCCTGTAATCATGAGGTCCCAACTTGCTTTTAATGGACCATTAGGGAACTCTGCAAGGAGAGCTCCCTGATCATTACCGGGCTGTGATGGCCTCGGAGCCCACCTGGAGAGGCCCCCCCAGCAGCCACCTGCAGCTCGAGCTCTTACAGGTCCAGGGAAGGCCAGGACCCCATCGGGCCACAGCCTGGACCAGGAGTGCACAGGATGCCCGGACTCACCTGTGAGGCCGCAGGGTGGTATGCCTGGGGTGAAAAGCTCGACTCCACCACCTGCTGGCTGGGAGACCTGGGCCCAGTCCCAGAGCCAAACCAAGTCGTCTTACAACTCTCAGTGTCAAATAATGCTAGAACATACCTTGCAGGTTCACTGAGAAGCGGTGGCATTTTATGAACAGTGAAACACCCCAAAAATGTGCAGTAGGTTGAATAATATCCGCCCCCGCCCCCCGAAATTCATGTCCACTTGGAACCTTGTTTGTTTGCTTTTAAATTGAAGTATAGTTGATTTACAATGATTCAGGTATACAGCAAACCATATATATCTCTATTCTTTTTCAGATTTTTTTCCATTATAGGTTATTATAAGATATTGAATATAGTTCCCTGTGCTTTACAGTAGGTCTTTATTGTTTATCTGTTTTATATATAGTACTGTGTATCTGTTAATCCCAAATTCCCAATTTATCCCTCCCCCACTTTTCCCCTTTGGGAGCCCTAAGTTTCTTTTCTATGTCTGTGAGCCTATTTCTGTTTTGTAAATAAGTTTATTTGTATCATAGTTTTAGATTCCGAATGTGACCTTATTTGGAATAAGAGCCTTTGTGGAGGAAACTAAGGTAACGGCCAAGATGAAATCATCATGGTAGAGGGTGGGCCCTGAATCCAGTGACCAAGAGATGTGAGAGGAGAAGACACAGACACACAGAGGATAGGCCTGTGAGGAGGAGACAGAGGCTGGAGGGATGTGGCCACAAGCCCAGGGACACCTGGAGGCCCCAGAAACTGGAAGAGGCAGGCAGAATCCTCCCCTAGAACCTTCAGAGGGAGCACGGCCCTGGGACACCTTGATTTCAGACTGCCCTCCAGAACTGTGCGAGAGGATGTTTCTGTATTTTTAAGCCTCTAAGTTTGCAGTAGTTTGTCATGGGAAACAGAGAAAAAGTTCGAGTTGTTCTTACAGTTGTTGTTCCTCTGAACAATCCTCTGCACCACTGAAATGTCCCAACAGAAAGCCGGGCCTGACATCTGGCAGTGACCTCTGTAGATGGACAGCACCCTCTGCTTCCAAAGCAAGTGAGGAAGGAAGGGACAGAGCCCGATGGAAAGAGCTTTTAGAGTTGACAGATCTGGGTTTGAAGTGCGGCTCTGTGCCCCTGCCCAGGGCACAGACTTTGACAAGTCACTGCTCCTCTCTGAACCTCGGTTTCTTCATCTATGAAATGGGGATCATTATATCCACCTTCAGGACTCCTGTGATGATGAAACTCCTGCAGGATGAAAACGTTCTACATGTAGCGAGTGTTCAGTAAATGGAAAGGGCATCCGTATTAGTCATCTACTGTTGCCTAGCAGACCACCCCCAGCACTTAGAGGTTGAAAATAGCAAGGACCGTCCAGTATCTCACACGGCAGCTCTGCATCAGGAACCTGGGAGCAACTTAGTTGATGGCTCTGGCTCAAGGCCTCCCACAATGTTGGTGTCAAGCAGTCGGCTGGGGCTACAGTCTCATCTGAAGGTTTAACTGGGGCTGGACGCTGAGCCTCCAGGTGGTTCACTCCCATGGCTGTTGACACAGGGCCTCAGTTCCTCCTGCGTGGACCTTTCCATGGGGCTGTTTGGGTCACCTCACAGTAGGGCAGCCAGCAAGCGGCAGCCATAATGCCTGGGAAGTCATACACTGTCATTTCTGCCATGTTCTACCGGTCGTGCCGAGCCACCCGCCCTGCTGCGGTATGGAGACGACCTTGCAAGAGCACACATTCCAGGAGGTGGTATCACCAGCAGCCGGCTCGGAGGCTGGCTTCCAGGGAGTCAGGCAGGCCCGGGTGTTCCTGGGTATACTGGTGGGCAGGATCCTGCACTCACAGGTGGCTTTGTTCTCCAGACTTGCTTTTGGGTCCAGCCTCCTGGGAGCCGGGAGGCTAATCTGGCCACATGCCCCGGCAGCTGGCCTGTCATTTTATTCGTCTGAATCGTCTCCACATCTCACGGTGTCTCCCCCATGCGGACACACAGGGCCTGCACTTTCCGCCCTGTTTCATAGGGTCTGCACTTTCCGCCCTGTTTCATAGGGTCACAAAGCTCATGACTGCAGACGGCCGGCCCAGGGCCCGGGTCAACAGCCCACCCAGGGACCTCACCACCTCTCAGGGGAAGCGGCCTCAAGATTCGAGGTGCGTCAGGCCCGGGGCCTGGGAGACCTGAGGCATCTTTGGGGGGCAGTGGGCAGCCTGGACACCAGGGGAAGCAGCATGTAGGACACTCACTGTGGCCCGACAGCAGCCCCGCCGGACTGCACGTGTGTGACCGCCAGGGCACACGAGTGCGTGCACGTGAAGGCGTGTGCAGGAACCCAAGCGCACATGTGATTTACACACAAGCCTGACCACAAGCGCCACCGGAATCTGTTCAATCACGAACATTTCCATGTACAGTCAGCTTTCTGGATCACGGGTTCTGTCTCCATGGATTCAACCAATGGAGGATCAAAAATATTCAGAAAAAAAATTCCAGAAAGTTCCCAAAAGCAAAACTTGAATTTGCTTCATGCCAGCAACTATTTACTCAGCATTTACAGTGTGTTCAGTATTGGACCCAATCTAGAGATGATTTAGAGCATTCGGGGGGAGGTGTGTAGGTTAGATGCAAATTCTATGCCCTTTTATATAAGGGGCTTGAGCACCCAAGGATTTTGGTATCTGTGGGCGGGGGGCGGCGGGGTGGTGTCCTGGGCACATGCAGATACTGACGAGTGACCGTACGCAGGACATTGCACGTGGTACACATGTAGGTGTAAAGAACTGCAAAAGAGCAAATACTCAAGTACACCCCCCCCACCCAAGCTTAACAAGCAAAATACCACTGATCGCTGGGGGCATCACTCCCCTAGAGTAAACACCGTGCAGAACCTGGGGGCTTGCTCTGCTCACCTGATCGTCCGTGTGTGAGATCCAGCCCTGCTGACGGCTAGAGGTTCATCTTTTCACTTTTGCCCAGTGAGCACAGCACAAACCACGTAACCACTCTCCTGGTGGGGGTGGGCTGGGGAACATGCTCAGATCCTGTTCTCTTCCCAGCAACACTGTCTGAGGGACATGGATTTCTCCAGGGCACCAACACCTAGGGTTTGAGTCATCGGGTGGAAAGATGCACACACCTTCGCCTGGATCAGATAACGCCAGATCGTTTTTCCAAATCAGTGGTGCCGGTTTAAACTTCCATCAGCTGTCTCTAAGAATCCTGAAGGGCATGCATTTTTAAGGTCCTCTTGGGGGGCTAATCCTCGGGTGGGTCAATCCTACCCCTCACCTGCTGTTAGCTGTTGAGCTCCCGTGGAGGCAGCGAGTGATGGGTGAGAATGTGGGTTTGGGATTGAGGCGGCTCTGGCTCCACATGCTGTGTGTCCTCCAGCAGGTGATGACGCCTCTCTGAGCCTCATCGGAAACTGGGGAGGGCTGCTGGGGGCTTAAACGAGACAATCGACCTGCGACCTGCGGCATGTAGCACAGCTCCAGGCCTCCAGGCTGTGCTCGGAAAGGCCACTGTTATCATCCTCATAGTGCCTGCAGGCTTCTCTCTACTTATTCATTCATTCATTCATTCACTCACTCGACAGTCATTTCCCAAGCACCTACTATGTGGGGCTGCAGCAGTGAATAGACAGACAGCAATTTCTGCTCCTCCAGGAGCTGACATTTTGGTGGGGAAGACAAGTAATGAACACGTTTTTAAAAACATATAGTATATCAGATGGTACCACATGTCCGACGGTAAACTAATGCCAGGGAAAGGTTTGGGACTCTGAGTTAAAGGGGCACAGCTACAATTTCAAATGCGACATTTTATTTTAAGGTTTCATATGATAAGGAAACTCTCTGCTCCCTCACCCCACTTTCAGTTTCATGGTAAATCATGGGATCCAGGGCTGGCCGACCAGCACATGCCAGTGCCCCAGCAACAGTCATTGGTTCAGAGGTGGCACGTGACCCAAGCTTGTCCAAACAGAGGGAACCCTAGGACTTGGGGAGGTGCTCTGGCCACTGGGGTTGGGGGCTGTGCCATCTAGAAGTGATTATCTGGGCCTGGAACCAGTCTAGAGGAGCCAGAACCAAGAGACTGAGAGAAACAAATAAGGTCTTCGCGATACCCTTGAACTCCTGGAACAAACAAGACCTGAGGGTTTGGGTTGAGTTTTCTTTCACTTATTACTGAAAAGATTCTAACTAATTCACCGTTGACACTGGCCACCGGGCTAGTGTGTCTCCTTAAAATCAGTCATGCCTCTTCTCCCCAGCGTCTATCCCTTGGGGGCTGCCTTCTTTCCAGGATGAAGCCCAGATGGCCCTGGGTGGGACTTCCAGCTCTGTCCACCTTTGGGGTCTTCAGCTCCCATCAGCCTCCCCTCTGGTGGCTCCTCCCACGTTGGAAGCTCAGTCAGGGCTAGATCTCTGACTACAAAGGACATGGAAACCTAGGCTGTTCCTCCCAGAGCCCGGTGGCTGCTGGGTTTGGTGTTGGACTAGCGCAGTGCCCGTGCAGATTTACGCTCCCTCTGTGCTCATGACTGAGCTGCTCATTTCACTCATTCCGGGAACCTGGTCACATCTGAACCCAGTTGTAGTCACGTGACTTGCTCTGTCCAAGAAAACGGCCACTCTAGGCAGAAGGTTTAAAAACCAGTGATTCACAGTGCCCCGGCCTCTGTAATCATGGAGGTGCATGGATCGGGGGGACTCTCCATCAGTCTGGGTCTCTGAACAACAAATAGGTAGTCCCCTGCCAACGGTGGAAGGACACAGGCCTCGAAAGATCAAGTTTGTTCTTTTAAGCGTCTGAGATTTGGGGGATGTTTGTTACCGCAGCATAACCCAGGCTTTCCTGATTGCTACATTATCCAGCGTAGAGTTGTAGCTGGTTAGCTGCTGCCCCCCTACAAGCATAGTTCCCAGCCTCTCCTAGATATAGATGGAGCCCTGGGACTACTTCTCGCCAATAGGATGTGAGTAGAAGAGCCATAGTGATTAAGAAACAGGTGTTCCTTCTCTACCCTCTTGTCCTTTCTTCCTGTTCAAAGTAAAGCACTCTGAGGCCCTAGGACAGGGGTTGGCAAACTCTGGCCTGTGGCCGGCTCTGGCCTGCCACGGGTCACATCTAGCCACACCTAGGGGTTTATGTATCATCTACGGCTGTTGTCCTGATGCATCACAGGCTTGAGAAATTAGACAGAGACAACACAGCTCATTTAGCCAAAAATATTTACTCTCTATCCCTTTACAGAAAAAGTTTGCTAATCCCTCTCCTAGGAGGGTGGTGCCCAGAGCTGAAGGAACCTGGGTCCCTGAGTCATCAGGTAGCATCCCCCCAGGGGAATCTCCACTGTAGACAGCCAGGCGAAAAAGAAATAAACTTTTCTTATGTTCAACCTCTGAAATTTGGGAGTTTGTTACAGAAACTGGCATTACAGTAGCTAATACCCGCCGGTTATAACATGAGGCCAACAGCCACGGGACAGTGAAAAGAACACTGGCCTGGGTGTCAGGGACCTGATGTCCGTTCATTCATCAAATATTATTACTGGGCACCAATTATGTCCCAGATATGTGCTAGGTGCTGGAGTAGTGCAATGCCTTGGCAAAGATTTCTGTCCTCACAGACCTTGCAGGGGCTGAGGCAGTGAAGACTCTTCCACTGACTAGTTTCGGAAGCTTTTGGACCAGTCCTTTCCCCGCTCTGGGACGCAGCCCTCAACCCCCCGTAAGATGAGGCAGCTCTCTGGAGACCCTGACTACTCTGATCCTCTGTAATTGTCCAAGGCAGACGTTGTGGACTGAATTATGTCCCCCCAAAGATAGGCTTGAATCCTAAGCCCGGTACCTTATGTGGCCTTATTTGGAAACGGGGTCTTTGCAGATGTAAGTAGTAAACTGAAGTCATCGTGGAGTAGGGTGGCTCTAGTACAATGACTGGTGTCCTTATAGGAGAAAACAGAGACTCAGACACACGGGGAGAGCACCACGTGATGACAGAGGCAGAGACTGGGATGACGCAGCTGCAAGCCAAGGAACGCCTAGGATTGCTGGCAACCGCCGGAAGCTGGAAGAGGCAAGGAGGTACCTTTCCCGAGAGCCTCGAGAGAGAGCATGGCCTTGCCGATACTTTGATTTTCAACTTCTGGCCTCCAGGACTGTGATGAGCCAGCCAGGGTTGGCCTAGGCCCTGCAGGACCAAGAAGGCTTCTGAGATCCCAGGGCTGAGCAGAGTTGACGGGTCCTCGTTCGAACCTCCCTGTGAACCTCTGTGAGTCCTCCGTCCCCTAGCATCTGATTTGCCCTTGGGAACCTGTAGGTGGAATTCAAGGGGCTTGTGGCCTGGGAAGAGAAAAAGATGACATATTTATTCTTGCTAATGAAGCTTAGCATTGTCTTCATTTATGAATGTGGGAAACCACCATATGTTAATGCCACTTACTGCTATCATGAGATCTTTTCATGGCATATTGTAGTTGGTGCATTCTCTTGAAGCATCAGTTATCCACGTCACCACTTCAAAATGTGGTTTCTGAGATCCACCACTAGATCTTGCTATTGAATGTATCAATAATGTAGCATCGATTTTACCACGTCACAAATGTATATTTCAAATATTTTTGATAACTGCATTTTAGTATAATTGGTTACCATTTTCAGCCTATGCCATTTACTTTAAACATTTAAAAATATTATCCAGAGAAGGGGTCCATGGTACCTGTCAGGTGCTAAAGGGGTCTGTAATTCAAAATACACCTGTGTCGTAAAGGGATGGATGTCCCCACTTTGAGCTGGGCACCAGGCCACCCAGAGTGAAGGTTATATCTTCCAACCTCCCCTACAGTTATATGGCCATGAGGCTGAGTTCTGACCAGAAGACCAGGAACAGTGATAACTTCTACATTGTATCCTTAAGGAGCAGGAGACGTTCTTGTCATGGCCTCGCTCCCGTTTGTGCATCCCACGGCTTGAAATGTGGTTGAGTGGCTGAACTGTCTTGTAACACACAGAGGAGGAGGCAATGTCTGAGGCTGGGGGAGCAATAAGGTGGAAGGGGCCTGGGCCACTGGGCGGTCCCGCCATCCTGCCTCAGTTGGTTCTGTGAGATGGAAGCAGGCTTCTGACTTAAGCCCTCGTGATTTTGGAGACTTCAAAAAACAGAGCAGAAACATTAGCCTCATCAATGCAGAGCCTGAGGCAGGGATTCAACCCACCTTTCAGAAAATGGATGATGTCAGAATTGGGTCCCCTCCCACATCGGCCCACCCTGGCTCCTCCTACCCTTGCAGCCAAGGTGAGAGGCGTTGATTCTCGTAAGCCCCACTTCGTTTTGGCCTCCTAGACCTGCACACTGGGGTCGAGAGCCGACAATAGTGGGCCCCTCCGTGTAAGCCTCATGCTAACTCCCTCCCTCAGTGTAAGGGCAGTGCAGTGGGGGAGCACAGCCTCTGGGGCTCCCCAATGTCTGTTAGGTGGTGGTGGGACATACTTTTGGCAAAGTGGGAAGCCTGCCAGTACCCAGATGGAGGCACCCTTGGGAGTGGCCCAGCCCATCTCGTGGAGTGGACAGGAGCCGTCCCAGCGCTACCCGGATTTCAGGATAGCGAACAAATAAGTAGACAATGTTTTAAGTCCCTAAGCTTTGGGGTGGTTTGTTATATAGTAAGAGATCACCAAAACATCAACCATCCCATAAATATCCCATGAGTTTGGTCAAGAAATCAAAGAAACCGTGATTTCATCCTGCATCGGACCTCTAAGTATATTTGGCTCCCCTTTGTCCCATCACCAACTAAATCCCCCACCCGTGAACACTCCACAGACGCACAGGCTCAGTGGCCATGGCTCACGGGGCCCAGCCGCTCCACGGCATGTGGGATCCTTCCAGACCGGGGCACGAACCCGCGTCCCCTGCATTGGCAGGCGGACTCTCCCAACCGCTGAGCCACCAGGAAAATGGGCAACAGAGCCAGGTCTTGCCTGGTCTGCCAGGAGGACATCTACACCCCGGGTGAGAAGTTGACATCGGATGTTGGCTTGATTCATCGTCAAGGGGGGGAACCTGAGAGGGTTCCTGGCCTGTGCCCCTGTCTAGGGGTCCCCAGACAGAGGCCTCTCCCTCCCAGATGTTCCAAATGGAGGGAAGGAAGTGGACCCAAGGGAACTCCTGGAAAAGCCCCGGGAAAAGCCAGCAGAGTCTTGGGTAGGCCGGGAAGGGAGGATTTCTGCAAAAGGTCACCGTCTTCTGCATTCTGTCACCGTGCTCGCAGCCCGCAAGTGCTGCTATGAGAGGTCCTTATTCTTCTCTGCCTGGTGCCACCCAAACAGCCACTGCTGTAGTGGAGGGTGGCCTCGGGGGGCCGGGGGAGGAAGAGGCTAGCTTTCCTGTCTTCTCTTTATCTTGATAGATGTTTGGTGTTTGGACGTTTAAACGGCCTGGGGCCTCCAGCTTCAGCAGAGTGTCTTGGGATATGGGCTCTCTCCCCTGAAAAGCTGGGAGAAGCCACAGGACGTCATCACCCATGCACTCCCAGCCACGGGGTGGGTGGGGGACTGGCTGGCAGGGCCTGGACACCGCTGTCCCCCAGCAGAGACGCAGCTCCTCCCAGCGCCCAGATGCCCGCCTGCCTGCCTGCCTGCCATGCCCGACGCCACTGTCCTCTGGGGACCCTGGACACTCCTGACACGTCTGGTTAACAGAGGCCCACCTGCTTCAGACTCTTTCCACGCTTTGCTGCTCTTTGGAGCCCAGACGTCTGTGCGAGGTGCTAGGACTATCGGATCTGGCCGGTGAGCCGTGGGCCTGAGTCCCCTCGCTAGGTGTCCCACGAACACTCCCAGGCTGAAACCACTGGGCCCACGCCTGGCAGTTCACTTTTTCATGGTCTTGTGATGGCATGGGGGGTGCTCGGGCCCAGCTCTCCATCCCGTTATCTTCCACTTCCTCTTGGGGCGACCTGGGCAGGTCTTCTCACCTCTCTGAGCCTCAGTTTCCTTACCTGTGAAATGGGCACAAATTACCCTGCCTCATGGGTTGTTGAGAAGATTCAGGAGACCGTTTCTGAGGACCTGCCCACTTTAGGAGCCTAACGTAGGGGACGGTGGTCAGTCAACTGGGTGCTGCCTGTAGAGTCTCGTGGTGGAGACTGGGCAGGACTGTACAAAACCCCACAGAGACCAGGGGTTCCCAATTAGCAGGCATCTCACCCTGATAAGCCCCAGAGGCCTGGGCCCAGCTCCCCATCACCTGTGTCTGACACTTCAGCCATCATTTAACATCAGAAAGTTTATTGCAGCCTGCAGGGGCTCAGGCTGGCCATAATGGGCCGGCCTGACGGGAGGGGCCTGCCCTTTGAAGAGGATCTTTATGGTAATTGATGGTAATGGTGAGCAGCCTGGGGTGGACAGATAGGAAGCCCCCCCAGGAGATAATCAAATTAGCCTCCAAAACAAATTACTTTCAGCCAAAACCAAATCACTTTCAATTACGGAGCAACTGATAAGGCCCCATGGCCACAAAGCCACAGTCAGGGATGCGGGGACCCCACTGGTCCCCGAGTCCTTGGGATGTGGGGCTGGGCCCTGGCCTCCTTATCCCAGCCAGTGGCCAGAACTGAAGGCCACTCTTGGGACTTTACCTTGAGATCCCTGTCAGCAAGGCGGGTTGGGGGACACCTGTCACAGAAGTAGAACAATGCCTTCATCTGGGGCTCAAGAGTGCGTGTGTTTGGGGGGCAGGGGCGGCATTTCCTGGCCAAGCTGGGGTTTAAGTGTTGACTGAGGGCTCCTCCCTATCTGGATAGAGATGGACTTAGGGTCTCCCTCTCTCTGTGGGCGTACGAGGCTCATAGGCACAGCCCTGGTTCAGGACAGGAGAGGACCGAGGCTCCCTGGCGATGTCACCAATAGGGTGATCAACTCATCCTGGTCTTAGCAGCGGAGTCTGTTTCCTGGGGACCCCCTCAGTCCCTCTGGACAGTTGGTCACCAGAGATAAAGTTACACAGCTGCAGAGTGGGATCCCCACCCCCCACGCCAAGCCCTCCCTCTCCCGCCCCATCCATCTGTTCATTCACCCAGGAAGCACCCAGTGCACTGTGTGCACAGCCCAGCACCAGGCTAAGCCAGGTTGGGTGAATACCTTGTGGCTTCTGCCCCCAAGACCCCTGGCACATAAAGGAGGGGCCTGCCAGCTGGCATCTGTAGGAAGTGAGGGGCATAGGACACCTCACCTGGTGGGTGCCCAGAATCTTCCACTCCTGGGTTGGGGTCTGCCCTTTCCTGCATGCTTGGCTGGTGCTGGCGGGGCGGGGCGGGGAGTGGCGTGGTCCATGGCCAGGACTTGCTCCCATCCCTGCCTCAGCGGATGGTGAGGAGACCGGGGATCCTGCCAAGAGCAAGGACAAGGTGCGTAGGGGCTGGGGGGAGGCAGGGGGCTGCCATGATCCCTCTGAGGCTCCACCCCCAAGCTCTCCAGGGACAGTCCCCAGGCCGGGAGAGTGACGCCCAATCCACACACCGTCCTTGCTGTGTGACCTTGGGCAAGTGATCCAACCTCTCTGAGCCCAATTGTCTGGTCTGTAGAACCTTCTAGAGGAGCCTTTCCCATCATGCCTCCTTTCCTCAGTCTTACCTAATAACCGTGAGTGCTATTTCACAGAGAACACTGAGCCCTCGGAAGAGAACCCATGTACGGCCACCCCGCTCCGTCCCTCCCTCTGGGCCCAGACCCTAGGCCTCTCAACCTGTCCCAGCCACTCTCAGTGGCAGCCCCTTCCCTCGCCCGTCCCGTCCTCCCTCCCAACGGCTCCAGGACACAGCTCCCTTCCTGCCCCCCGTCTCCTGCACCCCCGGTTTCTCCTCCATCCTGAGCAACAGATGTGCTCTGACGTCCCACGTTAAGCACAAAGTAGCCCCTGGACCCCCTCCTGCAGTTGCCCCTGCTTCTCTGCGTTGACAGAACGTGCAGTGGCCCCTTCTCAGCCCTCAGCTTTCAGGACCTCTACTACCTCACCCCGTCCACCTGCACCTCCTGCCTGTGGATTCCCTCCGGTGGGCTGCGCTGGCTCCCTCCTGAACTTGACCCTCTGAGACCCCCTCCCTCACCCCCGCCTCCCTCCCCACCCCCACTCTTCACTCCCCGGCTCCTTCTCATCCTGGACCTTTGGGGTTCCCTGGACCGGGCACCCTGGGTACCTGGGGGGCTCATCCCTCCTCTCCTCCAGCTTTCTGCACAAGTGTCCCATCGCCAGCGGCCCCGGGACTGTGGTGTAGATGGAATACCCTGCTTGGGTGGATTTTTTTCTAAGATGCCCACAGTGCCCTGCAGAAGTGAGGCCCACATCCCTGCCCTGAGCACCCAGGACGTGGGGTCCCAGGTCCAAGGAGGCTTTGCTGCTGGGGGGAGGCCGAGGCCCCGGAGGGGAGGCAGCTGGAGGGGGGCTGCGTCGGGGCAGAGGGGCTGAGGCACCCGGGCCCGGTCTCGAGGGTGGCCATGGGCGCCTCCCAGCCTCCTGTGCATGGAAGCCACCTTGGGGAGCCCAGTGGGCCACAGGAACAGATGCCGCAGAGTCCCCAGTTCCTGGGCGTGGGATTTCCAGCCAAGAGTCAGTTGCGCGAAGCCACTCAGTTCAGGGGGCGGCACCATCTGATGTTTCCACTGATTGTGTATTTCTTGTTTGTTTCTTGGATTCACTGGGGCCACACACATGCACGTGGGCACACCCATTCACACGCCCACCCTCCCATTCAGTCTCTTGCACAGTCATGCACGCCCACACATACGTGCACTGCACAATTGCGCACAAACCCACACTCACATTCACACACGTGGATTCTCTCGTACACGCACACCTGTGCGTGCTCGCGCACGTTCATGCTCGCACGCACGCGTGCTCACAGGCATGTGAGAGCTGATGCTCCACGAGGGCGGGGGCTCTGCTTTGTCCAGACAGAGAGTCCCAGCACCTGGCCACTTGGGCGCCGCTGAGACACCGGGTGGGCGTTCAGACGACAGTGAGCGGATAGGGAGGGGACCACTGGAGCCAAGCGGCTGCAGGGGACTCACTCTGCAGTGAGCCTCACGGGAATGATGCTGTCGGGACTCTGGGGGCCCACGGGGCCCTCGGCAGCCATGGGTGGGGGGACAACAGGTCTCCAGGATCCCCTGATGCCAGGAGAGGAGGCCCAGCCCTCCCTCCTGGACTGCACCCCGTGACCAGCTCTGACGGCGGGGCTTCAGCTGCCCTTCATCTGTCTGCTCCATTCATCTTCTGCTTCTCTGACTCTCAAACGGGACCTTAATTGGCCATTTGGCCCCTAAATTAGGGGTGATTAGGATCAACCCCCAAGCAGCATTTCAGATGGCGGCCACGGGTCTGAAGCCCCTCTCTGGGTCCCAGGGGCCTTCGACTTGGTCACATAAAGGTCAGCCCTCTGGCCTGGCATGGGTGCCTGGGCAACCTCTGACCTTCAGCTCTTAAACCTGACCCTGGTGACTCAGACCCGAGGGCCTGAGTACAAATGGCCAAGCAGGAAGGGCTCAGGGAAGCAGCATGCGGGGGACCTCCATGTGCTGGAGCTTTCTGGACTTCTTGCTGCAGCCAGCGTTTTGCTGGGCACTGTGTCCTCTTGCGCCTCTGCAAGGTGTTTGTTCCAGGGGTACAGAGACCCAGGCAGACATGCACCCCAGCCTGGGCCACAGTGGCCTCTGTTACGGATGCAAGGCAGAAGGCAGGTGCTGTCACCACCTCTCACCTGCCGCTTGGACCTGGGCAAGTTCGCACACTCCTCCAAGCCTCAGTCTCCTGTGTCCAAAATGAAGGTAACCCCAGAACCCGAGGTTTTGCAGGGTCGCTCTGAGGGTTATATGACACATGGTACATTGTTCTTTCAACAGATGGGGAAGAAAGAATCAGCTCCCAGGGAGTCTGCTGCCTGAGGCAGGCCTGGCACACTGGGCTGGGGAAGCCTTGTTGAGCTTAAGTGGTGCTCAGGGAGCTGCCAGCGGGGGGTCCCAGTGTTCTGGCGATCTTTCTTCGTTTATGAGGTCACTGAGCCCTTTGAGAACCTGATGAAAGTGACAAGCAGGCTGTCCAGACAAGTGCGCACACACACACATACACGCACACACACAAACACGCACGAGTGTACAACCTTGCACACAAGGCCAGGCAGGACTGCCTTGTACAGCTGTGCGGGTTGTGCACTGCACAAGGCTTCGTCCGGCCCGCCACCCAGCTGGATGCCTGGTGTGGGGCTCCATCTGTGCAACGAGGATACCTTTCTTTTAGGTGCAAGAACATCTTATAAGCTAGTGGGGGCACTGGCTGTGGTAGGAGCAGGGCGGCCTTGGGCCCCAAGCCCTGCTGGGCTCAGTGAGCCAGGCTTTTTGCTCTCTGGGCCTCAGTTTCCCCCTTGGAAACAGGAGCTTGCAAGGCTCCCTCCATTCCTTAAACATCAGGATGGCCGGGACGCAGCACACAGTGGGTGCTCGGGCGCTGAGTCAGAAAGTGGTGGTATTTCTGTGCACTCCATGGGCAGGCAGGGCAGGTGCCTGTTTGTTAATAGAGCCAATGCTCCCGGTGGGCTTGTCCACACCTGGAAAGCACGGTTGCTTGGGGTGGCCCCTCTGACCTCTGTGCCTAAGGCACCTCAGCTAAGGCATCTGGGAGGCCCACCACGAGGCTCCGGGTCCACAAGCCCACCCTCAGCAGCCTGCGCCCCGAGGCCCCCCCACTCCCCTTCCCTGGGGGTTGATCCGCATCCACCTTTGCTCCAGGGTCTCTCCTGGAGGAGCCCGGAGGGCCGGGGGCCCTGTGGAATGCTGCACTTCAAGAGTCACAGCCCCCAGAGAACTGGCGGCATTGCTCCCAGCTGCCTCCCACCTTGGGGCAATTTATGGGGTCACAAACCACCTCAAGGGTGCAATTCCTTGCCCTGGTGCCAATTGGCCCCCAAAGTGCTTTACAACCTGCTTGTAGCACGGAGAAAGGGGGCAGCCCCTGGAAAGCACTTAGCCCCTGTGGCCCCGCCATTTGGCCCCCAGACCGGGGCAGCCAGGGTAGCCCAGGTCCAGCCACCTGGAGCCCCAGCTCGGCCGGGCACGGTGGCCCTTCCTCCTGCCCAGCTTTTCTGGCGGTGTTGACAGAAGTCACCTACGGTCATTTGTGAAGTAAAGCCATCCAAGTGCCCGGCCCCCCCAGAAGGATGGGAGCGAGAATCCCACCTCTCCGTGTAACACCACTAACCTCTCTGTGCTCCAGGTCCTTTAGGTGTGAAAGGGGGATCATAAAAGCTAGTTTCAAAATTGTTGTGAGGATTAAATTAGATGACAGATGTCAGGGACTCAGTGAATGGTTATGATTTTATTAACATGAAAGTGGAAATTACCCAGAATCTCTCACCTTCAAAAGGTAAGCCTGCTACTATTTGGAGTCTCTCCTTGGGGGCTTTTGCTTTCTTCTTCTTGTTATTGTGGAAAATAGCATACATGCTAAAAAGTGCATAAAAGACAAAGTAGAGTTTCATTAATAGTTTTTTAAATTGAAGTGTAGTTGATTTACGATGGTGTGTTAGTTTCTGATGTACAGCCAAGTGATTCAGTAAATACATAATATATACATACATACATATACTTACACGTATTCTTTTGCATATTCTTTTCCATTATGGTTTATTACAGGATATTGAATGTAGTTCCCTGGGCTATATGGTAGGACCTTGTCGTTTATCTATTTTATATATAGTAGCTTATACCTGCCAATCCCAAACTCCTAATTTATCCCTCCCCTACCTGACAGTCCAAAGTTCACAGCAGCGCTATTTACAATTGCCAAAACATGGAAGCAACCTAAGTGTCCATCGACAGCTGAATGGGATAAAGAAGACGTGGTACATATATATACAATGGAATATTACTCAGTTGTAAAAAAAAGAATGAAATAATGCCATTTGCAGCAACATGGATGGACCGAGAGATGATCACAGTAAGTGAAGTAAGTCAGACAGAGAAAGATAAATACCATGTGATATCACTTATATGTGGAGTCTAAAGTACCACATAAATAAGCTTATCTATGAAACAGAAACAGACTTACTAACAATTTTAAGGCAAAGACCCACAGAACCAACACGCAGGCGAGAGGCGGACCCTCAGCACCCAGAAACCTCCCTCCTGGCCCCTGGCAGCCCCAGCCCAGACTCCTCCCCCCGCCCCGGACGTAACCTCTCTTCTACTTTTGCCATAGTAACTTCCTTGCTGTAAGCTGGACACACCTCTTAACGCCAGCTGCCCTGTGCTCTGCCCTCTCCCTCTTTGTTACGTTTGTAGGTTTGCTCCTGTGGCCACATGAACTTGCAGTCATTCATCCTCCTCTGCTGTGTAACATCCCACGGTGTGACTGTGCTACACTCCATTCATCCGTCTCCCTGTAGAGAGACATCTGGACCATTTCAGGCTGCAGCTGTAGGAACGTAGCTGCTCAGAAGGGACGGTGGGAGGGCAACGGTGCTGGGCAGTGGGACTGCGGGTTGTAGCGCACTTGGAGCTTCCACACTACCGAATGATGCCAGCTGGTTTTTCTTTTTTACCTTTTTCCTTTTTTTTGGCCGCACCTTGCGGCATGCAGGATCTTAGGTCCCTGACAGGGATGGAACCCGTGCCCCCTGCAGTGGAAACACAGTCTTAACCACTGAACCACCAGGGAAGTCCCGCCAACTGTTTTTTTGTTTTGTTTTGTTTTCTTTTTTTTTTTTTTTTTTTTTTTTTTTGCGGTACACAGGCTCCTCACTGTTGTGGCCTCTCCCGTTGCGGAGCACAGGCTCCGGACGTGCAGGCTCAGCGGCCATGGTTCACAGGCCCAGCCGCTCCGCGGCATGTGGGATCCTCCCGGACCGGGGCACGAATCCGTGTCCCCTGCATCGGCAGGCGGACTCTCAACCACTGCGCCACCAGGGAAGCCCCCCGCCAACTGTTTTTTAAGTCAACGTTTTGCTCTGCATCTATGTAGAGATCTTTGAAAAGTGGCCGTGGGGTCAGTGTGTGTCCACGCAAAACCAAAGGCTCCCTTATAAGTGCTTGTGTGTGCAGAGAACATTTCAGAAAGGTGACGTCTCTGTCAAAATCTGTTAGCAGTCAGACTGCTGGGCGTGGGAGGGGAACTACATTTATGCTTCATTTTACGCCCTCTCTATTGTTTAATTATGTTCCCATGGGCATGTTTGCTTTATAATCAGAACGGGCTCATATGCGGGTGTCGTTCGGAGGCCCGGGATTCTTAAGTGCTGTGGCCTTCTGCAAACCCACCTTGCTCCCGACTGGCAGGGCTGCCTATGCTGTGAGGTCCAAACCATCCCCAGGAGTTGGACGTTGAGGTTGGTTTCCATTTCTCACTATGGTGAACAAGACTAGAATAAATTTACCCGAATATCCATTTTGACCCATTTCTATGATCTTTCCGTCCCTTCCAACAAGGTCTTTAAAAAAACATTATAAAAGCAGTGCACGGTCTTTAGAGAAAATCTGGGAATTGGTAAAAACGAAAGAGGAGAGGGCAGACAGAGCTCCCCTCCAGCCTCCCCCACCCAGTGCTGGTGCTACCGGACTGTCTCCTCTGGTGTTTTCCCCGGCCATGCTGGGCTTGTGTTTGCCCTGAGTTGGAAGCCCCCCATACATACACTTCTGCAATGAGGGTCAGTGTTTGGGGCCACACAGTCTTCCCTTAGCTACTTAGAACCCAGGCACAGGTGGAAAGCAAGGCCATCATCTTACTGCTTTCCTCCTGGCCAGAGACAGGCCAGTGGCTGTGTTGTCTCTGACAGCCCGCCCGATCCATGCTCCGGGCCCCTGGCCTCTTCAAACCTTACGCAGGAGGACTGGGGTGGGGGTCTCGCGGAGTGAAAGTGGTCCACCCATGGCTTCTCAGAACGTTGGGCTACCCTGTAGCTTGTAAATTTCCCTTTGCCCACCTTCACCCCCCCCGCCACCCCATCCCTGACTTCATTCATGCCACAAATATCTCCTAAGCAGCTACGATGTGCCAAGAGGATGCTAGGTGCTGCAGAAACAGCAGTATTCAGGTGGACGAGGGCCCTGCGCTCGTGAGCCATGAGCAGGGTAAGCATATGATGAACACACTAATAAAGAAGTCACATTGTGTCGTGTTTTGTTGGGGTAGAAGGTCTGCTGGCATCTGTTCTCTCCCCCACCCCAACCCTGTGTCATCCAGAGAGCGCTGCCATATTGCATCACCCCGGGATCTGTGGAGTTGTGCAGTGTGCAACCTGGGCCACTGTGCATGGTGGCCTTGTGCCAGGGCCCCCGACTCACAGAGACCAGGAAGCTGATAAACAAAGCCTCCTAAGGTCTGGGTATCTTTCCAATCCTCCCTTCCTAGAAATATCTGCATGATGGAGGAAGCCCTTAGGGAGGGCAATGCTTTTTCTCCAACTGCCTGGTTGGATTGCTGGGAGACAGAACCAGAAAATAGCAGCACCAGCTGTGTGCCGAGCACTGTGTACGGTGTTTCCAGGCATCTTTTCATTTCCTGTTCAGAGCAGCCCTGATTCCCAATGAGGACACCGAGGCTCAGAGAGGCGGGGGAGCGTCCCAAAGCAGGTCAATGTCAGACCCTGGAGCACCTGGGCTTTGCCGACCTTGGAGCAAACAGGCCCTTGAACTGTAAAGGGGGTGCCCCCTCCCCATTTGGAAGAGCCACAGGTGGCAGCCCCCAATTTGTTCCCTACCCATTAACAGCCCCGACCTCTGAGCCACACTGGGCGTCAAGGAATTAGAGTAGAGATATGCCACCTTTTGGGAGCTGACACCCCTCTTCTTATTTAATTCCTCCCCGCCTCCCTCAGCCTCTCCAAGTGTCAGTTGGCAAGCATCTGTCCTGTAAATCAAAGCACTCCCGACTTGCTGGGCGTGACAGGTCTCCGAGAATTTCATGGAGCCCTTTGGAGGAAGCACTGCGAAAGCATTTGACAAAGTTAAAAGTGGCCTGGAGAGCCCGGCTCTGGAGGGGCTCAGAGCCTCAGGCAGGCACAGATTCCATCCAGGAAGGGCAGCTCCTCTGACCCTCTAAGGAAACCTGGGGAAGGTTCCGGCTGGTGGGGCCAGAGCAGCGAGGCCATTGTGCTGGAGCCCAGGGATTGTTTGGGAGGAAGGTGACACTTGGGGACGTGTAAGACAGCGCCGTCTGCACACCTTTGACCACTGAAGCCGCACGTCCGTCCCCGCGTGTGGTCACTCACTGTCGACTGATCGGAGTCACTCGACCGCGCCACAGGGACCCTTTGTCTGCCGGCTCAAGTGAACATCTCAGAAACAGCCAATTCGATAGCTTCTGTGTTGCGATTATAGAGAAGATCCATTTCCAGGTAGAAAACGTAGGGAAAAGCAGAGACATATGCAAATAGAAATAAAATGGGTGCATTATTTCTTTTAATGTACCTCGATGCTTGTTTTTGTTCTTTTTTTTCTTTTCCCCTCTGGCTTTTACAGAAGCAGAAGGTTACTCTGCATCCAGCCGATGTCTTGCTTTGCACGCTCAGCATCCCACGGTGACGATTTCAGCTGGGGGCTCCCTCGCTCACCTAACTGCTTCCTTAGCATTGAGCACGTAGTTTTCCCCACTGTTTCAGACTCATGGATTCTCTCCCCAGGCCCCGCCTGCTATGGGAAGCCCAGGCCCAGCTTCCAGTCGTGGGGTTTGGCCTGGTGGGACTACGCCAGCGGTGTGCTGGGGCCAAGGATGGAGGGGGTGTGGGGAGGGTGCATTTTGAACCCGCCAGGCCAGAGGGAAGCCAGGTCAATGCGGCCATAGGCCCCCAGGGTGCCTGGAGGGGGGCCCCTTAGTGAACTATTGTCGAGAATCATCGCTGGCCCTCCGTTGGGACGATCAGCCCCCAGTCTTGGGGGGCGTCTCTGCTGGCTCTCTCCATGTCTTCTCCAGCAGACCCCCTTGACCAACCCCCGGTGCACACACACAGGTGTGTGTGCCCCCTGTCTCTGCTGGAGGACACTCTGAGACCAGCCACCCAATACCTGTCTCTCGGGACAAAGGAGGAGCCGTCTCGGTTGGGGGTCATTGTGCTGTAGTGGGACAGTTGGGACAGCAGTGACCAAGGGGCCTGCTGATGGGGGGCTGAATGGTGTCCCCCAGGGGAATGTCCACCTGGAAGCTGTGGGTGTGAACTTACTTAGAAAAAGGGCCTTTGCAGGTGCAAGTAAAGACCTTGAAATGAGTTCATCCTGGATCATCCAGGTGGGTCCTAAATCCAGGGACAAGTGTCCTTACAGGAGAGAGGCAGAGGGACACTTGAGACAGAGAAAAGAGGAGACAGAAGCCACGTGGGGACAGAGGCAGAGGCCGGAGAAAGGTGGCCACGGGCCCAGTGATGCCTGGAGCCCCCAAAGCTAGAAGAGGTAGGAAGGACCCTCCCTCAGACTCGGGAAGGAACCAGCCCTGCTCACATCGGGAGCTGGGGCTTCTGGCCCCTAGACGGTGGGAGAACAGACTCGTGTGTGTAAGCCGCCCACTTGGTGGTCATTTGTTACGGGCACACCAGGACACTGATGCGGAGTCCCGGGCTGCTGCTTGGAAGCGGCGTGGCCCCGGCAGGGGTACCTGTGTCCTCGAGTAAGGGTGACGACCCAGGGTTTCGGTAGAGCCTGGTACGGCAGAGGTGCCTGGAAATGGCCGCTGGGGGCTGCAGCGACTTGTAGTCAAAGAGGACGGGAGGCCAAGGGCCACCCCTCGGAAACATCTCGTGTGACCTGGTAGGAGGCAGGCTGCCGCTCAGCAGCATCCAGGTCCAGAGCAGCCCTGGATGGGGCTTTGGAAAAAGGCCCCTTCTTGTCGCTGCCTAAGTGCAGCAAAAGGTCAGGATTGGGGCCGACGAGACCAGCCCTCTAGACGTGCCCAGTGCCTGCATCCCAGCCCTGGTGGCCCGGCCCACCCTGGGGCCCTGGGAGGCACAAGCAGCCCCTCCGTTCTCACGCATCCACTGCAGCTGAGTCTTGTCCCATTTCCTAGATGGGGAAACCAGGCCCAGTGCCGGTCCCCAGCACTCAGCGGGAGCCTTTGGAAGGAATCTCCAACCCCCTTGATCTGTGGTATGTGCAGCCAGAAACCCTAGCCAGAACTGAGCTGGGAGCATCTGTTTAAATGCCTCAAAACAGAAATACCTCTGGTCTCTGCTGACCTGCCAGAAAGGCAGGGCTGGAGGCCCGGGAGCTGAGGACACCGCTCTCATCCGTCCTCCTCACCCGCCTCCCTCTCTCCTCTTTCACTTCACAGACGTTTATCAGGCCAGGTACGTGCCAGGGCCATGCTGGGCCCTGGGGGTACGGTACTGACCAAGATCTCCACAGCCCCGCCATGGAGCTTATAGATGCTGGACAGAGGGAAATACGGAAGCAATGGCAGAAACCATCATTTGATGACGATTATGGTAAGTTCTGTAAAGGAGGCAAGGGTCCCTTCTGAGCTTCATTTCCTCAGCTGTGAATGGGGACAGCACGCTCAGGGCTGCCATGGCCAGAGGCACAGGCCACAGGCACATGCCCACACGAGCACACGCACACGCATACAGGTATGCACACGCTCACACACGAGCACGTGCACTCATACACACACACATGTGCGCGTCCACGGGTACACGCATGCATGCATGCATGCAGTGTCTGACCCAGAGCTGGCGCTCCGCTCCACGGTGACTACCAGCAGTAATAAACGGTGCAGAATGCTCTGGAACGCTCGGCCCAAGTTGGACTTCTCACCATCTTCTGATTCCTAAAACGGCTATTCCCTGTGCCCTGGGCTTGGGTTTGCTTCTCAGGTAACCCTTCAAAGAGGAGGCTGACACCCCCATATGGAACGAGACCCAGCCCCCAAGTTCGTAAACATGATCTTCCACTTTCAAAAATGGCATTGCTTATGACCGAAAGGAAGCTACTGATTGAAGAGAGAACTGAGCCACTGTCTACTGGCAGAGAGGGGGTGGGGGAAGAGCTTCTGCGGGACTGGAGAGCTTTTGGGGTCCTTCCCTAGGGAACGGCTGCCTCGGAAAATATATCCTGTGACATCAGGGAGACAACGTGACTCCCGTTTATCCAGGAGACACGCCCCTGGGAGGCCCAAAGTAGCCCGACTTCTCTACACCCTACTTGGTGCTGCGCTGTGGCACCATGGGTCGGCCCCATGGCCTCCCGGGCCTCAGTTTCCTGCTCTAGAAAATGTGGTGATGACAGCGATCTTGATGAACCCACGGTGCTCTCACTGTGCTTCAACAGGAACAAATCTGGGAACCTGGTTTGGGGCTGGAAATCCCTCCCGATGCACCAGCCACTGGCTCTACAATAAGCCACGAGCGGGTACCAGGCAGGTGGGTGGGGCTTTCTCCTCTATTTTTAATTTTTTTTTTGCATTTTATTTAATTTATTTTTTTATACAGCAGGTTCTTATTAGTTATCTGTTTTATACATCTTAGTGTTTATATGTCTATTTTTTATTTTGAAAAATTCCAAACCTCCAGAGAAGTTTCCAGAACAGCACAAGGAGCCCCCACACTCCCTTCCCCCGCATCACCATTTGCCACATTTGCATCCTTACTCTCTCCTACATAAGTGTTTTTCTGAACCATTTGAAAGTTGTGGATATGACAGTTTTATTTCTAAATACTTCACAAGTAAGGACATTTTCTACAGAACCACGAGACAAGGAGAAACCCAGGAAATTTAACCACCACAGACTGTTAACCAGCAGACAGTCTGCATTTACATTTCTCCAAGGGTCCCGGTAATGCCCTTTATAGCGGTTTACTTTCTCTTGACTTTTTTTTTAAGATTAAAATTTTTTTTTTATTTCTAAAGAACTTTTATTTTTCTATTGGAGTATAGTTGACTTGTAACGTTCTGTTAGCTTCAGGTGTACAGCAAAATGATTTATTTATTTATTTTCTTTTTGGCGGTACGTGGGCCTCTCACTGCTGTGGCCTCTCCCGTTGCGGAGCACAGGCTCCGGACGCGCAGGCTCAGCGGCCATGGCTCACGGGCCCAGCCGCTCCGCGGCATGTGGGATCTTCCCGGACCGGGGCACTAACCCGTGTCCCCTGCATCGGCAGGCGGACTCCCAACCACTGCGCCACCAGGAAAGCCCAAAATTATTTATTTATACATGTACATATATCCATTCTTTTTCAGATTCTTTTCCCACGTAGCTTATTACAGAGTACTGAGTAGAGCTCCCTGTGCTATACAGTAGGTCCTTGACAATTATCTGTTTTATCAATATATACAGTAGTGTGTATCTATTAATCCCAAGCTCCTAATTTATACCCCCCCTTTCCCCTTTGGTAGCCATCAGTTTGTTTTCTAAGTCTGTGAGTCTTTTGTAAATAAGTTCATTTGTATCTTTTAATTTTTTTGGCTGTGTAGCACAGCTTGCAGGATTTAATTCCCCGATCAGGGATTGAACCTGGGCCCCGGAAGAGAAAGCGCCAAGCCCTAACCCCTGGACTGCCAGGGAATTCGCTCATTTGTATCATTTTTTTAGATTCCACATATAAGTGATATCATATGGTATTTGTCTTTCTCTTTCTGGCTTACTTCGCTTAGTATGATAATCTCTAGTCCATCCATGTTGCTGCAAATGGCATTATTTCATTTTTCATGGCTGAGTAATATTCCATTGTGTATATATAATATATATCACGTCTTTTTTTTTTTTTTTTTTTGTGGTACGCGGGCCTCTCACTGTTGTGGCCTCTCCCGTTGCGGAGCACAGGCTCTGGATGTGCAGGCTCAGTGGCCATGGCTCACGGGCCCAGCTGCTCCGCAGCATGTGGTATCTTCCTGGACCGGGGCATGAACCCGTGTCCCCTGCATCGGCAGGCGGACTCTCAACCACTGCGCCACGAGGGAAGCCCTATATCACATCTTTATCCATTCATCTGTCGATGGACACTTAGGTTGCTTCCATGTCCTGGCTATTGTAAATAGTGCTGCTATGAACATTGGGGTGCATGTATCCTTTCGAAGTATGGTTCTCTCTGGATATATGATTGGGCAGGTGTTTTTAATAAGGGACTTTCAGAGTGTAGGGGGGTTTCTTTTTCAAAAGACTTTATCACAAATCCAATGTTGCACTGGACTGTGTGTGTGTTTTGGGACGGAAGGAATGTCATTACAATAGAGTGTGTTCCTGTCCCCTCTCTGCTGCCCACAGGCTGGATGTCTTTGGGCCCATCCTTTCCCCACCCTGGTTCTTATTTTGTTCATTTAGGGTTGAGGGGCTTCTAGGAAATCATCTTTGCAGGTCCTGTCCAGCCCTAGAATTCTGAGCCCACCCATTTCAAATGAGCTGGAACAGCGCATTCAATGTCCATAGAAGCTTAGCCTCGGGGAACACCTACCTGTCCTTCCTGATGGTCTCTGCCTGGGCCAGGTGGGAGGAGACCGTCCCTGAGCCCTGCTCCCTGGGTGACCTCATTCGGTTCCTTTCCCGGAAGCTGCTCGCCATTCCCTTATGCATCAGCGGGTCTTTACTGCCAGCCTGGCTTTGAGCCTCAGTCTCTCATCTGTCAAATGGGTCAACAGCTGGCTCTCAGTGCTGCTGCAGGAATTCTGTGTGATAACGGCCTTGACTGCAGAGCAGAGACGAGGTCTTACACGCGAGCTGAGGCAAAGGAACCGGATGTGATCGTGGGTGAAAGTCGCTGCCCCTCCTCCCCCAATGCTGGTAGGTTTCTCTCTCTATCAACTTCACTCCAAGAGGAATTCCACCATTCCGAGGGTCACGATGAAAATGACAGCGGGCATCTCAGAGTCCAGCAGTGCTCCCTGAAATGTAATTACGGTACAGGGGGGTATCCTGTTCCAGACTTCTGAAGAAGTTCTCATTTACGCTACCTGGCTGTCCCAAAGCATCCTGCAACTGAAGTGCCAACCACACCCGCGCGGGGCCTCCCTGCCTGCATCTCTGGATGCCTCAAGTACATCCCCCAGCTGCAGGAGAGGAGCCCTGCCTCTGGGGAACCATAGGGCAGGAAGAGGCTCTGGCACATGAGGTCTGACCCATCAGAAGTGCTCAGAAAGGCTGGCAGATCAACAAAAAAATCAATACGGTAATGAAAGCCAGGGAAGGGTGTAAGGAAGGACGGATAGAATGAACAAGGAAAGGATAGACAAACTGTCAAACCCAGTGAATTCGCGGCCACATCAACACCTCCTGGTTCCTTTCAATGATTCATGCAATATTTCTTGACCACCAACTACGTGTCAGGATCTGCACGAGGCGCTGAGGGCTCGGCTGTCAACCGTGCAGGCGCATCCCCCACCTCCACGGAGATGTGTCCAGGAGGAGACAGATGACAGAGCAATAACGGCACCAAGAAATAACAGCCAGGTGTGACTGAACCAGGGCTGCTCTGAAGCTTGGGGGGGGGGGGAGGAATCTCTCTTGCTGTATTACAGGGAATCAACGCAAGGGCTCAGATGACCACTCTAGGAAAATACCCAGGCAGGTGATGGGGCTGAGAAATCCGAAGGCAGGGTCCTGGCCCCGGCTGAGCCTCTGAGTTTGGGCGGGCCTCTCAACTTTCTGAGAGAGTCTGTTTTGGTTTTCGCTTCTTTCCTTCTTCCTTTTTTTAAATATAGTGCAATAATTAAGAGTTTTATGACTTGAATTCAGACAGAACTGGATTCAAACCCAAATTCTGCTTTTATTAGCTTTGTGCCTCTGGGCAGAGTACAGTTTCTGAGCCTCACTTTCCACATCTTTAAAATGGGTGCTGGGACTTTTCTGGCAGTCCACTGGTTAAGACTTCGCACTTGCACTGCAGGGAGAGTGGATATGATCCCTGGTCACGGAGCTAAGATCCCGCATGCCCCAAGGCACGGCCAAATAAATAAATAAAAATAAAATAAAATAAAATGGGTGCTGTGTATTCACAAGCGCCAAGACATGGAAGCAACCTGAGTGTCAATTGACAGATAAATGGGTAAAGAAGATGTGATATATATATATATATATATATATATATATATATATATACACACACACACACACACACACACACACACACACACACAATGGAATATTACTCAGCCATAAAAAGAATGAAATAATGCCATTTGCAGCAACATGGATGGACCTAGAGATTATCATACTAAGTGAAGTAAGTCAGAAAGAGAAAGACAAATACCATATGATATCACTTATATGTGGAATCTAAAAAAATGATACAAATGAACTTGTTAACAAAACAGAAACAGACTTACAGGCATAGAAAACAAACTTATGGTTAGTTTGGGGAGGAGGTGGGAGGTAGGGATAAATTAGGAGTTTGGGATTAACACATACACACTACTATGTATGAAATAGATAAATCAATAAGGACCTACTGCATAGCACAAGGAACTCTATTCAATATTCTGTAATAACTTATATGGGAAAAGAATCTGAAAAAGAATGGATATATGTATAACTGAATCACTTTGCTGCATACCTAAAACTAACACAACATTGTAAATCAACTACCCTTCAATAAAAATATAATCGGTGCTGTGAAAATTAAATGTAAAAACATAAAATGCCTAGCACACTTCTTGGCACGTACTAAGGGCTTAACAAGTGTCAGCCATCCCCATGCCCATGCCCATGCCCATCCCATCCCATCATCATCATCATGACCAGCACAGCGTCTGGTATATAACAGGCATACAGCAAAGTGAGCCCACTTTGTGTATCAAGTTTGAAGAATAGTCAATTGGTGGAGGCTGGGTTGGCAATCACAGGTCTGGGGTCCTAGTACTTTCCAATTTCAATATTTTAATTTTATCTAAAGGACATCGCTACCAGCACAGTTAATGTTTTCTCATCAAGCTACTTTTTGCTTTCTTTCGCTGGGTCACATTTACACCGTTGCTGCATTCTTACATCGCTACACTGATGGGTCCAAATCTTTTCCGTTGGAACATATTTCTGTTTTGATGATGGAGGCAGTGGGAAAACAGAATTCATGGGCAGGAATCAATCCCAGGAAAAACCTGCCAGCTCCTATCATCACAAATGACAAAAGTCAGGCACAATCACACCCAGGCCCCGCCCAGTGGGGGTGGGGGAGGAGCTGGCCAACTGGAGGGGGGGTGGTCTCAGGCCCTGGGCGGGGTTGGGGGGTGTCGGTGGGGTGGGTGTCTGAATCAACAGCAAGAGAGGCTGCCAGTCCCGGCTGCTGTGCCACCTGTGTCATGGCTGGTGGTGGCCGTGACTTAAACACCGTGTCAGACTCGCCTGATGATGTCTGGAGGAAGGTGTACCTCCCTCAGTGTAGACACGACAGGGTAGTTCCCGAATTCCAGGAGAACGCTGCTCCAGCCTGCCCTGATCTAGCGGCCTCACGCTGATGGAACGCACATGGGAAGAGAGACCACGGGCCCAGTAATTCCCCTTCCGAGAGTGGTCGGGTGTGAGATGTGCCTCCACAGATGTCCTCCCCTGGTTGACGTGGACTGGGAAATTGGAAACAAGATAAATATACAGCAACAGGGGACAGACTGCACACCCCACAGTACAGCACCCAGATCTGCTGGCACCTAGAGAGGCCGCCCGCAGGATATTTAATGCCTCGGGAAATGTTTACAGTAGGTGGGGCAACAGGAGGATACAATTCAAATACTTAAAAAAAAATATGAACACACTTTCAAAAGTCCGAGGAAGAAATTCACCCAAATAGAAACAGTGACTCATAATGCAGTCACGATGTTACAGGTTTCAGAATTGTCCTTTGTGCTCTCCTGTATTTTCCAAATTTTCAACCGGGAACAAGGATGACTTTTGCACTGAAAACGTTCAAAATCAACTTTACTGAGGAATAGTTTACAATAAAATGCCGTCTAATTTCAAGGGCACCGTTCAAGGAGTTTGGACAAATGTCATTGCCTGTTATTATTCACAGCAACCAAGAAAAAGAACATTCCCATCATCCCAGAAAGCATCCTCTGGGTCTTTCCAGTAGATCCCCACCCCCTCTCCCGCCTTGGGCAACCACCGGCCAGGATTTGTCACCGTAGGTTAGACTGGTCTTTTCTTTAATGTTACCATTACACTTTTTTTTTTTGGATTTTTTAAATAATATTTTTATTTCAATTCTTCAGTACCATTACATTTTAAAATAAATAATAGGGACTTCCCTGGTGGCGCGATGGTTAAGAATCCGCCTGCCAATGCAGGGGACACGGGTTCGATCCCTGGTCGGGGGAGATCTAAGCCCCTGCACCAGAACTACCAAGCCCGTGAGCCACAGCTACCGAGCCCATGTGCCACAACTGCTGAAGCCCGTGCACCTAGAGCCTGTGCTCCACAACAAGAGAAGCCACCACGATGATCAGCCCATGCACCGCAACGAAGAGCAGCCCCCGCTCACCGCAACTAGAGAAAGCCCGCGCGCATCAGCG
Organism: Inia geoffrensis; assembly: GCA_036417435.1. Taxonomy (NCBI): domain Eukaryota; kingdom Metazoa; phylum Chordata; class Mammalia; order Artiodactyla; family Iniidae; genus Inia; species Inia geoffrensis. The sequence continues at coordinate 3,832,813 of CM070907.1, forward strand.
AAGACCCAACGCAGTCCCCCAAAATAATTAATTAATTTAAAAACAAAAATAAAATAAAATATATAATAAATGTAGCAAATACAGCCTGTCTGTTATACACCTACATTTGCCAGGCGGTCTCTGTGTAAATATGGATCCCGTGTTTGATAGAGATATCTTTTATCTCTAATGTGAGTTAATTCTCACATGAACTCTTTTGGAGTTTAAAAACTTTCCTTTTTCTGTTTCACAAATAAGGAAACTGAGGCTCAGAGAAGACTTCTCTTTTCTAGGCTAGCAGGATGCCCTGTTTTTAGAATAATGATCCGAATAGGGGGGAAAAGGGGCTTTGGTGAAGCAGAATGCTTTGGGGAAAAGGATGCATGTTCTAGTAGATTCTAGCAAAAATATGAGGCTGAGACTCAGGTGCCCCCCCCCCCACCCTGAGTTCCAGTCTCGGCGAGGCCAAGAACCGGCTGTGTGGCTTGTCCCCCACCCCTGCCACCCGCATCCAAGTCTTCACCATCCTTTCTGTCCCCAAAGTTCCTATTTTTTTCTGATGAAGATTTTTACCAACACCCAGAAGTTTCTGTAATTACAAAGTACTTCTCAACTAAGAGGCGGGGGCGGGGGATTTGGGATGGGCCCAGAGAACTGCTTGTGTATTTAAGAAGGCACTTTTGACATTGTAACGTAAATTTCTAACTGTAAAGTGAAAAGAAAAGGGATTACTTCCACAATGCAAAGCCTGGAAGTCCAGCTAAAGAGATTTTCTTAGCTGTTGGGATGTGGGTTTAGAAACAATGGAAACTGACCACGATCAGAAGAACACCACCAACAAGCTCAGATGCAGGAGGGAGACCCCAGGAGGAGGGTTTAGGGCAGTTAAAAAAGATCCCAGCTAACATCAGATCCAGAACAAAGCCGCCACGCCAAGCCCTGCTGGCCATCTGGGCCTGAGACCCCTGGGGCCCTGCGTGGGTCGAGAGAGTGTGGGGATGATTGGACCTTGCTTGTATTGCCCGCTCCACTCACCAGGGTGAGTCAGATGGCTCAGCCACCTGGACCAAATCAAGTGCAGCCCGAACGCTGGAAATCAGCCCCACCCAGCACACTGGGGGTTGCAGGCGTCGGGGTCTGCCTTGAACAGCTCGGGAGCTGGGCTGGTCCTCACCTCGGGGCCATCACCACTCTCACCTGGAGAGCCCCACCGTTAGCGGCAGCGCCCCCTGCTGGCAAGCGTCGCCTCTCCTCGGTCCTTTTTGGCTTCCTGCCACCACACGAACCCAGGGTACCTGCGAACCAGCCCAGCCTCTGCACCCCACCGCCTGGGTGCAAACCCTGGCTGGAGGTCTGGCCGAGTCTGGGCTGGTTAACAGATTAACCACCGAAACACGCAGACCATTGCTCTGACCATGAAATGTCACGTACACAGCAGCTCCTCGGGCGATGGCTGTCCGTCTCCACGAACTATATCCCAGGCACTATCTGTCCACTCTCCCTTATGACCCAGGACAAGGCTGGAAGCAGGCAGGAGGAGGCAAGAGGCCCAGCAGGCTCATGAGCTGTCCAGGGAGCAGCGGGGCGTGATCTGTGCTGCAGAGGGTCTGACCCTGGGACCCGCGCCCCTGCTAGGAGGCCACACTGTCTCCCTGAAATGCAGCTTGGCCTAGATTTACAAGCCCGACGGCCTGGGTTCAAATTCCAGGGTCACCACTTACAGGCTGTGCAGCCTTGGGTCACTGTGACACTCTTCTGGGGCCCCCTCTCTGTTCAGTGGGGGAGGGCAGAATACCGTGGGGGGAGAGCACCCATCACACGCTTAGAACAGGGCCTGGGCGTAGGAAGCTGCCTCCTCCCCAGCTTCCTGAGCTCCTGGCTCACGGTGGCCTCTCTTTTCCCACCATGGCCTTAGGAGGGGCAGCGGAGGGGTACGGGTGGAACCAGAGGCCGCCCCGTCCTCCCCCCAGTCCAATTTGGGGCACGGCCCCCAGTGCAGCCTCTGTCACCCTCCTCAATGCCCCGCATTTATCCAGGATCTTTAAAACGAAAGCTGCAGGGGAGGGTAATTAAGTTTAATAGGGGCCGCTGTCGATTTAAAGCCACAGGGGGGAAGTAATTAGATTTAACAGAAGCCGCCGCTTTCTGAACCAAGACACTCAGCGTGGGGGTCCCCGGCCTATAAAGCTTTCGAGATGATGTCTTTTTGTAAAGACTTTCCTGGTGACATTTTCTGCACGCTCCGTCATTAACGCCAGTCACCGACTGGGGTATGAACATGGCCTTTGCTCATTGCAATTCATTAGGCCTGGCATTGCTTTCTCCCTTGTCTCCCCTGTTTGCCCTCCCGTCGCCCCTGAGCTCAGCCAGTGTGGCTTTTCCCCAAAACCAGCCTCCTGGGGCCCCTCACCCAGAGTTGGGGGTGGAGGGGTTGGAGGAACAATGAGAAAGAATCAGTGTTGAGCCAAAGCCCCCTAGGAGGACACCTCTTTTTCCCGCCGGGCATTCTCTGGACGCGGTCTCCTTTTTCCGAGCCTCATCAGAACAGCCATCCAGTTTGCGGGAGCCACTGCATTGAGTGGCCCCAATTTCCCCAGCTGGTGCCTGTCCCCACCCCCCCGCAAACAGCGCACCCTGGCACTGCAGAAGCGCTCAGGGACCCAAGGACCGGACCTACGGCAAAAGGCCCCTCAGAAACAAACAAAGGAGCCTCCCTGCGCCGTGCACCCTGGAAAGTCAGTTTCCCAATCCGCAGCTGGAGAGCCCACCCTGCCCCCGAAAGGCGCCTGCACCACGACGGCCCTTCCAGGCTCCATCTCCGGGGACTGCAGCGGGCCGAGCCGGGCGGAGGCGGGACGGCGACGGGGCGCAGAGCCAAGCCGGGCCGAAACCGGGGCTGAAGCGCCATCTAGCGCTCGCCCGCGCGACCCCATTGTTCCTCCGAGGGTGGAGGTCGCGACCGGTCCCCCAGTCGGGGGACAATTTACTGGGGTAAAAGCGGGGGCGGGGGGTGGTCGGTGCGGGCAGGGGTCGAGAGAACAGAAAGCCGGAGAACGTGAGAGGGTCTGAGCTGCAGGCAAAATTCTAGTGGACGGCTTTGGCTCTGGAGCTTTGAGGGTTGGGACCGTGGCGGGAGGGAATGGATGTGGACTTTTCGGGTAGAGGACCCCCAAAGCCGAGGCGAGGCTTTTCAGACCGGGAGTAAAGGACGGAAAGCTCAGCGCCATCCCCCCCCCGCCCCCCGATCTTTGATCCCGGGATTCCTGCTCCGCGCCCCTGCTAGCGCCCCGCGACCGGCTCATTCCCCGGGGAGCCCGTGGCCTGGGGGCTGGGCTCCGTTGTCTCCTTGATTTCTTTGGAGAACCAACGTCTCCCAGCCGAGAGCGACCTGGCCGCAGGCCTCGCCCCCGCGCCGCGGGGAGGAGCTCCCCCCAAGTCTCCGGCGAAGCCGGGCCTCCTCCTCCCCCAGATCTGGGCGGCCTGGGCGGGGTCACCCGGGCGGGGCCCAGGGAGAATGCTGAGTCGGGGGCGGGGTGTGAGTGGGTGTGTGTGGGGGGCGGAGGGCTGATGCAATCCCGATAAGAAATGCTCGGTGTCGCGGGTGAGACGCGCTATATAAGGTCGCAGGCCTCGAGCCGCCGCGCCGTCGGAGCTGGAGAGCCGAACGCCCAGGTGCCCGGAGCACACGGCTGCCTCCTGTCTCGAGGGCAGCGGCCACCCCGCCTCAGCACGCTCCGCTCCGCAGGCCCTCCCGGCTGCCTCCCAGCCTCCCGCACCCTCACCGCCCGCTCTGCGCCCAGAGCCCCGAGCCCGAGGGAGGTGCCATGCGGAGCGCTCCGAGCCGGTGCGCCGTGGCCCGCGCCCTGGTCCTGGCCGGCCTCTGGCTGGCTGCAGCCGGGCGCCCCCTAGCCTTCTCGGATGCCGGGCCGCACGTGCACTACGGCTGGGGCGAGTCCGTCCGCCTGCGGCACCTGTACACCGCGGGCCCCCAGGGCCTCTCCAGCTGCTTCCTGCGCATCCACTCAGACGGCGCCGTGGACTGCGCGCCGGTTCAGAGCGCGCACAGTGAGTGCCCGCCGGGCCCCCCACCCGTCACATCCCCCCTTCTTCCCTTTACCTCCTTCGGCTCCCGCGAGCTCCCCACTCCCGGGAAGTCTTGGTCTTGGCACTTCGGCGTTCCACTCCCTCCCCGGACCCCCCGACAGCGGGAGGAGCTGGCGAAGGGGGGAATGGGTGCATGGACCTACTGCACCCACGCGTTACCCTCCCCTTCCCCCCTTCGGCTCCTGCGGACCCCACCACCGCTCCCGGCAACCCCAGGTCTTGGCACCTCGGCATTCTACTCCCTCCCCGGGCCCCCGGACATCGAGAGGAACTGGGGGATGGGGGGGGCACGGGCCCGCGCACCCACCAACCATTTCCACGTGTTGTGGGCCCCTCGGGCTCCGGCTGCAGTTTTGTGCTGTCTTCCCGCCCAGGTCTGATGGAGATAAGGGCAGTCGCTCTGAGTACCGTGGCCATCAAGGGCGAGCGCAGCGTCCTGTACCTCTGCATGGGCGCCGACGGCAAAATGCAAGGGCTGGTAGGTGTCTCCACCTGGCAGGACGCGCTGGGGCGCGGGCCTGCGGGCGAGGGGGGCGCGCTGGATCAGAGACAGGGTTTCCTTGCTTCCTCCGCCGGGGTCCCCATGGAGCTCGGAGGGGGAGGCTGCAAGGGCCGGACTAAGCTAATGTCCGACTTTCTAATATGGAAGTTTATGGCTGGAGAATGCTTGAGACCCGCCTTTGCATTTCCACTTGAACCGAAAGCGGGTCCAGTCGGACTAAGGAAATCCATTTCTCGGCTCTTTGACGTTAAACGGGGAAAGCCCCCCTCGGGCCTTTTCCGCGTCTGCCTGTGCGTGTGTGGTGCTCGGCTCCCCTCCCCCTCTCCCTGCGGTATTTTAAAAGAAGGGGGTGGGGAGGAAAGAAAGAAGGGTATATCCACAATTTGGGTTTTTTTTTTTTTAAGTCAACCTTCAAATAAGTCAGAAGAAAAACCGCACTTGGGATTGAAGAGTTTTTTTACATTGAACTTTTATCCACTAGAAAAACTGATTTTTGCAGCTGCGTTAGGGTAATATTGCAGTGGCCGTGCTCATCCTCTTGTCGGGCTCACCTGAACTGCAAAGGCTTTTTTGGGTGGCGGGGGGGGGGGCAGGCTGGGAAGGCCCAGGTAACCATAGAGGTCTAAGGGCAGGAAGTGAGCAGATGCCGGGTCTCTGGTCGCCGGAACAAAGGCGGAGAGTTCAAAGGGAGCCCGCGCCCCCGGGCTCGCCGAGGAGGCTGTGTGAGGTCCCGGCCTGGCGCGGGGCCTCAATGCAGCCCCGCTGGGCCGGGGGCTGGGATTGGAGGGGCAGGGGCCAGGGGCTAGGGAGGGGACCGCTCCTCAAGGGATGCCCCACCATCCGGAAACGATGGGTGCAGGTGCCCGCCTTTCCGCAGCGCAAATCTTTTTTGTGTCCCCAAATGTTCTGCTGCCCGTTTATTGTTTATCCGTAGATAAATGAACCTGCCTGTTGCAGGCTTTAGGGCAGCCCTGCGTGAAAGGACGAGAATGGAGGCAAAGAAAGCTGATACCCAAAGCCACTCCAAACCCGCAGTTGCCACTTTTGTGACGTTTACTTATGGGGGTGGGGTGAGGGCGCCAGTGGAGGGAGCGCCGGCAGGGGCCGACGGGTCTAACCCACCAATTCTAGTCCAAACTGGGGGGTGAGGGTCTCCTCACCTAAGATCCTGTTCTGCCTCTGGGTCCCGTGGTCACGATTTAGCAGAACTTGAGGATTTTTTTTTTTTTTAAAACAAATTCCACATTCTTCTAGAAACTCGAAATCATTTCATTTTCTCTATGGCAAATGAGATGCTGATTTCTCCCAAAGAACCAGCAGAGTGAACTGGTCACTCCATTTGTTTTTAATTCCCTTGTTTACCAATTTGCATTTCCCCGGCGGTCTGGTGGCCTTATCCCCGCACGGGTTGCTTCATTAGATGCAGGCCTTATCAGGGCCTTATCTAAGCACAGCGCTCACCCACCTGCAGTTCAGCGACCTTTGTAGGCTTGGGCAGAAATGAGACTGGGTGCCTCCCAGCGTAGTTTATGGCCCAGCCCTCCTGGCTCCCCGCCTTTGGCTGTCCTCTGTGTCCCCAAGACGTAATGACCCTCTCCAGTTTGGGAGACGACTTGCTCATTCTCTGTGTTCTGGAACCAGAGACTGCTTTCCGGTCCTTCTGGCCACCCACGGGGTGGTGGCTTCTTCCTGGCCTGGGGGGAGGGGGCTGCCTTTATCTCTCCCCGATCCTGGCAGGCTGCCTGGAGGGCCCCAGCTACTGAATAAAGGAGCCAGAGGGGCTGAGGTTTCTCTTCCCAGGGCACCAGACAAACAGGCTCAGAACCGCAGTCATTTGGGCCTAAATGGGGAATAGGTTCTTTCATCGGGGCCCCGGATTGGATTACTCCTGATTCTTAATTAAGAGGCTGATCCAAAAAGGATAACCTAGCTTAGCAATGTCTCCCAGCGTGCCAGTGGAATACAAGGGACTTTTTCATGGCAATAATTACATAGTCAGTGTAAGGGGAAGGGAGGCATGTGTGCCTATCGTGGCTGTGATTTTATGGATATTGCTCGGAATAAGACTAAGTTTGAAAAGTGACATGAGTTAGTGAAAAATATAAAGGATCTATGTAAGGTATATATAGATATTGAGAATATACATAAAACACATGAAGTATGTGTGTATAGTTGAAGGTTACAAAGTATAAAGGTATATAAGGTACATATATATGTATATGTTTAGTATATAGGTTTAATGTTATATTTGACATGTATTTAATAAGATATAAGTTATTAAATATTTACCGGTTAATACAATGTGCGGTATGTTTAATGAGTATATAATATAACAAAAAGATTTCTACTTTGTATATGTTATATAACATTATACTAAATATATATAAGTACCTATATATTTAAATATAAAGTATACGTTTAGTATATATGTTTAGTGTTATATTAACACGCATTTAAGATTATATAATTATATTTATATATTAATAAGAGTAATATGGTTAATGAGTATATTAATATTAACACATGCTATATAATTTATATAAGTATATATACATTATAGTAAATACATATAAGCATATATATAAATATGTGCTTTATACACCTTCATAGTTTATAACCTTCATATAACCTTTAACTCTGTACACACACACACACACACACACACACACACACACACACGGCTAATGGTGTGGACCCAAGTGGCGGTATGTAGCACAAATGCTCACCTGGCTCTTGTCTCTCTACCACTTCTGCCGGTGTCACACCCTGGTGGGCACCCACTGATGCTCACAAGCTGCCTCTTTGCTCTGCAGAGTCAGTACTCGGCTGAGGATTGTGCTTTTGAGGAGGAAATCCGTCCGGATGGCTACAACGTGTACTGGTCCAAGAAACACCATCTCCCGGTCTCCCTGAGCAGCGCCAGGCAGAGGCAGCTGTTCAAAAGCAGGGGTTTTCTGCCACTGTCTCACTTCCTTCCCATGCTGTCCACCATCCCAACAGAGCCCGATGAAATCCAGGACCACTTGAAGCCCGATTTGTTTGCTTTGCCCCTGAAAACAGATAGCATGGACCCATTTGGGCTCGCCACCAAACTGGGAGTGGTGAAGAGTCCCAGCTTCTATAAGTAACTAGAGGCTCTGTCCTCTTCCCACCCCCAGCTCCTGGAGACCAGGACCCAGGCCTGTGGTGCTTGCGGACTGGGTTTTTACAAGTATGATCCTGAGTCCAGGTTCTATTTAGCTTTAGGAAGAAACATTTAGAACTTGTACATAGACAAAGTTTTACATTGGCTGTGCCAGTTTCTAGTGGATAGACTTGTATGATCATAAAATTGTAAGCCTTCCATCCTACCCGTCCAGCCGCTACCTATCCCAGCCCCCCAACCCTGCTGGACAAGTCACTGTGCTGCCCTGGTTCTGCTTGAATACCTCCTCTGGTGGGGAGCTCACTACCTTTGGCAGCGTTCTTATGCCAAGCTGACATTCTCTGCAGTTCTCTCCCATCCTTTCTAGCAGGGGCAGCCAGAGGAAAAGCAGTCATTTTTAACTCATGTACAGGTGATCACCTTGGTGAAACCTCAGGTAGATTTGACTCTACTGCATGTGAAAATTGTTCCAGATCTCAACTCCAAGGAGGCGCACTGGCCCTCCCCAAGCCCCTCCGGCTGAGAAGTAACTGGGTGCAGGCCCTGCAGGCTTCAAGAGCAGGGAGAGTGCCGAGGCCCCCTCCAGCCTGGGTGTAAATCTTGAGGACTCCCTGCTATGGCTGGTTCTGGGATGGGTAATCTCCACGGGGACCCCTTCGCAACCTGCCCAGGGCAGATAAGGCAGTCTACCCACCTCCTTCCCTACCCGCTAAGGTGCCAGTCCGCCCGTCCCTGTCACAGCCGCTGGGGTTTCCAGGGAATGGGATCTCTGGTTGTGTGGATTTCACTTGAGGCCCCCTAGAGATGGAACCCCACTGCCCCCCCACCCCCACTCCTCGCTCTCACCTCACTTTGGGGGCTGACTCCCTCCTTACGCCCTGGGACGTTGGCCTGAAAAGGGCAAAATGCTGTCTTCTGGCAGCTGCTTCCCTTTTTCCAGCCTGTGGCCCCTGGTGTGGGGTCATCCTGTTAATTGGGACTCTAGGTAAACCCAAACATTTCATCTCAAAGCCAGAAAAAGGAAGATCTGAAAGCCCCCCATCTCTCCAGTAACTTGTAAAAGCCGCACGGAGATCAGGTCTTTTCCCCAGCACTTGGTTTCCACTGTGATATTTATGGGTAATTTATTGTGTTTGATATGTACATCTCTTTATTTTCTTACTTTATTTATACCCCCAAATGGTATTTATGTATGTACACGAGGGTTTTTTTCTACATTAAAGCAGACTTTGTATCAAAAATTGTTTGGAATATTTGTGGAACTGGGATATTTGGGAGGAAACCGGGGGAGGGAAGGAGGCACTTGCTGTGGGTTTGCTGTGTCTGGGACTCTGATATTTGGGGGCACGTGTTCCTGAATGTTCTAGGGTGATGAGCAGCATCCCCATCCTCTACTCAAAAACACATCAGGGGCTTCCCTGGTGGCGCAGTGGTTGAGAGTCCGCCTGCCGATGCAGGGGACGCGGGTTCGTGCCCCGGTCCGGGAAGATCCCACATGCCACAGAGCGGCTGGGCCCGTGAGCCATGGCCGCTGAGCCTGTGAGTCAGGAGCCTGTGCTCCGCAACGGGAGAGGCCACAGCAGTGAGAGGCCCGCGTACCGCAAAAACAAAAAACAAACACATCAGTAACCTCCTCTACCCCCCATCGTGACAACCAGAAATGTCCAAAAGTTGATGCGTGTCCTTGGGGGACAAAATCACCCCTTGATTGGGAACCACTGGCCTACACATACAGGGTTTCTTTTGTCCAGTAACAAAGCAGGTGGTGATGTCTATTCACGGCCCAGCAATAACCCAGGCTGTTTTCTGTGACCCTCATGGTGTCTCTGTCACGTGGCTTTGTGGTCTCAGCGTGGCTGTGTGCCTTCAGCTGGAACCTTTGTCTGTTCTCCAGCCGGGGACCAGGACTCGTGGCTGCCTTGGCCTCTCATCTGCAAAGCCAAAGCTTTCTTAGAAAGTTCCAGCAGACTCCACTTACATCCCAGGGCCACCCCCAGCTGCAGGGCAGGCTGGGAAAGCAGGTGTTAGGTGGGGCACACTGCCATTCTGATCAAACGGGGTGGGGGTGGGGGTCTGTTAGCAAGGAAGAAGTGGGGTGGAGGACGGTCTCCATGGGGCGGCTAATTCAGGACCTACCCCCTAAATGCAAGTACAGATACATGGATTCAGCTGCGGAAATGTGCGTTAAAAGTCAAGACTGACGGGCTGCCAGGGGTTAGGGGTGGTGTGAATGTAAAGGTGGTGCTGGGACAGCTTTGTATCTCCCTATCTCCCTGATGGTGTGGCATCAAATCTACACGTGTGATAAAATGCCAGAACTACACTCACCTTTGACTGACCTCAATTCCCTGCTTTTGATGTAGCACCAAGGTTACTTAAGATGCAACTGTTGGGGGAAGCTGGGCAATGGGGACACGGGACCTCTTTGTACCGACTTTGCAGCTTATGGTGAATCTATAATTATTTCAAAAGAAAAGATAAAGCCCCGTTACCAGCTGCCAAGCAAAAACAACCTGTTCTCTGACAACATAAAGACCACAAATGTTTGCTCTTCAAGCTGTCCAGGTCACAAATGCAGCATGGATAAGTTTGAAGTCTGGGCAACAGACTGCTGGGGGACAGACACTGGCTGTTTGTTCTTAGCTGAGCCTCAATTTCCTCATCCGTAAAACGGGCCGAGGGTGGGATGAGAATGGAGCTGCAGCACACTGCCTGGAGTGGGCAAGTGTCTTCTTCACTCGCTCAGCAGGGGATTACTGGGTGCTTAGGTGGGGCCCTTACGATGATTGAGATCATTGTTAAAGTCTATGAAAACCATTTCACCGGGCACCTCCCACCCCACCAGCAAGGGGGCCCCACCCTCTAAACCACCTTTCACACAGATGATACGCCCAAAACGATCAGGATTGACCCCTGCCATTTGCACATCAAGAGGCCCCCTCACTGTTTAACGCCCCGGCCATCCTGGGCAGGCAGAGCTTCATGATGCTTGCTGACACAGCATCCTCTAGCCCTGTTTTACAGATGAGGAAGTGCAGGACCAGAGAGGGCAAGGCACTCATCCAAAGTTGCACAGCCCAGAGGCAGCCTGGCGGAAGGGCTATGGGGTCAGGCCAACCCGGCAAGGAATCCTCAGGCCATTAACCTGTTGCGTGACCTTGAGTGAGTCCTGTAGCCTTTCTGAGTCTGCACCCTGGTGCGGACGGTGAGATGAACAATGCCTGCCTTGCAGAACTGTTGGGGAAATCCAATAGAATTTTGTCTGCAAGATCCCGTTATGTGGTGGGCTGCCAGCGACATCAGCTCTCACAAGGACTAGAACTCTCCACCCTGAACCATCATTTCCACTGGTTCTCAGATTTGGCTGTGGATGAAAAATGTCATCTGCCATATCAGTAAACAAAGGATGTTGCGGCCATCAAGCCCTCAGACACTGCAGCCGCCTCCCCGCCAGACTGTGCACCCTAAGGGGATTCAGGATAGAGGAAAGCGGGATGCTGGCCCTAGATAGCTAAGGTGCATATCAAAGGAATGATTTCAATCAGCCCAGACTCTTCCATCTCCCCGTACAGAGAAATGTCACTCTAAATTCATTAACTTGAGATGTCTGGTTTTTCTTTAAGTAACAGTAATATTTTGATGTCTAAGGCTTTGATGTGACTACCTGGTTTTTGTTTTTTGGTTTTTTTGTGCGGGGGGGTGTTGGGAGCAGTCCCTCAAAGCTATCTGAGAGGCTCAAGTCCTCAGAAAGGCCGCGGAATAAAACATAATTCTCAACTTTAAGGTAGTGCATTTTTTCAGTTGACAGGACGCATATTGGAATCCCCTGGGGTATAACTAGACCCCAGCCCTGGAGATCCTCGTTTAATTGGAATGAGTGTGGCCTGGACATAGGGATTTTCTTTTAAATTGAAGTATAGTTGATTTACAATGTTGTGTTAATTTCTGCTGTACAGCAAAGTGGAATTTTTAAAATATTCTTTTCCATTATGGTTTACCATAGGATACTGAACATAGTTCCCTGTGCTATACAGTAGGACCTTGTTGTTTATCCATCCTGTATATAATAGCTTACATTTGCTAACCCCAAACTCCCACACCACCCCTCCCCCACGCCCCTCCCCCTTGGCAACCACCAGTCTGTTCTCATGGACAGAGGGATTTTTTAAAGCTCCCCTGTGGTTCTCCTCTGCAGCCCAGGTTGAGGACCACAGGGAAACAGGGAAAATGAAAAGCCTCCCTCCCTGGAACCTCCTCCCTACAGCATAGCTGGCAATGAGTAAACGTACAACTTTGTAAACTAATTCACACTAGAGTGTTCATGGTCGATGTGCTTTCCCTCCAGGTCACATTTTCACTTGACCTGGTGGCCAAAGAGTCATGATGACTGTGTCTATGGATGATGTGGGCACTCTGGCAGGAGATAGGGAAGAATATTTTTTTGAGTCTGTCTCTTAGCATCCACCCACCTGCCCTGCCTTCTAGGAAGGTAGCCTTGCCCTCTTGCTGTCTTTCCCTTCCTGCCTTAGATAGTGTTGTCAAATTTAGCAAATAAAATTCGGCATGCCCAGTTAAATTTGAATCTCAGATAAGCAACGCTTTGGTTTTTTTAGTATAAGTATGTCCCGTGCAATATTTGAGACATACTAAAAAATTATTCATTGTTCATCTGAAATTCACATATGACTGGTGTCCTGTTTTTTATCTGGCAGCCCTTGCTTTAGCTCCACACCACTGACATGGGGGTCAAATAAGGAGAGAGGACCAGGGGCAGAAAATGGCTCATTTGGACAAGTCTGTCCATTGGTCAGAACCCAGAAGCAGAATTCGAAAGACCCCAGGGGCAGGGAAGCCTTGGGAGAATCCCATTCTTTGGGTTGGTTCCTGTCTGTAAAGTGAGAATCCTTACACCCCCTCAAGGCCTGTGGCACGCTAAGTCTGGGCCCAGACACAGCATCAGCCGTCAGCGTCTCTGTACATCTCTGTCTCAGTTTCCAGGCACTTTCCTGTTCGTGATGACAAGACGGTCCCCAGCACCTTCGGCTTCTCTTCCGTCCTCCTGCAGCCTCGGCAGGGGCAACACACAGTTCTCTCCTACCAACAGCTCCAGAAGGAGTCCCAGAATCAAGGCTGGCGGGCCCTTATCGTGTCCCATCTTCATTCTGCACCAGGTCTCCACAGCCGGGGCCAGGATGCTCTGACTGGTCAGCTCCGTGTCACTTCCTCCAGCACCTGGAAGAGTCAGCCCCGAAAAGCTCTGGGATGGAGGGGGGTTGGTTCCCTAGAGGGAAACCCAGGGGCAGAAGAGTTCCCTCTAAATGCCTACATTCACCATTTAGGGCTAGATTGGGCGAGCTTCCCTCTTCTGGATCAGGACATGCCACCTCGAAAGGACCCAAAAGACTGGGAGGTCTAAGGGGTGGGTGAGTATAGGGCCACCCAGGATGCAGAAACTGCTCACCCAGTTAGTTACAGAGGACAGGACAACCTACCTGCGCTATCAGACTGCCCTCCCCCACTATCAAGGCACCAGAAAGGAGGCTCAACTCCGGGAATGGGGAGGGGAGGTGTATCTTTTGCAAGTGGGGGGGAGAGACAAAGACAGAGAAAGGTGGAGAGAGACGGAGAAGGGGAGGGAGAGGTGGGGGGGGGAGGGGAGGGAGAGGGGAGGGAGGGGGACTGGAGGACAGAGAGTTTTCTTAGCGGCTGTGCTCTGGGTGTCCCAGCACACACACACAAGTCCTCACTGCCTACTGATACCAGGCCCTTAACACTCTGAGTGGAGGGGAGGAACCTTCCTTTTACTTCCATCTTTTGCTCCCCCACCCACTTTCCAAGTAAAATCGTCTTAAGTCTTTCCTCTGCAAACGTTGAGTCCCACGTCAGATGTTACTGTGTTTGATTCACCAAATACGATCTTAAAAAAATGCATGATAAAGTTAGTCTCGTGTATTCAGCCCTGGTGTGACCAGTCCGATGCACTTTCCTCTCTGATGTTCCAAGCCTTCTCCTAATTTCTTTCTCTTCAGAGAACTTCCTTTAGCCATTCTTCATTGGTAGGGTTGCTGTCAACAAATTCTCTTAGTTTTAATTCCTCTGAGAATGTCTATTTCTCCTTCATTCTGGAGCCACCTGGTCTGTGAAATTCTGTTATATGGCAGCCCTGCTAGACTAAGGCAGAACTCAATCTTTCCTCTTCCTTCCTTCCTTCCTTCCACCCCCCCCCCTAACTTCCTTAATAACTTTAAGTCTCCTGCTTGCTTTCTCTTCCTCCCATCTAGAGTTTAAGGCAAATGCCATCAACTGCCATCCTTCCCAGAGGCTTATGTGTGCAGGGGACATCTCTGAACGGAAGTACAGGGAGCACATAACTGTAGGATATATATATCCTGTACATATATCTGTGTGTGTTACAGACTGAATTGCATTCCCCCAAATCAGATGTTGACACCCTAACCCCCAGTATATCTCAGAATGTGACTGTATTTGGGCAAAGGGTCTTTAAAGAGGTTAATCCAGTTAAAATGAGGTCATTAGGGTGGGTTTTTCATCCAACATGACTGGTGTCCTTAAAAGAAGAGGAAGAGACATGAAGGACGTTTGTGCACACAGAGAAAATGCCACACGAGGAAATGGGAGATGCCACCTGCCAGCCACGGAGAGACCCCTCAGGAGGAGCCAAACCTTGGACCTGAAGCCTCCAGAACCGAGACAACTGGTTTCTGTTGTATAAGCCACCCATCTGTGGTTTTTAAATTTTTTATTGAAATATAGTTGATTTACGATGTTGTGCTAGTTTCAGGCGTACAGCAAAGTGATTCAGTTATACATAAGTATATAGCTATCTATTCATTTGTAGATTATTTTCCATTACAGGTTATTACAAGATGTTGGCTATAGTTCCCTGTGCTATACAGTAGGTCCTTGTTGTTTACCTGTTTTATATATAATAGTCTGTGTATGTTAATCCCAAACTCCTAATGAATCCTCCCTTTTCCCCTTTGGTAATCATAAGTTTGTTTTCTATGTCTGTGGGACGATTTCTGGTTTGTAAAGTTCATTTGCATCATATTTTAGATTCCAGATATAAGTGATGTCATCTGGTATTTGGCTTTTTCTTTCTGACTGACTTCATTTAGTATGAAAATCTCTAGGTCCACCCATGTTGCTGCAAATGGCATGATTTCATTTTTTTATGGCCGAATATAATAATATTCCATCATTATATTATATATATATCTATCACACCTTCCTTATCCATTCATCTGTTGATGGACACTTAGGTTGCCTCCATGTCTTGGCTATTGTGAATAGTGCTGCTGTGAACATTGGGGTGCATGTATCTTTTCAAATTAGAGTTTTCTCCAGATATATGCCCAGGAGTGGGATCGCTGGGATCATTTTATTATGGCACACTTAGCAAATGAGTAAATATCTCCACATATGTTGCTGAGAATGAAGTCCAGATGAGAGAAGTTAACCTGGACTTAGCCTATTTTCTTAGTACCTAGGCCCCATGAGGCAGGTTTTAATGTTCATTTCCCGCTGTATCCACAGCCCCAGGACACCCACAGACTCACTGATATGATGTCAGCCTGCATCACTCAAAGAACCACAGGCTATGGACCAGGAGCTCCTGGGGAGGCAGGATCCGGGTCTCACCCAGCATCTTGCGTCCTGGAGGCACTTGCTCGCGGGTGATGGAGGGAAAACCTAGGTGATGAGGGGTCCTTTTGGCCAAAGGAAGAAGTATAACTTGGAGGGTGAGTCACGGGGTGTGGGGGGGAGGCGATTCAGAGCCCTGGGGTCCTGCAGGTCCCTGGGAAGCTCCATCTGCCTTGGGGTGCAGAAGAGAATGCGGGGGACATCATTGCAGGAGTGCTGTCCACCAAACACGCACCCGCTCCAGGCCAGGTGGGTGGGGGGCTGATGGACAACTGGGGGAGTGGGGAGCCTGGTGAGGAGTCCTCAATGGCCGCAGCTATGACACCAGCAGCAGAGTTTGGTCCTTTCTGGGCCTCCACCTTCCCACCTGTCAAATGGGGGATCAGACTTGGGTCCCTGGATTCCACATGAGATTCCTTTTGAAAAGGTGTGTATTTAATTACACCAATAAAGATGCATGAGTTATTCTTGTGAAAAAGCAAATTCTATGGGCAAAGAAGAAATCTATCTTCCTCCCCAGTCCCCCCACCCTGGCTCACTCTCTTACCCATCCAGGGCTGTGTGCGTTGCTATATCCGTTGTTGGTACCACCACGGTCCCAAGCCCTATAATCCACTGCCACACTGCTCTCCTCTCCCTGCCCTCACCTCCCCACTCTCTCCATCCCACTCCATCCCTCTACCAGCCTCTCTGGCCTCCTGATGGCTTCTCCAACCTGACCACTCACCCTTAGGCTCTGCCTGGAGTGATTGCGCCCTCTCACTTTATTGCAGACCTTCCTGACCATGACAACTAAACTAGCCTGCGTCGTCCTACACAGGATTCTGTCCTGCGCGTGGACCGCTCTCAGCGCCATGGACTGTGGAGGCACACGGACGCTGAGATGCTTTCCTCTTCTCAGCAGTACTCTAGAAACATCCTTGAACATGTCTCTCCGTGCTCATCAGCGAGCATTTTCCAGGGTACTGTGTTCATTTCCTAGAGCTGCCATAACAAGTGACCACAAGCCGGGAGATTAAAACAATACAGATTTGTCCTCTCCCAGTTCTGGAGGCCAGAGGTCTGAGATCAAGGTGCCAGC
This sequence comes from Inia geoffrensis, assembly GCA_036417435.1. Classification (NCBI taxonomy): domain Eukaryota; kingdom Metazoa; phylum Chordata; class Mammalia; order Artiodactyla; family Iniidae; genus Inia; species Inia geoffrensis. Next base: position 3,849,289 of record CM070907.1, read on the forward strand.
AGCACCCCCCCTTCCTCCTGAGCTCTGGGGGAGGAGCCTTCTTGCTTCTTCCAGCTTCCGGGGGCTTCAGGTGTCCCTGGGCTTGCGGTCGCATCCCTCCAGCTTTTGCCTCATCTTCTCCTCTGTGTGTCTCCTCTTCTGTGTCACAGTGTAACACTTGTCATTGGATTTAGGGCCATGTGGGTAATCCAGGGTGTTCTCACCTCAAGATTCTTATATCTGCAAAGATACTTTTTCCAACTAAGGTCACATTCACAAGTTCTGGGGTTAGAGCTTAAACATATCTTCTTGGGGCCGCCATTCAACCCACGACAGATGGACAGACACACGTGGAATTGCATGAAAGGGCATGCACGTTACAAACATTTCCAGAGGCTGCCAGACTGCATTCTCAATGTATCTACCCAGGGGCAATTTTAACACACACTTGGGCACAGACTCAGACTCATCAGCACCTCCGACCTCAATTTACGTTAGGGGAGACTGAGAACGGGTGGTGACGGTGCCACGCCCACAGCGTGGCAGACACCAACCAGCCTGGGCTTCCCCATACACGAGGGCTGGTGGGGGTCACCTCTTTGTCAGCTGTTCCACCCACAGCCCCTGGGCCCCAGGTGGAGTGACTGATGCTGAAGCCTGGACCCCAACACCAGCACCCCCATGAGGAGTCTGAGACCTTGGCGGGTAGCTGGGCCCAGACTCAAGCCGCCTGGCGGGTCAAAGCTCCAGGACAGGAGTGCTCCCCTGGGGGACCTGGAAGGCGGGGCTCCGTAATCCCGTTTCTCCCATCAGAACTGGGTAACTTGTCACTTGGCCCACATTTTCTCCCATATGTGATCTAAGGGCTCCCAGCCGACAGGGGCCGTGGACCCAGGGCCCCTGATCAGTCCCTGGTGGGGGATGGGTAGGCAGGGGCTGAGTCGGGTTGTAACAGAGGTGTCTTCCCCGGGGAACGGGCTGTGACATTTGCCTCTTAGAAGCCGCGTACCCTTCCAGAGCCTCTGTTGAGTTATGCTGATAAAGTCCATCTCCAAGGCTGCTTTTAAGAATGACAGTGATGGGCTTCCCTGGCGACGCAGTGGTTGAGAGTCCGCCTGCTGATGCAGGGGACACAGGTTCGTGCCCCGGTCCGGGAAGATCCCACATGCCGCGGAGCGGCTGGGCCCGTGAGCCATGGCCTCTGAGCCTGCGCTCCGCAACGGGAGAGGCCGCAACAGTGAGAGGCCCGCGTACCGCAAAAAAAAAAAAAAAAAAAAGAATGACAGTGATGACCTACGAAGAGGCTCTGACACACAGTGGGGCCTTATCGTCGTTATGGTGTCCCGGCTGGGGAAATGTAAGCTCAGGAGAAGAATGTTCCAGAACTCGTAGGAGGGCAGTGAGGAGGGGGTGCCTGAGCCCTGGCTGCGGGGCGGCGGCGGCCCGAGTGGGGCAGGTGCTGGTCCGAAGTGCAATGGCGCCCCCCGGTGGCGGGTGTGCGAATTGCCCCGAGCGGGCTCGAGACCCGGAGGAGCGTGTTCGGGGCTCCCGTGCGCCCCATCCTCTGTCTCATCCTGTGGTTGGTTGATCAGCCGCCGCCCACCCGACCTCTTTCGCAGACACCCCCCGTGGGAGGCGGGAGAACCTCGGATCGTGGACCCGGGGAGAGTGCGAAAGGAGAGGAAGGCTCCAACCCTTCTGCAGCCCGACATTTTAAATGTATTATATTTATAATATTTATGAATTTATTCTATTGCCCGCGTGCCAGATACTCGTCTTCTTATCAACCCTGCGAGGTGGGTATCGGTATTCCTCCCATTTTACAGATGGGCAAACTGAGGCATGGCCAGGGGAATTCCACTAATGCCCAGTGAGTGAGACCACATTTCAGATGCCGCAAAAGCTGGTTTCCTGGACCAGAACCAGCCACCAAGCAAAGGAGGGAAGGGAAGGCTGTTGAGGTGACTGCCCACCCTTTGTTGCCCAAGACCACACTCTGGGCCTGACTGGGTTCTTCCGGATGCCGCTCTCCAGCTGGGGAGGAATGGGGGGCGGTGCGTGGAGGGGGAAGGGCTGCTGGCACAATAGAGGAAAAGTCCAGAGAGGGGTCCCTGGCCAGGGAGGACCACAGCCCTTGGAGGCAGACACTGGAGGCTCAGAGCTGAGGCCCCTTTGAAGAAAGGAAGGGGTGTCAGCCCTGTGGAGACCTTCGAGAGCCTCCACAGGGGGGTCATGTATCTTTTTCTTTTTTTTTTTGAATTTTATTTATTTTTTATACAGCAGGTTCTTATTAGTTATCTATTTTATACATATTAGTGTATATATGTCAATCCCAATCTCCCAATTCACCCCCACTTCCCCCCTTGGTGTCCATATGTTTGTTCTCTACATCTGTGTCTCTATTGCTGCCCTGCAAACCGGTTCATCTGTACCATTTTTCTAGGCTCCACATATATGCATTAATATACGATACTTGTTTTTCTCTTTCCGACTTACTTCACCCTGTATGACAATCTCTAGATCCATCCACGTCACTACAAATGGGGGGGGGGGTCATGAGTCTCACACGCCCCCTACGCTAGGGGACGGAGCAGAGCTGGCTTGTGCCATCGCCCATCACGTGGCCTCGGCAGGACCCCTCCCTCTCTGGAAGACCATGCCAGGCCTGGACCAGTCATGGCTTGGTCTGGGGCTCTACTTCCTCAACCACATGTGTAGTATAGCTCTGAAGGGCTGGCTCCCATCCTGGTAAAAGATCTTTGAACTCTGATAAAGAAAACCATTTATCTCTTTCGGGATGACCCTGCAGGCCATGGACAAACACAGCCATGGTGGCCTCTGGCCCCTCCTCCCTCCAATGCTTGGGGTGGTTACCTCTCAGCCACCCGCGTCCTCTCACTTATTTATCCAACAGCCATCTGTTGGGCATCTACTCTGTGCTGGACCCTGTGCAAAGTAAGCTCTGCAGTTTTGGTATCTGCTAACACCCAAACGTTCATATTGTCTTTTCAAACTTTATTTACTTTGAAAATCACAGTTTTGGAGAAACCGCTGCCTGGCCCATACTGGAGTCTGGAGGCAGGGAGTCTGGCCCTACCTGCTCAGAGGACTCTCCTTTCAAGAAAGGAAGTGGCGGCCACCACCATTTCTCCTTCCTGCATTGGGAAGCGATGGCTCTGTCCCTGTGGATCACAGAGCCGAGCCAGAAAGATGCGTGATTAGGAGCTGGGGGGCTGGGGTCACACAGTATGGCCCGCATCTCAGACCTTGTCCTGCACAGCACTGGCCTGTGCCATTCAGCCACCCAGGGGTCCCTGCTGCCTTGGGGGTGGCGGCACAGAGGCTCACCCCTGCTGGCCAGGGCCCTTCTGTAGCAGGTGGGTGTTCAGAGGACCCCTGCTCATGGTCACTGGTCACAGCTCAGGCCCCCACCCCTACCCCAGGTCTTCTGCTTTGTGGCTGCTGAGGGTTCCTGGGGAGGCAGGTGGAAAATGACCCTTGCAGGCAGGCTCCAGAGCGCCTCCTGCAGGGAAAGAGCAGAAGAGGATCCAACAGAAAGCCTGCAAGGGACTCAACCCTTGGATTCTCTGCCCCCTGCCCCAGGGGGTCAAACTTGGATGAAAGCCTGAAGCACTCCTCTTTGTCCAACTGCGTTTTCACTTATGTATGATGAATAGAGAACAAGACGGAGGTTTGTTTCCTGGAAGTGAGTTGTCGTTTAATGACTTCCTTTTAAGAAACTGAAATCCTTTTTTTCCCCTGATTATGAAAAGCGATATTACTTTGTGATAAAAAAGAAAAAACCTCATAAAAACATATAAAGGAGAAAATAAAGATTGCTTATAATCTCATCGATCCTATCCCCCAGAGAGGGGCTCTGTAACTCTAGGACTTGGATAGAGTTAATCTACACTAGGAAAGGGACCCTGTTCCTGCAGATTATTATTATTTTTAAAAGTAGTTCTTAATTTATTTTCTTTACTTATTTTTTGCCCCGGCAAGGCATGCGGGATCTTAGTTCTCCGATCAGGGATAGAACCTGTGCCCCTTACAGTGGAAACACAGAGTCCTAACCACTGGACCACCAGGGAAGCCCCTCCTGCAGATTATTTTTGAACATATAATAAAACCAGTCAGTATGCTTGCAGGGGACTTCCCTGGTGGCTCAGTGGTTAAGAATCCGCCTGCCAATGCAGGGGACACGGGTTCGAGCTCTGGTCCGGGAAGATCCCACATGCTACGGAGCAACTAAGCCCGTGCGCCACAACTACTGAAGCCCGTGTGCCTAGAACCCATGCTCTGCAACAAGAGAAGCCATCACAATGAGAAGCCCGCGCACCGCAACGAAGAGTAGCCCCCGCTCACCGAAACTAGAGAAAGCCCGCGCACAGCAACGAAGACCCAACACAGCCAAAAATAAATAAATAAAGTTATATTAAAAAATATGCTTGCAGGTTTCTTCAACCAACACAGGAACAAATGACGCATTTTGTTTTTAACTTGCTCTTTTTGTCCTAAAAAAATGGATGTGTTTCCAGGTTAACCACTGTACAGCTATAGATCAATTTTTGTTTGGTTAGTTTTGGAGGCTGCCTAGTATTTCATGTGAATATAAAATATTTAAAAATCAATTCCAATAAGTCAGCACTTTCCAATGCAGTTTGGTTTTCATTTTAGTTATATCCACCTGGTTCTCTCTCTCTCTCTCTCTTCTTTTTTAAAAAAATTAATTAATTTATTTTTGGCTGTGTTGGGTCTTCGTTTCTGTGCGAGGGCTTTCTCTAGTTGCGGCGAGCAGAGGCCACTCTTCATCGCGCTGCGCAGGCCTCTCACTATCGCGGCCTCTGGCCTCTCTTGTTGCGGAGCACAGGCTCCAGACGCGCAGGCTCAGTAGCTGTGGCTCACGGGCCCAGTTGCTCCGCGGCATGTGGGATCTTCCCAGACCAGGGCTCGAACCCGTCTCCCATGCATTGGCAGGCGGATTCTCAACCACTGCGCCACCAGGGAAGCCCCACCTGGTTCTCTCTGAACTTGAACAAGAATATGCAAACATTTCTATTTAAAAAAAAATTTTATTGAAGTATAGTTGATTGCAATATTGTGTTAATTTCTTCTGTACAGCAAAGTGACTTAGTTGTACATATATATATATATTTTTCATATTCTTTTCCATTAAGAACATTTCAATTTTTAAATAATTAATTTTTGGCTGTGTTGGGTCCAAATTAACACAATATCGTAAATCAACTATACTTCAATAAAATTTTTTTTAAAAATAGAAATGTTTGCATATTCTTGTTCAAGTTCAAAGAAAACCAGGTAGATATAACTAAAATGAAAAACAAACTTCATCAAAGCTTATTGGAAAGTACTGACTTATTGGAATTGATTTTTTTAAAGTTTTATATTCACATGAAATACTAGGCAGCCTCCAAAACTAACCAAACAAAAATTGATCTATAGCTGTACAGTGGTTAACCTGGAAACACATCCATTTTATTAGGACAAAAAAAGCAAGTTAAAAACAAAATGCGTCATTTGCTCCTGTGTTGGTTGAAGGAACCTGCAAGCATATTTTTTAATATAACTTTATTTATTTATTTTTGGCTGTGTTGGGTCTTCGTTGCTGTGCGCGGGCTTTCTCTAGTTTCGGTGAGCGGGGGCTACTCTTCGTTGCGGTGCGCGGGCTTCTCATTGTGATGGCTTCTCTTGTTGCAGAGCACGGGCTCTAGGCACGCAGGCTTCAGTAGTTGTGGTGCGTGGGCTCAGTAGTTGTGGATCACGGGCTCTACAGCTCAGGCTCAGTAGTTGTGGCGTACGGGTTTAGTTGCTCTGCGACATGTGGGATCTCTCGGGACAAGGGCTCGAACCCGTGTCCCCTGCATTGGCAAGCGGATTCTTAACCACTGTGCCACCAGGGGAGCCCAAAACATTTCTATTTTTAAAAGTGTGTTTTATTTGTTAATATGGTAGATCCCTGGGAGTTGGTTATATCGTCTCCTTTATATCTTCTGTTATAAATTGAGTATTTAATATTAGTGTTTTAAAACCACTAGAATAAGTGCAATCAAGGCAGCTTTCAGAGGGAACTAAAAATGGAAGCTTAGAAAGCCCTATACCTTTGAAAGCCTTTTTAGATACTTTTCATTGTACCCATACAAATCATTTCTTATTCCATTCAATTAGGTGGAGAAATTTCAGTTCCTAAGATAAACACAAGGAAATATCACAACGTTTTCTCAAAAACTAACATAACAAGCAGAGAGATTAATTCAGATTTTTCCTGCCTACTTTAAAAAAAAATTTTTAGTTGATATATATATTTTAAAATTTACTTATTATTATTTATTTTTGGCTGTGTTGGGTCTTCGTTGCAGTGCACAGGCTTCTCATTGCGGTGGCTTCTCTTGCTGTAGAGCACGGGCTCTGGGTGCGTGCACTTCAGTAGTTGTGGCATGCAGGCTCAGTACTTGTGGCGCATGGGCTTAGTTGCTCCACGGCATGTGGGATCTTCCTGGACCAGGGATCGAACCCGTGTCCCCTGCACTGGCAGGAGGATTCTTAACAACTGTGCCACCAGGAAGTCCCCTGCCTACTTTTTACGGGTTCAGTTGCTAACATGGGCACCAAATTTGAAAATTATCTAAGGCTTTTGAAATAAATTATATTTGAACTTTAAAACTTTGCCTTTTTCCACCTTCAAGGACCTAGTTTTAAAGTCTGGCCCTTATTGCAAAAGGAAGCAATTTCTGAATACAATATTGAAAATTCAAGATAATGTAATCAAACTCTTATCCTTCAATGTTAAGACAATCTGTGTTCAAAACAATATTTTAGGAACACAGTCGGGGAACCTTCTAAAGCTTTAATTTTCAAACTAATAGTGTGAAATGAATAATGTTGATATTTGTAATGCATATAATCTTTCAAAGCTTTGCACACTTTTTTAAAAAGCTTGAGGTTGACTCGTGGTCTTCTGTACAAACCTTTATACCCACAAATTTTATCTTGTGATTGGTCTCTCTTTTTTTTTTTTTTCTCATCACGTATCTGTTTCCCTCTGCCAAAAGATATAGCTTGTTTTATTTTCTTTCAGCTGATAAGGTTTATGGTCAGGACATGTATCTTATGTATGTCATAATGAGAGAACAGTTCCCTTACTTGGGACATGTTTGTAATACAGTGTGAAGTGGGTATGGGAAAGATATAAAGTTGTATATATATGAAGATTATTTTTGTGTGGAATTTCAAAGGGAAAAATGTAACAAAATTAGCAAAAATGAATCAGTGGCCAGAGGGGTGGGAGAGTGGATTTGTTTGCTTTCTTGTTTTGCTCTTTTTCCTACATTCCAAATGTCTTGTGATTTCATTTGCTTACGAAAAAAAAAGCTAAAAATGAAAAGACATTTAAAGGACAAATAATACAAAGTCTATTTCATTTCATCTTCCCCAAATATATTTTTGAACGTTTTTATTCTTATAGAAGTCACTCATGTTCACTGTGCGAACGTGGAGTACTTAGAAAAAAATAAAAGGAAATTTAAAAATTACTGTAATTCCAAAATCTAGATATAATCACCATTAACATTTTGGTGTGCTTACTTTAGTCTTTTTAAAAGCATAATTGTCTAATGTCGATGGAATTGGAGTATATGTAGAGTTTTTTCTCTTTTTCCCCTTTTGTTTCTATTTTTTAATTTTAATTTTTTTATTGGAGTATAGTTGATTTGCAGTATTGTGTTAGTTTCAGGTGTACTAGAGTTTTTTTCTCTTTCCTTAAACATCACGAGCATTCTCTGTGACATTAGTCTTGTTTCAAATATTATTTTTGGTGGTTGCTTAAGAGTCTTCCGTATGAATATCCTACCATATATATATAGTCATCCTCCCTTTTGTCATCATAAGCTGGTTTCTCTTTCTGGCTTTTACAGATCATGCTATCATGCTGCAATGGACAGCGTTGTACAAAAGTTTTTCACTTTTCTCTGTTTATTTCCTTGAGCTGAAGTCCTAGAAGTGAAATTAGTAGGTGGAAGGGTAAAAAAACATTTTAAATGCCCTTCCTAGCTTTTCAAACTGCTGGACCAAAAGGTAGCTTTAACTTAGGCATCCATGGGCATTGAGAGTATCTTCATTCTACAAAAGATGATTTTTTTTTTTTTTTTTTTACAATTTTAAGAAGGTAAAAAATCAAAAGGTAGCTTTAACTTAGGCATCCATGGGCATTGAGAGTATCTTCATTCTACAAAAGATGATTTTTTTTTTTTTTTTTTTACAATTTTAAGAAGGTAAAAAATCAAAAGGTAGCTTTAACTTAGGCATCCATGGGCATTGAGAGTATCTTCATTCTACAAAAGATGATTTTTTTTTTTTTTTTTTTACAATTTTAAGAAGGTAAAAAATCAAAAGGTAGCTTTAACTTAGGCATCCATGGGCATTGAGAGTATCTTCATTCTACAAAAGATGATTTTTTTTTTTTTTTTTTTACAATTTTAAGAAGGTAAAAAATCAAAAGGTAGCTTTAACTTAGGCATCCATGGGCATTGAGAGTATCTTCATTCTACAAAAGATGATTTTTTTTTTTTTTTTTTACAATTTTAAGAAGGTAAAAAATCAAAAGGTAGCTTTAACTTAGGCATCCATGGGCATTGAGAGTATCTTCATTCTACAAAAGATGATTTTTTTTTTTTTTTTTTTACAATTTTAAGAAGGTAAAAAATCAAAAGGTAGCTTTAACTTAGGCATCCATGGGCATTGAGAGTATCTTCATTCTACAAAAGATGATTTTTTTTTTTTTTTTTTACAATTTTAAGAAGGTAAAAAATCAAAAGGTAGCTTTAACTTAGGCATCCATGGGCATTGAGAGTATCTTCATTCTACAAAAGATGATTTTTTTTTTTTTTTTTTTACAATTTTAAGAAGGTAAAAAATCAAAAGGTAGCTTTAACTTAGGCATCCATGGGCATTGAGAGTATCTTCATTCTACAAAAGATGATTTTTTTTTTTTTTTTTTTACAATTTTAAGAAGGTAAAAAATCAAAAGGTAGCTTTAACTTAGGCATCCATGGGCATTGAGAGTATCTTCATTCTACAAAAGATGATTTTTTTTTTTTTTACAATTTTAAGAAGGTAAAAAATTTAACTTTTTCTTTTGATTCTCGTTCTTTTACTACTAGTAAAGTCTGTCTTTGCTACACTTTTATTTGCCAGTCAGCTGTCGTTCTTTTCTGTGAATTATATATTCAAGTCCTTGGCCCATTTTTTCCCATTAAGATGCATTTATTTCTTATGCATTTGAATAAGTTCTTTATAAACCAGAAATATTATTCCTTTAGTTATAAAATGTATGACCAATATATCCCCAGATTGTTCTTTAGTTTTTAATTTTGTTCATTACCATATTTGCATTGGTTTTTCCTTCGTGATGTCCTCCGTGGCTTTTCGTGTGTTAAAAATGCAGCTCCAGGGACTTCCCTGGTGGTGCAGTGGGTAAGACTCCATGCTCCCAATGCAGGGGGCCCGGGTTTGGTCCCTGGTAGGGGAACTAGATCCCACATGCCTGCCACAACTAAGGAGCCCACCTGCTGCAACTAAGAGCCGGCACAACCAAATAAATAAATGAATATTTTTTTAAAAAATGCATCTCCACGCATACCTGAATGTTCCACCTAAATTTTTAAATGTCTTTTAAAAAAAGTCTTTAATTCATTTGGAACTACTTTGATGAATGGTATGAGATATAAATGGAACTTGACTTTTCCCAAACCACAAATTTTCCCATTTTAGTGACTGATGCATATCTCCTTTCCTCATTCATTTGTGGTGCTTTTTATCATGTGGAAAGGTTTTACATTTCCTAGAGTCTCCTTCCAGGCCATTCCATCTTTATTTCATTCATCTCTCTATTCTTGAACCAATATGCTACAATATTTTTATGGAGACTTCTATCTTTTCAAATCTGGTATGGCAAGCCCTCCATATCATTCTCTCTTTCAAAAACATCTTAGTTATTCTTATCAATTTATTCATCCAGATGAAATTTAGAATTTGACACATTCTCCCCAGATCATGTGGAAACTGATTGGTATTGCATTTCTTCCCATCCAGGGAGGTGGTATAGCTGTAGTTTTCTTTGTATAGGTCCTGCTCAAATCTTGCTATTTCTAAGAAATTTACTGTGACCTTGGTATAGTGGATTTCCCCAGTCATCCCTGCTCAGGCTACTACCAATTAGTGTTAGAATAATAGAAAGCAAGTGATTTTTTTGGGCGATTCTTCATGTATATAGCTACTTGCTGAACTCTATTACGAATTCTGAGAGTGTCTTAAATGCTTATTCGGGGATTTCTAGATGGACCATCACACCTAAAAATAACAGTAGTTTGTTGGGTTTTTGTTTTTTTTTTTTTGGATAGACTTTTTGCTCTATTTTATTGCGTTGTTTAGGCCTCCTAGATGCGTTCAATGGGCACGTGATAAAGGCATTCTCGTTTTACTCCCGATTTTAATGGGAATGCTTTTGGTATTTCATATCTATGTTCTATTGTGGCTGATAGTTTGAAGTACCTTTTAAAAATCGTGTTCAGGAAGTATCTGTTATGGCAATGACAAATGCGAGGACTAAAGCTAGAAGCTATTTTTTCAAGAGGCAGGGATGCCTCCAGCTGGAGTGAGGGCACAGGTGGCTCTTAATCATGAACCCTTCTGTGCTGATTCTTGACTCTCTACGTGAATTATGAATTGCTCTGCTTTTGCTTTACAATCAAACAACTGCAAGAATAAAAACACAAAAATTTTATTTCCAGTTTTCAAAAAACTATAGAGTTTCAGTCAAGTTTCAACACGTATAATGCCTTTCCCAGCGAGTGCTAAGACGACCAGGCTGTTTCCCTGTCACCTGCTTGCTGTTTCACTTTCCCTGGGGTCGGATCAGCCCTCCGTTTCTTGGACAAAGGCCTGCAGTCCCTGGATTACTGTTAACATGGATTTAATGGCGTTGCAGGCGGTGTCTCAAGTCTGACGTCGTCCCGGAGGGTGGTCCCTGGCTTTTGGTCGGGGTCGGTGGGCGACCGGGCCACTCTCCTCTGGGTCGTGCCTCCACCCCGGGAATTGCCCTTCCTGGAAGTTTTCCCCCCAAAACCCCACTGGCAGAGCCTCCGGAGGCGTTGGTTCTTTGGTAACTTTTCCATTTTTTTCCCCTGATTCCTTCCAAGCCGCTTTTGGCAGTTCGGTTGCATCTGCCTGGTTTCTTGACGGTGAGGTCACGGGTCACCCCCCGCCCCAACCCCCACCCCCGCAGCCAGGTGGATGCTCCAGGCGGGTAGCAGCTGACCCCTGGCGGGAGCCGTGGAGCGTAACGAAGAGGCCTCGGGGCGGGGCCGCATCCCGGCCCAGCCCCGCCCAGCGCCGCCGCCGCCGCGCACGCGGCTTGGCCCCGCGCCGGCGCGTGCTGAGCCCTCCCGCGTGCCGTCCTTACCCGGCCTGCGCCGCGCGGCCGCCCCCGGAAGTGGACTTCGCCTCCTCAGAAGCGGTGCGTCTGTGCCCTAGGCTCGTGGGACTGCGGCCGCAGCGCTTGGCGCCGGAGCTCGAGGGGCGGGGGTTGGGGGCGGGCCGGCTGCCGCCATGGCCGGGAGTCAGGACATGTTCGACGCCATCGTGATGGCGGATGAGAGGTGGGTAGGGGGCTGGGCCGGGTCCCCACCCGAGCAGGTCTGCTCTCAGCCGCTGGGCTGCGGCAGCCTCCCGGGCCCTGGGGGAACGCGCTGTAGCACAGAGGGCGGCTGGCGCCGGAGGGCCCGAGATGCTTCTGCTTCTCCTTTGCTCATCGGCCTCTCGGGCGAGCGCCACGTGCCCAGCTGTTCCTCTAGATCCGCCTCCCCCGTCCGGGGCTGCCTCACGCATCTGCTCGGTCTGGTGACTGCCTCCCTCCAGGGACGCTCCTTCCTCGGGTGGGACGGACCTTTGCCATCTGGGCGCTGCCCCTTTTTCTTGTCCCTCAGTGGTAGGACATACGGCAGCATTCACGGACATGCTCTTAAATGTGTCAGGCGTCATCCTTTTCCCTCCTGAGTCCCCGGGGAGCGCCTAGGGCTGTGACAGGGGAGCTGTTGGTTGCTTTGTGGCTGTCTTCCAGTGCCCTGCCCACTTGAGACATCAGTAGATGTCAGTTAAGAAAGAGAGTGAGCAGTAAACAGTCGCTGACGTTTATTTGGAGTTTGCTGTGAATTGGACGCTGAGCTAAGCGTTGTATCCAGTTATGTATTTTAGCTCTACTTGTGAAGGGGATCCTATCCTCACCCTGTCTTTCAGATGAGGAGGCAAGGTCACTCCCAGGGCCACACAGCCAGTGAGTGGGAGCTCTCCCCTCGGCCTCACTGGGCGCTCCAGCACACCCCTTTCACTTTGGTGACTGCAAGTTATGCTGGTGCCAGTTACACTGCTGGGCCCTCAAAGTCAGAGCGTTTATTCTACTGCAGGCGCCACGGTCACGGTACATTTTGTGATCATCTGATGGCGTTTCTCCTTGCCAGTCTCCTGAGATGTGATGGAAAGCCCGGTACATGTTGCAGAGGTTTGGTTTTGTTTTGAAGCACTTGACCAAGCAGCCTAGCTTACAGACCCAGAACTGGGGCTCGATGACCTGGCTGCAGACGAATTACTGGGGAGATTCTGCAAAGCAGATTCCTGGGCCTTACTCCAGACTTACTGAATACGAGGGGTGAGGCCCCTGAATTTGTATCTTTGAAATTTTCCTGTGTGTTCCTGATATTCTGCCAGGTTTGGGAATCACCGATTTAGCCCACCTTCCTCTTTGTAGAAGGGGTAAATTGGGCTTCCAGAATTACAGCGACTTGCCAGACGGAGAGACTTCGGGAGGGGTGGAGCTGAGATTGGAACTTACGTTTTCTGGCTTAAATTCTGTTCCTTTTCTACAGTACTAGGTCTTGTCTTGCTGGTCTGGGTAATGTGGAAGAGGAAGGCTTTTGCAGGAAGAATGCTCTTTCTCCTGTTTATTTGCTCATGCGTCCTCTTGTCTGTCGCAGGTTTCACGGGGAAGGTTATCAGGAAGGCTATGAAAAAGGAAGTAGTTTGGGTATGATTGAAGGAAGATGGCATGGCACGTTACATGGAGCTAAAATCGGATCTGAGGTAAGTGGGACGCCCCACTTAGAAGGGAATCCTTTTCTCTTACCATTGATAGTTTGCCTCAATGAGTGTGATGGAGCCACCACTTCAGGCCTCTTCACATGGCAGTAGGCTAGATAGAACGTTGACGGAGGAATCGTCTCAGAACAGAACCCGCAGAGGGTGTTGCTGTGTGGAGATGATGGAGTCAGGTGGGCTGGAGGAAGAGAAGACAAGTCCCCCTCACCTCAGTCGACGTCGAGTGTCACGGTGCTGCCCTGTGTCTTAAGGCAGCTGAATCCTCCCCAGAGAGTGAGCACCCTGTGTCTTGTGAAAACATGCCATTTGTATTTCTGTTGAAATTCCATAAAATCCCTGATTTTCCTTTTCTCCTGCCCTTCGACCTAGATTGGCCCTCACTTATGGAGATAACTGGCCCTAAACACTAACGTCTGAGGCCGTGAGGACTGTATTAGGTGTCTGTTGCTGCAAAACGAATCAGCACAAGACACGTGGGCTTAAGACAACCAGTGTTTATTATCTCACACGGATTCTGAGGGTCTGTGGTCCAGGAGCAGCTGAGCCGGCTGGTTCCGGCTCGGGGTCTCTGGATGCTGGAGTTAAGAGTCAGCCAGCCTGCAGTCAGCTGAAAACGTGCTGGGGCTGCAGGAGCCACTTCTCAGGTGCCTGCGCACGCGGCTGTCCTCACCATGTGGACCTCTCCATAGGGCTGCTTGAGTGTCCTTGTGACACTGTGCGGGTGACCCACGTCGGCAGGGCAGAGGTGACATTGTCAGTGCCTAGATTCAGAGGTCACGTGCTGCCTCTTCCTGTGTTCTGCTCATCAAGGTCACCCCGATCCGGTCAGGGGACCGCACAGGGCAGGAATACCAGGGGGTGGGGAGGTGGGGTCCAGTGGGGCCACCTTGGAGGCTGGCTGCCCCGCTGGTGACTTGACCTCCAACTTCTGTAGCCTGGTGCCCAATGGGTGCTTCCAGAACAGCAAGAAAAGAAGCACCACTGCCCCCTGGGCCCCCGCCCCCCTTTTTGTTTTGAGAGCTTGATATTTAGATCAAGTATAGCTGTTGGTTAGTCACTTCACTCTTGAATGTTTCGTAAATTCACAGATCGGGTGCTACCAAGGTTTTGCTTTTGCCTGGAGATGTCTCCTGCACGGCTGCGCCACTGAGAAAGACAGGTAAAGCTGAGCCTTCTTTCTTCTTCGGTGTCTGGACGGGAAGTTCCGGTTTCATAGCTCACTCCGACCCTGGGCAGTTAGTCTTCTCACATGTAAAATGGAGAAATAACCAGGCCGAACCTGAAATGTTGTCATGAGGTTTACAGGAAATAGTAACTAGAAAGCGCTGGGCGCATTTCTGGTGTTGGGTGAACATCCATTGTTATTACTTCCCAAGGGTCCTCGGATCCCCCTGCCTTTTCCCTGGAGGCCTTAGGGCGCTAAGTGGCTTTTAGTTACCCTGCCAGTCAAACCACGATGAAAATGACATCATCTTCTCATTCATCTTTCCTCTGAGCTTGTAACAAACAGAGCAGAACAGTCATGGTATGATCAGGGCTCAGCAAAGGTGACTCCCTTGTCACTGGGTTTTTTCATGTAGCTGAAAGGTCTGCTAATGAGATGACCCATTTCCTGTGTTTCACAGGTGTCAGGTACCTGGAAGCGCTAAGTAACCATGAGCTGTTGTTTGTAGTGTTTGTAGCCTTTTTATTTTTTTTTATTTTTGGCTGCGTTGGCTCTTGGTTGCTGCACGCGGGCTTTCTCTAGTTGCGGCGAGTGGGGGCTACTCTTCGTTGCATGCGCGGGCTTCTCATTGCGGTGGCTTCTCTTATTGTGGAGCATGGGCCCCAGGCGCACAGGCTTCAGCAGTTGTGGCACACGGGCTCAGCAGCTGTGGCTCGCAGGCTCCAGAGCGCAGGCTCAGCTGCTGCGGAACACGGGCTTAGTTGCTCTGCGGCATGTGGGATCTTCCCGGACCAGGGCTCGAACCAGTGTCCCCTGCATCGGCAGGTGGATTTTCAACCACTGCACCACCAGGGAAGCCCGTCTGTACCCTTTGGAGCGTGCTCTTGCTGGTTGCTGCTTCCTGAAGCCCCGGGACCCTGTCCCCACCCGTGGTCTTCACTCTTAAGCTGGAAACGCACCCTCATGTGAAAGGCCATCCTGCCCCTCATGGGAGCCGACACTGGGCTTCGGCGGCTGCTCTGCATCATCTCGATGTCTGGTGGCTTTGCCTGGCCTGGGAGGGGTGCCAGGAGAGTGGATAACAGAGCAGGGAAGCTGGCATTCCCCCATCCACGTGACCTGTCATCTTATTTGGAATATTTTGAATTTCTACAACTTGGGCCACGGCCATATGGAAATGTCAGAGCAGGGATGCTCAAGACAGCCTGGGTGACTGTGGGGTCGCCTGCTCTCTGACTTGTCCCGTCACTGAGCACGTGGGAGTTGACCGGATTCGTCCATCAGCCGAGGGCCATCTTGGGGAGATTTTCCTCTGAAGATTCACTGGGAGTGGGCGGGTAGCTGGCGGTCAGGTTGGGACAGTGGTTGGCAACCCCGGGCGCCATCGCGCGGCTGTCGGAGCAGAGCGTGGCTCCCCACTCCCGGTCCACGAAGGCGGGGTGGGGCGCACGGACTTGGAATGCTCCAACAGCCTCCCCTTCTCCCCACACCGTGATCTGCGGCTCACGGAGGGCCCTGCACTGAGTGTGAAGGGTCTTGCACCTGGGGGCTGCCAATCCGCACCCCAGGGCAGGGGTTCCCTCCCTTCCTAAAGCCGCGCCCCCGGTCTGTCCATCAGAGGGCCTGTGGCCCGCCGCCCCGCCATCCCCACCCCACCCCACCGGCAGAGCCCGGGGAGCCCTTTGAAACACAGCCTAAAACCCTTTATCTTAGAGCAATGGTTTTTGGATTTTCTAAGTTTACGGTTTTTTAAAAAATGGTAGAAGGCGGGCAGAGGATCTGTTTCTTTATGTTTCAAGTAAGGATGTTAAAAGAGAAACACCTGCCATGTGTGTTATCATTCAGTGAGCTAAGGGAATTTTAACACCAGAGAAGCTGTGTGGAGAGACGTATCTCAGCCTGAAGGATGGCGACCTTTCCATCAGGTAACTGTAGCTTTCTGACCCACTTTGAGTCGCTCCTCTGCCCCTCCCGCAGTCGGGTGAAGGCTTTTTCCCTGACACCAGCCGTGAGCGGGTCACACCCTCCCGACAGGCACCGGCTTTGACTGTGCGACGGGCTGGGTGTGTCTGAAGTAGCTTCACTGACCGGGGAGGGCAGGAATGACCCTTCGCTGCTTGCAGAGCTGGGAGCGGGTGGTAGTCATTGTATTGTGGCTGGTTCAGCAGTTTCCCGCATGTTGGCATCTGCCTTGCAACTCCCTGGAAACCAAGCGCTTTGTTGCTTTACTTAACTCACTCTTACCTTTTGCAGTTCTGTGTTTTCTGCAAGAGGTGACCATCATAATTCTTCTAAACTGGTTTAAAAACCGCAAATTTGAGCAGGTCCTGGTCACTTTGAATGGCTATTGCTTCATCCTAAGGATGAGTCCTTCAGGATTCCCAGGGATCAGATATCTGGCATGCTCCTGACACCCTGGGGATCAGATGTGGTGAGGGGAAGGTGGCTCGGCAGGATCGCTTGCCTGTGACCCAGAGGGCACCCACCCTCCCAGATGAAGCGAGGAGACTGACATTTATCGAGCCCCTACTCTGTAGCACGTTCTGGGCTTTATCCTCCTGAGAGCCTGGGAGGCGGCCGTTAAGGCCCCATTTTACAGATGAGGACGCGGAGGCTCAGAGATGTGAAATGCCTGAGTGCCTCGGGGCGGTTGCGCTCCAGGCCGCCCACCAGCTGGGCTCCTCGTCTTCCTGGGAAAGGGAGCCAAACTCAAACACCAGCCACTGGTTTCTGCCCTATGGATGGAGGGGGCTTCCCGGTTTACCTGCTGCTAAACTACCAGAGGCTGTGAGCATGAAGATTGTAGATCCTGGAAAATCCCCAAGTCCGGAGCAGGCAAGGCTGTGCCTGGCACTCTTTCCCGTCTGCTTCTGTCTGCTCTGGGGTCAGACCTGGGGACCGGCGGTCGGCGTGCTTGTTGGTGTTGCCTTGGCCGCTGGGTCCGGATGGAGCCGTCCCCGTAAGGTCAGTTCGCTCTTAATGTCCAGATGCGGGTGTGGGCGGGCTCACATTGCCAGGTGAGTAAAGGTTGTTTAGTGTGATGACAAAGTTAGTCACCAGCGCCTGAGGCCAGGCATGCTCAGCACCACCACTTTAAAGCCATCGAGCGGCATCGCTGCTTACGTAAGCTGAGCCTGTTGTGTGCAAAGGACCAAAAGTCTTTATTTCTGTGTTTTACAGCAGAAAGATGAAGGTCTTAGAATCGTTGATTGGAATGATTCAGAAATTCCCTTATGATGACCCTACTTATGATAAACTTCATGAAGACTTAGACAGAATTAGAGGGAAATTTAAGCAGGTTTGTGTCCTGTGTATTTCTTTTTGATCGGGGTGCCTTTCTCAGATGTAGCTGGGGCAGCCCTTGGGGGCTCATTTCGCTAATGGTTTTGGGGCCACCGGTAACATATAAATGGTCAGTAAAGCAAATCCTTGTGTGTGTCGATGTAAGGAAACCGAGGACCGTGTAGGGAACAGGTGTGAAGGGAGGTGACCTAGACAAGTAGAGCTGCAGCTAGAGAGAGAGAGACTTCTGCTCTAATTTAAAAAAACATTTTTTTTCTTTTGTGTTTTTTCAGCTTTGTTCATTACTAAACGTCCAGCCCGACTTTAAAATTAGTGCAGAAGGTTCCGGACTTTCATTTTGAGGATGACAAACGCACAAAGACGAAACATCAGGGAACAGATGTTCGTATGTTAAGTGTTTAAAAATGTGATTAAAGGCAAAACAATGATGGGTGATTCATTGTTTTGCAGGGAGGGTTCCAGCTTGGCTGCTGAAAGGGCTTCCTTCCCCCGAGGTCTGCCGGGTGGCCTCCGTGCCCCCCACGGGGCCCCTCCACATAGGCCTGTCCTTTGTTGGGCCCTCTCTGCTCTGCAGCGTGAACGCGGCCCTGGCAGAGCCCTCACCGGGCTGCTCTTCTCTGGTCCAGCCAGGGTCCAGGCTGCTGGCTCACGGGTTCTCGTCACCTGGCAGCCTGGCTGGATCTAGACTCGGGTTGGCTCTGGATAGGGTAAACCTCCCCTTTTCTCCCCGGGCTTTGGTCAGCGCTCAGAGGGACAGTTTTTTTTAAAAATGAGAGCCACAGGGTTGACACGAAGCAGGTTAATGGGAAGGAGTGATGGGTACTGTGACATTTATTGACCCTTGAGATGTGCCAGTGCTGTGACCTGCTTCTCATGTTTTATTTAGTCCCTTCAGGAGCCCATGAGGCAGGCGTTATTCCCATTTTATAGACGAGGAAACTGAGGCCCAAGAGACTGCCTGGTCCAAGGGCAGTGGGCGGCAGAGCTGGGACTTCAGCCCTGTCTCCTGTTGCCCGCTCTGGAATGCACGGTCGCACTCACAGTCTCGGGGGTCCCTGCTCGCAGGTCCCTGCTATGCCCCGTGGAGCCCTGGGGGTTCTCATGTGGCCATGGACGTGGGCATCTGGCTGAGAGGAGCAGAGGCCAGCCCTGTCCCCAGGAAGCTGGGACGTGCTCTTCCTGTGTCCCTGGGTGGGTGGGGCTCTGCAGCCTCAAAAATGGTCAAGGGGAGGAGACTTTAAGGCCACAGTTCTATGTCCAGAAACTTTGGAGCCTTACTGCAGCCTTCCTTCTAGTGTGAGTTCTTCTGTCTTCTGCCCGGACTTAAAAGGCATCATCTGTACGCGGTGCATGGCCTCAAGTGTGCCTTCGTCACAGACACCAACAGCGCTTATGTCGGGCTGGTGGGATGGAGGGGCTTTTGTTGTCATTTTTCTGGGTGGATTTTTTTTGTGTGTGTGTGCAGTATGCGGGCCTCTCTCTGCTGTGGCCTCTCCCGTTGCGGAGCACGGGCTCCGGATGCGCAGGCTCAGCGGCCATGGCTCACGGGCCCAGCCGCTCCGCGGCACGTGGGATCTTCCCAGACCGGGGCACTAACCTGCGTCCCCTGCATCGGCAGGCGGACTCTCAACCACTGCGCCACCAGGGAGGCCCTTCTGGGTGGATTTTTGTGCTTCCTAAGCAATCTGTTTGGATAATGTATTATTTTTATAATTGAAAAAAAAATAAAGAGTGTATATTTTAAAGCAAAAGGTCGTCTGGGACCTTTTTTTTTTTTTTTTTTTTTTGCGGTACACGGGCCTCTGGCTGTTGTGGCCTCTCCTGTTGCGGAGCACAGGCTCCGGACGCGCAGGCTCAGCGGCCACGGCTCACGGGCCCAGCCGCTCCGCGGCACGTGGGACCTTCCCGGACCGGGGCACGAACCCGTGTCCCCTGCATTGGCAGGTGGCCTCTCAACCACTGCACCACCAGGGAAGCCCTGGGACCATTTTTGATGTGACATCTAGTGAATTCATTCCTTTCTCCGTGATATTTGGGGTTGAGGTACCAGGGTCGCACCGAACAGCCTTCTGTTGTGTTTGTGTCTGCGTGCTTCAGTAATATGCATGGAGGCAGCTACCACGACAGGACGGCGCCCCGTGATGTTCAGGAAAGGGTCGGGTCCTGCTGCCCCTGGCCAGCCACCGCGTGCGTTTATCACTGACCTCTCCTGCCCCAAACCTCACTCCCCACTGACCCCTTCCGTCTCTCTCCTCTCAGCCACTCCCATGCCAGGTGTCAGCCAGAGCAGCTGGCAGCCACTTCTTTTCCCCCATCCCGTGGGGCCGAGCTGCCTCATCGATCATCTTCAGGGGCCCTGGACACCGGACTTCACCTGTGCCAGCCTGGCTCCTTCTTGGAGGATGAGACCCAGTTTCCAGGACCCCTTGGTCACCCAAGACAGATGTTCTGGATTATAGTACAGACAGGGCCCCTGTTCGCGTCACAACCACTCTGTTCCTGTGATGCCACCTCTAGTGATGGGGTCCGGGGAACTTGCTCTTCTGGTTGATGAGACGGTGGAGGACACCCGAGGGCTTCTGGGAAAGGTCACATCACTCTTGAGAGAGATGCTATCTCTTTTGGAAGTTGTCCTGTGGGGATGCGACACCTGGAATTATGACAGGCAGCTTGCAAGCAGCTATGGATGAAGCCAGACCTGGGCATGGCAGAGCCCAGACAGAGAGGACCCAGCCCGAGGACATTGCCGAGCAGCTATGCTGACTGACCCCTGAGAGGCGCTCTGCTTGCCAACCTTGGCTATAGGAGCTGATGAATGCCCTAGTTCAAGGCCACTTCGGTAGGGCTTCCATTGTTTGCAGGCAAAGGTACCCTGTTTGCCCTCTCCCCCAGCCCATCCCATCCCATCCCTTCCTGTCCACCTACACCTGGTCCTGTTGGATATTAACCCTTGTTGCATCTCCCCCTTTCCAGGGGCTTATAGATCTCCCACCGCTCTGGCCTGCTTGCTCTTCCCTGTTGGAAACTCCCAGCATATTTTGTGCCACATTATTAGTCAGCTGGGGCTGCCATAGCGAATGCAGCGCAGTGGGTGCTTTAAACAGCAGGCATTCACTGTCTCCCAGTCCTGGAGGCTGGAATCTGAGATCCCGGTGTGGGCAGGGCCGGTGCCTCCTGAGGCCTCTCCTTGGTGTGTAGATGGCTGTCTTCTCCCTGTGTCCTCACACAGTCGTCCCTGTGTGTGTCGGTGTTGCTTTAAGGACTCCAGCCCTGTTGGATTGGGGCCCACCTTGATGACCTCTTTAAAGGCCCCATCTCCAAATATAGTCACATTCTAGGTTCTGAGGGGCAAGACTCCAACATGAATTTTTGTGGGGACATAATTCAGCCATAGGGTGAATACAGGGTGGCCTGTAATAGCCACCCTGTCTGGCTGCCTGGACAGACTTAACTTGGGAGAGAAGAAGAGACCATTTCACTTAAGAGTTGAAGTTACTTTGGGGCTTCCCTCGTGGCGCAGTGGTTAAGAATCCGCCTGCCGATGCAGGGGACACGGGTTCCAGCCCTGGTCCAGGAAGATCCCACATGCCGCGGAGCAACGAAGCGCATGCGCCACAACTACTGAGCCCACGCACCTAGAGCCTGCGAGCCACAACTACTGAAGCCCGTGCACCTAGAGCCCGTGCTCCGCAACGAGAGAAGCCACCGCAAAGAGAAGCCTGCGCACTGCAACGAAGACCCAACGCAGCCAAAAATAAATAAATTTTATTTTAAAAAAAAGTTGAAGTTACTTCATTTTATTTTTTAGGACGTCAGTAATTGGGAGTAAGCAGGCTAATCAGTCCACCTGAACTTACCACGTTGGAACTATACTCTCAGAGGCACGGTGGTGGGTGGTGGGAAACACCCACCCACAGGCCAGAACCCAGTCCCAGACGCTTACTTTTCCTTCACATTCAGCTTGTTGTTTTTCTCTGCCCAGTGGTGAGAAAAGAATGAAGTGATTTGGAGGAAGGGCTAAGAAGTCTTATTTACCGAGTGGCTGCTCTTGGCCGCCTTGACCTTCCTTGGGTCACTGAAGTGTCCACAAAGCCTATGAGGTGGGGTCGCTGCCTGCCCCCCTCACCCCGGCAGATGGGGGCCTGGGGCTCCCAGTTGAGCTGGGTGATGTGCCAGCGGTCACAGTAAGTGGCTGACCTCAGGCCTAAGCACAGCGGGGGTCAAGGGGTTTGCTTAAGTTATTCTTAGCCAGATAGAGTCTCATTTTCCTGATAATTCACAGCCTGTGTGACCAGTCTTGCACCTAGCTGATCGCGGCAGAGACAGTCGGCTTTATGGGAAGGGACCCGTGCTGGCTGCAGTAGGGGAGGCATGGACCGCGTGGGCCATCAGCTGCCCTCGACCCTCTGAGCACGGCTCACAGAGGGATGGATGGGGAGCCTGGAGGCGGGGTGGGGGGGCGTTCAGCTCTGCCTGGGGGATAAGGGAGTGGGAAGGTGGGCAGGAAGCCTTCTTGGAGGAGGTGACCTTGGCATGACTTGCTTTGTGAGCTTTCATTTGAGCTCAGCACCATGGAGAATGTCTCTTCCACCCTACCTGAAAACACACGTAGTTTGGAGAGATCAAAACCTGTAAGTAACTGGTGAGGTCGTCCCAACTCCACAGTTATTCCATTCCTTGGTGAGTGAAGTGAGGAACCGGTCTGCGGCCCAGGAAACGTGTCCCCAAGCAAGTATGATCCATCAGAGAAAAGCGGGCACTGCGTTCAGTTCTCACAGGACACGAGAGTCGTGCAGGTGCTGGGCCAGGCCCCCAGAGGGACGGGCCTATCCAAGCTACCAGGACTTAGGGGCTCACTTCAGTGTCCCAAGAAGGACAGTCACTCCTTGCCTGTGAACTTCTCCATAGCTCTGATGGCTGATTAAACTCCTCACCTGACATTGAGGCCCTTGCTGGTGTGTCCCTTGGGGGCCCCTGTGGAGACAGTGCTTCGGCCCCATCTCCCTGGTGCCCTTTACCAGATCAGCTGGGCCTTGGGTCCCTAGGGTTGGAGCGATACCTGAATATGATCCTGTTTCTACCCACTCAGGAGTGTGATGGGCCAGGGGACCCCATGCCCCAAGTAAACGGCCGTGGAACTGAAGACTTAGTGGCGGGCTGTCTCCATCCTTTCAGCAAGGATTTATTGAACTTCCATTATTTTTGGTGGGCATGCGCCCCTGAAATCCCAGGGTGCTCCACGAACAGGTTCCCTAGCTCTGAGAGCTCAGACACATCTGTTGAGTTGAACCATGTCCCCTAAAAGATGTGACGAAGTCCCAGCCCCTGGTACCTGTGAATGTGACCTTTGGAAATAGGGTTTTTGCAGCTGTGACTCAGGTGTACGTTATAGTGGGTTGTACTAGAGTAGGGGGCCCTACGTCTCACATGACCGTGTCCTCGAAGAGGAGAATGCCATGCAAAGAGAGACACATCGAGGAGAGACAGCCGTGCGAGAGCAGAGGCTGAGAACGGAGTGAGGCGTCTGTAAGCCAAGGGACGCTGGGCGTTTCCAGCAGCCATGAGACCTGCGGCAGGGAGCACGGCCCCGGCCTCCAGGACTGTGAGAGAATAAATTTCTGTTGATGTGGCCACCCACTCTGATGGCTTGTTATAGCAGCCCCAGGACACTGATAAAGAGGTCTGGGCTGTTGTTTGGCCGTCTGCTGAGTGAAGAGGCAGGATGCGGTGACGTCCAGACCCTTCTTCCTGGCCTGACGTGTGGCGAGCTTCCTTCTTAAGGCATTTGCCTCAGCTCCGTGCTCTCAGCTGCTCTGAGGGGCAGGTGGTACCTACACCCCAGAAAGACGCTGTTATCTCAAGGCACAGGAGCCCCCTGGCTCCCTCTCCCGAGAGGCTGCTGCCTTTGGGGGGCCCCGCTGGCTCTGTACAGGGGCCGAGACAGGGTCTGCCAGGGAAGGCTGGCTCGAAGCTCTCCCCTGGTCTCAGCCCCTGTTGTTTATATCAGTAATGCATGTTACATCTAGAAAAGGTAGAAAACACACATACAGTGTGATAGTTAAGCTTTGAAAGTGCTAGGAAACTCAAATATCAAATGGGCTCAAACAGTAAGGGGCAGTGATGGGCAGCTCCAGCAGCTCGTCTGGAGACCTGGTCCACCTCTTGCTCTCCCGCACGACCGGCTTCACGCTCGGGATCCATCCTGTGGCCGCAGCACCACGGATGCCCCTATCAGGGCAGAAGGGCTGTGCCAGCCCTCAGGAGTCCTAAGGAACAGAGGGGAGTGCTCTCTTTTCCAGAAGATCCAGACAATGTCTCCCTGAGTCTCGTTGGCTGTTAGATTTCACATCCGCCCTTGAACCTGCCACTGGTCCTGGGGGGCAGATGTGCTGTTGGCTTTGAGCCCGTTGGCGCCTGTCTTGGAGCTGGGGATGGGGTCAGTCCCACCTGAGCCACAGAGCTGAGAACGGTGGTTCCCACCGAGTGAAATCTGGGTGCTGTCAACACTAGGTGGGGGGCTCAGTGTGGGCACAAAGACCCAAGAACTGCCAGAGGAGGGAAATAAGGATGGCCTCGACCACCCCCCGGGGACCAGCGGGGCCTCCTTGCACACCTGGACAATGCACGGGATGGTGGTGGTCACACTGACAGTGTGGTGACGTTTACTGAGTGATGCCTGTGCACCAGGCACTGTGCTCAATGCTTCATGGACGTCGAGCCATTGGTCCTCGCGTCACCCCAGGAGGCGGTCACTGAACAGACTGACTGAGCCCCGCTTCCGTGCTGGGTGTGTCACAGATGCTAGGATGCCTTCTCGGAGCCGCCCTTTTTATAGACGTGACTACCCCCATTTTATGCGTGAGGAAGTTGAGGCCCAGAAGGCGAAGCCGCACAGCCTGAAAGTTGCAGAGCTGAGATCCAACTTCTGGGTCTTTTCCTCTAAAACGTGCTCACGTGTGAGAGAGTGTTTTTCAAACAACGACTGACCACGTCAGACGACACTGCCAGCGTGCCTGGCCACCCGTCTCCAGGCTGGCTGACCAAGACACTGCCTGGCCGTAGAGGCCGCTGACTTGAAGCCTTGGACGTGGGTGGACCTGACCTCGGCCCCTGGGCCTCCTGGCAAAGCAGGGCCGCCCTGAGCGCACGCACTGACCGTCGGGTGAAAATACTCAAATGAAGACTTCGTGCATTTTCTTCAAGCCCATCTTTGAAGACCTCGTTCTCGGCAAGGCAGCCAAGCTGACTGCCGGGGGCCCAGGCCCCAGAGACACAAACTCGGCCATTGGCCTGGCTCGGTCAGTTCCCCGCCATGTGATCCTGGCTCAGGTACCTCACCTCTCTGGGCCCCGGCTTACTCATCCCCAGCAGGAGTCGGCTCACTCCCACCCTCAGCCCAGATCCTGCCTGGCTGTGCTCGTTGCCGTACTGTCCTCTGTGGCTGCCTGCTCCGTGCAGTGGAGTAGAGGAGCTGGACGGAGACCATGGCCAGCAAAGCCCCAGACACTCCCTATCTGGCCCTTTGTGGAGAAGCCTGCCCACCCTTGACCTGGAAGATGGGCATACTTGTACCTGCGAGAGGAACGTGGGCTCCACAGGGCCCCCTCGCCAGTGTGTCCCCTGCCTGTCACCAACCCCTGGGGGCTGTTTCAAGATTTAGGGAGAGGACTTTCCTGGCCGTCCAGTGGTTAAGACTCTGCACTCCCAAAGCAGGGGGCACGGGTTCGATCCCTGGTCAGGGAACTAAGATTCTGTATGCCCTGCGGCACGGCCGTAAAAACAAAACAACAACAAGATGTTCGGAGAAGTGGTGTGTTTGGCCCTTAGCACAATGCCCGGCCCCCAGTACGTGCTGAGTGACCTTAAGCTACTGTCCTCCTGTGATGGGACCAGGGAAGGAACACCGCCTGGCGTGCTCGGCGGGCTTGGGGTCCAGAATGTGGGTAGACCCTCCAGCTAGACGGGTCTGCTCTAGAGGGACTGCCCTGGGGAGGCTGTCTCGCTGCTAGTTGAAACTTGAAAGGATTAACAGACGCTGCCGTCTCTGATAGGCTCTGGGCCGACGGCAGCCCTTGAGCCAAGAGCTTCCCCATCCTCCTGTGCGCCCTGTGAGTGGCGGTGACAATGCCCCCCGATGTGGGTCTCCGGCCCTCGTCCCTGGCGCTGCCCGCCCACCGGCCGTGGCTATTGTCTGCTGGGCCGAGGTGTGGCTCAGGGCAGGGGCCGGCGGGCAGGGGGACTGTGGGAACGGATTAGAGGCCAGGGGCTTGTGTCCCCTCTGCATAAACTCCTGATCAAAGACATTCCTGGGCTGACAGAGCCCTGTGCACAGTGGAGGCCAGCCCAGCGTGCAGGACACACGCCCCATGCAGCCGCCCCCCGGAGTTGGGATTGGCCTCGTGGTGGGACAGCCGAGCCCTGCTGCTGCCGGGCTTCCAGGAGGGACGGGCTCAGAGGGAATGTGGGGAGCCTGGCGCCCAGGGTCCCAGCAGTACCCACCTCTGCAAACACACCTGCCGTGGGGCCCCTCGAATCTGGGGCCCTGGCAGGCAACTGACTCACCTTAGTGCCCAGGCTGTGTCCCGGGGCTTATCAGGCCTCGTCAGGGCGATGAGGTGCTCCCGGCCCCTGGGGAGCCCCCCAGCCCCTGAGTCCCCACCACACCCGGGTCAGGCAGGGCCCAGCCCTCGGCAGTGCACAAAGCCCGCAGCCCGCACGCGGCCCTACTGCTCAGCACCTGCTGCGTGCAGGCGGGGTGCAGGGCGTGGGCAGAGGAGGACCATCCGGACAGCTGTCCCCAAGGGCTCACAGCCCGGAGGGGAAACACCACGTGTAGTGGCTCCTGGACCACCAGAGCCACCTGGCTGGGGCAGGGTGGAGAACACCGCAGAGAGTCTTACATGAGCCTGGGGGAGAGCAGGGGGTGGGCACTCCAGCACAAAACTGGAGGCCGGAAGTAGTCTGGTGTGTCCTGCAGTCCCCTGGGCAGAAACTTCGGGGAATGAGGAGTCTGAGGCTGGGGGAGACGGGGGCGGGGTGAGGCTGGGGGGAGATTGTGGGGGGTGAGGCTGGAGAGATGGGCCAGGTCCCAGGGCCCCGGATGGAGCCGGAAGGAACTAGAAGCCCCAGGGGGTTCTGGCAGAGGGTGGTGGGCCCGCCTGGGGCAGGGAGACTGGCTGGGAGGCAGGGAGGCCCCAGGTGAGTGGCCGTGGGCCGGAGTGAGAGCAGGCGTTTGGGCTTCCGGGAGGGGCCAGTGGGGTGGACACCGGAAGGCTTTGTCTCCAAAGGCCAGTTTTTGTTTTCCTGATATGCACAGTGCAGCCAGACCCCCATGGCGGGGCGGGGGGGTTCCCCATGAGGGGATGCTGGAGCTGACGTGGGCGGTTGGAGAGGTCTGGGCCTGTGGCATAACTGAGAGAAGCCTGCTGGCCCTCCTCCGGGGGCCTCACGGCCGGGGAGACGGCCCTGGGGGGCTCCAGGACCCTCCTCACTTGGCCCAAACCCTCTGTGTACTTTGGGTCCCATCTGCGCCCCTGCCTCCCCACCCCCGCCGCCCGTGCCTCACAGGCCACCTCCCCGTCACGCCCTCTTCCTTTCCACCGTCCAACCTGTCAGCCCACAAACAGACTTTCCACCTGCAACATTAGAAACCGTCAAACAGCCCCGCAGGCCTGGCGCCCTGTGCGTCCGCCTGCCTGTGGAGTGCAGGCCGGCCCCCCGGCTTCCTCTGCCCGGATTCTCCCTGGAACTTAATGCAATCAGAGTGTTGGCCCTGCTCCTCAAGATACCCCGAGGCCCTCGCGGCGTCGGAGCCTCACTTGGGCCCCTCTGTACGCCCATGGTCGTCGATGTCATTGGGCCCTGGTGCTGACACAGACTAGAGGGTCCCCGGGGCTGAGCCACCGCGGTGGTGCAGAGCAGGCCCTGGGCTTCAGGGCACCTCCCGAGGCTCTGACCGTCGCTCGGTCCCCTGCTGTACGGGACCCCCTTTCAGAGCACCCTGTAGGCCCCGGGGGCAGGGGCCTTGCCTCACGTCCCCACCCAGCCGGCAGGGAGGCAGCAGTTCCGGCGCCTGCACACCCCACCTCCTCCCAGAAGCTACAGGCCCCACCGACCCTGTGGGCACCCCCTGGGCAGGCTGGCACACGGCAGGCGCTTCATTAGGGCTGCAGTGAACTGGCCTGGCAAGTAGTGCCATCCTTGGCGCGTGACCCAGGCCTCCTCCTGGCTCTGGAGCGCTCGCTGAATGCTCAGCTGGGGGGTGAGGGCACCTTGGGGACCTCCAGGCTCTGGGAAGAGGCCCCGGCTCCGCAGAGCTGGGACCAAGATTCATTTCCCACCTCCATCGGCTTTGGGAACGCGGCCAGTTCACAGGCATCTGGAGCCCAAAGGTGGACGTCACAGGTGTCCACCAGGCCTCCCAGGTCGCCGGGTCTGTGTGAAAGGCCACTGGACCGCTGCCTGGACACTGGCGTTTTTCCCCCCTGCCCCGAGCTCAGGGCACCTTGGGGCCATGATTCACCCAGAGCAAACAGCAGTTTGTGCCAGAAGAGGGTTAACGCATTCAATTTACTTTCCTATCTGCAAATAACCTGGGAGGGCGAACTGGCCAGACGTGGGCTGGGAGGCGGCTGATCAACGGGGCTCATGTCACCGGGGCCAGAGCTGTAGTCTGAGGTGGTCGGAGCTGCCTGCAAGCCCGTCCTCAAACTGTGGGGGCGTCCACGCAGCCCTCTCCCACTACTGACCTCTGGTCCAGATTTCCTCCCGACTGGGAGAGCATCACACCCTCCCCTCCTTCTGCGTCACCAGGGGACCGCTGGCCACATCTGGAGGCATTTTTGTTGTCACGACTGGGGTCAGTCCTGTCATCTAGTGGGTGGAGGCTGGGGATGCAGCCCAACAGCCCACGGTGCCAAGAGCAGCCCCCCATGACAGAGGATGGCCTGACCCTGGTGTCTGCAGGGCTGAGGCGGGCCCCCTGCCTGCCTACCAACCCCATCCAAGGAACTTGGGGCGCACGGCCCTGGCTCCCTGCCCACCCCAGGAGACAGACAAGCGGACACTGCACTGGGGTTTTACCAATTTTATTTCTAGACTTTTCACGTTTGTCTTGTTTCCTGCTGGAAACGTGCCGGTTACATGTCTGTGCTGGGAAACACCGTGGTGTGCAACCAAAAACACACACAGACCCCCCAAGTGCCTGCCCGCCCGGACCCTCAGACTTGCTGGTCATGGGACAGACTTCCTGTGCTCCCGGACCTGCCACTGGCCTTTGGCCTTAGAGCACACACATCTCACCCCCGACCACGGACAGACCGTCCCCTCACGGACCCCGTTTGGTTCAGACAGAGACGCCGCAGCCAGAATGGTTGAGGTAAGCGGAAGCAGTGCTCCTGCAGAGGTGGGGGTGGCGCGGGTTTGCACCTGCCAGTGGCCTTGAAGCGCACGGACTGCCCCGCCTGGGGCCGCCGCGGACGGTGCAAATCCAAATCCTTTGGGTTCGGCAGCGTGTTGGGCGGCTCTTGGGCACACA
The DNA here is from genome assembly GCA_036417435.1 of Inia geoffrensis. Classification (NCBI taxonomy): domain Eukaryota; kingdom Metazoa; phylum Chordata; class Mammalia; order Artiodactyla; family Iniidae; genus Inia; species Inia geoffrensis. The sequence goes on from CM070907.1 coordinate 3,878,436, forward strand.
GCACTGTTGGCTGGCTTCACTGAGATCTGAAGTCTCTTTAAAGGAGCATTTTTGCTATAATGACCAAAACAACAAACAGAACACTAATAACAGATAACAACACACCCCAAACTGTGACACAGGCCAGAAGCGATTCCAATCATGCCAAATGACCGAGTCCTACAGCACAGCACCACAGTGGCACATTAAGACATACTTGTTACAATAATAATAATAATAATAATAATGCAACTTTCATAGCTATACGCAAAGAACGATACGGGCTGTAAAAACTACGATGATGGTAAATCCCAGGTCAGATGGAGAGTCCAGCATAACAGGCGCAGGGCAAAGGCAACGGACACGGCCTGTCTCCAGAGACGCCCGGGGGTCCTCGTGAACGCGGCCCGGCGGGGTGGGGGTCCCCACCAGGTCCTTTTTGGGATCTCGTCCGCGTGTCTGTCTGCCGAAGCAGCAGACAGAGCCTGACCACCTGGTCTGCAAATGGCTAAGTGAAGCTTGAGGTATTGTGAAACAGGGACCTTTTTGGAATAGAGCAGTAATCACATTAAATCAAAATTGATCACATAAAAAAAAAAAAAAGAAAAAAAAGAAAAAAAACCCAACACTACCAAAAAAAAAAAGGCATCCGTAATACATTTTTTCTATGAGAAAATTCAAACTAGAACATGGCAGTATATGACATTGTAAAACAAACAAAAAAAGAAACTGATTCTCCAATAGCAGCAAAACAATGTGAAAGATAAGAGAAGCGATATGCATCTGTTTCCAAACTGTACTGGGAAGTCATCGGTAGCAGCGAATAAAGAAAAATGGAGCCGCAGCCTGTCCCTCGCGTGGTCCCCGCCCACCTCCCCTCCACACACTTCCTCCGTCACCTCCTCGCTCCCTTCAACACTCCCTACAGAATAATTACAAAAAGGTACATAGCCAAGATGTGCAAATTATCTAGCGGTTGCTAAATTTCTTATGTGAAAGGAGGGTTCGGGGATGAGATCATATTGGAACTGAACTTGGAACTGAACTTGTTTCCAGCATCCTAATTGTGCTTATAACTCTGACACCTCTCCAGTTGGATCACTCTGCGAAAAGCCAATCAGGCCAAATTAGCCAAATCCATGTCTTTTAGTTTTTTTCTCGGGATTTTTTTCCCTCTCTTATAAAAGGACCTAACTTTAACAAACTGTCCTACACCTGCACCATCTAAGGCAGAAAAGTGTGTGTGTGTGTGTGTGTGTGTGTGTGTGTAAATCAAGGGGAGATTGCATTACTTTATAAATCATACTGGCCTTACGAACATCCTCTGCAATAAATATTCTTTTTAGCCTTAACTATAAATTATATACTTTAGTGTTTAAAAACCTTCCGTTGCAAAACATCTAAAGATAACTCTGAAACTGCTGGTTCTCTAGGTAAACCTTTAAGGCCCCTACTTTCAAACACCAGTTGGCACTGAAGGATTCCTAAACTTCAACTTCTCTACAGAAAAAGAAAGGAACACGTCATCCTGGCAGTGTGAGAATGAATGCACATTTTCTTCTCTTTGACCGGAACCTAGCCCTCCAAAACATCATCTCCCTTTCGCTAACACCATATCGACAAGCACCTGCCTCGCCATCCTGTCTGCACCCAAGTACTGGAATATTCCCAAACCATTCCATTAAGAAACCGTTCCCCGCCCCCTCCACACACAACATACACAGAGATGTCACCTAGAGACTGAAAGTGCTTTGAAATGGAATGGTTTTGGAATATTGTGAAGGAACAAAACACAAACACAAAAAACAAAACAGCTGTAGGTTTCACCTGGATGTGAGCAAGGCTGCAGATCTGTTGGGTGAAAAACCAGCACCTCATAAACAGGTAACTACAAAAATATGAAGATTATAAAAATAGAATATATTAGGTCACTATTGCGGTTTCTCTTTCTAGTAGCGGACGCTAGGAGTCGGAGGTGGCCTTCCGTCACCGAGGCGCAGGCTGGCGCCCGACAAACCCCTCAGGTGTGTTGGTCCACAGGCAGAAAGAGGATCAGGCCTTGAAAATGCCGAACTCTACGTTACCCTAGCCGAGAGGTTACATCAGCCATTGACAAGGTGAAGGTTACATGCCTACCTACGAAATAAACAAATGACTTATAAAGTGACTACATGCATAAGCGAGATACAGGATGCCTAGAACCGCTTTAAAGCTGTGCCCTTAGGAAAAAGCACACGGGTAAAATTCTATCTAATACCCTCTTCTACTTTAAAAATGGGTCGTGGGCTTCTTCCTACTTTTTTTTTTTTTAAATGTTTTTATGCTTTTTGTTTGTTTGTTTGAAACACATAAAGAATCAAATCTAATTCTCCCCTGCAGACTCGCTTCTTGTGTTAACGCCTATCCTTATAACACAGAGACACAAACACATGAATATAAAACTAGTTGATTACGGGGTATAAAATCCTCTATTTTTGTAGCACAACCCTCCTCCCCCCTCCAGCTCAGGGTTATGCAAATTCTATTTTTTCCTCTCCTTTTTTTTTTTTTTTTTCTTAAAGATAGGTTTTCGGGGACGTTTCTTTTCTTTTGCTTAACTCAAGAGACAGAAGGGAGAAAGAGCAAAGGAAAACACCAAGACACTGAAGGGCGGGCTGCCTTCCGACGGCGACCGGGCCTGAGCGGCTCGGTCCGCCGAGCCCGGCCGGCCTCGCTCCCGCCGTGGCGCCCTCAAATGTCCACGTCGCGCACGTCGGTGGGCGTGCAGGCCAGGTCCGCCTCCTCCTCCTCCTCCCCTTCCTCCGCGGCCTTGGGGTCCAAGTTCTGCTGCTGGGCCTGGCGCAGGCTGGACTCCAGGAGGGCCTCGATCTGCTCCTGGCAGGCGCGGAGGCAGTCCTGCGCGAGACGGGTCCTCAGGAGGCGGCCCGCGGTGAGGGGCCCCTTCCCAACGCTCACCGAAAACGCCGCGTCCCCCAAGCCCAGGAAGCCGCCGCCCAGACCCCAGGATCGACGGTGGGGACCCTGTTTGCCCACCAGCTGCCCTCCCCGCCTAAATAAGCCCACGTCAACCAGGCCACGGTGAGCCCACTCAGGACCCAAGGGCTCCTCCGGTGGACACAGACGCTCCTGCCCACCCGCCCCGAGTCCCCCGCCTGCCCGGCCACTCGCTGGAACCCCTCGCCGGGGCTCTCATCTCTGGGCCCAGGTTCCCACCAGCCCCACCGCTGCCCTCCGCGAATTCAGCGCCAGCTGATCCAGGATGGGGAGGCCCTCTGAGCCCCGCTTTTCGGACTTAACCTCTGCCGTGTCAGCCCTCGCAGTGAACCCAGCATTCCGTGATGAAGGGCCGTCAAAAGCGTTAGGCCGTGCTTGACCGAGGATGAATGCTGTGCGGCCCTGGGGCCTTTATCCCCTGTCCTCTCCCGTTCGGGACCACGTCCCGGGAGATGCTCCGGCCGCGCACAGCTCCCGGCAGCGACCACCCCGCGTGTTCAATGGAGAGGAGGAACCCCGGAGGCCGGGGGCCTCTCCTGGTCCCAGCGCGGGCACATCTCCCAGCAGCTCGAAGGCGCCGCCCGCAGCCGGGCAGCCCCGGCTCCCGGATCTGAACAGAGAGGCTGTCCCAACTCCTGGGATGCCACACGGGGCTTCTGTTCTAGAGCCAGGGGAGGGCTCCAGGGCAGCCTGGGAAACAGACCCATGCCTTTCCCACAGCAACGGGGTTCAGCACGGAGAAGGCGCTGCTAACTTCCTCCTAGATGGGGCTGGAAACGGTGTACCCTGCCCCAAAGAAGTGAAGCCAGGCCAAGAGGGCTTCTGAATGAATCCCTGGAGATCTCCCAAGGGGACAGGGCTTATGGGGCGGGGGGGGCTTTCCTACCCACCCTTTCAGCCTTCTTCACCGCAAAGGAGGAGGCAGGGAAGGTGCAAAAGGCCCCGTTTTACTGAGGGGGAAACTGAGGCCCCAAACTCCTGACGGCCTCCTCAGGCTCTGATCCAAACACCCACCACAGCCTACTGAGGCCCGAAAGCCTCCACCCACCCACTGAAGGCAGCCCCCCGGGGGGGGGGCTCCCTGGCCCCTGTAACTTGGGGGGCCGCGCTGTGGAGCGGAGAGCAGAGGCATACAGGAGGGGCCTCCCCTCTGCAGGCCCCGGCGCATCCTCCAGCTCCACGGCCCATGCTTCCTCCTCCCAGCAGCCTGCCTGGCACTGCAGCCTCACCCTGTGAAGAGCAGACTGTGACCACGGGGCCCAGCTCTAGGGAAGGGCAGACTCAGCCACGCCCCGGGGCCTCCACAGCCCCGGGGCCTCCGAATTTGCTACGTCTGAGCTCAGCGACGTTTGTCACCCGGTCACCAGACTCACAAATTTCAGCCTCAACTGATTCCTCCCACTATTCCTCAGCCGTAAGGCATTTTGCTTCAGCTCTAATTAAAATAATCTCTATTCAGATAAGGGATCACGCAGCGATTTCCTACCACTGTCTGTAGACAGCGCTGTTTGTGGCGTTTCTAGCTGGGGGATGGCGCTGGCCTTGTCAGCCAGGCGAGGATGCCTCCCCCTCCCAGGGGGCCCCCGAGCTGCCCGCGCCTACAAACAAAAAGGCATCTTCCTCCGGGGGTCACGCAGGCTGGTGGCCAAGCACCGTTGGCAGAGGACAGGCAGGCGTCCATCTCATACCAGCTTTCCTCCCCGAGCCTCCTGGGCGCTCGAGGAGGTCCAGAGTCCAGAGCCGGACCCGGACCGGGGGCCGGGGTCAAGGCGGTCACTGGCTCCTCCTCGGGACACTAGTGGGGCCTGGCAGTGACCCCCGCCACCAACCTCGCTGGTCTAATTTGGTGAAGCCCCAAACCCTTGTAATTGTTATTTTAATTCTTTGAGAAAAGAAAAGAAAAGCGTGGGGAATAAGACAGTGGCATTTTTAAGTAAAAAGATACAATGGACTCCGGCTTCCAAAGCAGCAGCCTCTCAAAGGGGGTCATAAAAACAAGTTGTCTGTACCAGGCCCATTGTGGACGGGAGACCTCACAGGGGCCCTTGTAAAGCGGCCATTTATCGGGCGTCCACGCTGTCGCCCAGACAAAACTCGACCGGGCCTCACCCCCCACACCATTAGGGCACGGATCATTGACCCGGCCTGCCATGTGGCCCCTCTTCCTGACGGCCCCCCGCCACGACCCCAGGAGGGGTTTAGGCTCCTGGGCGCCCCTGAGGCCACCAGAAGCCTGGGAGGACCCTCCCGCCCATCGCAAGTTCTGGGAGGTGTTTCTCCTCCCAAAGGGGCCCCCCAGGAGACGGGGTGGAGTGGCCCCCAGGCAGCGTGTGCCAGGGCCACGGCCAGGTCCTGTGCCTCTGGATGCAGGTGGCTGCCTGTCCCCCACGTGGCCCCAGCCCCTGCCACTTCCCACCAGATGACTGCAGCTCGGGACCCCCAGGCCCTGGATGCTTCTAGTACCCGGTGCTGGACAGGCCCCCCAGCCAGCGCCAGAGCGGTCACTTACCGGGTCACACCTGATCACTTTGGAGAGGAACCGTGTCAGGCGGTGATAAGACAGGAAGCTGTTGGCGCTTCCCAGGTGCAGGCCTTGCACCGCGGCCACCACGCTCCCGGCAGCCACCATGGAGGGCGGGTTGGAAATGAACTTCACATCTGCGGAGAGCGAGGGAGGCAAAGGGGTTTTGAGTGGGGACGCAGCAGGACCCCTGTGACCTGGAGCCCCCTGAGGCCCTGTCTCGCAGATGGCTGATCTTGAGGGGGTGGTCAGGAAGCGGGCGCCAGCGGGGGCAGAAGCCGGGCCGGACTCTCTGATCACGAGCTTGTGATGCTCATTTAACAACAGCAGAGGGACTTGCCCGGTGGCGCGGTGGTTAAGCCTCTGCGCTCCCAGTGCAGGGGGCCCGGGTTGGATCCCTGGTCAGGGAACTAGATCCCACAGGCATGCTGCAACTAAGGGTTTGCATGCCACAACTAAGGAGCCCAAGTGCTGCAACTAAGACCCGGTGCAACCAAATAAATAACGGTAAAAAACCAAAAAACCTCCCCATCACCTTTCCCGCCCCCCGCTGCAAACAGCAGAAATGCTAACCAAGAGAACAGCTGCTGGGAGAGACAACGGGGGTGGGGGGGTGGGGGGAGGAGGCACAGTGGCCTCTGCAGAGGGGTCATCGCTCACTCCCTTCTCTTAGCACGTGAGCCTGTGAATGTGTCACTTATTCACAAAAGCCCGATGGAAAGAAAGGCGGGGAAAACCCGCAAGGAAGCAGACACGTCCCCTACAGCACTAACCCCAAGTACCTGCGCTGCCAGGTCCCAGGGGGAGTGGCCGTCTTGCACACAGCAAGATGGGCCCAGGGAAGCCCCCCACTGCCCTCAGATGCTTATCCCCACTTCATCTGCCTCCAGGGACACGGCAGGGCTATAGCGTTACTTCATCTGCCCGTCCTCGGCAGCTCTCCGCAAACTGCTGGGAAACCCTGCACCTCTGGGCAGGTGGGCTCCAGGGTCACCTCCTGGCAGCTCACTGACATGGCAACTTCTGGTTTCCCTCCTGGCGGCACACTCATCACGGACGTGAGGACACCTAAGAGGTGACCCAGCGTCTGTGGGCTGCCTTTCTGTCGCTCCCAACGAGAAACTCCTGGCAGGGGAGGCCACCGATTTCAGCATCTGAACCAGGGGGCCTCTCAGTGTGGAGCCGGGCCCTAGAAGGTCAGCCCCTATCCCCTCCATCCTGTGCCCAGGAACTGGACGGTGAGCTGAGTGGGAGGGCACTAAGCACAAAGGGAGTGCGGCCCCCGGGGGCTGGGGGCACCCCCCGCCCCTCCCACTGGCCTGAAACTTCATCCCTGAGAATAAACAGCCAGGGCCTCTCATTCAGCGGAGCGGGAGCCAGCGGAGGGGTGGGAAGAAGAAAGGCGGCCAGGCGGCCACACTGACGGGGCGACAAAGCTGCTGCCGGGCACTCCGACCGCTTAAAAAAGCAAGCCCCTCACAAGGCGCGCCCTCTCTCCCCTTTAAACGGGAGCAGTTCCACCCAGGCTGGGAGCCAGGAGCCCGGGATGAGAGGTTTGCATTGAGGCTAACCAGGACTGCACAGAAATCGCTGTGGCCAGAGCGCAGCTCCTGACTGGCCGCAGCTCGAGACCCGGTCCAACAGGGAAGGAGTAACTAAACACAGGTTCTGTGTGTGTGTGTGTGTGTGTGTGTGCGCATGCACGTGTGTGCGCGCCTTGGCGGGTTTACGGGCTCAGATTGAGTAGCCCGCGTGTTTCAACTCGGAAGCTCCAATTGCTGTTCCTATTCACTGCCCGGCTGCAAAGAGCCCAGCGGGCCACGGCCAGGGTGGGCATCGGAGCTGCACTGCTCCACTGACCTTGCTCAGGCCCCTTCACTCAGCTCAGTTACGTGCCAACCTCAGAGGTAACTCTCCGGCCACAGCACAAGAAACGCTCTACTGCGTGCACACATCCGTACACAGGTTAAAAGCAGAGCAAAACCCAACTCTGTGCATGGGTGACATGCCCCCTCCCGCTCCCATGCACACCCGGGAACCCAGGTCTGCAGGGCGCACGGACCAGGGAGAGCAGAGGCCACCCTTCCCCCGCCGGCCCCCTGCACCTTTAAAAGGGACCCTTGCTACACGGAGAGCAAAATATCTCCCGGGACTTTTACTCAGGCCTCCCCTTCACAAAATCTGTTTGTTTTTAGGCTCTAATAGGTCGCTCTCATCTTGAAAGGCCCCCTTGTGACCAAGGACGCTGCTGTGTGTCAGTTAGGTTCCAAAGGACCAGGACTCGGTCGTGGTGGGGTGCCGCTCCCCTCCCTCCCCTGGCCTGCCTGTCCCCCACCGGGGCCCACCGAAGCTAACGCATGGGAAAAGCTGGGTCACTCCCGGCCATCCCTCCGCCTTCACCCGAGGTGTGCCCAGGCTGGGGGTGCTGGACAGTCTCAGTAGCTGGACAGCCAGCACCAAGCACATTCACAGCCTCTGCGCCCGGCTTCTGCGCTGCCAGCACCCCACGCGGGCTACACACCCCGCCTCCTGGGGTCCTGGGAGAGGGGGAGGTCCAGGCTGCCCCAGCCATCCTGGCGGGGAGGGCACGCAGGAAGTGTTCTTTGCATTATCTGCCGGAGACTTTGACGTTTCTCTGAACCACTTTCAGCTCCATAAAAGGCTGCCGGGAAGTCCCTGGAGGCTTCTCTTCTCAGAGGCGTCCCAGCCAGAGAATGCCTCCCTGCCTGCCTGCTGGGCTGGCCCCTGGAGGCTGAGGGGATGCGGGTGAGAGCCTCTCCCTCCCCGCCCAAGGGCGGGTGCTGCGGGGCAGGAATGCCTGGCGAGGGGGCGCCCTGACCCCTCAGATTCATCCGGGCCTCTCGTCTGCCCCCACCCCGTGGCTCGCTTGGAAGGACTCAGAAAGAGGGGTTCACGCTTTGAGCAGGCAGAGGAGGGTGGGGAGGCCAGCAGAATCTTCCCAGCTCTCCTAACCCAGAACTCCCGGCCACCAGAGCACCCAGACGTCAGGAGAGTGACACGAGGTGGCAGGCTGGGGGGGGTGTTCCACCCCTTCCGGGGAGGGGGTGAAGGATGCCAACTCCCCCCTTTGGTGCCCTGTTGCCCTCAGGTCGCGCCAAGTGAGCCCCAGGCAGGTTTGCTGGCTGAGGCCTGGCCAGGGGTAGAGGTGGCCCACGGCAGAGCTGGGCAGGATGGGGGCAAGGGTCCTCTGATCAGGGTCTCCAGGGGTCCTGAGCCCAGCTCATGGGATTGGAGGAGAGGAAGAGGTCGCAGGGGCTCAGGGGCAGGGCTGGGACAAGCAGGAGGCAGCACCGTGTGTCTCACTGGGTTCTGAGTGACTGGCCGCCTGGGGGCTGGGGAGAGGGCTGTGCCGGGGAGGAGCCCCCAGGGATGGTCCAGAGCGGTGCCGGGGGAGGGACGGAGGGCCTGCTGTTGCCGCCAACCACAGCAGCCCGAGCCCAGGCCGCTAGGAAGCCACTCCCAGGGCAGTGAGCTGAGCCGCCCTGCGGCGCCCCTGGCGGGGCCTCAGGCGGCCAAGCGCCTCTGCTGGCCGCCCCCGCACGAGGGCCGCTGCTGGCCGCCCAGAGCACGTGGTCCAGGCACTGCCGGCCGGCGCTCCCCACCCCTGTAGGCGCCCCTGGCGGGTGGCCCAGCCCGGGAGAGGCCAGGAGGGGGCCCCCGCAGCTCAGGCTCCTTGAGGACACGGGAAGGACTGGTGGTGGGGGAAGGAGGCAGGCTGGACTGCCAAAGTCAACCCCTTTCAGCATGTAGTGACCCCCGCCTGGCGTGGGGAGCAGAAGCCACATCGGCTGGACACAGGCAGGCTGCCGCCCAGCCTCAGCTGCCCGGGCCCAGGAGCCCACACCCCCTCCCTGGAGCCCCAACAAGAAGCCCAGCCCTCTGTTCCCCGGAACAGGGAAAGAGGAAAGCTTCCGAGAGCGGAGGAGCCTGGGGACCATGTCCTCGGATTGGGAAACCGAGGCAGAGGGCAAGAAGCTCCTCCAGGGGCACCCAGAGGCCCGGCCTGCACCCTACCTGTGGCACAGAGAGCAACGAAGGTCTGCGCGTGTTTGCGGATGATCTGTTTGTTCTCCTCGACCACCGGCATTTTGGAGAGGAAGTGTTCAATGAAGTCGTGCGGGGTCGTGGCAGCCAGGTTCCACTTGAGTTTGTTCACCAAGACCAGCTCCATTTGCTGCGGAAATGGGGGGACACGTGCGTAAAGAGAGGCGCAGGCGCGGACCCCAATGCAACAGAAGGAGTGGGGCGTGTTGGAGGGTCCGGGAAGTTGGGGGGACAACGCGCAACCCCACATCCAAACAGAGAAGGTGCCGCTCGCAAAGGCTCCCGTTCTTGATTAAGCCCACCCTCCGCGGGTGGAGACCAGAAGCCCGCGACACCTGGAACGCGAGGTCTGGTCGTTCGCGCGGGCCCCTCGCCGCCGCCGCCGCTAGAGGGCGCACGCCGCCCACTTTTCGCGGCGCTAGGGGCGCCGAGGCGGTGGGAGTCGGAGGGAGAGAAAGTGTGAGGTGGGGCGGCGGGGGACCCGTCCGCTCCTCGAGAGGGGCCCCACCGGTGTGGCCGCCCTCCCTGGGGGCAGAGGGTCTCTCGGCGGCCCGCAGGGGCCCCTGGCTCTCCGCACCTCCCCCACCCCCGGGGTCCCACGGCTAACGGGGCATCCGGGGGCGGTGGGGGTCCCAGGGTTACCAGCAGCTCGTCGGGCCGGATGGAGTTGTCAGTGTAGATGCACAGCTTCTCGGCCGTCAGGGGGATGGTCTCCTTCATCTTCGAGGCGACGAACATGCAGGTGGCCCCCAGCAGCTGCAGGCGGCTCTTTTTCACGGGCTCCAGCGACAGGAAGCGGTCCAGGTAGTTCATGGCCAGCGGGAAGACCTCCTCCTCGCACTTCTGCTCCTCGCAGACCTGCCGGGGCACCGGGGGCCGTGACCGCCGCCACCGGGAGCGCCCGGCCCCCTCTGCGGAGACCTCGCGCCCCCCGCCCGGCTCGCGCCAGGACTGCGGGGTCCCGAGCGCGAGGAGGGTCAGAGCAGGGGGCGGCAGCAGCTGCCGCCGCCGCGCCCCCTTCCCCGAGAGTCCCCCAAACCCACCCACCCGAAACTGAAAGGGAAAGTCCCGGCAAGGCTGGCACAGTGGGGGCGGGAGCTGGCACGGCTGGCCGGCGTGTGCCGCGCGCGGGCGGCGGACCCCGGCCCGCGTGGGTGCTTCGGGACCCTCCAGGCCTGGGGTCGGCACCAAATGGGGTGCAGGGCCGTGGGGCGGGCCGCGGGGATGGGCGCCGCGCTCGCAGCGCCTGCGAGACACAAAGGTGGCGTCCCAGGCCGCCGCGCCGCATTTCCCCAGACGTCATCTTTTCAAAAAATATTTAAAAATATTAAAAAATTAACTGGGTACATAAGAAACCCTTGAAAATGACCCTCAGGCGGTCCTTTACCCAGGCCGGGGGTCGGGAGCTCGTTGCAAGCTCAAGGGAGAGCCCCAGGAATTCAAACTCGCGGGCCCCCCTTCCCCCTGGGCGCGGGCGCTGTTTCCCTCTCGCAAGGGCACCACGCCGCACTTTTAAAAATTATTTTAAAATACTTGCGGTGCACTCGGGAGCCCACTGAAGGCCTGAAAACGTGCCCCTGGACCCCGGCTCGCTCCGGACAGGTCCCCCAAGCTGAGACCCCTGCAGATAAGGGTCAATCCCCAGCGTCTCGGGGGCCACGCGACCTTGCAGCCCGGCGTGCTCTCCGGCCCAAGCTGGCCGTGCGGGGTGCCCCGGGACTCACTGCTTGAACAAAGGGGCCCCCTCTCCCGAGCGGGGTCCCCTCACAGCTGCCCGAGCTCTGGCCCCTCGCCCCTCCCGCCGGCTCCCGGTGGCCGCACGGCCCCTCGCGGCGGCCCCAAGTGCCTCGCCGGCCGCTCCCCACCCCCACCCTGCCCCCAATTATTAATAAACACTTTTGCTTTGCAATAAAAGAACAAAGATGGCGCATAATACTGGCACGAGCGTCCCTTGCATACGTGTCCATGGATATTAATTTAAAAATCAAATCTATGCCCCCTCCCCCTGGAGCTGGCGGCTCAGCGGCCGCGCGGCCGGGAGAAGAGGCGCAGCGGGGCTCTGGCGCAGGCGGGGACTGAGCAGTGGCGGTCCAGGCGGGGGCCGCAAAGGGCGCCCAGCCTGCGGGCCCCAACCCTGAAGACAACTGGGGTGCCCCAGTCGTGGCTTTCCCCCAAGGTACCCCTCCTCGACCGCTGCCCCCCAAGGGAATATCCAATGACCCCACCCCCCACCTTGTTCAAAAAATACCCAGAATATCTATATATTTCGGAACTACGATTCCTAGCAACACTCTGGCAAACTTCAAAAGTTGGGGTGGGAGGGAAGGGAGGGCGATGAGTGGCAAAGAAAAGTGGGTTTGCGCAACAAGTCGCAGGAAAGTGCTAAGAGAGCCGCCCGGAGCCCCGCACCTCCAGCATCCAGGTGGCTACGATCTTCCGCATGGACGGCAGGATCTCCTTCTGCACACACTTGAAGTAGGACACCGAGGGCGCGCAGGTCTCCTCCGCCTTGAGCATGGCCCGCAGCACCCGGTCGTTGAGGAGGTTGGCATCGGGGTACGCCCGGCGGATGGTCTCCATCTCGCAGCACAGGAGCTGGTGTGCCATGGCAGGGGCTCTGCTAGGCGGCCTGCGGCGGCGGTGGGTCCGGGGCTGGGTCCGCGCTCGGCTCTAGCTCCTGCTGCCCCTCGCCGGAGCGCGCGGACGCTGCTGCTAGCTGCTACTGCGCCGACAGCCCTCTGGAGGCTCTAGGACTTTGCAACTTGCAACAAAACTCCCCTGTAGTCCGTGTGACGTTACTGTTGTTAAGCAGAGATCAAAGCCGGGCAGAGAATGGGAGCGGGAAGGGGGGGGGGGGCGGGCGCAGGGGGAGGGGGCGCGGGCGCCGAGCGCCGGGGAGCGGCGAGGGGCAGAGCCCAAAAGCCATCCCGGAGGCGCCGCGCCGGCACCGCGCGGAGTTGCCCCCGAAGCCGGGTTTTCATAGAAATGCAAATCGTCCAGAGGCTGCCTTTCTCCCCGCCGGGGAAGAGGGGTGCAGGGGGGCCTGTCGTCCCCGAGTGGGTCCCTCAGGATTTGGGGGGTTGGGTGAAGGTGGCTCTGCAGAGCGGGACAGCCAGGAGGGCGGGCAGGCCACACGCAGCCTGGGGAGACCGCATGGAGGGGGGACTCTAGAGTTCGGTGACACCCTATATCTGAGCCGGGAGAATGGGCGCATTTCCGAGAACGCCACGAGGGCACCCACGGGCGGAGAGGCAGCCTAGGAATCTTAGCGTCTACATCTTCTTTCATTTTCATTAACACGTGTAAATTTCAGGAACCATTTAACATTCAGGGACTCAGGGCAGAGCCGGCAACACTGGTGGAGGCTTCATTCCCGCACACGGGGGGGGGGTCGTTGCAAATGCCCGAAAGGGTAACCCTAAATGTTAAAGGGCTTTCAGCCTAGCATGCGCTCGCTCAAAAAATAAAATAAAATAAAATAAAATAAATGCCCGAAAATTCCAGCAGCAGCCCAAGATGGTGGCCAGCGTTCCCTTCATCCTGCCCTCCTCGCCTGGGGGAATCTGCGGGCTGTCTTCCTACCTTAGCCAGTCCTTTCTTGCGGGGGTCCCCAATCCCCCCCACCCCCGCCCTGTCCCGGCAGCTAGAAAAACACCCTGAAAGGAAGGCTGCAAAATAGTGGTCTCTGTCCTGCCTCATTTTTAAAAATTAAAAATTAAGTTAAATCGCTGGAAATATTAGTCGCCTCTCCGCCTGGGACAAGACCACCGGAAGCTTCCTAATTGGTTTTGCTGGGGGTGTGGACGTCTCTTCACCTTTAGAACTTGCCCTGGGGCTGCATTCGTGAGCCCGAGGGGGATGGCGGGGGCTGGCAACAATCAGAGCAATTACAAGTTAAAGAAATGGGTGTATTGATCTGATGATTTTAAACAAGACCTATATATGTTCGTGGCTATAAGAGAGTCCCCAATATTATCGCAAACTTGTACGACATATAAAAGAATATATAAAGCTTCTTTTCGAATTAAAGATTCAGTCTCTTTGGTGCTTATTTTTAAAATAAAAGGACATTTTGCTCAGTCTTAACATACTTTTTTTTTTAGTTTTTACTCTACCTGCCCCAAATTAAGAAAACTGTTCATTAACTTCCCTCTGAATATAGTTTAGTGTCATCAAACCACCATATACCCTAATGTTAAAGGCTCAAAGAAAACGGATTAAAAAGCCCCCTTCCCTTCGCAAGGGCGCACGCCACAGGACAAGGACCTCCCCCCACTCCTTTTCGGGGCTGATTCTTCCCGCGCCCCCTCCCCCGCCGAGATTTAGGGTTACTAATATTCCGGGTCCAGGAGGGTAATTACCCCCGGCCCACGCCTCGAGAGCAGAGGGTGGCCCGACCAGGGAGCACCCACTGCCGTGTCCCCCTCCCTGAGCACCCACGCTCGCGTTGGCCCCCGGCACGCCGGAACCTCTGAGCATCAGCCCGCGCACGAGGGCAGCCGGGCTGCTTTTTCATTCATAAAATCCCGACCGGGCGGCCGCCCGGATGATTTATGGGGCTGCGTGCTACCACCGGGCTGCTTCTGTGCCGGGGGGTTAGGGGACCCGAGCCCCGCGTGCGCCTGGGCCCGGCCCGAGGCAGGCTGGCGACGGCGAGGGGCATCGGGTCATAAAGAGGATCGCCCACTCCGGCAGAACGGGTTCTGGGTCCAGGAGGGAGCTTCCCCCTAACCCGGGAGAAAGACAGAGGAAACTGGAATTAGCATGAGCCAATGGGGGCGCGGCGCTGTTACTAGGCGGGCCGGGCAGATCTCGACGAGGAACTCCGTTGATTTCCCCGCTCAGGGACGGGCGCAAAAGTGCAAGCCCGGCCGGCGAGCGTGAAGAGCCGTCCAGGAACCCGCGGGGGAGGCGCTGGAATTTGGGGCCCGGCGGGGAGCGCTAGCCGCCCAGCCCCCACCCCAGGGAGCCCAGATCTGCGTTCCCCGGAGACTCAGAGCGGGCCAACAGCCTCGGGGTCCTTGAGGGCGGCTGCTTCCAGGAGAGCGGGGAAAGAGTTTTGATTTTAATTATTTTTTTCAGAGAGAAAAGCAACTTTTAAAAACTTTACTGTTTAAGTTTTAAATTTGCAAGGCCTTTAAAATACCCACCGCGAAGCAGGAACTACACGTTCTGGGCTCATTTAAAGTGCTCTGCGCTATTTCTTGGGGACCCTGTGGAACAAAGGGCCAGTGGCCCAATCGGAAAGGAGACCACGCGGGTTGGAAAGAAAATCCAAAAGTAACATATCACCTTCCCACTTTCCTCGCCCCCTGGTCCCCCGCCGAGGTGACCGCGGCCGGGGAGGATCGCCGGCCCCGAGAGGGCGAATTCCGCGGCAGGCGCGTTTGCCACCGTCCCTGGCTGTGGGAACCTTCATTCAAGGCGGGGGAAGGGAGCGCGTTCATTCAGGAACCCGCGCGCCGCGGCGCCAACCTCGGGACGCACCGCGGCTGCGCGCCGCCCGGCCGGGGGCTTTGAGGAGGGGGTGCGGGGCCCAGTGGAGACCTTCCACGGGCTTCGACCTCCGGCACCCACCCTCCGCCGAAAGGACTGGGCGGCGGGCGGGCGCGCGCATGCAGGTGGGGTCACCTGCAGCCGCATACCTGGCGGCGACTTGAAAGGACTTGGCTCCAGCTCCGCGAGTTTTCCATTGTTAAGCCCTTAAGTCGTTCTGGAAAACGCTTCCGAATGCGGACCGCGGGGTTCCGGGTTCGCTCGGGCTCCACTTCCCCCACAGTGCTCGCTTTCGGGGGGCGTGTGGCGGTCCACGTACTGAGGTAGCTCCGCCCCGGCTACCCGGCGCGGATCCCCGGCCCCCCAAAGCTGCGGAACGAGCCCGAGCAAACTCTGGCCCCGGGCCCACCCGGGACACTCACATGCTGGGAACAGGGGCAGCCGCATCTCCCACCGCCCCAAGCCCCGGACGTGCGTTTCCGCCTCTGATCAATTAATTTCAGCCACACACAGACCCCTGCGCACCAGTCTTGGGTCGGGCAGGTTGCGAGGGTGGGACACCCATCCCCCAGCTCTTAAGGCCGTGGGCTAGGTGTGCGCGGGAGATGAAAGCAAAACCCAACAGGTGTGTGTGCGGGGGTGGGGGGGAGGGTGCTCGCTCCCGCAACGCCGCTGGGATCCCAAGGGAGAAGGTGCACTCTTGGGGATGAAAGAAGATTCTAACTCCTTGACCTCCGCCCCTCAGAACGCATCGCCTGCTGCCCTGAGCAATATGAAAGTCCACTAGGAATTGCCTGGCCTCTTGGCTCAGGCCCCTGCGCGGTCTCTAACTAAGGGTAGCGGAGTGGGCGCCCAGGCTCATTAGATAACCACCTCCAACCAAGGCGAAGGAAGCGGGCGGGAGGTGGGGAAAATGACCTAGGAGGCCATACCCCTCCCGCGTCTCCCGTGGCCAAGCCTACCCGTGGCTGAGCAGATCCCCCCGCCCCCCCGCCTCTGCCCCGGGAGCGGGGCGCCGCTGCGGAGGCCCGTGGGGCCTCGGAAACCTTCTGCGAGGAGGACCCTCGCTAAGACCCTCGTTGGGTCCCGCTGCACCCGCTCCGTCGCCTCCAGGACTTGTCACTCCCCCACCCCCCCGCAGCCCCCATCCTCGCCCTTTTCCGGAGAGTGCCTGCGGGGAGGACCCCGAGTCCTCGTGCGTTCCAGCCCGCTTCTTTGCGCCTTTGAAATGCCCGAAAACGTTTCCATCCTTCGAATTGGCCTTGGGGATGGGTGCGGGGACGGCCGGGGTCTTAGTTGCGGGCAGTCTATGAGTTCCAGTGTTCTCGACTCTTGCCGTGGGGGTCGGGGAAATGTTCCAGGTGCGGGGAGAGGGGTTGCGTACTTAACGCTCTGCACGCCTTCCCTTGGGTCCCTCGGCCTCGCGCTGTCGGGGCTGGTGGCGGGACACGGGTTTGGACCCGCTGGGGAGTTCTGGGCGTGCGGGGTGCTAGGGGCCCGATAGGCCGCGCTCTGTCCCCACGCCCCGCCGGGGTGCTCGAGCTAGGATCGCCTGCCCTGGGAGTCCGAGGACACGGGGCTGGGGACTGGGGTGCGGCCCCGCTGGGGAGAGAGGGGAGCCGAGAGCGCGCGCGCCGCGGGAACCTGAGCCTCGGCTCCGGAGCCGCGCCGCGCATTCCGCGCATTCCCGCCCGGC
The DNA here is from genome assembly GCA_036417435.1 of Inia geoffrensis. NCBI lineage: Eukaryota > Metazoa > Chordata > Mammalia > Artiodactyla > Iniidae > Inia > Inia geoffrensis. The sequence continues at coordinate 3,895,187 of CM070907.1, forward strand.
CTGGGTTCAGCCGCCACGTGGTCGCTCTGCGCGCCGCGCTTACCGTAAAGCTCAGAGGAGACGAGCACACCCCAGCTTCGGAGCGCGTGCAGACCTCCCGGGGTGCGCCGGACCTGCCCACTCCTGGTGCACAGATAGAGGTTGCTCTTTTACGTAATAAGTAGAAGTACTGCTGGAGTAATGACACACTCATTTGTAAAGACAGGCAGGAAGGATGCTCAGGTCCCGCTGGTATCTCAGTAGGGCGACTGTCCATCTCAGGAACGTGACCGGAACCGGACCGATGACCATTCTGCCTTCCCAGAAGTGACAGCGAAAAGCGCAGCCGGCTGATGGCTTTCTTCTCCTTTTTCTGATTATTCCACATCAGTAGGTGGCTCAGTGCAATACCCTGTGAGACTGGGAAACAGAATCCATGACGTCCTTAGCGCATAGGAAACGTCCATAAAGCTGCCTATACTATTTTTTAAAATCCTGAGGTGTCTTTTTCTGAGGATCAGGATAATAATCTACTTTTCAAGGATTCATGCAAAACCAAACCACTTTTCAAGATGCCAGGAAGTTTGCAAGCATATTTGTGAGGCTGCACAAGAGTATCACACACAGACCTACATCTGCCAGTAGAGCAATCAAAAGCTACTGTAACTGCCACGCAACCTTGGACAAATCTCCCTCCCATCTGGAAAAGCGGGTATGACTATGTGTCTCCTAAGGCTGTGGAGACGAGTAATTACGGTAATGTGTGTGAAGCATTATTCGTGTATTTGTTCTTGTGCGGAAAGAAGGCCGTGTGATGCATGCTGTATGTGGAATTAATTAAACATTTCAGTTTATATTCAGAAAGAGGATTTAAAAATGGCTTTATAGTCTATAAATTCACTTTTATTTGGTGACTTCTGAGCTGTCTGTGGACGTGAGGTTTAAATCCTAGAATACGCATTTAAAAAAAAAAGTTTAACCACGTTAATCTTCCCTTCTTCCTTCTCAACATGCAAAAGGAGTAAAAAGGTTGATTAAAAAAGGAAGAGCGTTAATTAAGGGCACAAGTGTCAAGGCAAGGATGAGGGTCAGAAACAAAAAGAAGGATTTCTGGGGCGTCAAGGGAAGGGGAGAGCCTGAAGCCCTGCCCAGGTCTCTGGATGGCAGGGGACCCAGGGCCTGTCGCCCTGTTCACAAAAGGGGGAGGCGATCACAAGTGAAACTGACCAAACGTGCGGGTCAGTGACACTGGCAGAAGCAAAGAGGCAGAAGTGTCAAGAAGCCATGGAGCCGGAAGCCGCTGACGGTGTCAGTCCGTGGTCAGGGCACTGTCAGCCCTCAGGGTCCCTGCAAGGAGGGAAGGGCAGGGGGAGGCTGGTTTTAACATTTAGCTACAGCTGGAGATTGCTGGGGAGAGAGGGCTTCTGGACCACCAGTCTGGAGGGCATCCCGGTGCCCCCAGGACTCTGGTCATCCATTCTCCTTTGCTCCTTTGGACCAAGTTGTCTAATCACCTTTCTAATCCAAAGAGGAAGCTGGAAGCATCCGCTGGGAGGCTTCCAGGCAAAACGCAACCTTAGTGCTGGCGGCTCAGCCAACAGGCAAGAAAATGTTCCATGAGCTCCTGTGGAGTGAGATGGGTGAGCTCCTCCCTCCAACTTAAGCCTCAACCCTTCTTTGGCCTTTGGCGAGTCAGGCGGTGTATGGGTTTCCCAAGGCTGCTGTAACAGAGAGCCACAAACTGGGGGGCTTAAGACAACAGGAAGGGATTCTCCCACAGTGCTGGAGGCCAGAGTCCAAGATCAAGATGTTGGCAGGGCTCTGCTCCCTCTGCAGGATCCTGGGGAGAACCCTTCCTGCCTCTTCCAGCTTCGGGGGCTCCCATGTCCCTTGACTTGTGGCCATATCACTCCAGTGTCTGCCTCCGTCTTCACAGGACCGTCTCTTCTCTGTGTGTCTTGTCCTCTTCTGTCTCTTATAAGGACACCCGTCATCCAATTTAGGGCGCACCTGGATAATCCAAGAAGATCCTTAACTGGATTACATCTGCAAAGACCTTATTTCCAAATAAGGTCGAATTCACAGGCTCTGGCGGTCAGGAGGTGACCACGTCTCTTGGGGGCCACCATTCAGCCCACTACAGGTAGGAAGAGGGAGAAAGATGGTACAGGTCTTAAAGCTTAAACTAGGCAATCAAATAAGGTCTTGCTTTGTGTCAGGCCTTGTTAGATATTTAGGGGCAGGGGGACAGGGCCCAAATATGACTGAGTTATGGTCTCTGTCTTCCAGGGCTTTCCACTGGGGACCTGAGAAATAATGCCTGGAAATTTTTTTCTTTTTTAATGCGAGTTCATGGCCAAGTCGGCAGGTGCCTTCTGCAGGCAACCACTATCCCTGTCCTGTTCACTCCTTTCCAGAGGTACACAGGGAAAAATCACGAGAAGCACAACTGCAATTAGAATTTTAAGGTGGGGTAAAGAGAAAGGCTTCACCTGAGAATGAGGAAGGCAAAAGGGGAAGAGAGAATGTTCTAGATGTTTGAACAGCATAAGCGAAACCCTGAAAGGAGAAAGAGCAGGGTATGCACTTGGCTGAAAAGCAAAGAACACCTGAATGCTTTAAAGCAGATTGGGGGAAAATAGAGAAACAGTCATCCTCAGTATCCATGGGGGATTGGTTCCAGAACCCCCTCAGATGCCACAGTCCGAAGGTGCTCAAGTCCCTTATTTATAAAAGTGTAGTGTCTGCCTATAACCTACACACATCCTCCCGTATACTTTATTTATTTATTTTTATTTTTTTTGCGGTACGGGGGCCTCTCACTGTTGTGGTCTCTCCCGTTGCAGAGCACAGGCTCCGGACGCGCAGGCTCAGCGGCCATGGCTCACGGGCCCAGCCGCTCTGCGGCATGTGGGATCTTCCCGGACCGGGGCACGAACCCGCGTCCCCTGCATCGGCAGACGGACTCTCAACCACTGCGCCAGCAGGGAAGCCCCCCTCCCGTATACTTTAAATCATCTCTAGATTACGTATAATACCAAAAACACTGTCAGTGCTATGTAATAGTTGCCCTCTGGAGGCAAATTCAAGCTTTGGTTTTTGGAACTTTCTGGAATTTTAATTTTTGGGGAATATTTTTTGACCCATGGTTGATTGAATCCACGATGGGGAATCCATAGATACGAGGGCTGGCTGTAAGGATAGTGTTTTTGTTTGTTTGTTTGTTTTTGTTTTGGTTTGTTTTTCGGCTTGCGGGATCTTAGTTCCCTGACCAGGGATTGAACCCGCGTCCTCGTCAGTGAAAGCACGGAGCCCTAACCACTGGACCGCCAGGGAATTAATTCCCTGTAAGGATGGTGTTGACCTCACAGAGTTTTCACGGAGACTAAACGAGTTAGTGTGGGTAAATCCAGGCACCCAGGGAGTGAGGCCATTATTAGCCAAGACTCACAATAAGTCTGGAAAATGCAGGAATGAAAAGGAACCCCTTCGTTAAGTCACAACCAACTCATCTCCCCATGTTTTTCAATCAAATGCTTCTGTAACTGCCAATAAGTTCAATCAACGTGAGATTAGCAAAGCTGTTATGCCGAGTTGATACCCTTCCAGACATAGAGGAAAATATCCGAGAGTTTCTTTTTATTGCTTTGTCCTGGGTGAATATATGGTTTCCTCTGTGCGTTTTAGAGGTATTGAAAACAATAGGTCTCGCGATCCTTTGTCGCTTCCCAGACTGGGATTACAACAGCAGGAAGGGAGCCACTGAGGGTCACAGAGGGCAGAGAGCAGGGTCGGGGAGGGGGGTGCCACGAGGGTGAGGTCAGAGTAGCTCCCTGGGAAGAGGAGTCTGGCCTCACCCACCCCTTCCTTCTGCCTTTCCCTTACTGGCTGAGGAGGCCAAGCTCAGAATCCACCCACGAGTACATTCCCACATAAGTGTCAAGGTCATAGAAAGAGGCTGTTTGGAAAGAGGAGATGAAAGATAGGGATGGTGGCAAGGAAGGTGTGATTGCGATGCAGGGGAGTGGGGGAGGAGGGGGGAGTCAAGCAATCTGGAAGGTGGGAGCAGAAAGGAAAGTTAGGAACGCACCCCGCAGGCCTCTTCCTGTACAGCCGCACAGCATCTTTACAGAGAGCAGCTAAGTCATTTTCACAGCAACCTCTGAGGACGGTCACTTCATCCCCATTTTACAGACGAGGAAATCGAGGCCCACAGCGTCATGAGCTCTGGCAGAACTGGGATACTTCTGGCTCTGACTCTAAAACCCAAGGGAAAAGGCGAATTATGAAGCACCCAGAAATGCAGCGTTCATCTATTTTTAAAACAGCTTTATTGAGATATAATTTACACATCATGAAGTTCACCCACTTAAAGTGTGTAAGTCAGTGATTTTCAGTATATTTGCAGAGTGGTGCAACCATCACCACTGTTTAATTTTAGAACATTTTCATCACCCCCAAAGAAACCCCAAACCCATTAACAGACACTCCCTTTTCTTCTCCCCCTCACCCCCTTCCCCAGCTCCAGGAACCCAGTAATCTGTTCTCTGTGTCTATGGTTTTGCCATTTTGGATGTTTCCTGTAGATGGAATCCTCTGATATGGGTTCTTTTGTGTCTTCTTTCATTTAGCACGATGTTTCCAAGGTTCATCTATGTTTTGTAGCACACATCAGTACTTCATTCCTTTTTGTGGCTGAGTGATAATTCACTGTATGGATGTGCCACATTTGATGTATCCATATGGGTTGCTTCCGTGTTTGGACTGTGAGAATAATGCTGTTCTGAACACTTATGTGTCCATTTCTCTGTGTGGCAGGGATCATCTTTACTATGCAATCAGGTGGAGGGTCAGTCTTGGGGGTTTTTGCTCTCTGGGACCCAGGAAGAGACCTGGATGTGTCTGAGGGTTTCTCAGTGGTTTCAAACCCCCTGCTTTACCCTTCTTCTTTTGCCCTCTCTCTTTCACCTTTTCTCCTACAGCGTCCACAGGGAGGTCCTAAAGCATGGAACTGTAAGCAAATATGCACCAGAAATGCTTTTTTTCCCTGACATTAAGAAACTCAATAAGAGGGATACGAGTCCTAATTAAGCATGCACAGTAAAGATCAGGGTGAGGGTGGGGCGCTCCTCGAGACCCCGGGAAAGGCATCCAGGGTGTGTCAGCTCTGACTTTTACCCAATAAACCCGTACCTTTAACATCCCAGGAGTAACCCAAGGGGTTCAACCTGTCAAAAGAGAGAATAATCCTAAACAAGCTTCCAGACTTGAGAGGGAGGAAGGGGAGAAGTCTGGAAGCATGTCCAAGATTCTTCTCTCTTTTGACTGGTAGGTCTGGGCCTGCAGAGCCCCCAGGGCAGCTGACTCACCTTGGAACAGAAGGCTTATCACCGCATCCCGCGTGGTGAGGGAGTTGGAGTGTGTCCACACAGTGGCCCTTTGCTTTGTCTCCTCTGCCACAGAGGCGATAATGAGCTGAATTGGGGACTGGTGATGGTCAGAATCAGAGGAGGTAGAAAATCCCTTCTGTGGGACTGGCAGGGCACCCAGGCCCAGGGGTAGCAATGGCTGAGGTCACAGGGTCTGGTGACAGGGTCCGGGCTATGGCAGTCGTGCTGCAGGTCTGGTGTTGGGGACGGTATGAGCCCCTCCTGAGACAGGATCAGAGCATGGTCTGGTTGGGATTCACGCTGCCTTACCTCCCTTGTTCCCGCCTCTCTTTTCCATCTGGTTTTCCTTTTCTGCTTAAATCCATCAGCATTGGTTTCGGTTGCGTTAGACCAAAAACTAGCACGAGGAGGGCATCTGGACTGAGGACATCTGCAGCTTTTGCACGAAGACCTATGACGTCACTGCCAAATATGAAACTTACAAGAGTCACCCTAGAAACAAGCTCATGTCCAATAAGAAGGGACGGGAGATTATTAAGGGATTATTAAGGACTAATTAATGGATTATTAACATCCCAATAATGAGGGACGGTATATTCAGAGAATGAAACAAAGCAAGATACAAACGCACAGTACTGCATTAGCTCAACTGTAGGACTTACGTAGCTGATTTGAAGGACATATGACAAAATGGAAGGAACTGAGCCTTGGGGAGGTGACAGGGATGATTTTTTTCTCCTTCCTTCTATATTCTATCATGTGCTTTCCATATACTGTATCCTCTTATGAGCAAATATTATCTTAAAACCAGAAAAAAAAAAAATCCAACCAGAGACAACTCCAAAAGATACAAGGGCATTTTCCAGGCCCCAAGCTCCCCTGCTGTCCTTGGGACACCTGAGCCAGACCCCCTGTGGTTCATCAGGCAGTAGCTACATGGGGTCCTCCCCATCATGGAGGAGCATCCCTGGTGCAAGTTCAGGAGGAGCCTCAATTCTCACATGACTCCAGCAGACAAAGCGGTGGGAGGCTGGTGTTTTAAAGCAGAGTTTAATGGGTCCCAGGGTAAACAACGCTCGTAAACACATAGCCAGTGTGATCATCACTGGGTAGTGACCATTTCGGAGCGGACGAGCCCTAGACTTTGCCTCCTAAGTTGCAGGGCATCTGCTGAAAGCAGGAGGAAATGTAAAGAGGAACCGACAGATAGAGCCTAACGTGCAAAATGATCTCTCCTCTGTGACCAGCAAGGCTGGTGCTGAGAGTGTGAATAAGAGGCAGTTGGGGCAGCTGTCTTCTCCTTAATGTGGACTTGGACCACGTTATCTCTGAGAATTCTGTGGTCTTTGGGAGGCACATGTGTGTGTGCTGATCCAGCAGTTGCCTGCTGTCTACTAGGACAAATAAAGGCACCTTGAAGGGGGCTGGACCTAGAGTGTCCTACCCCTGGATTGTATACAAATAGACATTGTATAGACAGAATCACTCAAGGAGAGACTGCTGGGGGAGGAGGCTGTGGGGCACGTATCACTGTGTCCTCTGAGATCCATTCCCTACAGAAATGGAATTTTTAACTAGGCACCTACTATTCACCTAAAGGCTACATTTCCCAGCCTCCCTTGCAGCTGTATGGCCATGTGACTAGTCCTAGCCAATAGGCTGTGAGTAAGGGTGATGAGTGAAACTTCCAGGTTGGGACATTAAAAGGTAAATGCATATAGCAAGGTTGCGGGATACAAGGTTAATGTACAAGAGTCAGTCGTGCCTACCTATGTACCAGCAATGAACAGAATTTGAAGTTAGAAAAACAATATTGTTCACATAAGCACTCCCCCTCCCCCCCAGATAAAATACTTAGGTATAAATCTAACAAAATTTGTACAAGATCTATCTGAGGAGAACTACAAAACTCTGATGAATGAAATCAAAGAGCAAAATAAATAAATGCCATGTTCACAGATAGGAAGACTCAATCTTGTCAAGATGTCAGTTCTTCCCAACTTGGTCTATAGAGTGCTATCTGATCAAAATCACAGCAAGTTATTTTGTAGATTTTGACAAACTGATTCTAAATTTTATATGGAGAGGCACAAGCCAACACAATATTAAAGATACCCTGAGAAAACCATAATTCAAACAGAGTCATGTACCAAAATGTTCATTGCAGCTCTATTTACAATAGCCCGGAGATGGAAACAACCTAAGTGTCCATCATCGGATGAATGGATAAAGAAGATGTGACACATATATACAATGGAATATTACTCAGCCATAAAAAGAAACGAAACTGAGCTATTTGTAATGAGGTGGATAGACCTAGAGTCTGTCATACAGAGTGAAGTAAGTCAGAAAGAGAAAGACAAATACCATATGCTAACACATATATATGGAAGTTAAGAAAAAAAAAATGTCATGAAGAACCTAGGGGTAAGACAGGAATAAAGACACAGACCTACTAGAGAATGGACTTGAGGATATGGGGAGGGGAAGGGTAAGCTGGGACAAAGTGACAGAGTGGCATGGACATATATACACTACCAAACGTAAGGTAGACAGCTAGTGGGAAGCAGCCGCATAGCACAGGGATATCAGCTCGGTGCTTTGTGACCACCTGGAGGGGTGGGATAGGGAGGGTGGGAGGGAGGGAGAGGCAAGAGGGAAGAGATATGGGAACATATGTATATGTATAACTGATTCACTTTGTTATAAAGCAGAAACTAACACACCGTTGTAAAGCAATTACACTCCAATAAATATGTAAAAATAAATAAATAAATAAAAATAAAAAAAAATAAAAAAAAATAAAGGAGAACAAAGTTTGAGCACTGACACTACCTGACTTCAAGGCTTACTGTAAAGCTGCATCGTTGAGTGGAACCACCATTGTGAATAAGATGCTCGTCGACACTGTAATCATCACCCGGCTTGAAGTTAGGACTCCTACACTGCTCTGGATGTAACTGCTCCCCTTTCCCACTCACCTTGTGGGCCGCACCTGAGGACTCTATCTCATGATGCCCCTCCAAGCTCAGGTACTCTCAGTGGCTCCCCAAGCCCCCCTGAAGACATTCTCAAATCACTAGCCTGGTATTCCAAGACTCTCTTTGCCCAAGTCAACTTCTCCTCCCTTACCTCTCATTCCTCCTATAATACCTTCACATGTGCATCACTCCCCTACTTCTGCCCTTGGCATTCAGCCTCCTCTGCAGTGGTGTCCCCGCTGCCCCCCGCCCCAAGTGCATTACAGCTCGGCCTTTATGCAAGACCCAAACGCTGTGCAACCCCTGCACGAAGCCTGCTGTGTGGTCAACCGCATGGCTACCTCCGACCGTGGGCACTTCTCACGCAGAGCGGGCCACCCACATTGCTGGGCTAAAGTGTTATTTCCTTTAGAGTCTATAACCATCCGTTGCATCCCACCACCATCCTGGACTTCCCAGGAGCTCAGGGGAAAAACGGACCCCAGGTTGGCCTCCCAGGGAAGCCGACTCTTTGAAAGTCTTTAGAGTTTGGAAAACTCACTTTGAGTTTTGATGCAGGGGTGGGATGGATGCAGGGAGGGAGGGGGTCTGCCCGCAAACACCCAGAGCTCATAGATTCAAGCGCCTCGTGATCGGATGCGCAGACCGAGGCAACGAGGGACTCGTGAACGCGGAGCTCGCAGGGGACCTCTTGGGATGGAGCCTGGGCTGGCGGCCCTCCAGGGCTCTCAGCTTGGCATTTTGCTGTTGCTGTTCTTGTTCTCTTTGCCGTTGGACTCTGGCTTGCCATGCACAAAACCTCCTCAAAAGAACAGAAACGGGAAAATTAGAGGGAGACTGCCGTGGAGCTTTGCAAAGTTGGAAAAATGAGCGTGCTCCTTGTTGCAGAGTGCCTGGCCCATCCCCTGGGTCCTGATTAAGGGGAATTGGTGCTTGTGAGGGCCTCGAGCAAGAGGCCTCTGATTGGAGACAATTTTGTGGCTTTGGCCTGTAATTTGGATTCGGGGGGTCAGACACAGTTAATGTGATAAACTCGCAAACCTCTGCTGGTGACCAGACCTGGAGTACGGCCCCCATGGGCAGCCGTCAAAGCTGGTGGCACACGTACTCGACTCCTGTGGCTGGGACAGGCCGGGAAGGCTGAGCCTCCACAGGCCGTGGGAACTGGTCCTTTCGTGGCTGCCTTTGGAAATCTGGAAATAAAAGTCATTGGTCTTGTTTGCCATGTTGCTCTAAACGCACGCTGATGGCGGGCTTGATTTTTGCTGGACGTGGGTCTTTGAGGTTCTCCATGTCCTAGACCGTGAAATTTTGAAGGCAGGAGGGGAAGCATAAAACGCGCCCTGTCCTGGGGTCATGCACGCTGAGGGGCTTTGAGCTGATGTGTCGGACCAAGGAATGAGGAATGAATGGGATAAAGGCGAAAAGATGTGTCTTTGGCTTGAAGAGTGATGGCCCTCGGGTCATTTCGGGTTGGGGTTTGTGGTCTTCCTGATGGCCAAGGTCATTTGAATGTCGCCAGAACACATGGGTCCTTTTTGGCTAATGACCACTTTGGTACCTTTCTCTTGCTTCCCGAATCCCCAAAATCAGGCTACTGAGAAGACAGATACATTTTAAGTGTGTGTTTGTGTGTGTTAAATGTTGTGGGAAAATTGGGAGGCATGGGATGGAAGTGGTTGGATGGGGTGAGGGATGGATGGATGGGATGGGGAGATGGAGTGGAGGTTGGGGGTGGAGTAGAGGAATCGCCAGCCACAGCCATGGGTCTCCACCCTCTCGGTCCCTGCAGGGTCCCCTGGGCTGCATTCACCACCACTGCCTTGTGAACATGTGTGATATGTGGGTGAGTCTTCCATGCTCTGGTCTTACACTTACGTTTCTTTGACTCAACCCCCCACCCCTGCCAGTGACCAAAGTAGGGTGAATTCCCTCTTTCCCTCCATGTGGATATTTTCAAACAGGAATGCTTCCTAGGCAACTGAAGACAAACAAATCAGCAGAATATGAGACCGAATAAGACGTGAATGAGTTTATACAGTGCTAATTTCCGATCCTAACTCAAACAAAGATCTAATCAGGGGTCAGTTGGCTGAGCTGACACCATCGATGGGGAAGCAGGCTCCTGTTTCTTCCCCTTTCTGAAGGTTGACCAAGATACGTACACATCTAGCGCTAAGTATACCTTCCGGTTTGCCTGCAGTAGGACGTGTGATTTTTGATAACATCTCTGGGCAAGATGATAATGGAGTCCGGTTGGTTTTCCCAATGAAACAGCGACCCCTGAGCAATGGCAACTGAGGAAATGGGGCTTCAGCGACAAGCCACAGGGCTCTAGTCCTGTTCAACTCTTTCCCAGCGAGTTCAATTAGAAGTTGAAAAAGCCTGCTTGCCTGCATGGCAGACGATAGGCGACTTCCACTCAAATGATTTCTTACTAAATACAGCTGAATTGGACAACATTTCCTACGCCGGAGTAAATTCAGGTTCTTTCAAAGTTTTCACTTTTATAAATAAAATCTTTATACAAAATACGTCTCTAATTTTCAGTCTGATTTCCAGTACCCTAGTGCTCTGTGGGATGTTAGTAAAGTTACCACAAGAAAGATTCTGGGGACCAATTCATTGGGTAAATGCTACATACTCTTGGAGATTTGTGGTGCACACTTGTGTGTAAAGGCACTGAAACGTCCTGCAGTGTAGAAACATGCTCGTTTGACAGGGTTCCAGAAATTTTCTTCAGAAACACTGCCTCAGAACATGTTTTCCAACGTGATATAAAAGAATATAAATAGTTGGTCTCTTTTTCTCAATAAGACGAAAAGCGCTGTCAGAATACTCGCCAGACACAACCAGGTTATGGCAGGCAGTAGAAAGATACTCTTTTCCCCCAACTCCTCCAACACAGAGTCTCATCATTTTGGTTCTTTCGGCTGGATTCAGAGGGGTATCATAATACTTTCGTATCGTTTAGAGTTTTATTTCTTTAATTGCTAGTTAAGAAGCTTTGCATTTTCCCGTGTGACAATGTATTACCTAAATTTTCTGGCATATAAATTTAATTTCTTTTTTTTCTCTGATCACTTATTAAGTTGAAACTGGATATCCATCTTGTATATTTTACACCAATACCTTATATACATGGAGACTTAACTTTTTATTTGTTTATTACACATTTTTCCCAATGCTGCTGCTCTTTTAAAAATGTTGTCATGCATATGATTATGAGAGGTTGAAATTGTTTGTTTGTTTGTTTTAACATATTCAAACCCTCCGTCTTGTCTTCAATGAGATGTTTCGTTTGCTTTAGTCAGAATTTGTTTCCTTTACATGGATGGGAAAAAAATGCTATTCTATTTTCTTCTAGCTTGTTAAAACAAATCTGAGAAAAATTAAAATGTGTGTTTTCTCATCATACAAGCAATATATGTTATGGAAAATAAAAATAAACGAACATAAGAAAAATATAAGGACCTGCGATCTCACCACGCAGATAGCACTGATAATATTTTTTTGTAGATATTTTCAGACTTTTCTGTGTTTATATACAATTTCAGAATCTTTTAACTTTAATTTTTTCAAGTGTACATACCCTTGCCCACGCATGTACGTATACGCATACATGTGCACAGGCGCACAGACACTCTTCCACTGGAATTTTGGAATTTCACAATTTATTGCATTGCTAAGAGTACCAGTAAAAAACCTTTGACCTTTATCAAATTTGACGGTGTGCAGGAAACCGGCTCTGCAGGAAGGAGAGCCCTGATTCGTGGCTCTTGCTGATTCCTGTGGTGTAAATACTCTCAGTGTGGCTGACGTGGCTGATTTCAAGCTCTCCGAGATTTGTCAAATGGCTTGTGAATTTCCCGAATGTTTAGCATTTGGCTCTAGCCCACTAGTCCATCATCTTTATTCTGTTTCTTCTTCCTCAGGAGCAGAATAAAGTTCCACTTTTTTGCCTTCCTTTTTTTTTCTCCTATTAGGATCTTATCATGTGTTTTGTAGTCCCGGGTAAATGGATACTCAATTATTTGATTTTTTTTTTTTTTTTTTGTGGTACACGGGCCTCTCACTGTTGTGGCCTCTCCCGTTGCGGAGCACAGGCTCTGGACGCTCAGGCTCAGCGGCCATGGCTCACGGGCCCAGCCGCTCCGGGGCATGTGGGATCCTCCCAGACCGGGGCACGAACCCGCGTCCCCTGCATCGGCAGGCGGACTCTCAACCACTGTGCCACCAAGGAAGCCCCAATTATTTGATTTTTACAATTGCTTTTGAAATCTCTTTTATCTTACATGCATTTTCTGGTTGCCTGATACTCATATAAGACACAGTTGGTAAACATTGTTTTCTTACGTACCATAACTTTCAGAGTTAATTTACTAGCACTTCTGGTTGCTTTCCTAGGTTTATACTCATGACCATAACACAGCTGATGCTTGTATGTCTTCTCTTCCTGCATGTGTATGTTATTTCTTTTCCTTATCAAATAGCTTTCGCCAATATTTCTAGTTTTATTTTAAAACAGGATTGATGACTGGGTGGGACGCATCACAGAATGATTATGAGTTTTAATGCTCATGACTTGTTACTTAAGTAATACTGGTTTTTGGTTTTAAATCCACAATTTTCATCGTGTGTAGAATATAAAATTTGTTTAGTTATACCAATTTTTAGATAGTGATTTTTTTCAAATGGCTCCTTGACCTCTATTGAGATAATGAAATCATATTTTACTGTTTCTTGTGCTAATATGATAAATCATTTTCCTACTTTATCGCCACCAACTTATTCATGGGATAAACCCTGCTTGGTTGCTGTAGACACTTTCTTCTTTTAAGTGCTGAGAGGCTCTGCTCATATTTGGGCCTTTAAAAGTATGCTTTTTATTTAGGAGTAATTCAGTTGTCAAGGGAGTTCCCATATATCCCTCATGAAATGTCCCTGTTATTAACATCTTACATAACTACGGCTGGTGCCTCAAAGCCAAGAAACCGACATTGGGACATTGCTGTTAACTAAACCCCGGGCTTCATTGGATTTTGCTAGGTTTCCTTAGTGTTTGGATTTCTGGGTCCATGTTTATGATTGAGGCTAGCCTATACATTTTCATTATTCTTTTCCGTTCGATTCAAAACTCTATTTGTGTCATACGTATATAGTGTACCCCATATATATTTATTTTTTATTGAGGCATAGTTGATTTACAATGTTGTATTAGTTTCTGGTATACAGCAAAGTGATTCAGTTTTATATATATATCGTTTTTCATATTCTTTTCCATTATGGTTTATTTCGAGATATTGGATATAGCTCCCTGTGCTATGCAGTAGGACCTTGTTTACCTGTTTTGTACACAGTAATTTGTATCTGCTAATCCTAAACTCCTAATTTATTCCCCACCCCAGATATATATTTATAATAGTCTATTGAATGGAAGAACTATTTATTCCTTGAAGGATATGAATTTTCCATGGTTCAGGCAGGTGGACAAACGTATATGGGAGGTTGGTGTATTGTGACAATAATCTGTGTTCCTGCTGTTCTAGAAGAATCCAAAGGAATGAAAGCTTTCCTTCCCTTCCCTACCTCTCCTTCCAGAGGGCAAGCAAATCCTTGAGGTAGGGAGATGGGAGCATCTCTACCCACAGGGGAGGGTTGATTTGCTCTGGTTTTAGAACAGTGTTGAACTGGCTCAAGGGCAGGGGAGGCCAGTGTTGGCATCAGGGGCTGGAAACAGCAGCCAGAACTGCAGGCAACTGGACCTGGTGGGCACGATGGGGCTGTACTTAAAGGGGGGCAGGCGCTTTCCAAGAGTGGGGAAGACCTTTGCCCTGTTCCCCACGGCATTCAGAAAAGTGGCAGCTCACCACGTGGCAGGGTGGCACCTGGGTGCCAGGGTAGCGGACGCAGGAGGGGGAGTTTGGGGGTGTACTCGGGCAAAGGATCCTGGTGCCCACACCTGGCTCGTCAGGGTGCAGCTCCATCTTCAAAGGGCCAATGAGGGCAGCTTGTCGGCGAACCAGATGACCCAAGGACCAGTGGCCTCTCTCCCATCGCAAAACTGTGTAAACTTCCCAAACTCTCTTGTGTGACGCGGATAAAGCTAAGTTACATCTCCCTAGGGCTGCAACATACGAATTTCAGGGGGACATGAACGTTCAGTCCATAGCCCGCCTCTTAGTCTCAAGTGGTTTATTGCTACAAAAGGGTCTTTCCTCACTCCATCTTCTCTTTTTGCCTTAAGCGTGGGGGAGAGATGCGGAGACCGGCCTCTGAGTAATCACAGTGCTTATAGCGTTAGGCCTCCCATCAGAGGCCTTCTGGGGCCCGTGGGAACGGGGTTATTGTTAAATGGCTTTTGCAGACTCACATTAAGGAATCTTAGAGTTGAACTGCCGCAGCCGCCCTTTGGGAAACTGGCTTGCCCATCTGTAAATTCGGAGATGGAGCCTCCCCAGGCACAGGGAAAAATCGTGGTTCAAGAATTGAAAATAATGTGGTTAATAGTAATTTAGAAGGCTTTTCACTGAGCACGGTTTAAAACAAGAAAGAAAAAAAAAAAGGGAAGAAAAAAACAGCTTGTAAAAATCTGTTTTAAAAACCTCACTGGAAGTTGTCGCTTTAAAATACTACCACTGTGTCTAATTTAATTCAGTGAAATTTTTTTTTTTTTTTTTTTGGTGGTACGCGGGCCTCACTGCTGTGGCCTCTCCCGCCGCGGAGAACAGGCTCAGCGGCCATGGCTCACGGGCCCAGCCGCTCCGCGGCATGTGGGATCCTCCCGGACCGGGGCACGAACCCGCGTCCCCTGCATCGGCAGACGGACTCTCAACCACTGCGCCACCAGGGAAGCCCCTCAGTAAAATTTTTATTAACGATTTTTTCCCCTCTCTTGCTTTGGCACTCAATAAAAACATCTCAACAACTTTTTCAAATGTTCCCAAATCAAGCCTTTTATCTCCACGTGGTCAATTCCACCTGCCAATTTGCAAACGGGCTTGTTTGGGTCAACAGACCACAGCATCCTTTCCTCGGCAAAGTTTCCATTTGCAAGCAGGCCAGGCCTGCTGCTGGCCCTCACCCTGCCCTCTGGAAGAGGTGCAGTCAAAAAGTCAAAGATTTTTTAATTGGCTGAGGCTGTGTGTGGTGAGGAAGTAGAACACAGATACAGGATGCTTTTTTTCTTGGATCTTATGGCTTTTACAGCTTTGCAGGTTTCGAGGCCAGGAGCGCTTACCCAAGAATGGCAGGTCCACCCTCAGGGACCCCCTACTCCCTGGCCTGAGACCTCAGAGGGGTGGGTGCGTGTTTGCTGCCCTCTCTCGCCTTGTTCAGGGAGCCTCTCGGATGCCCCGGCTCCTTTCCAGTCTCTTCTGTGCCTTCTGCCATGGTCCCCCAGCAACCTGTGTCAGTCACTCACCTGAGAACTGCTGAGCATCTTCCTGCATCTTCCTGTATCCTGCCCTGTGTTGGGCAGGGTACCACCTCCTTTTCTCCGCCTGGAGCCTCCAACCAGGTGGGCACTTGACTCCTATACAAACCGATCACAAAACAATGGGCAACAATCAAGAGTCAGTGGGGACACACAGGAGAGAGGGCAGTCAGGTTTCGGGGTACGCGGATGTCCCTGCGAGTGAGAGCGGTTGGAACTTACAGGAGGGTGGAGTTCCCGGGGGAAAGGTGGGGAGGGTAGGGGTGCCAGAAGCAAGAAAGGTGACTTCAGGGGTGGGTGGGGCCAGAGTAGAGAAGGCAAGGAGTCAGGCCAGGGAGTTTGGGATTTATTTCAGGGATGCTGAGGGGATGCCCAAGGTCCTCGTGTAGAGCAAAGTTCTTAGGGGGTGGACAGGACTGAAGGCAGGAAGTCCTGTTGGTGGGGCTGGGATTCTGACTCTGCGATACAAGGCCAGGCTCCCAGCCTGGGTGGACTGCCTCTTCTCTAGTTCTCTAGTCCAGCTGGGAGGATAGAACCCCTTAAACAGTAAACCAAGAACCTCCTTTTTTTTTTGCCATACAGCATGTGGGATCTTCGTTCCCCAACCAGGGACTGAACTTGTGCCCACTGCGGTGGAAGTGCAGAGTCCTAACCACTGGACCTCCAGGGAAGTCTACCCACCGCCCCCCCCCGACCCCAGAACTTTCTTGAGGAGGCCGGCATCTCATTCATTCATTCATTTTGTGTCCTTGCCTAGGAGCTAATGTCCTCTATGTGTCAAGCTGGCCTCTGCTAGTTGCTGTCAATTAAAGGGACCCCACATTCCTCACGCGGCACCATTCTCATGATGCTAAACAAAATCAAAGCTCGGTCCTGTGGACGCACCTTCTGTGCCAAGTGTTTCTTTCCTGCTGGTAAAGAACCTTAACCTAAGCTCCAGGGCGTGTGAGATGATGATCATTTTGGCAACACGACGGGCTGAAACGATGACAGCAAGACATCTGTTTCCCATCCCGTGAAGAGCAACTCAGTCCCTGTGGGTCAGAGGTCCCTAACCCGGGGTCCCTGAGCTTGGATGGAAAAAGTTACATGTTAATTTTTTTTTTTTTTTTTTTTGTCTGTGCCACATGGGTTGTGGGATCTTAGTTCCCTGATCAGGGATTAAACCCATGCTCCCTGCAGTGGAAGCACAGAGTCCTAACCACTGGACCGCTGGGGAAGTCCCGGTTACACATGTATTTTCACCAACCTCCAGCTGCAGCTGGACATTCCGAAGACAGTGGTAGCCACAGAACGAGTGGTTTGCCACCAGTGGCACATGGATGTTTCAAATCACATCACGGGTTCTGCGTGTATCTAGAAATGTTTGCCTTAAACCACCCTTAATCCACGGAAATTTCTAGACTTACTGCTGGGTTTATTTTATGTGTCAGTAAAGCAGGGCACTTTCTATATCACAGATTAATTTTTTTTTTTTTTTTTTTTTTTTGCCGTACGCGGGCCTCTCACTGTTGTGGCCTCTCCCGTTGCGGAGCACAGGCTCCGGACGCGCAGGCTCAGTGGCCATGGCTCACGGGCCCAGCCGCTCCGCGGCATGTGGGACCTTCCCGGACCGGGGCACGAACCCGCGTCCCCTGAGTCGGCAGGCGCACTCTCAACCACTGCCCCACCAGGGAAGCCCCACAGATTAATTTTTTTTAAGTATTTGATGAACTGATTTTGGAGCAGTTTCCTTTGTCATCCTATCATTTTATCTTTTGCACTTATAAGTATTACTCTGAGAAGAGGTCCACTGAATTTAATAGCCTGCTAACAAGGAGGAAAGGAGGGCTCCTTTCCATCCTTGAACCCTTCAGCCAAGGAGTTCTCTGACCAAACAGGGCTTCTCTCTGCCTTCAGCCATGTCCTTGGTGGTCAGCGTTCCCTCGGGGCCAGGGTGGAGCAGAAATGAGGCAGGGTGTCTGGGGTCCGAAGAACTGCCTTTGAACTGGAACCCTGTCCCTTCTGAGCTCCGTGTCTCTGAGACTCGCTGCCCCACCCCCACCCCCCAGGGGATGTGGGCTAAGGCCGGTGACCCTGCGGGCTGGGAGACTAGACTCAGGAAGGCTGAGCTGGTCTTTTCCCTTCCCCTCACCGTGAGGGGTCCAGCCAGGCTGGTGGCCTGTAAACACCAGGACCCAGCCTCCGGGAAAGGACCAAGGACACTGGCCTCCTCGGATGGTACGACGAAGCCAAGAGGAGTCACCTTGCCCCCCGGGGCAGGGGTACGCGGCTGGCCCCTCTCTCCCTCCACTCCCTTCTGGGACAGTGGGCAGAGAATTCACAACTTCCCTCCTGCCCCAGATGTCCAAATATTTTTCTTATCAAGATGTTCATTTTCAGCAAATTGTACAAAGAGGAAAATCCTACAGAAGGAAGAAGGAGGAGGGGGCGGGGGGAGGAGGAGAAGAGAAAGCTGTTTACACTCTAGGAAACAACCACAGGGAAAGAGCAAACTTCCCAGCCGTGGAGACCAGAGCGCCGGCCTCACGATCCCGTGATGAATCCACTGACTTGTTGGGCATCTTCCTTAAACGACCTTGAACCTCACTTATCCTACTCGAGGTATTCTTCAGGTAATTGGGGGCCCGTTTGGGCTGGTGGCCCCGAATTCTCAGAACAAAATGTGGGGGCGTGGTCTAGTAGACAGAACAAGAGGTTTGGAACAAGGCAGACTCCGGTGTGAATTTCAGAACTCCCAAATGATTTCGGTTTGTCTTTAGACCTCAGGGTTTCAGTTTAGAATATGGGCAGCATATTGTCTGACAGTGTTAATTCCCAGGTGCACAGTGCTGTGGAGGCCGGGCTGGGAATGGGATCGTGTCGTGAGATCAAATGTCACGCTGACACACGGGCTCCGCCTGCTCGATCTTCCCCTCGACGTCAGGGAACTGAGGCAAAGATGAGAATGATTCTGACACCAGGCTCTTTCACCTTATTATCTGCCTAAACTTTAGTCCCTGAGTTTAAAATCCAGGCAATTGCCTTAGTTTGTTGCTTCACAGTTAAGATGTGACCACCGTCACGGTTTATCCATTTAGCAAGCAGATGCTTGTTGGTTTGAAAGGGCTTGGATGGACTTTCCCCCTCCCCGGCTGTGTTCCCTGTCCGTCACCCTTGCTTGCTGTTTCTCACTTCCCAGTAAAGTACGTGCAGGTAGGAGAAGAAAAAAAGAGGAAGAGGAAGGGGTAACAAAACCCTTGTTGCAGGTTTTGCTAAGTGCATCTGAATAAGGCGGTTGGTACAGCGTACCCTCTGAAAGCAGAGCCCCAGGGTGGAATTTTGGTGTTAGATTACTCACCAGTCAGACAGCAATGAGGACCCCATTCCTGGAGGTAAACCAGGTGGTGACCATCCCGGAACACAATTACCAAGGTTCTCACCTGTGGTTACTTGGGCTCAGGTGCGCCAAGGAAGGGAGGCATCGGGCTGTGCAGACGGTGACACTTGAACAGCACAGAAGTTGGCTGCCTTTTGTTAAATGGCCCTGGGAGCCTCTAAAGAGAAAGAGAGCCTCAGACAGCATGTAGAGATGTCCACCTCCTGCAGGGAAGACTGTCTTGAAAATCAGACCCAGGATCTGATGGTACGAGTGACAGAGCTGCCGAGGAGGTGGACAGGTAGGCTTGCTCCAAGCCCCGGTTCTGAGGGGAAAAGTGTGAGACGCTGAGGTGCAGGGTGGGGACACTTAGGTAGAGAAGAAAGACTGCACCTCCGGATTCTCCCGAACCCTTCACATCAACAGAAGTAATCTCCTTACCCTTGACATAGGGGAGACCCCCCCCTTTGCTTAGAGATTCCCCAAAGGCTCACTCAAGGATTTGACACCTGTCCTTCCCTAATAGATGCCCACGACCCCTCAATACATTAAGGCTGATAAGGCTGAAGACCAGGGTCAGCCCTCAGCGTGGCCGCAGAGGAGAAACACGTCAGGCAGTGAAGAGAGCAGGAGCTGGTGAACGCGTGCCAGTGGGAACTGGGAAAATATGCATGGCAGTAGATCTGGCTCAGTTTGCAGACCCACACCGGCTGACTGATTGATTAGTAGGGAAGTGGAGTCCCCTTGAAGAAGGATCCTGTAAATGTCACTGCCAGCTTATGCTGTAATCATTTCCCTGCTCCTTCCCCAAAGTGACACGTGGCTATTTACCAGGGTACCTACGTCCTGAGAAAAGAGGGGTACCCAGCTTTTCATGGATTGTTGGATGCAGGATCTGACACCAGGAGACGTGAAACTCTGTTGCTGTCCCCTGGTGACAGTGGGAGCTCGCGGAAGCCAGGTGAGAAATGGAGTCCCAAGTCCATCTCTCAGTAGATCCACGGAATCACCCTGTGATCATTTTCTTGGTCCTTTATTGTGTAACTGGGGTAGCTATACTTCAGAGTTGGCAGGACCCTGGCTTTGATTCTGTGACCCGTGGAAAAGGAGCCATTCGGTGGCAATCCCCTGAAACTGTCCCCTGCTGGCTGAGACAGTAAGTCAGAAGCAATACCACCCCAGGAGGAATTGCAGAGACTTAGTGCACCAGAAAACACTCAAGGGTACAGGGGTGCTGCCTCATCACCTCCCCATTCAACTTACCTGTCTGGCCCCCAAAGTGCCAGGTGGGTCATGTACATGATGCTATTGTAAACTGCACCAGATGTGGTGTATTTACTGGAGGAGACGGACACAACCTCTGACACTGGTGTGTGGTTATGTACCACGCATTTACCTGTTTAGGACTTTTCATTCTTCCTGTAAACTCTTGTTTTCAGCTGGTAAAACTTCGGGCAGAAGATCGTCCTGGTAGCACTGATCTGCTGGCAATAAATTGTCTCAGGTGTTATTGATCTGAAAATGCCTTTATTTCAATGCTCTCGTTTTTGAAGGACATTGTCACTGGATATAACATTCTAAGTTGATGAGTCTTTTCTTTCAATACTTTAAATATCTTTTCCCACTGTCTTCTGATATCTATTGTTTCTGATGAGATATCAGCCATCATTGCTGGGTTGTTCCCCTGTAGGTAATATGCTTTTTTTCTCTGGCTGCTTTCAAGATTTTCTCTTTATCTTTGGTTTTCAGTAGTACTATGATGTGTGTAGGTGTGATTTCGAGGCTTTTTTGGGCTTTGTTTTGAAATTATCCTGTTTGGGGTTTATTGAGCTTCTTGGATCTGTAAGTAGTTTTTTCTCTATTATATGAAAATCATCAAAGCTGGGAAGATTTTGCTTTATTTATTCAATTTTTTTCTGCCTCATTTTCACTCTCTTTTATTTTTGGGAATACAATTACACATATTCCAGGCCATTTGATCTTGTTCCAAAGGTCTTTGAACATTTGTTAATTTTCTTCAGATTTCTCTCTCTTTCTCTCTCTCTCTCTATTTGGCTGTGTTGGGTCTTTGTCACAGTGCAAGGGCTTCTCATCACGGTGGCTTCTCTTGTTGTGGAGCACGGGCTCTAGGTGCGTGGGCTCAGTAGTTGTGGCACGTGGGCTCAGTAGTTGTGGCTCGCGGGCTCTAGAGTTCAGGCTCAGTAGTTGTGGCACATGGGCTTGGCTGCTCCGTGGCATGTGGGATCTTCCTGAACCAGGGATTGAACCCATGTCCCCTGCATTGGCAGGCGGATTCTTAACCACTGTGGCACCAGGGAAGTCCCTCTCCTTTTTTTTTTTTTAAGATTGTATAGTTTTTTATTGATCTGTCTTCAGATAATTTCTATTGTCATTTCTAATCTTTTAATCCACTTACTTTCTCACTTGCTATTGTGCTTTTGAGTTCTAGAACTTCCATTTAGTACTCTTCTCAAGTTCTAATTTCTCTTCTGAGATTCCTTATTCATCCATTCATTAGGGCCATATTTTCCTTTAAGTCCTTGAACAAATTTATAACAGCTTTAAAGTTTATATCTGCTAAGTCCAACATCTGGGCTACCTCAGGGTCGGTTTTAATTGACTGCTATTTTATGGAGTATGAGTCATATTTTCTTGGTGCTTTGCATGTCTAGAATTTTTTCTATTATCTGGAGCTGCATATGACACATTGTAGAGATTTGGAATTCTGATATTTGCCCCTGAGTAGTGTTGGTTTTTATTCTCGTAGGTGGTTGGTTTCCTGGCTGATACCTTGAACTTGCATAGACTTGGATCTGGTGTTTCCTGAGCCTCTCTAAGTTGATTTGACTCACCCTCTGAAGTCTGTCTTTAAGCCTTGTTGAGACTTGATTTAAGGCTCTGATAGAGTATAGACTGGACCTTACTGTAGGTAATGGTCTGTACTCCTAAGGCATGACTTTTCTGATGTCTCTTAAGTCTAGAATAGAAGTAAAATCTCTCCTTTCCGGCTGGCCAGGAACTTCAGCATGTCTCAGCAACGTCTGGCCTCTCAACTCCATAACACCTGCTCTCAGGTAATTCTTACATAGTCTTTCCCTGCGTACACGCAGCCCTGCCCTTAGCCAAGGGCTTGCAAGTCATCTCCACACAAATGCCTGAGATGCTCCCACTTGGCACAGCGCCCTGGCCACAGATTCAAGTCACGCTGGCCACCTTCTCCAGCTCGATGACATTGATGTGCCCTGCTCTGCTCCAGCTCCTGCACCACGGTCAGGAACTTTCCCCAAGGCAGACAGGCAGGGAAATTACTGCTGTTACCTTATGAGTTTCCCTTCTCTCAGGGAATCACAGTCTTTAATGCCTGTTTTCTGTTGCTCAACACAATTGCTTCATATTTTCCACCAATTTTATAGTTCTTTACAGCAGAAAGCTTCCTCTGGTAGTTACTTGCCCATCTTGGAGCCAGAAATGGAAGTTGGATGATATGCCTCTATTGATCTAGGAATGTTTTTCTCCAATCCCATTGGTGAAGAGGATAAAAAGCAATTTGTCATTATATGAGAAGGATAGCAGTTCACATTCACTATCTTGCTCCAGGTTGGTGTTAACATTTCTGTTCTCCAAACAAGATACCTCACAGAGACCACAGTCATCTCAATATTCTACAGGTCATGCCGGTCTTCTAAACTGATTACATGTGCTAATTGGACATGGTGAGCAGGGAGCGGAAAGTGCCCAGAAAGGGGGAGACAAACTCATGACGATGCATAACAATGAAATGAGTAGGGATCCAGTGTCTGGGGCATGCTGGGATGGCCCCTTTAAGGCAAAGAACCATTTGGTGCCCATCCTGCATCTCCTACGACAAAGAAAGAAGCACAACACTTCATGCTGTTTGGATTTGGGGGGGCAACATACATCACTTCTGGAAATTCTGTTTTAACCAGTTTACTGAGTGGTTTGAAAGGCTTTCTGTTTCACGTGAGACCCAGAGCAGGACAGGGCTCTGCAGCAGGTGGAGGCTTCAGTGTAAGCTTCTCTGTCCCTAGAGACATGCATCCATGAGACATGGTGATGAAGGCGTCCACGGATGGAGTGTGCAGAAAGCCCCTCCAGGAGCATCTCAGCACGGACCTGTAGAGTTCTGGAGCAAAGATGAGCTCTTTGCAATTGGAATTACCTGCCATTGGAAGACCAGCTCATGGGCTGCTAGTAGGCTGCAGTAGGGATGGAGTGCCTGGCCAGGGGATGCCAGGTGGCTGTGTAGCTGGAGTGTCCCTCATGAGCTGGCTGAAGACTGACTCCTTTTGCATTACATCCCCACTGAGGGACAGCCCTGAAAGAGGGCGGGTGGGGCATTCCTCAGGCAGCACACTGGCTGTCCACTGTCCGAGGAGAGAATACTACCCAGAAGCAAGAGTATCCATAGACGCCTGGACAGGGGCAAACAGCTCGGCTGATGGGACAGGAGCCTGGAAGGGACAAAATTAGAAGATCAAGCACAAGTCAGTCTGGAGATGGACCTACGGGAGTGGGCAAAAGGTGTGAAGGTGTGGGGATGTCTAGTGCCCACTGGAGGGCCTTTCCCGTAGCTCAGGTGCTCACTCAGCGACCAGGTGGGTGGGACGACTTGTCCTGGGGATAACTGCCAGTGTTTCTACTTTATTATGGCACAAAAGAATAAACGAAAGAACTCAAGACCTCTCTCTGGCTGCTCATTAAGAAAGACTGCTGTGATTTGTCAGAATCCAAGGCAGGTGTGGTGGGTACCACAATCATCCTCAAATATGCTGTTGATGACAGAGAAATGAACCAGACTCCACAGGAGACAGCAAAGATATCTTCTCCTTCATGGAAATTATGTTGCTAAGAGCGTGTTCAGAACTAACGGCTATTGGCTTGGGACATGTTGAGTGGCACATAGAAAGCAATACTCATGCTGGACACCCAAACTTTCAGCAGCAGAGACAAACGATGAACCTTCAACACGGCCCCATTCCTTGAGGGCACCAGCTAACCCCTTAGTGGTGGATTCCATTGGCCCCCTTCTAATCTGGACTGCATAGCAATTTGTCTTTTCTGAAACTGGCACTACTCTAGATATGGGTTTACCTTCTCTGCTAACAATGATCCTCCAGCATCTATCAAAGGGCTTACAGAATCCATCGCCAAGGTCTGACTGCACACCTTGGACCAAGAACTCATTTTACAGCTGGGGAGTTACCACTCTGGGCACATGACAGTGAGGTCTACTGGTCTTATGACCTACTCTCCTCAGCCAGAAGCAGATAGCTTGGAAGAACGCTGGAGTGTCCTGTAAAAGACTCAGTTAAGGGGGCAAGAGCCAGAGGCACTGGAGACCCTGTCTTTCTTCCATTCGCCCTCTGAATGGTGAATGTACCATGCAATGCAATGGTGAATGCAGCGGTGAATGCACCCAACCAATGGCCATATATGGTGCTGTGTCCCCCAAAGACAAATCGCATGTATTCTAGAACGAAGGCTGGGAGTAGGAGGGACATCTCTCATCGTCAAGCCCCCTGTGCACCTTGCTAGAGATGCACGCAGCACATGCCTTTTGCTTCCTGCCTCCAGGTCCCTCCAAGGACCACCATGGGCGCGTGCTTGGCACTCGTCCGCCACGATCTGGAAGTGCTAGGAAGTCAATATTTTGAGGACTGATTCTCTGTCCAGTGGAGGCTGGGAGCTGACAGATAAATGTGGGATTAATGCTTCCTTCTCCAGATGAAGGTCATTTCACATGGCTCCTCTGGGAACAACCGTGGGAACTGTCCCAGCAACCAGCGACCATAGCAATAGCAGCTCCTATAAGCATCCTTGTATTGGCTTTTTCCGGCCTCGCTCACCCAGCCCCCCAGATCACACTCCTCCAGGAAGGACTCGCACTGGAGCCTTTGTTTCAGTCGCCATGTTCTGGGGACTCCGAGCTAAAAGACATGGAGAGTCCGTCAGGCCACTGAGGGCTTTGGCCATTCTTCCAACAATGTTTCTTGAGTTCTCACGATGTGCGTGGTGGTATTTTGGGGCTAAGGATACGGCAATGAATTAGACAGACAGGCCCACACCCACCCCATGAGTGGGAGACAGATGATGACATGTAACGGAATAATCGTGCCAGGTAAGAGATCCCGAGTGTCAGTAGGGGTAGACAGAGGGGGAGCAGCTAGAGGGACCGGGGGCATTTGTGCAGAGCCTTGAGTGAGGCAAAGGAGGGAGCCAGGTGACCAACAGGGGTAAAGTATCCTGGGTAGAGGGGACAGCAGGAGGCCACATCAGGGACATGAGGGTCATTTTCATTCCAGCCCATTCAGTGTTTAGAAATAAAAAATATTCAACTTCACGTAATACCCCTGAGAAAGTAGCTTAGTAGGGTTACACGACAGCTTCATGTACTGGTGAGCCTGGGAGTTTCATGCCGCACAGGGTCCTCCATCCATTTTTCTTGCGCAGTGAACACAACCTGGGCCAGGAAACTGTGTTTCAAAGATGGCAGATCAAAAGGTGAAACAAAAAATACGTGCATCTGGAGTCCCTTTATTAGAGACCAAACTTAGTTAAGATCAGTCAAGTCTTTCTACTTTGTTATGGCACAAAAGAATAAATACAAGATAACAAACCCAAGACCTCTCCTTGGCTGTTCATTTAGAAAGACCATTGTGATTTGGCAGAATTTAAGCCAGTTGTTGTGGGTACCACAATCATCCCCAGATGATGCTGTTGATGACTGAGAGATGAACAAGAATCCATGGGAGACAGCAAAGATACATCTTTTCCTTCCTGGAAATTATTGCTAAGGAGTGTGTTCAGAACTAGTGGCTATAGTCTTGGGCCATGTTAAGTGACCCCCAAAAATCAAAGGGCTTTAAAGGGGTTCAAGAGCAGGTGTGGTGGAGAGAGGGACGTGGCAGGAGTCGGCATGGCCACAAGGACAAAGTTCAGATGATGCCCACGGCATTTTATTGCAGAAAGGAAGGCATCCTTTTAGATTCTATAATAACACTCTGTGTTTGTGGTCTATTTTCATCTGAGGATCTCAAAACACTTTCAAGCATTCATTAAACTTCACAACAATCTGATGCACTTGATATAATTAGACCCATTTCTTCGCTGGGTCATCTGAGGCCCATTAAGATGAGCCGACTTGCTTGGAGCCTTTGATCCCAACTTTCCTGTCTTCCACCCCGGCTTGCCCGGTTCATTTTAATGTCACCAAATCAGAGAGGGATGTGAAAATTTAAACAAATCTACCCTGAAACCAGTTACTTAACGAATTCTTGGGCAAGCCCTCCATGGGTCTCTGTGACCACCTCGTTCTCATGTTCATTCATCACAACCCATTAACCAAGGTTTTTTTTTTTTTTATTTTTTATATGCGTTTATGAAAAGCCGTTGTATGCAAACATTGGAAGGCAGGAGATTGGTCCCAAGGAGGGGTACCAATGTGCCCCTTTCCCATGGCCTGAAACGGACTCTGTCCCGGACATATAGAAGCCTAGGTATGTCGCTAATTTCCCATCATTCTGCCAGGAGGCTATAAAATGTCTTTTCATCTTGAGTTACATAAGTATCCAAACACATAAGAAGACTGTTATTACAAAGGCAACCACACAGGGCCAAAAAAAAAAAAAAAAAAAAAAAAAAGGGTTTCATTTATTCTGAATATGTGCACTAAACACTTTTGATGTCTTTTCAGGGACTCCTAAGTACTAAGAAGGAAAAAAAAAAGTGCACAAAAGACCTTTTAAAAATGCAACCTGGCTGTGGCTGATGTCGGGTCTGGCGAGAAGTCTATTGTCCATAAGGCAGGGGCCGGGCGATCATAATCCATCCTATGATATTTGCATTCCGTTTCCCTTCTGCCCAACGGGCAGCTTATGCAAAGCAGTTCTTAGTATTCTTAGGGGGGGTGGGGGCAGGGAGAGAGGCTTGTACACATACTTCAAAAACTCTGCTCCTGACAACGGAGAACATTTGTTGTAAACATGCCCCTCCTGGATGTTTTCTCCCTGCGCCTTCAGGAAAACACATGGGTAGTTTCTCTGACAGTGAAATTTACAGGTAACTGAAGGAAGTATGCAGTAAAAGGGTAAACTCCCTGTTTTTAATGTTCCCCATATAATCAAGGGCCTCTTTCACTGAGGTACCCACGGCACTCCATCCTTCCACATTCCTTCCCCTTGACTGGCTCTCAAAAGATCCATTTCAACGAGGAAGAAAAAAAAAAAACCCCGCATTGAGGATGATGGTTGCTGATTCTGACACACAGATAGGTTGTCTGTTAAACAGATAGCTTTGGCTCGGCCGTATCGGACAACTGACCTCTGGGTGAGCCCCGTAGCAGCCTCACTTCTGCAGGGGATGCGGGGGAAGCCGGCCCCGTAGATTAGGGGCCCCCGGGGGGAACCACGATGGATTCGGGCGCTTGGTTTCATCTGTAATCTTTTCAGGGAGGTGCGTTCAGTCAGCGACTTCCCAGGAAGACTTTGGCCGCGTGGAAAGAAATTTAAGTTCCCGGTCTGTGTCCCCAGGGCCATCTGAATGGAGCTGGTGTTTGATCCCATCCTGCTCCGCGTGCCAGTCTGCGATACCATCTGGGGTGCCCCTGCACTGGGTCGGCTGGAGAGGAGGAAGGTGGCTGGCCTGGGGAGTCAAGGAATTCAATCCCAGCACGTTTTAGTTCGACAAACGTCGATGGAGAATTTACTAGGGCCTGTGTGGATGAATAAATTAAAAAACGAAATCTCCACTGGGAGGGACAGGAATGTACGTGACTAATGCAATGCAAGTGAGGATGCTATATATATATATATATAAAGAGAGGCACAAGAGTGTTCCAGATAAATGATTCATTCTGTCTCAGAGAACACAGGATGATATTCCAGCTGGATTCTGATGGATAAATGAATGAGAGGAGGGCTCCGTGAGTTTGCTCAGGCGAAAGTACGACAGCCTGAGGGGCTCAAGTATTTATTGTCTCCAGCCCTGGAAGTAGGAAGTCTGAGATCAGGGCTTCAGCAGAGTTGGGTCCTCCTGAGGCCTCTCTCCTAGGTGTGTAGACGGCCGTCTCCTCCCTGTGTCCTCACGTGGTCATCCCTCTGTGTGTGTCTGTGTCCTGATCTCCTCTTTTTATAAGGACACCAATCCTATGGGATTAGGGCCCACCCTCGTGACCTCATTTTACCTTAACCACCTCTCAAAAGGCCCAGCTCCAGAGTCACATCTTGAGGTGCTGAGGGTTAGAACTTCAACATATGGCTATTTGGGGGAAACAATTCAGCCCATAACAAGGGGAAGGCAGTCTTTCCACTGAGGAGACAGAGGCAGCAAAGGCAGAGATACAAAAGGGCATGGTCTTGGGTCAGGATCCCTGGACGCAGAGCCTGAGGCAAGGGTTGGGGTCTGCATGATTTATTGAGGGAGGTCTCTCAAGAGAATGGAAGTTAAGGAGCCAGGATGGGGCAGGGGGCAAAGCCCAGCAAGGGGGTGGCCTCAGCTGGAGACTGGCCTCAGCCTGGTCCCTCAGGGAGCTCTGGAGTGTCAGTTGTACAGACTAGGTCCCACCTTCAGGCCACCATGGGGGTCTTCTGCACCCCTGGGTTAGTCTGGCCCTGGCTGTGGTCTCCCAGGCAGGGTGGCCTTGGTGTGATGTTCTAAGCCAGGGCTCCCATGAAGTTGAGGGGTCTCTCTGGACCAGGAGGTGCCTGGGAGTCCTGAGCAGCCAATATCAGAGGCCAGGGGTGCTCCTGGTGGCCGAGCCCATGGCGGGGACCCAAGTGGGTGCCCACAGTTCCCAGAGGCACAGTGAGCTTCAGGGGACAAAGTGGCTGCATTGGTGGGTTGACCACAGGGGCCTAAAGTGGCAGAGGGGAGTGGGGGCAGAGCTGCTGAAAAGGGGGAAAAACCAGAGATGAAGCCACACTGTTGCCCATGGCCCCTCTGCCCTGCGCCCCTGCCTAGGGGTCTGGCGCGTGGCAGGGGCCCTGAAAGAGGGGTTAAGAGAAAACACGTGTGGACCAGCCGTGGAAAATCTTCTGCATCCCGAGAGCTGCTTCTGTTGCCACTCTTTGGGCTCTTATTAAAAAGAGGTGATTTCAACCATACGAATAAATCAGAGTGGATTAGATCCATGCATCTCTGCAGAGCAGCCTGCTGCCCAGTGGCCAAGGCAGGGAGAAGACGGTCGGCCTCAGCCCTGGGGGAGGGAACAGGGCGACGGGGGAGGGCCCCGTGGGGCGTAGAGCTCAGGGGTATTCAGAGCGAGGAGGGGTGATAAATATCGGTGCGGTTTGTTTCCTCCCCCGGTTTGTCGGTGGTGGCCCCGTCCTCACCTGCGTGGTCAGCTCCACCCACTGTTGGTTTGAGGGAAGCCTTCCTGGTTTCCTCACCATCATCACTGCCTGTTGGAGGATGGTAATGTGTTCGAATTTCCCAAACACATAGGAATCTTGCCAGGTCCGAATGTGGCACCAAGCACAGGTGGGGAGAGGTTCGTGTGCCGAGATCCGCCTTGGGAACCATCCTCTCCAAGGTCGACCCCACTTAACGCTTCATGTGAAATGCACGCACAGGGTCCCGAGCCCACTCACCATTGCTTCCTCCTGCTGTGGACCGCAAATGGCTGGCTGGGTAACAAAGGAAACGAGCCACCAACGCATCATCCCACGGAATCCATCCAGGGCTTCAGGGATGGAGAGCGAGTCGGGGCTGCTAGCCCAGCTCCAGTAGTGCCCCTGATTTGACTGTTTCAATGATGGAGAAGGACCGCAGAAAAGCCCCCTTGCCCACACCACACACATAGGTCAGCTTAGGGACAGATTCACTTTTTGCTCACATCAGACAGTTCCTTTTGTTTTTCTGTTTGTTTGTTCTGTTTTGTTAACTTTTTATTTTATATTGGAGTAGAGCTAATTAACAATGTTGTGATAGTTTCAGGTGCACAGCAAAGGGACTCAGCCATACATATACATGTATCCATCCTCTCCCAGACTCCCTTCCCATCCAGGTTGCCACATGACATGGAGCAGAGTTCTCTGTGTGTTGGTTGTCCATTTTAAATATAACAGTGTGTACACCAGCCAGTTCCTTTTGGAAACAGAGCCGCACGTTAAAAGAAAGGATGAGGGACTTCCCAAGCCGTCCAGTAGTTAAGACTCAGTGCTTCCACTGCAGGGGGCGTGGGTTCGACCCCTGATCCGGGAACTAAGGTTCCACATGCCGCATGGCATGGCCAAAAAAAAAAAAAAGGATGATATCTTACAAAGGGGTAGACCCCCTCATGTCAGAAAAAAAGCGTCATCTGAGAAACTATGTATCCTATTCCTTACAGCATATGTATTCTATTCTATATTCTATGTATTCTATTCCTTACAGCATTCCTTTCCCCTTACCCCACGACCCTGACTACCAGGTGGATGGCCGGTGAGCCTGGAGAGGTTAGTGGAACACAGCGTCCTGATTGTCCTGGGTGAGCAAGTGCTTGGTGAACTTGTGCCTGAGGGACCGCTGAACCGCAAACATTCTGGTCTCTAACTTTTATGAATATATGCTGTTTACTTTTAAAAACTGAGGGGCATAAAGACAGACAAAGAAGGAAAGGGAAGAAATGCTAATTGAATCCGAGCTGACTATTTTTTTTTTTTTTTTTTTTAAGTCGACTGGAAGGCACGACAGAAGTCTGGAAAAGATAAAGCCACAAGTTCAAATGTATAGAGCTTACTTTTCCTTTGCATCAAAGCAAACCAAACATCGAGAAGGCCCATAGGCAAAGCTAACCTACTCAATTGATCCTTTTTTCCCCCTCACTGACTGCTGGGGGACGTGGATGCCTTGGCCTCTTAAATAACGTTCGGAACAGCGGGCCAATTGTGCGGTAGGGCCGGCGCTGCCCCAGGTAGCCGATAACTTCCTGTGTTGAAACGATGACTTGGAGATTTCATCCTGATATCCTCGCTCACCAGGAAATATCCTCTTACAGACCTGCCATTTCGTAAAGTAATCGGTGAGAATGCCATTGAAGTCAATGTCTTAATTAAGCCAAGCATTAGTCAAGGAATTACAGGCATCTGAAGGCTTAGCCATCCTGTGGGATCCAGTTTCACGAGGCAGAGGTACGTGGAGGGCTGGGAACTCCGAGGGAGATATCCATCCACTGCCACTTATAGCCTGGGCATCGCAGCCGCCCGAGACCACCTCTGCAAGGCTGCTCAGAAACCTGCAGAATGGGCTGGAACCCAACCCTCTTTGCATCTCCAGTTCTTTAAGCCTTTTCTTAGTGTTTGGTCAGCTGTTCCTGTTTGCTTTGCGTAGATGCCTGGAGCCAGATGCTGAGGATGTGGTACCTGGGACTGACCAGGTTGTTGTCTCGTGGGACCTACATTCGAGGGAAACTGAGGCCAAGCAGGCGTGCCGAAGTCCTGTATAGCCAGGGAACGATGTGCCTGGTTGGGGTAAAAGGAAGTTCTGTTCCTCGCACCCTGCCACACTTCCACTGAGCCAAGACCGCCAGGAATACCTGTGGGTTCTCTGCCCCTGATTTCTAGGCACTCGTTTAATTGTTCTGTTCTCAACTCTGGAAAATGGGATTTGTTCTCAGATGCCCAGCTGGAGTGAGCCAGCGACTTGGGAACAGCTGGCTGTAGAATTTGTATGGGAAGTAGCACTAAGCCAGGGGTCCGAGACCTGGATCCTGGCCTGGCCGGCCTCACCGGAATCATCCACGCCAGCAGGCAGTGAAGGAGGGGCATAGATGGTCCAGCCACTGCTCTCTCTGTCCCACTGGCCATTTTGCCCTGCTTGGGACCCTGCTTCCTAGCCTCTGGCTTCTGTTGGGGACCTTGGCTGTTGGTGCCCACCTCCTGGCTGGGACCCTGGGCTGTACACCTGAATTTGACAAAGTCGCCAAGCCTGGCAGGATCAAGCCTCCAGACTTCACCCCTTGATCCCGCGGTCGTAAACCTTGTTGCATGTATCAGTTATCTAGCGCCACGTAAATGACCCCTCAAACTTAGTGCCTGAAGGCAAGGGTAAACATTCATTATCTCACTAAGTTTCTGAGGGTTAGGGATTGGGGAGTAGATCAAGAGGAGCGGCCCCGGCTTAAGGTCTCTCGTGAGGTTGTAGTCGAGGTGTTGGCTGGAGATTCCTCATCTGAAGACTTGACTGGGGCTGAAGGATCCACTTCCAAGAGCCTCAGCTCCTCCACGAGGACCTCTCCACAGGCTGCTCGAGCATCCTCACAACATGGTGGCTGGATGCCCCAGGGCAAAGGTCTGTTGGGAGGATGGCCTTTTATGACCCAGCATCTCCACCACGTCCCTCTCAGCACGGG
The DNA here is from genome assembly GCA_036417435.1 of Inia geoffrensis. Classification (NCBI taxonomy): domain Eukaryota; kingdom Metazoa; phylum Chordata; class Mammalia; order Artiodactyla; family Iniidae; genus Inia; species Inia geoffrensis. The sequence goes on from CM070907.1 coordinate 3,927,678, forward strand.
AGGGACCTGCACAAAGGCACAAATACCAAGTGACCAGGAGGCCACTGGGCCATCTGGAGGCTGGCTGCCACCTTGCCTTCTCCACCATGCTAGGGGCTTCCTCTTCTCTGGCTGCAGGAGACCAACTCCTTGGTCCTTTTCCTCCTAAGGGAGAACACAGCAGCCTAACCAAACCTGGGGTAGGAATGCCCTGGGGCCACTTCACGACCAGCCAGTCCTGAAGGCCTCTGGCTCCTGGGTCTGGAGTCCCAGATACCTCTGTGAGCAGAGGGGCAATGTGCTCCCCTTTTACCTTTCTGGATTAGGTGGGTCCTGGGAGAGTCCAGGGGTGCAGAGGGCCACCTGCAGGCTTTGACCAGGTGGGTGCAGGTGTCTTCCCTAAGCGCCTCTCTCACGGTTTCCAATACCTGCTCCTTCCCCTGCATGTGGAGGGGCTGAACCACAGGGACAAACCCCACCTGTGAACACCTCACTGGCCGGCCAGTGGCCCTTGGGCCAGGGGGTGACTAACCACTGGCCAGAGCTTCCCAGGCTTGACGTTGGGGCCACTGACTGGAGCGCACTGGTTCCCTAGCCTAATGAGGCAACGAAGAGGGCTGAGCTGCTGGGGTCACAGTTCCCCTTTCTGCAGCTCCTTGCCGGGGGCGGGGGTCATCCAAGCAGAGTGTCAGGACTGTGGAATTCGAGTGACCTGTAGAAGGGGGTCCCGTCTCCCTGGTTGCATTCCCGGGGAAGTTCTCCATCAAACCAGGACTCAGTGGGCATGTGCACATGGCATCAGGGGGCAGGCGCAAGGCCCTCTCACCTGCAAGTGCACGAGCCCGGGAGAGCCCAGATCCTGGGAGAGGATACTCTGAAGGGTTTGCTTCCTGCCTGGCTTCGCTGGTGGGGAGAGGGGCTGATGCATCTCCTGGCCTGGAGGGAGGGACGCATAGAGTCCGTATCCCTTATCCTGTGCTGTGGACTGAATTGTGTCCCCCAAAAGATGTTGGAGTCCTAGGCCCCAGGACCTGTGGGTGTGACCTTGGTTGGAAACACAGTCTTTGCAGATGATCAAGTTAGATGAGGTCACTAGGGTGGGTCCTGATCCTATAGGACTGGTTTCCTTGTAAGAAGAAGAGATCAGGACACAGACACACACAGAGGGACGACCCCGTGAGGACACAGGGAGAAGACGGCCGTCTACACGCCGAGGAGAGAGGCCTCAGGAGGATCCAGCCCTACCCACACCTGGATCTCAGATTCCAGCCTCCAGGACTGGGAGAAATAAATGCTGTTGTTAAGGCCACCCTATCTGTGGGACTTTGTTGCTGCAGCCGAGGAGACTGATGTGTCCTGTGAATCATTTCTTTTCTTGCTCATGGAGGCTGCGGGCTAGAGCTGCCCTTTGGAAGGATGCTGCCCCGGGGGACAGAGGACGGAGGGATCAGCCTGAGCGGACAGAGAAGCACAATATGCTCCTGGGCCTCCCCTCCCCTCCCCCGTCTCCAGGGCTTCAGGGCTCGGAGGTGGGGTGGTCTCCTTCCCCTGCAGGCTCTCTATGCACCTTGATTTCCATGGAAGCCAAACCCAGTCCTGGAGGTGGCTCAGAGTCATAGGCCGGAGGCTGGGGCTAGGCTGGGCTGCCCCAGCCTGAATCCGAGGATGCAGCAGAAATCAGGGTGACTGGGCAGCCTTGCAAGTATCATCCCCTCCCTCATCATGTCATCGCCTGGGGGGCAATTTCAGGCACAACCTGACAGGTCCTCACTGCCACTCAGCCTCTTTCTGCCGTGGCTCCAGAGGAGGGGATATGGAAGCTGGACCACTGGGCTGAACCAGGGCCGGCCCCTTGCCTCTGGGCACAGCATTTGAAAACAGAGCACTGGAGAGGGCCCGGCTGCCTCACATCATCCCTCACGCTGGTGGTCCCAAGTGGGGCAGCGACTGGGCAGGGCTGGCTCTGGGGCCCCGCCCCCCATCTGCCTCCCCAGGAGCTGGTGGTCGCTGGGTCTGGGCCATGTTAGGGTCCACCTGCTGTTGTTGAAAGGGAAAATCATTGATGAAACCAGTTAAGACCTGAGTCTGAGGTCCCGAGGGTCCCCGTGCAGTGGCCAGACTGCGCCTTGGCGTGAACCTGGCTGGGCCCGGGGCTGGTGGGAGACGTGAGGATGACCCCAGGGTCCCAGAGTCTCAGGTGGGACTTGGCAGGTGCCGGCCACTCCTCCGCTGGTCACTGCATCCCAAGGGTGGAGGTGCCGGCCCGGTGCAGTGAAGGGAAAAGCCCTTAGCTTCTGCTAATAACGGATCGACCACTCATCTCCTCGGTAGTTGGGTCTTGGCCAGGACAGGTCGCACGGCGATGGTCTGATGATCGCAGGTGACCGTGGGGAGTTTGCCTGCCCCAGGCTAAGTTTTGCCCACATTCTCCCACTCACCCCTTGACAGTCCCCTGCAGTGATGTCACCCTTCTTTTCATGAGTCTCCAAGGTCTCTGGGACTGGCAGAGCCCTCTATCCTCATTCCTGCCCTGGGGACCGTGCTGTCCCCTGGGCGGCCCCTGGATGGGCCCCAGCAGGAACAGCACCTTGGAGACATGGTCCCTGCCTTTGGGAGTTTACATCCAGCTAGGGAGACAAAGGGTTAAAAGTCCAGCTGGGAAGAAGAAACCAAAGGGGTGCCCAGTGGCCTCCTTGTAGGCTGGGCAGGAGTGTAGAGCCAGGGAGGCACCCCCGGAGCAAAAGGAGGCTCCCCGTTTCCCTCCTATTGGCCCCATGACCTCCCTGGGGTGAGGGGACCTTGGGGACAGCTCGGGGGAGGGGCGGCCTGGAGGCTGGTGCCTTTGGCATTTTCCCACGGCTGCCCGAGCCTCGTGCGCTGAAGCACTCCTGCCAAGTGTCCATCCGGCACTCCGGGTGTGCACGGCACTGGGCTGTGCCGGCAGCTCCCACCTGGCTGCAAGGTAGGTGCACCTGGGGCAGCTTTGAGAGAAGATGCCAGGCCACCTACTGGCCTGCTGGCTGAATCCATCTGGATTTGTTTAAAGCTTCCAGGTGGTTCAGAGGTGCAGCCACGTTTGAGAAGTACTGGGCAGACACCAGGTAGATTTTTCTCGAACGAGGAGTGGGGGAGTGAGCCCTCTGAGTGAAGGGTCCTGCTGCCCTGGGGAGATGCTGAGGTCCCTGCCTTGTTTGTAATCCAGACAAGGGGACCTCATGGTCAAGGCACCACAAGGAAGCAACAGTGGGCTAGATAAGCTCCCTCCTAGGCCCCGGAAATAGGCAGGACCCCCTGGAGCCCCCTTGGTACACAGCTCAATCAATCTCAGTATGCAACGAGAGGAAAAATCATTTGGCCAAATTTAGCACTTTTCTCGATTTTGAGTGTTCTGACAATGAAACAGAATGGGAAGCAGGGGGCAGGAGATGGTCTGAATTCATTTATAGCTGCCAAAACGTGATTCAAAGCAAAAATGGCCGAGATGGGTCTGTAAAAGGAACACCACAATCCCCTTAGACAGGCACAAAGCATTTTGATGATTTCAGTATAAATGAATCTGGCACATAAGGATTAAATTTCTCTCAAAATACTTGGGCATCTAAAATGGTGCAAAGAAAAAGCTGCACCGTAAGGAACATGACCGCCTTTGGAGAATTTTTCAGGGGGAAAAATACAGCTGTAGTCAAAGCACCTGGAAAACGGGTCCTTTTCTGTTTCCTAATGTCTGGGGTAACAAGTTGGTGCCTGCAAGAAGCACTGTTCTTCTCTTGTGGATTAGGGCCCATCCTCATGACCTCATTTTACTTAATCACCTCTTTAAAGACCCCATCTCCAAATACAGCTACATTCTGAGGCACTGGGGGTCAGCACCTCAAAATATGAAATTTGGTCGGTGGGTGGCGTACACAATTCAGCCCATAATACTTCCCATCAGTGCAATTTGATGGGGTTGTCTCAGTTGAACTTTTTTTTTTTTTTTGCGTTACGTGGGCCTCTCACTGTTGTGGCCTCTCCCATTGCAGAGCACAGGCTCCGGACGCGCAGGCTCAGCGGCCATGGCTCACGGGCCCAGCCGCTCCGCGGCATGTGGGATCTTCCCGGACCGGGGCACGAACCCGTGTCCCTTGCATCGGCAGGCGGACTCTCAACGACTGCGCCACCAGGGAAGCCCTCTCAGATGAACTTTAATGTTGCTTCTAGTTCTAAAATTTCCAGAGCCTGTCACAATCCCACTCCTGGGCATATATGTGGACAAAACTATAATTAAAAAAGACACAGGCACCCCTGTGTTCATAGCAGCAGCACTATTCACAATAGCCAAGACATGGAAACAACCTAAATGTCCATCAACAGATGAATGGATAAAGACGATGTGGTGCGTATACACAATGGAATACTACTCAGCCATAAAAAAGTACAAAATAATGCCATTTGCAGCAACATGGATGCAACTAGAGATGATCATACTAAGTCGGAAAGAGAAAGACAGATACCATGCTATCATATCACTTATATGTGGAATCTAAACTATGACACAAACGAACCTATCTACGAAACAGAAACAGACTCACAGACATAGAGAACACACGGGTGGTTGCCAAGGGGGAGGGGGTGGGGGAGGGTTGGAGTGGGAGTTTGGAGTTAGCAGATGTAAGCTATTATACATAGAATGGATAAACAATGGTCCTACTGTATAGCACAGAGAACTATATTCAATATCCTGTGATAAACCAAAATGGAAAAGAATATAAAAAAGAATGTATGTATATGTATAACTGAATCACTTTTGCTGTACAGAGGTAATTAACACAACATTGTAAATCAACTATATTTCAATTAAAAAAACCCCCACATATACAAACATACATGCACATTAAAAAATGTATCTCACAGAGGAAAAGAAATTCTAATTTGACTGTGTGAGGAGGTGGCGGGGGGAGATACTGTGAGTGAACTCTGTCTTCATGTATCAGAGCAAGAAATTCTGTCTCAACATGACAAAACAAGGCTGGCAGCGTCTTCCCACTCATCATTTTGTGAGACGTCTATATTCATGTAGTACATTTAATACTGTTGAATTTTTTTAAGCCTTTTAAGATTTTTTTGATATAAATCAAAATAATGAAAAGGCCTTCCCCATTGTATAGTTATAAAGGAATCCTTCCGTGTTTTTTTCTAGCACTCTCCTGATTTTTTTTCACACACATGATTTCATATAATCCCATAATAACCCTTTTTTCCCTAACTTTTTCTTTGCCTACCTCCAACCCTCTCCCCTCTGGTAACCACTAGTTTGTTCTCTATATCTGTGAGTCTGCTTCTTTTCTGTTTTATTGACTAATTTGTTGTATTTTTGAGATTCCACATATAAGTGAAAGCATACAGTATTTGTCTTTCTCCGTCTGACTTATTTCACTTAGCATAACACCCTCCAAGTCCATCCATGTTGCTGCAAATGACATTATGTCGTTCTTTTTTATGGCTGAGCAATATTCCACTCTATATATGTACCCACATCTTCTTTATCCATTTGTCTAACAATGGACTCTTAGGTTGCTTCCATATCTTGGCTATTGTAAATAATGTTGCAGTGAACATTGGGGTGCATGCATCTTTCTGAATTAGTGTTTTTGTTTTTTCAGATATATACCCAGGAGTGGAATTGCTGGGTCATATGGTAGTTCTATTTTTAGTTTTTTGAGAAACCTCCATACTGTTTTCCACAGTGGCTGCACCAGTTAACATTCTCACCAATGGTGCCCAAGGGTTCCCTTTTCTCCACATCCTCACCAACATCTGTTATTTGTGTTATTTTTGATGATGGCCGTTCTGACAGGTGTGAGGTGATACCTCATGGTGGTTTTGATTTGCATTTCCCTGATGATTAGTGATGTTGGGCATCTTTTCATGTGCCTGTTGGCCATCTGTATGTCTTCTTTGGAACAATGTCTATTCAGCTCTTCTGCCCAGCTTTTAATTGGGTTGTTTGTTTTTTTGGTATTGAGCTGTTTATATATGTTGGATGATTTTTTTTCTTTTCTTATTTGAATTTTTGATCCATTTGTAGTTTATTCTGGCACATGCAGTGAGTGGCCCATTGGTTGGCCATCCTCTCCTGGCTGATTTGAGATGCCCTCTTTCCTGTACTGAAGTCCCACGTGTACCCTGAGTCTATCTGGACCTTCTGTAACCATGGCTTAGCCCAATCTATTTCCTTTCTGGTCCCACACTGTTTTAATAACTGATGCTTTATAATATGTTTTAATATCCACCAGGAGAATCCCTCTCTTTGTTCCTCTACTTTTTCAGGGTTTTCCTGGCTATCTTATTTATTTTTCCACATGAATTTTAGCATCACTTTATCTAGTCAAAGGAACAGAAGCTGTTTGTATTTTCATTGGCATCAAGGTAACTTTATAAATTAGCTTAGGGGACATTGGCCTCTAGAACTTGTCTTCCCAATTGTCTTCTTTTGTGTTCTCCAGCAGTTAAAAAAATTTCTTTTTCATATAGATCTTTAAAATTTTTATCATGCTCATTTCTAGTATTTTATCTTTTTACAAAAAGTAACTGATAATCAGACTTTTTTCTTCCAATACAGCTTTGGTTGTGTGTGTGTGTGTGTGTATGTGTGTGTGTGTGTGTGTGTGTGTGTGAAAGCTTTTGATTTTTTAATGGCCTGTCCCCTTGCTCTTTTTTTTAAAATTGCTTGTAATAGCTTTTTAATGAATCATTTGGGGTTTTCCAGGAATAAAAGCATATTATCTGTAAATAGTAAGACTTTGTCTCCTTTTCAATTTTTATACTTCTAGTTTCTTTTCTAATTGTATTTGCCAGTAATTCTGGAACAAATACATAGTAGTGGAGGTAATGCTTGTTGCCTACTTCAGTGGGAATACATTTTGAGTTTCCCTGTTAAGCCTGAGGCTGGCTAAAATGGATATATTTTGTCATATTAGGGACACTTCCATCTATTTTTATTTTATTGAGTTTTGTCAAATGCTTTTCCAACTATGGAAACAATTATTTAATTTTCTCACAGGTCGATTAACATGATCGAGTAAGTATATTAACACATTTCCTAGTATTGTCCTAGGCTTGGTCTTAATGTAGTATTTTTTAAATGTACTTCTAAATTCTGTTTGTTCCTATTTTATTTTGGATTTTCCCCATGGTATTTATAAGAGATATTTATCTAAAGCTGTCATCAAGTTTTGGAATCAATGTTATGCTCGCTTCGTGAAAATAATTGGAAAGTTTTCCCTCTTGTTCTCTTCTTGAGAGAGTAATTTTTTGGTTTTTTTTTTGTGGTACACGGGCCCCTCACTGTCGTGGCCTCTCCCCTTGAGGAGCACAGGCTCCGGACGCGCAGGCTCAGTGGCCATGGCTCACGGGCCCAGCCACTCTGTTGCATGTGGGATCTTCCCGGACCGGGGCACGAACCCGTGTCCTGCATTGGCAAGCAGACTCTCAACCACTGCACCACCAGGGAAGCCCCTCTTGAGAGAGTTTTAAACAGCATTGGAATGAAAGGTTCAGGAGTGTTTCCCTGTGAAAGTATATGGGCTTGACCCTTTTTCGGGGGGAGGGGAGGTGTTTACAAATTTGCTTTAAAGAAGAATTCCATAGTGAATATCCTTTTATATCTACCTTTGTACACCTATATATGCTTTTAGGTTAGATTAATTCCTAGATGTGTAATTGCCATCAAAGAGTATCGAGTTCAAGGTTTGATCAGAAGGTCCACGTAGTCCCCACCTGGACCAATTTATGCTCCCACCAACAAGTGATACTGGTGCTGTCAATGTTGCTCATCTTTGCCAATTTGATAGAAACAAAAACAAAAGCAAAAGCCCTTATCTTATTTCAATTTCCACTGGTTTAACTAATAGTGAGGTTGGACACTTTTCATATTTGTGCTGGTAATTGGATGGCTTTTTCTGTGAATTGCTTGCTCATATCTTTTCTACATTTCCCAATAGACTTACCTGCTTTTTCTCATTGATTTTTTTTTTTTTTTTCCGGCACGCGGGCCTCTCACTATTGTGGCCTCTCCCATTGTGGAGCACAGGCTCTGGATGCGCAGGCTCAGCGGCCATGGCTCACGGGCCCAGCCGCTCCGTGGCATGTGGGATCTTCCCAGACCGGGGCACGAACCCATGTCCCCTGCATCGGCAGGTGGACTCTCAACCACTGTGCCACCAGGGAAGCCCTCTCATTGATTTTTAAGAGCTCTTTATATATTAGGGATCCTTAACTCTCCCAGGGCTTATGTTATCCTAGGTCAGCCATCAGTCTTCCTGGTGAATGGACTTTGTTATAGAAACTGTGTAGTGGCTCTAAAACATCTAAGTTAACTCTCCTGGGCAGAGGCCAGAGTGCGGGTGATTCAGCCTTGGGTCATGCAGAGAAAGTGAACTTGTTGATTGAACATCCAGAACTAACTTGAGGAACTTGACTCAACTCTTCTGTGTCCAGTTCCAATAAGCTCTTACAGGACTGGAAAAAAATCTAAAAAAAATACACAAAAACAGCAGCTGCTAGAGAACTCCCTTTGATCGGAAACATACCACAGATACACGTAATCCTGGTCATCAAAATTCACTTCCTGAATACGGTCTGAGGAAGCATGGGTCTGTCCCTGGTTCATTACTCCAAGAAGGGGAAGGAGCCATTGACAAGGTTTGAAAGTCAAAATTCAGCAGGTTTTCTATTGAGCTCTGTTTACTGATGCCCTGTAGGTTTTCTGGAGGAAAACATAAACACATGATTAAGATGCAAAAGAATGTTCATGACATTGCCTGTTGGCTTTCTCCCCAGGGTGTGGCCAGGAATCATAACGGGTGCCAACTCCTGGATGATAACCACCAGGGGTGGGGTGGATGGTGAACCATCTGATGTGGGATCGGCCATGAAGAGTTTGGTGTGGTTTGCAAACAGCTTTTAAGACAAAGCAAACCATAGGGGCACCGCTGTTGCAGACCCATCTCTTTGGAAGCTACATCTTTTACCCCAGACTTTGGTCCCGGCGGGAAGGAGTGTAATGATGAGTCAAAGGGAAGTGTCAGGTACCACGATACGGGTACAGCGTGGTTCTGCTCTCGAGGACAGGTGCTCCTTTGTTCTCCGGACATCGACCCTGGGTGGGGCACGTCTGTGACTCCAGAGGACAAAGGTGATGAGGATAATGGTTCAATCACTGTGACAACAAAAAGCAGACATTCGTTTTCTGTTATGGGCTCTGTGGGGAGGCTCGTGACAAACACTCTCCTGTGGTCCCAAGAGCAAAGCAGGTGTTGTGGTTGGTCACTCCACTTTGGATAAGGAACGTGGGGTGAAGAGGGCGAGTGACCTTCCCAGGGCTGTGTGTCCAGGAGGCCTGAGCCCAAACCCGTGTTCTCTGCCACGCACCTCCCAGGACAGCCCATGGGCACGTCCTCCAAAGTCTCAGGGCTGTGATGCTGTGAGGACATGAGGTGACGGCTTAGGGCACCTGCCAGGACAGAGAACGGACCCTGGTGTGGCCCAGAGACACTGACTGGGCCTGTTGGGGGGTGTCAGGGAAGACCATGGGTCCTGAGGGATGATCTGGATTTTGCCAGAAAGAGGAGAAGGAGGGAGGAAGGAAGGAGGGCCTTCCAGGTGGATGGGCCAGCCTGTGGGATGGAGCAGAGCCATTGAAAGGACAAATGATATCCAGGGATAGGGAGGAGGCTTGTGGGTATAATGAAGCTGGCCTCAGTGGGGAGCCTGCAGAGGCTGGGGGGCCATGCCTCGGAGGGTCTCCCAGGGCTACCCTATAGAGTCTGACCTCAGTGCCCAGCAGTGGGAAACACTGTAGTTTCTTAAGTGGGGAGAGGCTTGATTAGATTCATGTGTTAGAAAGCCTGTGATGACAGCCTCCAGGAAGGAAAAGGGGGGTCGTCAATGTCCTCCATGTAACCCACGACCTGGCACCCCATTTGGAAAAGTCTGGGCTGGGAGAGTTACTGGTGCAACGGGGTACACGTCTGTTGAACAAATAAGGCTTAGTGGCAGCATTGTCACAAAGGTGTAGATGTGTGGGCTGGCACCAGCCCTAGTGTGTGGTGATAACCAATGTCAGCTTTCAGAGAGCTGGGTAGCTGAGCTTCCCTCAATAAAGAATGCTATTGAGCATCTCATCTGTCTCAGGACATTGGACTTTTGATATAGGAACATTATTTTTAAGGCTAAAAACCGATGTCATGATTATCAGAGTATTTGCTGGGTCCATCACCCTGATTGCTGCAAGGGAAGTTTCACCACTATGAGGCTGAGAGAGCAAATGTTATATGTGTCTAGATAAAGTTATCTGTCTTAAGCTTTGGTTAATGGTTCATTCCTGCCTCGTTCAACATCATCATTTTATATTTATATGTTTATGTTGAAATTTCAAGACACTCAATGTATGCCTCAGAAGAACCAAACTTCACATAGGACATGATGGCATGAGTTGGTGGGAGATGAGCTAGGTAGCTGGTGCAGATAGTTGGAAACCAGAGATAATTCTCTTCTAAGTTCTAGTAAGATGCCTCCAAAGACACTGAAAACATGAAAATGTGTGATGCCACAGAAAGCAGAGAGAGGAAGACTCATGCCAAAACTGGAGAAGAACTGACAAAAATCCAACCCTGCAGAGCAGAGAATGATGTCCTGGGCAAAGAACTGCCAAAGAAACTGGGAGTCAGATTGGGAATTGAGCACTTCATTTGCTCTCCTGTTGGGATCTCGGAAAGGGAATCCAACCAGCATGACTAATTTGCCCATACATTTACAAACATAGCACCTGAACAAATCTTGCCTTGTTCAGAGTTTTAAAAAGCAAGCAAACAGACAAGCCAAAAAGAACAAACTCACCTACATGGGACAAAGCAGGAGAAATGGGACAGTATCCAGAGGATGAAGTATCCTGAAAATGATGCGCTACAGAATCCAGAAGAAAAAAAAAGCCAAGAAACAGATCAACATTGACAAAGCAGTAAGAGAAAAGAAAATGGTTGTATATCAGATTGAACACTATAAAACCCTATAAAATTCCCATATCTGATTATAGGCAATTACACAGTGTTCAACTTAGTATGTATTGTGTATACCGAGACAGAAACAAAATAAATGACAAGAAACTTGTGCACTCAATCATAGAATGTGGTGACAGAAATAGGACTGAATATCTTGACTATAATAATAAGTGTAAATGTAATAGATTCTCTTATTAAGAAGAGTCTAAAATTGGATAAAATAATTCAAATATATGCTATTTCTGGGTGATGCACTTAAAAATAGTTTTCAAAAGGTGGAAGGAAAACGTACAGGTGAATATATACTAAATAAGTGCAAATAAATAAAGAAAGCTGGGGTCACAACAATAAAATTGGCTCAAGTAAAATTCAACAGCAAAAGCGTAAGCAGATCAAAAAGATAATTTTATTTTGATAAATGGTATAACTCACAATAAAGACATACTGACTTGACCCTTTTGGTGATAGATAACTATTCTCCAAAATATATAATGCAAAAATTGTTAGAAATATAAGGAGAAAAGGACAGAAGTCCACCAAGGTCCACCATCTTTTTGCATATTTTGAATCCTCCCAAAAGTCTAAAAGGCAAAACTTCTTCATAAACCTGAGACCATATGGGCAGCCAAACTGGACCTGAACTCACTTGAGGTTATGTACAGTTTTATCTCACTCACTGTGAATATTTGTGTATTTCGCCGAAGGAATATTATTGGAGCCAATCTCTCAGGGTTTTGGATAAAATACCATGTATTATCTTTTTAAAACTAAAAAATTCTGAATTCTGAATCCTAGCCTACTCCAGTGGACTTGGATAAATGTTTATGGACCTATAGTAAGGAAATCTATGAAATAGGCAAAACATAGAGGCAAAATATAATTACAAATTATAATTAATTACAAAATATAATTACAAATAATAAACATTTTTAGATATGTATGTCTGAGTATACATACGTATACATAAAATACAAATAGAGAAAAAACATTTTCTGGCTCTTATGTCATGTTTACGTAAATCATATGCTGTGATTACAAAGCAATAAAATCGGAAATTTATAAATCCACATGATTTTTTAAAAGACTCTTCTAAATTAGGTCAAAGCAGAAGTTAAAATTGAAATTACAGCCATACTGACATTTATGGGATGTGGTCAAGGTTGCTTTTAGAGACAGATGAAATGCTTTCATTGGTAAGGTATAAAAAGGAGAAAAAATAAGAATGAGAACGGGTTGTAGCCACAGAGATGGTGATCATCCACACAATTACGGAGAGGGCTATGTGAGCCTCGCTGCTAATAAATCACTCCTGTTTCCTGGAGATTATGATGTGTCTGCTACTGCCTAGAAAAACGCAAACGGCATAATGATTGAATTAAGATATGGCTTACGGGCTTCCCTGATGGCGCAGTGGTTGAGACTCCGCCTGCCGATGCGGGGGACGTGGGTTCGTGCCCCGGTCCGGGAGGATCCCACATGCCGCGGAGCGGCTGGGCCCGTGAGCCATGGCCGCTGAGCCTGCGCGTCCGGAGCCTGCGCTCAGCAACGGGAGAGGCCATAACAGTAAGAGGCCCGCGTACCGCAAAAAAAAAAAAAAAAAAAAAAAAAAAGAAGTGGTTGACAACCTGAAAAGACCAGCACCCACAGGAGAAATTGCAAAGTTATCAAGGTCTTCCAAAAAGGTTTTGTTTCTTCAAACCCTCAGTGGTCATCCCTATCCAATTTAGACTATTCTTACTAGTTAAAAAAAGGATGAAAAGTCTTCCTATTTACACAAAACAAAACTACCAACAAACCTAAATTCTCAACAAAGATTCAGAAATTCATAAAGTAAGATTCCAAATAAAAATAATGGCAAATTTAGTCCAGCTGAACTTTTAAAAGCATATAGCCTAGCCAGGCAGGTTTATTCAAAGAAGGAAGAAGAGCTCAGTCAGTATTTGAAAACCTGCTAACATAGTTCTCCACATTAATGAGTCAAAAGCAAGAAAAATCGCTATAATCATCTGGATAATTTCCAGCACCCACCTTTATACTCAATGATTAAGCACTAGACACATTTCCACTTAAGTCCGGGACAGAGCAGAATGCTCATTATCGCTGCTATTCTTCAATATTTTTCCAAAGGTCCCTGCAGGAGTGTAGTTCTCAAGAATAAGATAAAACATAAGATAAAATACACCTACTTTGTATAATCCAATTGTCTACCTACAAATCCTAAAATATTCATGATAAATGAATGCAGGAGAATTTGGAAGGTGGCTGGTTAGAAACTAATTATACAAAAATCAATAGCTGTCTTACATATGGGCAGTAGCCAGGTAGGAAATATAAAGCCAAGTAAAGAATTTATTCACAATAGCAACTCAATTTATGAAAGCTCTAGTAATACATTAAACAAGGAATGTGCAGGAAGAGCACTATAAATGAAGAAAACTATAGAACTTCACTGAGGGAAATAAGATTTGAGTAACAGAAACCACTTTTCTATTAATAGATAGAATGCCTGTCACTTTAAAGACGCCAGTTCTCCCCGCAAATAATCTACGTATTTAACACAATTCAAATAATTTGCCCCTAGGATATTTGGAAGGAGCTGACAAAGAGAATTTAAAAGTCATCTAGAAGAATAAATGTTCAAGAAAAGTGAAGAAAATATCCATGAAAGCACAGTACAGATGTAGGAATGGTACATGATACAGTATAGGAAGAGACTTACAAATTGATGGAATGGAACAGGAAATTCAGTAACAGGCCTAAAGGATGTAGAATATAGTTTGTATTTAAATCAATAGAGCGTGGATGGAAAAAATATAAACTTAGACCCATACTCATACCCTACACCAAAATAAATTCCAGATGACCGAAAATCACTGAGTGAAAAAACAAAAGGAACAAAAATTCAAACCAGGAAAACTGTACAGGAAAATGTTCGGTGAATAAGTTAGGGCATCTTGCAGTGAGACCACCTTTCCTAACTGACAGTATAAAGACACTTAAAACTGTGTCTGGCCCTTGATAGAGAGATGTGTAGTTATTTTTCCTATCATCTCAGCTCCAAGTTTCACCATCTGTTCTCCTAATCTAGCCTGTGGTAGCTTTCATGTCTAGGGGGGTTTAGAGCATGTATTTGTGTAACAATTACGGCTCGCTCCCCTGCTGACTGTGAGCCTCACAAAGGCAGGGCAGCCATGAGGTTTCTCCCCGCCCAGCACAGTGGCTGGGATGTAGTAGGTGCTCAACTAAAATTAAGTTTAAAAAAAACTAAAACGTATAGCTTAACTGTATGTGCAGCTTAATCAGAATTAATCACAACCCATCACAGTTCCCAATACAGACATTAAATTAATAAAGCAGTATATATGATCCGACCCCTTTTAAAAACATGTGTGTTCAGAAATAGGCCTGCAATTATAGGCAAGAGCTGGTGATAATGGTGTTATTACTCTTGTCATAGTTTCTAGTTGTTCTAGAGTGAATGTACGTTGGTTTTGTAAGAAGAAACATTGTTTTTAAAAAATTGCCTAAATATATCAACAGTGGAGCCATCAATTTCTGGAAAACATGTGTCTGGGGCAATAAATACCCCAGACACATGTGACCCCTTCTGCATCCATCCTTACTCATCACCAGGCACAGCTTAAGCCAGCTCAGGGTTGTCCTCGCATCTTTCTAGCTTAGTGGGGATCTTTATTGTGCGGTCGGTTGCCTCCCAGAGAAGTAGTGCTTTGGTCTGTTTTCCTGGTGGGGACGGAATTGTTTCGGGGGGGACTTGGTTTTCCCTCTTCTTACCAGGTAACATGGCTGTGCATCTGTCTACTTCACTTTTTCTTTGCAACAACCAGGAAACGGTGGGATTACAGACAGCTGACTTGGTGCCTCGTGGATGAAGGTAGTTATTGTGCATTATCTTTTTAAAAGTAGACATGTCTCTTTCTGCCATCTAAATGCATCTACAGTTAATTCTATGATCTTTGCAATGCCCAACAAATTTTACAGGTTGTCCTCTTTAAGACTTACTCTAAATTCTCTACTTATACTAAAAAAAATAAAAACCCTTTAAAAAGTCATGAAGACAGGGAACATTTTGTAATAAAGTTTGACGTTATTTCATCCAGGTGCTTGTCTGAAACACAGCAGCCCCAAGTGGTTAAACCAACTTGATTTAAGTGTGCCTAAACTAAAGTCTTGTTTTTAATGGAAAGAGAAACAAAAGAGGTGAGTTATGTGTAATTAAGTGAAGCAATGAAACATTGCAAAGGGACATTTGACTGTATCCCTGTGTCATTTGTATTCTCAAAACTTAGACTTGAGTTGTTCAAAATGCTTTAGCTATCTGTGTTAGTTTCCTAGGACTGCTGTAACAAACGACCACAAACGTGGTGGCTTAAACCAACAGAAATGTGGTATCCTCTCACTACTTCTGGAGATGAGAAGTCCGAAATCAAGGTGTTCGTAGGGCCCGGCTCTCTCTGCAGGTCCCAGAGGAGGAGGCTTCTTTGTCTCTTGCAGCTTCTGGTGGTTGCTGGCAGCCCTTGGTGTTCTTGGCTTGAGACCGCACTCCTCCAGCCTCTGCCTCTGTCTTCACACGGCTTTCTCCCTGTGTGTCACACTTTTCTCCTCTTATAAAGACACGAGTCCTTGAATTGGGGCCCCCCCCTTACTCCACTCTGGCCTTATCTTAACTAATTCCATCTGCAAAGACCCTACTTCCAAGTAAGGTCATACCCACGGGTACCAGGGGTTAGGACTTCGCCACACCTTTTTGGGGACACGAAACCCACAGCTCCATCTCAACAGCAAAGAGCTTATTTGCTTACTTTTTCACATCTGGTAAGTTTGGCTGCTATTGTGTGGATGGCATGTAGGTTGTTACTGAAGCCACCACCTTCCTTTGGAGAGGCCTTGATGATAGAAACGGTCTTGTAGGGTCTCCAGCAGCCCTGAGGTCTCATGACCATGTGGATGATCATTCAGTGGCCATGGTCCAGGACAGAGTGATTTAGAGGAGCTATGGGCAGCCCATCCTTCACTGTCCAGGAATAGAAACCCAGGGGAAGCTCAATGGGGCCAGGTCTTCTCTTGGTTAAGGGTGGCCCAATGCCCCATCCCCAAGAGGTCCAGATGTCATACTGGGGTTCGGGGTCAGTGCTGAGAGCACATGTTGTTAATATAATGCCTGGGGGAAGGATGTGGCTTAAGATGCCTGAGCGTCGGGTCTGAGTTGTCTAAGCCTGGTTCACGGCCACTTCTGGTGGTGGCCATTCTATTGAAGACCCATGAGTGACGCAAGTTAATATCCAGGGACGGGAAGGGCAGTCGACGACACTTCCATAGGGCATCTCACACCCTGGGCAGATTTAACATGACATCTACATGATTAGAAAACATTATTAGAAACACCATTAGAACATCATTAGGATATCATTAGAGTCTGCATAATTAGAATATATCAAATATTACTCACTATAAAATAACATGATTCCTTTTTTAAACAAGTATACCAGTCTATCCAACGAAACAAGTCTGCAGTTTCCTTTCCTACCCCACAAGACAGTCGTTACTGAATACGCCTAATGATCCCAAAGAGATGGTGGTGGGCCCCTATTTTCCTGAAGAGAAGATTAAGAAAGAATTACTTTTTTTTTTTCTTTTTGCGGTACGCGGGCCTCTCACTGTTGTGGCCTCTCCCGTTGCGGAGCACAGGCTCCAGACGTGCAGGCTCAGCGGCCATGGCTCACGGGCCCAGCTGCTCCGCGGCATGTGGGATCTTCCCCGACCGGGGCACAAACCCGTGTCCACTGCATCGGCAGGCAGACTCTCAACCATTGCTCCACCATGGAAGCCCAAGAAAGAATTACTTTTTTTTTTTTAACATCTTTATTGGGGTGAAAAAATTACTTTTGATTCGCTTGACTAGACTGACTTTTAGAGATAGAGATGGAATTGCAAAACCCTACTTATTTAATACATTGATCTAGTTGCATGCACACAAGAGCACAATACATATATTTAAAATTACTTATTTTAGAAAACATCTTGATGTAGAAGTATTGCTTGTTTTTTAGTCTCACATCTTATGACATAATTTTCTTACAGCTCCCCTTAGGTTTTCCAGAGTGTGTCCCCTTTCCCTGTCTGGGCTTGTGTGGCACCTGTTGGCCCATCAAGGGGCCAGTCACATACAGGTAGGACGGGTGCTTTCTCATTCCTTCTGTAGGTCCATACTATGAGGCCGCAGTCCCAGGAAGACTTCTAAATCCATGCTATGTGCCCTTGCCCTCCTGTGATGGAATCTTTTATAGGTATGGAAGTCACCGGAGATTGAGGGTATCTCTGCTACTGTATCTCTTTCAGACAGGAGTACAATTGCACAAAATGTCTTACACAACATAGGTATCTGTTTCTATTTCTCATAAAAGAAGTTTGGCGGTAAGCAGTCCACGGCTACTATGGGGCTTCACCAGGAACACTGATCCTTCTTCAGTCCCTCTGCTCTACTGTCCTAGTGTACGGTTTCCATCCTCAAAGATACCTCATGGTCTAATATAGCTGCTGGAGCTCAGCCATCACATCCAAGTTCTAGGCAGCAGAGAAAAGAAAGGTGGAGGGTAGGAAGAGCACACCTTCCAGCTGAGTCAGTTGCCTTTAAAGAGTATCCCTGGAATCCCACCCAGCGCTTCTTAGTCATTCTTACTAAAGAATTAATAAGCAACAGAACCTGGCAGATGACTGATATCTTTGTCCAAGTATCTTCTTCAGACAGTGCTTCTTTGCTAAAAAAAAAAAAAGAAAAAAAATCAAATTAATAATTGACTCTCACCAAAGAAGTTATGCAAATGACAAGTAAACATATGAAAAGATGCTCCATATCACATGTCATCAGAAACATGCAGATTAAATCTTCAATGAGGTATCACTACACACCAATGAGAACGGCCAAAATCTAAGACATTGACATCACCAAGTGCTGGGGAGTATGTGGAATAAATAATGACAGGAACTGCTGTCGTTCATTGCTGGTGGGGATGTGAAATGGTACAGCCACTTGGTAGACAGTTTGGCAGTTTCTTGCAAAATGGAACATACTGTCACCATATGATCCCATAGTCGTGACCTTGGTATCTACCCAGAGGAGTACTTATGTGTACACAAAATCCTGCACAGAAATGCTTATAGCAACTTAATGCATAATGGCCAAAACTTGGATGGATAAATAAACCGTGGTTCATCCAGACAATGGACTCTTATTCAGCGCTGAAAAGAAATGAGCTCTCAAACCGCGAAGAGACATGGGGGAAACAAATGTGTATCGCTAAGGGAAAGAACCCACCTGAAAAGGCTCCGTACTGGACGATCCCAAGTCTAGGACATTCTGGAAAAACTATGCAGACGATCAAAATTCCAGCAGTTGCCAGAGGTTAATGAAAAGGGAGGGGTGAGCAGGCAGAGCACCGAGGAGTTTTAGGGCAGTGAAACTACTCTGTATGAGATTATAATGATGGATATGTGTCATTATACATTTGTCCAAACACATAGAATGTGTAACACTGAGAGTGAACCCTAAGGTGAGCTATGGACTTGTCTTAATAATAATGGATCAGGCTTCCCTGGTGGCGCAGTAGTTGAGAGTCCGCCTGCCAATGCAGGGGACGCGGGTTCGTGCCCCGGTCCGGGAAGATCCCACATGCCGCGGAGCAGCTGGACCCGTGAGCCATGGCCACTGAGCCTGCGCGTCCGGAGCCTGTGCTCCACAACGGGAGAGGCCACGGCAGTGAGAGGCCCGCGTACCACCAAAAAAAATAATAAAATAAAAAAAAATAATGGATCAATATTGACTCATCAGGGTTAATAAATGTGTCCCACTAATGGGAGGTGTTAATAAAGGGGAAACTGGAGGGGGTGGGGATGAGGGAATGCATGGGAACTTTCTGTACCTCCCGCCCAATTTTCTTCTAAACCTAAAACTGCTCAAAACTAAAGTCTGTTAATTATAAAAGAAATCACTGAGCGACAGGCCCGCAATGTGAGAGATTTGGTAAGGACCACGGCATAAAGTTGAGTCTCTGTTTCCAGAAGGAGGATTCTGGGGAAAAGACTCAGCCTTATCTCGGAGGGTACAGAGTATTTGGGACCCTCTGGAGGTGGCTGCTGCTCTGAGGACAGATCCGAAGAGGGCCGTCAGCTCTCATGCAGAGCTGGGCTATCAGCCTGGGTGGCTTGATAACTTGTCATCAATAACAACGGGTGATAATAGTCACGGAATGACTTTCTAGCAACCCTAAACAATTTTAAAAGAGAAGTTCCCGAGCCGTTCTGAGCCAAGTTTGGCGTCGGGACACCCCGAAGGGACCTCTTTGCAGGGGAGTTTTGGCGAAGGTGACCCAGGGGTGGGTCACTCCTGCAGCTCCGCGGCCACCACCTTCTGAGACTGTCCTGAAGTGGGAGGATGGGCTGGGGTCTGCTTTGCAAGCAGAGGTTGGATTTAGGCTGCTCCCAGCTCAGTCTCTCCCCAAATGAATTCCTCTTGAAACCAACGGTGAGCCAGCTGGGGTGGGCAGCAGGTCCCGGTGGGGGACAGCTTAGGGCACCCCGATCTGCCACAGGGCTGTCTGACAACCACTGTCAGAGACCCACTCAGCCTGGCATCTGAGACTTCCCCCCGCATCCTCCGGAGCGTGGGGACCAGCAGAGCCAAGCTCGGAGTGCCCAGGCTGCCTGAAACCAGCCCAGGATGGGCTGGACAGTGTGTAGCTGGAGGGTCTCTGGAGACTTTGTGCCCACCCCCTCCTTTCCTGACCAGGAAACCAAGGCCGGGATGGGCCTGCCTCACCCGGGTCACTGGCCAGCCCATCCTCCTGGTGGCCTCTGGCCTCTCAGTCCCCACAGCTGGTCTGGGGCCGCCCGCTGAGGTGAAGCAGTGATCTCTTCCACCTCCCCGAATACCTAACACCCAGGACAAGTGACCCTGTGGCCACATGACTCAGCATCTCCCGCCTGCTAATGCCCTGGGCGTTCTCATACGTTCCTTCCTTCTCCGCACAGCCTCTGGCCTAAGAACCCTTGGGGCGATGCCGGAGTCCATCCTCGGACCTCAGAGAGCTTCGGGCAGTGAGGGAAGTGCCCTGGAGAAGGAACAGGCTGGAGGAGGGCCTCGGAGCTCAGTGGGTGTGGGAAGAGAGACAGAGAGACACGAGAGGGAGAGACAGAGAGAGACAGAGAGACTGAAAGAAGAGAGAGCTCTTGGGACTTCAGAAAAGAAAGGACTGAACCCCAGTTCCCACCAGGCGCTTCCAGTGTCCCCACCTCCAGCTCCTGGGCAGGGCGGGGCGGATATAGACAGATGTAAGTTCTGTCCCTGACCTCACATGGCTTTTGATCTGGCTGAGATCAGGTAAAGACACCAGAGCACTGAACATACAATAGCAACCCCTCGAGGAAATGCCCCAGAGGAGCACCGCGAGGGAGCCTGGGGAGCGAAAGGGGCCCCGCTGGGGCTAGCGAAGGAGGCCAAGTCCTTGCCCCTCCATTGGGGACCCTGGGTCTGACCCTCCTGGGCCTCTGAGGCCTCAGTGGTGAGACGCGGAGCTGTTGACCTGGGGGTCAGGGTGGATGCAGGTGGCAAGACTGACTCACACACAGACTGAGGGATGAGCAAATCCAGGGGACCAGGTCGTAGGAGGGAGGGAAGGCGAGCTTCAGCGAAGTGGCAGCAGGGGGCAGGGATGCCTGTGGGTGGTGCTAGGAGGGCTGGGCCCTGAGCTCATGGTCGGTGTGGGTGGAAAGGCAGGTCGGGATGATTCCTCCCTTCTGAATGCACTTGCCCATCGCAGCCTCACGTGGTCACGCAAACTTCGAGGCCTCCTGGGCTGATGGGGAGGAAATCAGGCCCCTGGGACCAGAGCTGGGCCCAGATCAGCTGAGGGCATCCACTCTGCTCAGCAGGAAGCCCCCAGACTCACGTCAATGGGATTTCAGTCTCAATCAGCTAATGCTTTCCGACCGGTTTTCCTAGCTCTTTCCTTCACATTTCCAAGCTATTTTGCCTCTCGCCAAGATCAGCAAAGTCCACGGACCTCATTTCCAGCACCTACGATCTCCCCATGGTGTCCAGAGATCTTCTCAACCCTCACCCCCTGCCCAGGGCTTCTGGGGACCCATCCCGTGAACTCAGCTCCTGAGACCCCCTGACCCGAACAGATGTCGCTGAATTCCAAAGCCGACCGGAAAGGTAAGGATCATTTTTTCCCTTCCCCCCGGTGCAGATGCCAGCACCGGTGCGACCCAGAACTTTGCTGTCTGGCCCTAGTGACAAAGAGCTGGCTTATGGCCTGGTGAGGACAAAGTATCCGCAGAGGAAAACACGCAACACAAACCGCTGTGTGATGGCAGAGCCTCCCTGGAACAGCTCCGGGCCCAAAGCGAGAGAAAGGTGGCATTCACGGCCAAGGCCCCTCTTAGTTGGAGGCCGTTGAGAACTGTTTACACACCCAGGCACTCTTGTCTGCCTTTAGAATTAAGTGATCTTTCTCCACAAGAGGGTGGAGCCCACAAAAGCCTCAGGGGTGGGCCCCACCTTGGGGCTAGAAATCAGAAGAATTAGGAAAGAGTCGAAGCCGGGTTCCGACGGTTGGGGTCTCCCGGATCCCGGGTCACCCCCTGAAAGCCGCAGGGGTGACGAATGTCCAATTCTGTTAGAACAATTAGGCTGCAGAGCAGATTGAACAATCGATGTGCTCACGTCATGCCCTGGTGTTTCACTGGCCTTGAGCTCAAACACAAACTCCAAGGCACTGCGTGACCTGGGCTTTCAACCTCCCGCTCTGGCCCCGCCCCTACCCCTGAACTCCAGCGCCAGCAAATTTCCGGTCCTTGAATGAGTAAGACCTCTTTGCTTCCCTGCCTTTACTTATGCCAGGTGCTCTCTCGTGCTCCCTTCGCGACTGGACCGAGTCCTGCTTTCAGAGAATCCCCTCAGCTGCTGCTTTCTCCAGGAAGCTCGTTCTGACCCACCTCGGGCAGGGTCTGGGAGGCCCTCAGACGGAGGCATTCCAGTGTCTCCCCGATTGGACTTCCCACATAGTCCTGTGGCTGTCCTTACTTCTCGGTCTTGCCCACGTGACCTGATTGCAGTGGAGCAGAGAGCCAGACACCTTGGGTGTGGCTGACCTATTCTGAGCCCTTTTTGAGACGGTTCATGTCATCAGAGACCCTAGAAGTTTGCTGGTATGGACATTGCCACTTTTTCTGTGGCCCCTGGGCTGATGCCACATGCACGTACACACACACACACACACACACACACACACACACGCACGCTGTGTAGTTTCAGGAGGATGGGCCTCCAGGCCACGCACTGGGGAAGAGAGAGCAGCAAGTGTGAGGGCCCTGAGGCACCTGGGTCCCGGCCTGGCAGCTGGGTCCCAGCCTGGCATCTCGGGGTGGGGGGTGGTGGTGGTGGAGGGAGCTGGGCCTGGCCAGCAGGGAGGCAGTTGGAAAACAGGCGGGACTCAGGTGGGACAAGCTGGTCAAGGGCCCCAGACTTGGAGGATGTGGGGACGTGTGTGGGGCTATGGCAGACACTGGGTGCCCTGCCCAGGTCCCCTTTAAGGGTAGGGACACCCACTCCCAGGTGCTGCGAATCTTGCTGCCAGTGCCTCGAGGCTGTCCCTTCCCCTGATGCTGCTGGGAGCCATCTCGCCCAGGAAGTCATGTGGCCCCCCCATCAAGGAGCAGCCCGTGCTGATGACCGACTGATGGGGTGGTCCAGAAGGCGGGCCCCAGCTTCAGAAAGAGAGAGCTCGGCCATGTGGTGGCTGCCAAGTGTCCCTGGGCACCAGGCCAGGGCTAGACTGGCTGAAACCACCTTCCCGCTGACCCCTTCCCCGTCCTCCCTGGCTCCCCTCCCTCCATCCCAGGCTTCTCGCTCAACAAACCACCTGTACCAGAATCCCTGCCTCAGGCTCCACGTCCAGAGAGCCTGCCTCACAGAGGTCACACGTACCTTGTGCTGCCAGGAGGGCTCAGCTGATGGAACCCCACAATGCTTCAACCAGCCCACCACCAACCTCCTACCTGGATGGTCCACCAGGACATGGAGCCTGTTCTCAAGGGCAGCCAGACTGTGGCATTTAAAAAAGAGTGGTTTCACCAACAGGGAACAACCTGCATTAGCTATGGAAATGTGCGTCCACACAGATGAACATGATACTAAGGGAAAGAAGCCAGTCGCAAGAGACCATATGTCCTGTGATTCTATTCATATGAAATGTACAGAAAATATAAATCTATAGAAACAGAGAGTAGGTTGGCTGGGGCAGGTATTGGGGGAGGAGTATGAAGGGAATTAACAGGAACTGGGCATGGGGAATCTTGTTGGGACAATGGAAATGCTCTAAAGCTGATTTATGGTGATGGTTGCACAACTGGGTAAATTTTCTAAAAATCACTGAATTGTACACTTGAAATCAGTGAATTGTGTTATATATAGTATGTATATATATATATATATATATATATATATGATACATCCCAATAAAGTTGTTTACACCCTCCCCAATGGATGTAGGATTTTCTAGATGTGAATCTTTGGACAAGAACACCAACATCCCTGTATTTTAATTGTCTTCAGTAAGAGGCAGGTAAAATCCCTGGCATCGAATATCTGGTTTGCAAAAGCGTTATGAGGTTTGGGGAATTAAATATGCGAAATAAAAGGTCCTCATTATTTGTTGCTTCTTTGGCTCAGGCCCATGGCTCCCGCTCCAGACACAAGCACGAGGTTGTACGCATCACCAGTGAGGACAGATCCTGGTGAAAACATGTTTTTTTTAATAAATAAAAAAGATGGTCACACTCAGAAATTACTTCTCTAGAGCAGTGTTCCTTGGACCACCAGTATCAAAATCATAATATGGGGCTTCCCCAGTGGCGCAGTGGTTGAGAGGCCGCCTGCTGACACAGGGGACACGGGTTCATGCCCCGGTCCGGGAGGATCCCACATGCCGCGGAGCGGCTGGGCCCGTGAGCCATGGCCGCTGAGCCTGCGCGTCCGGAGCCTGTGCTCCGCAACGGGAGAGGCCACAGCAGTGAGAGGCCCGCGTACCGCAAAAAAAAAAAAAAAAAAAAAAAAAAAAAAATCATAATATGAACAGTTTGTTAGAAATTTAGATCCTTCACCCCTACCCACACTCAGCCAGACACAGTGAATTAGAAACTCTGGGGTGGCTCCAGAATCTGCATTTTCGTAGCTCCCCGAGGGTTCTCGGGTCCAGTGGAACCTGAAAGCACTGATTACAGGGATGGAACTCCCGGGTTGCAGAAACCTTTGGCCTTGCTTTGCAAAATAAGCTTGTCTGTAGCTGTGGGAGCTGACTGCGGGAATGACCCTCTACTGGCCACGTGTCCACTGAAAGAGTAAATTCGTTATCCAAAGAACACTCCTACATGGAAAATATCTTGCAAGCCCCCTGCCCGTGTAAGTGGTCAGAAGGGTCTCAGGTCGGACAGTTTGCAGGCACGGACAGATGTTACTTCAGAAGACCCAGGGGGAACTGTCTGCCAGATGCCGGAGAGGGTGGGCTCCAGGGGCCTGGGGCCTCCAGCCAGGCCAGGAGCACTAACCCAGAAGGGAAGGAGGAACGAGGAGGACACATGGTTCCTGTCACCCCGACCCCACAGGCCAAGAGGGATGACAGGTCACCAGTGAGGCAACCCCAAGCTGGGCTCTGGCTAGCACGTAGCAGGCAGCGAATGGGCATCAAAATTGTATGGAAAGCTTGTTACAGACGTGGGTTTCTGCACCTCATGGTAGTTAGATGGTTGCAGTCCTCTGGCCACAAACCGGGTGGCTTCAACCATCAGAAATGGATTCTCTCGCAGTTCTGGAAGCCGGAAGTCCAAACTCAAGGGGTCACAGGGCCGTGCTCCATCTGAGGCTCCAGGGGAGGGTCCTTCCTCGCTTCTTGTGGCTTCTGGTGTTGCCAGCAATCCTTGGCTTGTAGCAGCATCCCTGTGATCTCTGCCTCTGACCTCATGTGCCTGTCTTCCCTCTGTGTGTGTCTGTGCCCAAATTTCCTTCTTCTTATAGGGACACCAGTCACTGGATTTAATGACTACCCTAATCCAGTGTGATCTCATCTTAATTTCTTGCTTGTCCAAGATTCCATTTCAAATCAGGGCACATCACAAGCCCCAGGGATTAGGACTTCAACGTAACTTTTTGGAAACACAATTCAACCACACCCGTCAGGTGGAGTCCAGCAGACCAGGAAGCCAAGGCTCAGCTCGGCCAGGTGGTTCGACGTCGCAGAGCTCACCGACGTCAGGCTGCTGCTCTGCTGCTCTGCATGTCGCCTCCCACTCGGACCTTGGATCGCTCTGGTGGGTTCTCAGTGGAAGCTGGAAAGCTTTACGCTCTTGCACTAGGAGCCTCACAGATGCTGGTGTCAGAAGGCGTCAGCTTTCCCGGGGCTTCTAGAACTTGACGTGAGCATCATGGTTTGTCTGTACACTTAGCTCTCATCCTCTGTCTTTGCATCAGAAATTCCTGCTGAACAAGGGGTTGCCCAGCCCTGCAGGGACCCCAGAAGAGGTTGGGGGTCGCTACCTTCAAGCAGCTTGTGACGACTCCAGAAGAGAAGACAGACCCACAATGCACAGCATCCAGCACCAAACGTTGTGCCGTAGACTACGGATACTGTCCCAGTTCATGAAAGGAGGTCCAGGAGGTTGGTGTGGTCAGGGAAAGCTCCCTGGAGGAGGAGTCCTTGAAGGAAGCACTTGCGGACAGGGAGGCCCGAGAGAAAGGGCCGCCTGATGGGAGAAGACGGGGGGACCTGTCCACCCAGCAGGGTTCCAGAGGGGGAGGCCCGTGGACATCGGTGGGACGTGCGTGCCTTGCTGGGAGTGGGGCATAGAACAGGGGTCCTCAAATACCAGGAGGCGGGGGTCCCCACTCACCCCTCCTCCCTACCCCTCTGGCATCACGGCTGGGTGGTCAGAGAAGAATGCATTGACTGGGTGCTTTTTACACGGCATTTGTTATGGCCAACATTTTATGTTTAATCCTCACACCTCTCTATGGAGAGACCCCATTCCCATTTCTTAGATGAGAAAAGTAAGGTTTGGATTCACTCACGGTGCTGCAGCTGCTCCCGGTCTGCTCCCTGCCAAGCCGTGGATTCCCGCTCTGCGGCAACACTAGGCTCGGTGATCCCGGCAGAGTGACAGCTGCCTGGAGTCCCAGCCCTAGGGTGGCCCACCGTGACCTGCTGTGGAGGCCGACATTGCTTTTGGAAAATGGGAGAATTCTATATGTACTGTTTTGCAGCCTGCATTGCTGTTTTTTTTTTAATTAACGCCCTTTATTTTTTAGGACATGTTTAAAGTTACCAAAAAATTGAACTGATAATACAGAGAGTTCCCATATAACCCCTTTCTGCCCCCTAGATCCCCCATGAGTGTGGTACATTTTTTACAATTAATGAACTAATATTGATAATGATTATTAACTAAAGTCCATAGTTTATGTTAGGGTTCACGTTTTGTGTTGTACATTCTGTGGGTTTTGACAAAGGCATACGGTCATGTGTCCACCATTCCAGGAATGTACAGAATGTCATGATTCCACCATCACCATCTCATACAGAGTAGTTGCAATGCCCTAAAAATCTCCTGTGCTGGTCAATCCTCCCTCCGCCAACCCCTGGTGGCCACAGATCTTTTCACTGTCTTCATAGTTTTGCCTTTCCAGAATGTGGTATAGTTGGAATCATACGTTCACTTAATACACTGTCAACATCTTTCCATGTCAAAAAATATCTATTTGACCAACTTAAATGGATTCATAGTTTTTCACTGGATGGATACATCCCAACAAATTTAACCAGAATTGAAAAGTTTTCTTTTTTTTGTTGTTTTAAACAGACCTTTGATGGAGATCTTGTACATGCACCTTGGCACATTTGTCCGCTGATTTCACAGGGATAAAGTCCTGGACGAGGAAGTTCTAGGTCAAAGGGATGGCGTGCACGTTTTGAAGGCTTTGGATCAACCACCAAGTTGCCTCCTAGGACAATTGGAGGCTCCAGGAGAGAAGCTTGTCCAGGCCCCTCCCCCAGCTTCCGGTGGGTGCCGGCTGTCCTTGGCTCGTAGACGCATCGCTTCAATCTCTGCCTCCGTCTTCACACGGCCTTCCATCCGTGTGTCTCTTCTCCTGATAAGGAAACTTATTGTTAGACTTAGGGTCCACCCAGTTAAGCCAGGATGATCTCATACGAGATCTTTAACTTAATTAATCTGCAAAGACCCTTTTTCCAAATGAGGTCACGTTCACAGCGACCAGGGATTAGGGTGTGGACGTATTGATTTGGAGGCCACCGTTCGACTCACTAGAGGTATTTGTCCAGAGAAGAAAGCAGAGGCTTAGACAGGATACTAAGAGACTTTCCCGAAGACGTGCCTCCCCGTGCCCCGCCCCAGCACATACACCCTCACCACAAACTACCCGGTTGGGGCTCAGGAAACCCTTCTTAGCTGTTCCATCTCCTGACCATTAAGCATCTACTTTATGAAACGCTGAGTTTATTTTCCTTCTCACGTTCTGCTTGTTACTATCTTTACAATGATCTGGGATCCACCGGCCCTTCGAATGATGGAATTGGATTTGTCTAGAATGGTCACCAAACGCTGAATGTTGTGGAGTCCCGATGACTCCGTTGACCCAGGGCTGGCGGTGGGGCCTGCTCGATAAGCCTGTGGGCTCTGTGTGGCCTTGGGCAATGGGCTGCTCTCTTGGAACCTCAGTTTTTTCACCTGTAAAATAGGGATAATAATCTACGTGCCTCGGGAGCTATTGAGGAAATTGAATGACGCAATGTAAGCTGTGTTCTCAGCCCAGTGTCTCCCACGGACTAAAAGCTCAATAACTACTTGCTTTCAATGAAAGTGACATTTTCCGTATTCCCAGACTTATCCTTTCGAATTATTTTTTGAGCCCCCGGCCCTCCTCCCCCTCTCCCAGGCCCTTCCTGCCAGTGCAGGGCAGGTCTTACACACAAACTGCCAGCCTAGAGTCCTCTGTATACCCAGCCCCTTCTCCATTGCTTTTTAACTTCTTTTTTTGCCTTATGCGGGCCTCTCACTGCTGTGGCCTCTCCGGCTGCGGAGCACAGGCTCCGGACGTGCAGGCCCAGCATCCACGGCCCACGGGCCCAGCCGCTCTGTGGCATGCGGGATCCTCCCGGACCGGGGCATGAACCCACGCCCCCTGCATCGGCAGGCGGACTCCCAACCACTGCGCCACCAGGGAAGCCCAACTTCTCTTTTATTCCAAATCCTCATGCCATCGCTGATGTGTCTGGAGGTGGACGCTAAGTAGGACATTCCACTGACTTCTCTCTCTCTGGCCCTCTGGGAGCCATTGAGTGCCGCGTGGTGCGAGGCCGCTCAGCTTCCTTGTCGGTCCCTGCTTTCTTCCCCTTGTAACCGAGCTCATTTGTCAGTGGAGGCCCCATTCTTCGGAGAAATAATGTGATCAGGCCCATGGACCCCAGGCCTTCTGATGTCCAGAGCCCGCTACGCTTGCCAGATGAGGTCAGAGCTAGACAGCGCTCTTAAGGGACACACTGGTGGTCTTACTTTCACCAGGGACTTTCCCAGTGAATCAGACCCCTTGTGGCTCCTAGGGGCCCTGAATGGACCGGGGTGGCTACTGTCTTGGGTCATGATCCGTGAAAGCAGTAGGTCCTGCGAGGAGGGAGACCCTCCCTCGGCCTGACTGGACCCCATGGGCATGTGAAGGTGAAAGGCAAGGGAACCAAAGAGAGAATAGCCCTGACAAAGGGTCCCCTGCCGGCCTACAGCTCCACCACACACCCATTAAATGCCTTTTTCGAAATGGTGTCTCCAGCATCTTTAGGTGGGGCTTTAGGTGGGGCTCCCAAAGAGGTCCAGATGACACGGCTAGACTCCAGTGAACACACCTTCAAGATGGCCTAATCAGAGAAGAAACATCTGGAACATTTGGGTTCCATTTGGGAAACCGGAGCCAAAGGGGAGAAGAAAATCAAAATAAAACAGAGCTCAACATAGAGTTATCACGTGGCCCAGCAATTCCTAAGTGTGTCCCCAAAGGGTCGAACACAGGTGTTCACACAAAAACTTTGCGCACGTTCACAGCAGCATCATTCACCATTGCCCAAAGGTGGAAACAGCCCAGTGCCTGTCGCCATGTGAACGGATAAAACAAAACGTGGTCCATCCATATGGTGGGCTATTCCTCTGCCCTAAAAAAAATGAAGCCCTGACACAGGCTACCATGCAGATGAACCTCAAAATATTCTGCTCAGTGAAAGGAACCAGACTCTGAAAAAACCACAAATCATATGATTCCATCGATATGAAATGTCCAGGATAGGCAAGTCCACGGAGACAGAAAGTGGATTACCAGTTGCCAGGCTGGGGGAGTGGAGATGGGGCGTTTTGGGGGGAGGGTGATGAAAATGTTTTGAAACTAGGAAAAGGTGGTGAATTGTGCGTTTTAAAATGGTTCATTTTACCTTTCCTCAACATAATAAAGGCCATATATGACAAACCCACAGCCAACATCATCCTCAATGGTGAAAAACTGAAAGCATTTCCACTAAGATCAGGAACACGACAAGGTTGCCCACTCTCACCACTTTTATTCAACATAGTTTTGGAAGTTTTAGCCACAGCAATCAGAGAAGAAAAGGAAATAAAAGGAATCCAAATCGGAAAAGAAGAAGTAAAGCTGTCACTGTTTGCAGATGACATGATACTATACATAGAGAATCCTAAAGATGCTACCAGAAAACTACTAGAGCTAATCAATGAATTTGGTAAAGTAGCAGGATACAAAATTAATGCACAGAAATCTCTGGCATTCCTACATACTAGTGATGAAAAATCTGAAAGTGAAATCAAGAAAACACTGCCATTTACCATTGCAACAAAAAGAATAAAATACCTAGGAATAAACCTACCTAGGGAGACAAAAGACCTGTATGCAGAAAATTATAAGACACTGATGAAAGAAATTAAAGACGATACAAATAGATGGAGGGATATACCATGTTCTTGGATTGGAAGAATCAACATTGTGAAAATGACTCTACTACCCAAAGCAATCTACAGATTCAATGCAATCCCTATCAAACTGCCACTGGCATTTTTCACAGAACTAGAACAAAAAATTTCACAATTTGTATGGAAACACAAAAGACCCCGAAGAGCTAAAGCAATCTTGAGAACGAAAAACGGAGCTGGAGGAATCAGGCTCCCTGACTTCAGACCATACTACAAAGCTACAGTAATCAAGACAGTATGGTACTGGCACAAAAACAGAACGATAGATCAATGGAACAGAATAGAAAGCCCAGAGATAAACCCATGCACATATGGACACTTTATCTTTGATAAAGGTGGCAGGAATATACAGTGGAGAAAGGACAGCCTCTTCAATAAGTGCTGCTGGGAAAACTGGACAGCTACATGTAAAAGTATGAGCTTAGATCACTCCCTAACACCATACACAAAAATAAGCTCAAAATGGATTAAAGACCTAAATGTAAGGCCAGAAACTATCAAACTCTTAGAGGAAAACATAGGCAGAACACTCTATGACATAAATCACAGCAAGATCCTTTTTGACCCACCTCCTAGAGCAATGGAAATAAAAACAAAAATAAACAAATGGGACCTAATGAAACTTCAGAGCTTTTGCACAGCAAAGGAAACCATAAACAAGGCTAAAAGACAACCCTCAGAATGGGAGAAAATATTTGCAAATGAAGCAACTGACAAAGGGTTGATCTCCAAAATTTACAAGCAGCTCATGCAGCTCAATAACAAAAAAACAAACAACCCAATCCAAAAATGGGCAGAAGACCTAAATAGACATTTCTCCAAAGAAGATATGCAGACTGCCAACAAACACATGAAAGAATGCCCAACATCATTAATCATTAGAGAAATGCAAATCAAAACTACAATGAGATATCATCTCACACCAGTTAGAATGGCCATCATCAAAAAATCTAGAAACAATAAATGCTGGAGAAGGTGTGGAGAAAAGGGAACCCTCTTGCACTGCTGTTGGGAATGTGAATTGGTTCAGCCACTATGGAGAACAGTATGGAGGTTCCTTAAAAAACTAAAAATAGAACTACCATATGATCCAGCAATCCCACAACTGGGCATATACCCTGAGAAAACCAAAATTCAAAAAGAGGCATGTACCAAAAAGTCCATTGCAGCTCTATTTACAATAGCCCGGAGATGGAAGCAACCTAAGTGCCCATCGTCAGATGAATGGATAAAGAAGATATGGCACATATACACAATGGAATATTACTCAGTGATAAAAAGAAACGAAATTGAGCTATTTGTAATGAGGTGGATAGACCTCGAGTCTGTCATACAGAGTGAAGTAAGTCAGAAAGAGAAAGACAAACACCGTATGCTAACACATATATATGGAATTTAAGGAAAAAAAAATGTTATGAAGAACCTAGGGGTAAGACAGGAATAAAGACACAGACCTACTGGAGAACGGACTTGAGGATATGGGGAGGGGGAGGGGTGAGCTATAAGAGGGCGAGGGAGGGGCATGGACATATATATATACTAACAAACGTAAGGTAGATAGCTAGTGGGAAGCAGCCGCTTGGCACAGGGATATCGGCTCGGTGCTTTGTGACTGCCTGGAGGGGTGGGATAGGGAGGGAGGGAGGGAGGGAGACGCAAGAGGGAAGAGATATGTGAACGTCTGTATATATATAACTGATTCACTTTGTTATAAAGCAGAAACTGACACACCATTGTAGAGCAATTTTACCCCAATAAAGATGTTAAAAAACAAACAAACAAACAAAAAAACTACAAATAGAACTACCATACGACCCAGCAATCCCACTACTGGGCATATACCCTGAGGAAACCATAATTCAAAACAAATAAAAATAAAAAATAAAATAAAATAAAATAAAATGGTTCATTTTATGTTAGATAAATTTCACACACACACACACACACACACACACACACACACACACCCAAAAAAGAAAAAGAAGGACAGCCAGGAAATACAGAAATGCAAAACTTCTTCAGGGGTGCAAGGCTCTGTTCTGCAGTTTTGGGGGGTGTTAAGTCACATCCCTAGGAGGAGTCGTGGGGTGAGCCCTATGGAGCAGGACTTTCTTTCAAGGGGACCCAAAGGAGCTGGCCTGGCCCATCCCAGCTGCAGCTCCAAGGTCCCTTCAGCCGCAGCCCTGGGCTCTTTCTCTAGTGAGTGGTACCCAGGTGACCAAAGGCAGACTCAGGGGCTGCTAAAATGCCCTTCATCTCTCCTTTGTGTGTCCGTCTGGCCCTCCAGAAAAGCCCCCGACTGTTTCCTGCTCAGGTTAATAAATTTTGACCAGACCTCTCAACAGGCTTAAAAATGAAGCTTTAGATATGTTAATGGTGACTCCACTGGCATTTATTAATTTTTTTAACATATATACTTTTAAATTTATTTTTATTTTATTCATTTAGTTTTGGCTGTGTTGGGTCCTAGTTGCTGCACGTGGGCTTTCTCTAGTTGTGGCGAGTGGGGGCTACTTTTCGTTGCGGTGCGCGGGCTTCTTGTTGCACTGGCTCCTCTTGTTGCAGAGCACGGGCTCTAGGCATGCGGGCTTCAGCAGTTGTGGTGAGTGGGCTTCAGTAGATGTGGCTCACGGGCTTAGATGCTCTGAGGCATGTGGGATCTTCTGACCAGGGATAGAACCCGTGTCCCCTGCATTGGCAGGCAGATTCCTATCCACTGTGCCACCAGGAAAGCTCTCTGCTGGCATGTAAATACTTCATCATAGCTGCGAGAACTGAGTCTTCTTTGGTTCAATTTTTCATATCAACAGGCACATTTCCTATTTCTCCTCCTCACTGCCCAACCCAGTTGGGTTTTTTTTTTTCCCCAGTGACCCAGGCTGATCTGAGAGGGGTGCAGGAGGGAGAAAAACCCCAGAGCCATCACTTCCAGGAGGTGGGGTGGCGTGTGGGACAGAGGAGACGTTATTTCTTCAGGTTCATGATCTTTTTGGTGGCACCAAATATCTCACTTTAGAAAACCTTCCTATCAAGTGATCTGTGGATTTGAAGCCTCCCCAAACTGAGATGATGTGACAGACAGACAGATATCGTGGTGGAAGAGGCCAGGGGAGGGGAGGCAGACAGGAAAGTGGATGGAAAGCAGGAAAGAGAGTGGAGGGAAGAAAGGGCTTGGCTTTGGGTTGTCACCTGACAAAGACAGAAAGATGCCCCAATGGCTTTGGCTTCTTACGGCTTGAGAACAAGTTACTCTTCCTAAGATGCAGCCAACGAGGAGGATGTGAAAGGGCAAAGTGAGGGGCTTACCCTGAACCCACAAGACAAAATGGTAATGGTCACACCAATGTTTGGGTGTCTCTATCGACTGGTCAAACCATGCATCCGACCTGGACGACCCTGTAGGAGACAGGTGGTCTGAAGAACCAACACATCAATATGTCCCTAGTTTACTCTTCAGAATTCCCAAGGAATGCCAAGTTACTTGGGAACCAAGCAAATGGGCAAGCTAAAACATAACACAGTTACAGTCATAAGCTTTGTCTCTTTAGTCTTAATAAGAAGAATAGCAAACATCAATAAACCATTTGCTTTATGCCAAACACGCTCCTCAGCATCTTCCATGTATTAATTCAGTCTGCTCCACAGTGCTATGAGTTGGGTGCTTGCATTATGTACATGTTACAGATGGGGAAACTGAGGCACAGCAGGGTTAAGAAACTTGCCTGAAGTTACATGGGACAGCAGTGGAGCTGTGATAAATATGCAAATCAGTGAAAAATATTAATTATGTAACAGTTTCCTAATAATGCCCTAAATAAGCACTAATAATACATGCTGTGGTGGGAGCTGGCATGCAATTAGCCCTTATGATGCCCCAGCACCGTGCGCGGCTGCCTCTCGTTGTGTGTATCACTTAGTGCCTGAGAGATGCTGAGTAAGGTGGGAAACTGAACCACCACACAGAGGAGGCAAGGAGGCCTCGGCACAGGTGAACCTGGAGTCCACATCCGTGGCCCTGCTGCCTGGAATCAGACAGGGAGCTCCCGCAGGCCCCCGCTAAATCCACAAGCTGGTATCACTGGAACTTTGCTTTGTACCTCCTGGTAACAGCGGTCTTCAGTGTGACAGTGTATGGGATCTCACGGTTCTAGAATCCAAGAACTGAGCAGACCTAGCCCCCGGCAAACACAGGGTCAGCCCTTTCTTCTTTTCAATAAGGCAGGAGCCGATTTCTGTGTGCAATCTCAGGCAATCACGACCCCATAGTGGTGAGAAAAGTGGCATTATGAACCCACTTGCAGGGAGTGGAGACTGAGGCTCAGAGAAGCTGAGTGACATGTCCAAGGTCACTGGGCTAGTGAGGGGCAGGCCTGGGGTCTTTGGCTTCTAGTTCAGGGATGCATCCACTCTACCCATCTGGGCTGCAGAGACAGCAGGGTTGGCTTCATGGGTGAGTTATGCTTGAGTCACACAGAAACCTGTGCTCAGAAGGCTTGCACTTGATTTCATTTTGCACTTGGCCCCGCGAGTGATGTAGCTGATCAAGGGAAGGAATTTAGTGATGGGCACCTGGGGACCAGGTCCCTAGTCTCGGCTCTCTGCACAGCCTTTCCTGCTATCTACCTCCGCCTTGGTCTCACCATCTGCAAGAGGAAGGGAACGGGGTGAGGTTAAGATTTTCCAGTGCATATGTCGGGAGCACCGGCTCCTTGGGGCATTGAGACAGGTTTCTCGGAAAAGTGAGCTTGTGAAATGGTGCAACCTCTTCTCTCAGAACAACTCAGGGCAGTTTTGCATATTCAGGCATCTTTGTAGCTTTGCAACAAAAAAGACTGCCTTTAAAAAAAGGGTGCGGGGGGGCTTCCCTGGTGGCGCAGTGGTTGAGAGTCCGCCTGCCGATGCAGGGGACGCGGGTTCGTGCCCCGGTCTGGGAAGATCCCACATGGCACGGAGTGGCGGGGCCCGTGAGCCATGGCTGCTGAGCCGGCGCGTCCGGAGCCTGTGCTCTGCAACGGGAGAGGCCACAGCAGTGAGAGGCCTGCGTACCGCAAAAAAAAAAAAAAAAAAAAAAAAAAAAGGGCACGGGCGCCGGGGCGGGGAGGAGGTATTTGTGTTTTCTAAACATATTAGATCACCCAAGCTTTTGAAAAAGTGGAGTATGCACAGAGGGTCCTTTAGAAAATGCTGGAGCAGCAATCAACTCTCTTCCAGTATTCACCGCCTACGTGCTGCCTGCATTTTACCTTTCCAGGCAGCTGTCACATCACACAGGGAAACTGAGAGGCAGATCTACCAGGAACACATCAATGATGGAGGAACTGGTAGCCCTGGATGACATTCTGGAGGTGGGGAAGTGACGCGAAATGCCCTCCGATCCACCTCCCACTACTCCCTAGTGCCCGGACCCCAAAGAGCATATCTGAAGCAACGTCACTTTGTTAGGAGCTGGCACTCTGGGGGTCCATCCTGCTTACTTTGGGGTGTCAGTAGGTCCCTTGGTCACATTTAGGGTCACTTCTCAGAGCCCACGACCCCTCGGAATGTTGAGGTTGTCTGGTGCAGGGCGGCACTGAGGCGGAGGCAGTGTGACCCATTTGGGTCTGCTGGGTCTTTGAGACGGGATGCTCCATGGGACCCAATTCTTGCACCATTCCCCTGCCTTAGGATTGGGGGCAAACATCTCTCCCCCCGCCACCTTCTTGGGCTGATGGTGCCGCCGGGAACTTGTGAATTTGACTCTGAACTTTCTAGTTGGATTGAAACGGGTTTTGTGAGACCCACTGGGCATTGTTGGCCATTTGGGCATCTTCTTCAGAGAAATGTCTATCTAGATCCTTGGACAATTTGAAAATTAGGTTGTTTTTTATTGTTGAGCTGTGTGAATTCTTTTTTTTTTTTTTAGTGATTAAAGCATTGTATTCAGAGTCAAACAGACCTCAATAAAGTCTGATCATTTTCTTCATATAGCACTGTTTGTTAAGGTAGTTTTTTTTTTTTAACATCTTTACTGGAGTGTAATTGCTTTACAGTGTTGTGTTAGTTTCTGCTGTATAACAGAGTGAATCAGCTATATGCATACGTATATCCCCATATCCCTTCCCTCTTGCGTCTCCCTCCCACCCTCCTTATCCCACCCCTCTAGGTGGTCGCAAAGCACAGAGCTGATCTCCCTGTGCTATGTGGCTGCTTCCCACTAGCTATCTAGTTTACATTTGGTAGTGTATATATGTAAATACTACTCCCTCACTTCGTCCCAGCTTACCCTTCCCTATCCCCGTGTCCTCAAGTCCATTCTCTACATCTGCGTCTTTATTCCTGCCCTGCCCCTAGGTTCATCAGAATCATTTTTTTTTTTTTTTTAAGATTCCATATATATGTGTTAGCATAGGGTATTTGTTTTTCTCTTTCTGACTTACTTCACTCTGTAAGACAGACTCTAGGTCCACCACACTACACCACACTACAAATAACTCAATTTCGTTTCTTTTTATGGCTGAGTAATATTCCATTGTATATATGTGCCACATCTTCTTTATCCATTCATCTGTCAGTGGCACTTAGGTTGCTTCCATGTCCTGGCTATTGTAAATAGTGCTGCAATGAACATTGTGGTACATGACTCTTTTTGAGTTATGGTTTTCTCAGGGTATATGCCCAGTTGTGGGATTGCTGGGTCATATGGTAGTTCTATTTTTAGTTTTTTAAGGAAGCTCCATACTGTTCTCCATAGTGGCTGTATCAATTTCCATTCCCACCAGCAGTGCGAGAGGGTTCCCTTTTCTCCACACCCTCTCCAGCACTTACTGTTTGTAGATTTTTTGATGATGGCCATTCTGACCGGTGTGAGGTGATACCTCATTGTAGTTTTGATTTGCATTTCTTTAATGATTAGTGATGTTGAGCATCCTATCATGTGTTTGTTGGCAATCTGTATGTCTTCTTTGGAGAAATGTCTATTTAGGTCTTCTGCCCATTTTTGGATTGGGTTGTTTGTTTTGTGATATTGAGCTGCATGAGCTGCTTGTATATTTTGGAGATTAATCCTTTGTCAGTTGCTTCATCTGCAAACATTTTCTCCCATTCTATGGGTTGTCTTTTTGTCTTGTTTATGGTTTCCTTTGTTGTGCAAAAGCTTTTAAGTTTCATTAGGTTCCATTTGTTTATTTTTGTTTTTATTTCCATTGCTCTAGGAGGTGGGTCAGAAAAGATCTTGCTGTGATTTATGTCATAGAATGTTCTGCCTATGTTTTCCTCTAAGAGTTTTATAGTGTCTGGCCTTACATTTAGGCCTTGAATCCATTTTTTAAAAAATAATTAATTAATTAATTTTGCCTGTGTTGGGTCTTCGTTTCTGCATGCAGGCTTTCTCTAGTTGTGGCGAGTGGGGGCTACTCTTCGTCGAGGTGTGCGGGCTTCTCATTGTGGTGACTTCTCTTGTTGAGGAGCATGGGCTCTAGGCTTGCGGGCTTCAGTAATTGTGGCAAGTGGCCTCAGTAGTTGTGGCTCATGGGTTCTAGAGTGCAGGCTCAGGAGTTGTGGTGCACGGGCTTAGTTGCTCTGTGGCATGTGGGATCTTCCTGGACCAGGGCTCGAACCCGTGTCCCCTGAATTGGCAGGCAGATTCTTAACCACTGCACCACCAGGGAAGCCCCTTTAATTCATTTTGAGTTTATTTTTGTGTATGGTGTTAGGGAGTGATCTAATTTCATTCTTTTACATGTAGCTGTCCAGTTTTCCCAGCACCACTTATTGAAGAGGCTGTCTTTTCTCCACTGTATATTCCTGCCTCCTTTATCAAAGATAAGGTGACCATATGTGCGTGGGTTTATCTCTGGGCTTTCTATCCTGTTCCATTGAGCTATCGTTCTGTTTTTGTCCCAGTACCATACTGTCTTGATTACTGTAGCTTTGTAGTATAGTCTGAAGTCCAGGGAGCCTGATTCCTCCAGCTCTGTTTTTCTTTCTCAAGATTGTTTTGGTTATTCGGGGTCTTTTGTGTTTCCATACAAATTGTGAAATTTTTTGTTCTAGTTCTGTGAAAAGTGTCATTGGTAGTTTGATAGGGATTGCATTGAATTTGTAGATTGCTTTGGGTAGTAGAGTCATTTTCACAATGTTGATTCTTCCAATCCAAGAACATGGTATATCTCTCCATCTATTTGTATCATCTTTAATTTCTTTCATCAGTGTCTTATAGTTTTCTGCATACAGGTCTTTTGTCTCCTTAGGTAGGTTTATTCCTAGGTATTTTATTCTATTTGTTGCAGTGGTAAATGGGAGTGTTTCCTTAATTTCTCTTTCAGATTTTTCATCATTAGTGTACAGGAATGCAAGAGATTTCTGTGCATTAATTTTGTATCCTGCTACCCCACCACATTCGTTGATTAGCCCTAGTAGTTTTCTGGTAGCATCTTTAGGATACTCTATGTATAGTGTCATGTCATCTGCAAACAGTGACATTTTTACTTCTTATTTTCCAATATGGATTCTTTTAATTTCTTTTTCTTCTCTGATTGCTGTGGCTAAAACTTCCTAAACTGTGTTGAATAATAGTGGTGAGAGTGGCCAACCTTGTCTTGTACCTGACTTTAGAGGAAATGGTGTCAGTTTTTCACCATTGAGAATGACGTTGGCTGTGGGTTTGTCATATCTGGCCTTTATTATGTTGAGGTAGGTTCTCTGTATGCCTACTTTCTGGAGAGTTTTTTTTTTTTTTTATCATAAATGGGTGTTGAATTTTTTTTAAAAAAAATAAGTATTTTTATTTTTTTTAACATCTTTATTGGAGTATAATTGCTTTATGGGTGTTGAATTTTGTCAAAAGCATCTTCTGCATCTATTGAGATTATCATATGATTTTTATCCTTCAATTTGTAAATATGGTGTATCACATTGATTGATTTGCATATATTGAAGAATCCTTGCATTCCTGGGATAAACCCCACTTGATCATGGTGTATGATCCTTTTAATGTGCTGTTGGATTCTGTTTGCTAGTGTTTTGTTGAGGATTTTTGCATCTATGTTCACCAGAGACACTGGACTGCAGTTTTCTTTTCTGGTGACATCTTTGTCTGATTTTGGTATCAGGGTGATGGTGGCCTTGTAGAATGAGTTTGGGAGTGCTCCTCCCTCTGCTATATTTTGGAAGAGTTTGAGAAGGATAGGTGTTAGCTCTTCTCTAAATGTTTCATAGAATTTGCCTGTGAAGCCATCTGGTCCTGGACTTTTGTTTGTTGGAAGGTTTTTAATCACAGTTTTAATTTCAGTGCTTGTGATTGGTCTGTTTATATTTTCTATCTCTTTCTGGTTCAGTCTCAGAATGTTGTGCTTTTCTAAGAATTTGTCCATTTCTTCCAGGTTGTCCACTTTACTGGCATAGAGTTGCTTGTAGTAATCTCTCATGATCTTTTGTATTTCTGCAGGGTCAGTTGTTACTTCTCCTTTTTCATTTCTAATTCTGTGGATTTGAGTCTTCTCCCTTTTTTTCTTGATGGGTCTGGCTAATGGTTTATCAATTTGTTTATCTTCTCAAAGAACCAGCTTTTAGTTGTATTGATCTTTGCTATTGTTTCCTTCATTTCTTTTTCATTTATTTCTGATCTGATCTTTATGATTTCTTTCTTTCTGCTAACTTTTCGGGGGAGGTTGTTCTTCTTTCTATAATTGCTTTAGGTGTAAGATTAGGTTCTTTATTTGAGATTTTTGTTGTTTCTTGAGGTAGGGTTGTATTGGTATAAACTTCCATCTTAGAACTGCTTTTGCTGCATCCCATAGGTCATCGTGTTTTCATAGTCATTTGTTTCTAGGTATTTTTTGATTTCCTCTTTGATTTCTTCAGTGATCTCTTGGTTATTTAGTAGTGTATTGTTTAGCCTCCATGTATTTGTACTTTTTACAGATTTTTCCCTGTAATTGATTTCTAGTCTTATAATGTGGTCGGAAAAGATATTTGACACGATTTCAATTATCTTAAATTTACCAAGGCTAGATTTGTGACCCAAGATATCGTCTATCCTGGAGAGCACTTGAAAAGAAATTGTATTCTGTTGTTTTGGGTTGGAATGTCCTATAAATATCAATTAAGTCCATCTTGTTTAATGTGCCATTTAAAGCTTGTGCTTACTTATTTATTTTCATTTTGGATGATCTGTCCATTGGTGAAAGTGGGGTGTTAAAGTTCCCTACTATTATAGTGTTACTGTTGATTTCCCCTATTATGGCTGTTAGCGTTTGCCTTATGTATTGAGGTGCTCCTATGTTGGGTGCATAAATATTTACAATTGTTATATCTTCTTCTTGGATTGATCCCTTGATCATTATGTAGTGTCCTTCCTTGTCTCTTGTAATAGCCTTTATTTTAATAGACCCTATTTTGTCTGATATGTGCTACTCCAGCTTTCTTGTGATTTCCATTTGCATGTAATATCTTTTTCTATCCCCTCACTTTCAGTCTGTATGCATCCCTAAGTCTGAAGTGGGTCTCTTGTAGACAGCATATATACGGGTCTTGTTTTTGTATCCATTCACCCAGTCTATGTCTTTCGGTTGGAGCAATTAATCCATTTACATTTAAGGTAATTATCGATGTGTATGACCCTATTACCATTTTCTTAATTATTTGGGGGTATTTTTGTAGGTCTTTTCCTTCTCTTGTGTTTCCTGTCTAGAGAAGTTCCTTTAGCATTTGTTGTAAAGCTGGTTTGGTGGTGCTGAATTCTCTTAACTTTTGCTTATCTGTAAAGGTTTTAATTTCTCCATCAAATCTGAAGGTGAGCCTTGCTGGGTAGAGTAATGTTGGTGGTAGGTTTTTCTCTTTCATCACTTTAAATATGTCCTGCCGCTCCCTTCTGGCTTGCAGAGTTTCTGTTGAAAAATCAGCTGTTAACCTTATGGGATTCCCTTATATGTTATTTGTTGCTTTTCCCTTGCTGCTTTTAATACTTTTCCTTTAATTTTTAAAATAAATTTACTTTATTTTATTTAGTTTTATTTTTGGCTGTGTTGGGTCTTTGTTGCTGCGTGCAGGATTTCTCTAGTTGTGGCAAGCGGGGGCTACTCTTCGTTGCGGTGCACAGCCTTCTCATTGTGGTGGCTTCTCTTGTTGGGAGCATGGGCTCTAGGTGCACAGGCTTCAGTAGTTGTGGCACATGGGCTCAGTAGTTGTGGCTCGCGGGCTCTAGAGTGCAGGCTCAGTAGTTGTGGCGCATGGGCTTACTTACTCCGCGGCATGTGGGATCTTCCCAGACCAGGGCTCGAACCCGTGTCTCTTGCATTGGCAGGCGGATTCTTAACCACTGCGCCACCAGGAAAGCTCCTGTATTTAATTTCTGATAGTTTGATTAATATATGTCTCAGCATGTTTCTCTTTGGGTTTATCCTATATGGTACCCTCTGTGCTTCCCAGACTTGACTGACTATTTCCTTTCCCACGTTAGGGAAGTTTTCAACTATAATCTCTTTAAATATTTTCTCAGATCCTTTCTTTTTCTCTCCCTCCCCTGGGACCCCGATAATTCGAATGTTGGCGCATTTAATGTTTTCCCAGAGGTCTCTGAGGCTGTCCTCAATTCTTTTCATTCTTTTTTCTTTATTCGTGCTCCCTAGCAGTTATTTCCACCATTTTATCTTCCAGCTCACTTATCCATTCTTCTGCCTCAGTTATTCTGTTATTGATTCCTTCTAGAGTATTTTTAATTTCAGTAATTGTGTTGTTCATCACTGTTTGTTCTTTTGTTCTTCTAGATCCTTGTTAAATGCTTCTTGTATTTTCTCCGTTCTGTTTCCAAGATTTTGGATCACCTTTACCATCATTACTCTGAATTCCTTTTCAGGTAGGTTGTCTACTTCGTCTTCATTTATTTAGTCTTGTAGGTTTTTACCTTGCTCCTTCGTCTATAACATTTGTTTTGTCGTTTCATTTTTTTCGATGGGTGGTGCTGTATTCCTGTCTTACTGGTTGTTTGGCCTGAGACGTCCAGCACTGGAGTTTGCAGGCAGTTGGATAGAGCCGGGTCTTGGTGCTGAGATGAGGAATGCCAGGAGGCCTCACTCTGATCAATATTCTCTGGGGTCTGAGGTTCTCTATTAGTGCAGTGGTTTGGACTCAGAGCTCCCACCACAGGAACTCAACCTCCGGCCTGGGAACCAAGATCCCACAAGCTTCATGTCATGGTTAAAAAAAAAAAAAAAAAAAAGAAGAAAGAAGGAGAAAAAGGAGCAGTACAATATCAAAGAATAAAAACAAAATAAAAATAGAAAGATAAAAATATATTAGGAAAAATAAAACTATAATTGAAACAACTGCAACAAGGTAAAATAAAACCACAACAGAAAAAAAAAAGTAGGGGGGAGGGAACAAGCCAAAAGGAGAGAACAATAACAAAGTATAAAGAATAAAGTAAAATTAGAAAAATAAAAGATTTATTAGGAAAAATAAAAACATAAAATAATCAACAACAATGAATCAGCAAGGTAAAACAGAAGCCCAATCTAAAAGAGGAAAAAAGAAAAGAAAAAAAAAAGCCTTGGCTATGGGGGCGGAGTTTAGGCAAGGAGTGGAACTTAGGCAGGGGTGGGGCTTAGGGTGGGGTGGGACCAAGGCTTGCGTGGGGTGACGTTTGAGCGTGTGGCGGGGCCTCTGCTTTAGGACCTGCACAGAAGGGGAGAGGCAGCACCTCGAAAGGAGGGTCTCTGGAGTGTGGGGTTCAGGAGTTTGGAGGTGAGGCCCTGGGTGAGGGTGTGTGGGTGGGGTTTAGGCCCAGTGTGTTGGAGGGGGTCTCAGAGGAGGCCTCCGAGTGTAGAGGTGGGGCCCTGGGTGGGGGGGTAGGGGCGGGGCTTGGGCTCTGCGTGGCAGGAGGGCGGCTCAGAGGGCAGAGGATTAGACTCGGGACCCCAACAGGCTTCCCGGTGCCAAAGTGTGCAGGGAAAGCGCTGGCGGCCTTCCCTTCTGTTCCTCCACGCCCCTCACCCACTGTCTCTCCCAGGGTCTCCCCCCTCACCGCTGGACCCCGAACCGTGGGTGGGTCCCGCTGGGTCTAGGAACTCCTCCGCTCCCCGAGTCAAACCCTCAGGGGTGCCGGTCCCGGAGGTCCGGCCTTTGCTTTTGCTCCCCCTTCCCTCCCTCCCACTCCCTCAGGACCCGCACGGCTGGAGGGCGCCTCGGTGGGCAGAGGATCAGGCCCAGGGATCTCAGCAGGTTCCTGGGGGCCCAAGTGGGCAGCGGAAACCTGGCCATGCTCCCTTTTGATCCTCTGTCCTCCCAACGTTCCCCCAATTTCCCCCTTCAGGCGTGGGATCCCTTCCCCTCCCCCAGCCACCCCTCAGGGGAGCCAGTCCCGTCCTGCCTCCACTTCTCCTCCCCACTTACTCTCCCCACTGCCCACGTCCTACCCGGTAGTGAGGGTTTCTCCCGCCCCCTTAGGTGTCCGTGGACCCCCGTCGGTGCCTGGTAGGTGCCCTAGTTGTGCAGAGACGCGAATTCTGCATCCTCCTAGTACACCATTTTGACTACGACCTCTGAATTCTTTTTTTTTTTTTTTTTTTTTTTTGCGGTACGTGGGCCTCTCACTGCTTTGGCCTCTCCCGTTGCGGAGCACAGGCTCGGGACGCGCAGGCTCAGCGGCCATGGCTCACGGGCCCAGCCGCTCCGCGGCACGTGGGATCCTCCCGGACCGGGGCACGAACCCGTGTCCCCTGCATCGGCAGACGGCCTCTCAACCACTGCACCACCAGGGAAGCCCTGAATTCTTTATATATTCCAGATGAGTCCCTTATCAGAAAAATGATTTGCAAATATTTTCTCCTCTGTGGGTTGTCTTTTCACTTTCTTGAAGCAAAAGTTTTCGCATTGGGAATTGCCTGGCCGTCTGGTGGTTAGGACTCTGCACCACTCTCACTGTTGAGGGCGTGGGTTCAATCCCTGGTTGGGGAACTAAGATCCCACAAGCCACACGGCACAGACAAAAAAAAAAAAAACAAAAAAAAAACAGTCCAATTTATCTATTTTTTTTCCTCTTGTTGCTCGTAGCTCTGTGGAAGATTTTACTGAAGACTGTTCCAAAGCTAAACGCAGGCTTGGAAACAGTTGGTTTCATGGGGGAGGATGAGGGTCCTCAGCCTGGTACCCCAGCTCTGAGCACAGAGCCCTCCCCCACAGCCCCTTCTGAGGCCCCCTCCACCTGTGACCTGGCCCCTCTCCATCCCATCCTCTGCCTGGTCTTTGTCTCAGCCCTTTTGGCTCCCTCTGTCGGGTGGGTCTGCGTCCTCCTCCTTCCTTGTATTTTGGTGGTGAACTCTCATTCATTCATTCATTCATTCATTCACCTGTGTATTATCAAAAAGACACCTGGCACTGTTTAAGTCTCTGGGAATGCAGTGGCAAAAACAACAAAACAAACCAGGACGCCTTAGCCTGCCAGAATATCCTCTCCAGAGGGGATGCAGACAGTTGGAGGTCCCCCTTCTTGGAAGAGCCTCTCCTTGATACTGACCAGGGCTCTTGGCCTTCCCCAATCAATAGAAATTGATCAGAGGCCAGACAAGAAATTCAGGCAAGGCATTATTGGGGCTCCTGCGGCTGCAGGGGGTAGTGAGA
Source organism: Inia geoffrensis (assembly GCA_036417435.1). NCBI lineage: Eukaryota > Metazoa > Chordata > Mammalia > Artiodactyla > Iniidae > Inia > Inia geoffrensis. The sequence goes on from CM070907.1 coordinate 3,972,401, forward strand.
ACAGGTTCCCTTGCTCACCCACTCGCTGGACTGGGGGCAAGCTGGTTCCTTATACGGGGTGAGCGTGGGGTGGGTCCAGGGGTCAGGCGGGAGGTGGTCTGCCACCCCCTTTGGTGGTGGTGTGTGCAGGGGGCATATGCAGTATCCTGCTTTTGCTCCCAGCTCTTTAGAAGTGGCAGTTGGGTTTTTGGTCTTTTTGTATCTTTTTGTCCATAATTTGCCCCAACTGTACACACACGCAGTTATTTTTAGTCCCTTATAGTTTCTTTGTATTTTGTTGCTCAAGGAGATGTTTGTCCAGATGTAAGCACTGCAGCCAAGGGTCCCAGGTCCCAGGTCCCAGCCCGTCTCATTCTGACCTCCCGTCCGCTCCCCTCCCCTGCCCCGTGCACCCCAGGTAACATCACTGCTACACTGGGCACGCGGACAGGTGGCAACGGCAGCTCTCACAGCAAATGCTGTTATTTATTTCCTTAGCAATCTTCCTCATTAGATCACTTATTTCTTGAGGACGAGGACCATTCAGCCATCCCGAAGTCCCAGAGTCAGGACCTGGTACTTACAGCCAAGACACGCATGCTTCTCGCTTGCTGTATTTCTGCCAGACTTGGCCCAGAGCTTCACCCAATTCTGGTTCCTTACAGATCAGGTCAGGTGAACGCACTCATTTTTTCTAAGGGTCATTGTTTACATGCCGGGGCCCTATGTTGGCATGCTCCTGGAGCAGTTTTATTTGCTATAAGATGGAAACTGTCGTGATAAGAATTGCTGTTTTTAAAATAAAACGAGAGAGTAAAATACGGCTAAACATATTTGGAAAAAAAAAACCCAAAACAAAGGTTCAAATTGCATTTTGAGTTGGATGGCCAGAATAATTAAATTTGCATCATTTCTGTGAAAAGTAATTCATCGTTGAAAACACCCAACTTACTCACAGTACTTCAAACAATTGATTAAAGTAAAATAGATACCAAGCCTCTCATTGTACCTATTTTAATAACAGAATCAGAACGAGCGTAAACTATTTCAAGGAAAGAGGTGTTTGTGAGTCACGCCTGTCAAAACGTTCTGGGGGGATTCATGGAATCCCGGAGGCCCTGTTGCCAATGGGCAGGGTCGCTGGTAATGCCAGCTGGAAGCTGAGCTTAAAGTGCATAACTAAGCCCTCCACTGATTTTTCAGGAAAATTCCTTAACAGACAATCATTCATTTTCTTCCTTGAGCAAATGTGGGACAGCCCTGGGAGCCTGCAGACCAGAGGGAGGGGAAGACTTCCTGGGCCTATGGACGGTCATGGAGACCAGCTTTCAGAGCACGCATGGGTGAGTGCAGAATTTAGACAACAGATGGTCATTTGGTCAACTGGGGGCTGTCTCTTCCTAGAACTGGCTGAGCTGCTGGCTGTTTGTCCATTGCACTGCTGCATCCGAGCCCGGCAAACCAAGAAAACCTGTGTACACCTCTGCCTCCCGGGGCCTCCAGCTGGAGAATGAGGGGGGAAGGAGGCTGCACAGGTGAAATTCTCCTCTCAAGGTCTTGAGTGCCGCCAGTGAGGGCAGCTGGGCCCTACATGGTGCTCTTCCGACTTTGTCAGAGCAAGGGATATCAGATTCCTTAACAACATGGGCATCTCAGCCTCAGCAAAAGCTCTCAGACCCATAATCTGCTCACTCAGACACAGAGAGGGCCAGGAACAGGCCCTGCATGCTGCTTTAAAATTCTAGTGTCTCCGATAAGGGATTAATATCCAACATACATAAACAGCTCATAGAATTCAACATCAAAAAAAAAAAAAAAAGAAAGAAAAAAACCAAACAACCTGATTGAAAAATGGGCAGAAGAACTGAATAGACACTTTTCCAAAGAGGAAATGCAGATAGCCAAGAGGCACATGAAAAGATGCTCAACATTGCTAATCATCAGGGACATGCAAATTAAAACCACATTCTCACACCTGTCAGAATGGCTGTCATCAAAAAGATGATACCAACATTTCACAAAGAAATGTTGGTGAGGATGTGAAGAAAAGGGAACCCTCATACACCATGGGTGGGAATGCAAATTTGTATAGCAAGTGTGGAAAACAGCACAGAGGTTTCTCAAAAAGCTAAAAATAGAACTACCATGTGACCCAGCAATTCCACACTTGGGTATATATCCAAAAAAACAAAAGCACCAATTTGTAAAGATACATGCACCCCAATGTTCATAGCAGTATTATTTACAGTAGTCAAGACATGGAAGCAACCTCAGTGTCTATCAACAGATGGATGGATAAAGAAGATGTGGTGTATACATATACAATGGAATACTACTCAGCCATAAAAAGAATGAAATTTTGCCATTTGCAGCAACATGGATGGACTTGGAGGGCATTATGCTAAGTAAGATAAGTCAGACAGAGAAAGACAAATCCTGGGTGACATCACTTATAAATGGAATCTAAAAATTACAACAAACTAGTGTATATAACAAAAAAGAAACAGCCTCACAGAAATAGAGAACAAACTAGCGGTTAACAGTGGGGAGAGGGAAGGGGGAGGGACAACAAATGGGTAGGGGGTTAGGAGGTACAAATTATTAGGTATAAAATAACCTAAAGGATATATGGTACAACACAGGGAATACAGCCAATATTTTATAATAACTATAAATGGAGTATAACCTTTAAAAATTGTGCATCACTATACTGTACACCTGTAACATATAATACTGTGCAGCAACTATACTCCAATAAAAAACTCTCTGGTCTTAATAGCCATGAGGAAAACGTGAAGCAAGTGCAAGAGATCACCCCCATAAAGACGGCTAGAATCTTAAAGACAGATAGTAACAAGTGTTGGCGAGGATGAGTATGTGGAGAAACGGGAACCCTCATAGGCTGCTGGTAGGAATGTGCGGTGGTGCAGCCACTGCGGAAAACCGCCTGGCAGCTCCTCAAAGAGTTAAACATAAGAGTTACCATATGAGCCAGCTATTATACTCCTGGATACAGACCCAAGAGAAAGGAAAACATATGTCCTCACAAAAGCCTGTATATAAATGTCCTTAGCAGCATAAGTCAACAATAGTCAAAAAGTGAAAACAGTCCCGGTGTCCACTGCGGGATGGACGGATGAACAAATTGTGCTCTACCCATTCGAGGGAATATTACTCAACCACGACAGGAGTGAAGCCCTGACACTCGCTACAATGTGGATGATCCTTGAAAACCTTCTGCCCAGTGAAAGAAACCAGACAAAAAGGACCACATATGCTATGATTTCGTTTCTGTGAAAAGTCCAGAATTGGTAAATCCGTGGAGACAGAAAGCAGATCACTGGCTGCCAGGAGGAGATTCGGGGGAGGGGGGGATTGAGAAGTGATGCTATGAGGAGGGAGATAATGAAAAGGTTTTAAAATTCACTGTGATGGTAGAGGCACAACTCTGTTGAATATACGAAAAGCCACTGAATTGTATACCTTAAAATGGTGAACTGTTTAAAGTAAAGAATCCGTAGGTCTGGCTGTGATGAGAACTCGCCCACATAAAATGAGGTTTGGCGCTTTACATCAACTGTAGGAAAAAATGTGGTGGGGGCCAATATGGAGAGGTCTGCCCAAGAGAAGCAGCTTTGGAAATGCCCAAGAGTTTCCCAGCACGGTGCGGGCTCCCAGAGCGCTTAGTGGGTGAGGTCTCTCACTGGGGTGCGTTCCTGACCCATGCATTGGGACTGCTCCTCTGGGACTGGGGTGGGCTTGCACTCGGGCGTCCACACTATGGCCAGGTGCTCTCATCTTCATGGGTGTGCACTCCAAGGTCCCTGGTTGCTTATTGATTGAGGACCTGCTGTGTCCAGGGCAGGGTGTGGGATGGGCTGGGTGCTGGGGCACCAGTAGATACAATGTGGGCATGGGTGCACCCTCACAAGCTTCCACTCCAGCTCAGTGGCACCATCGGTGCTCAGGTGAGAAATGCCAAACTGATGCCACTGCTGGGGTCCAGCCTTCACCTTTGACCTCGTAGCTCTGAGGCCCAGCTATGAGATGTTGCTCCTAAGACAGAAACTTCCAGGCAAGTGGCACGGGCTTCCCGGCATCAGAAGGAAGCAGAGTGACACTGACATGGAGGAACTGGACCATGTCCCCTTTGCCTCCTTATGGAGCAGAGTGAGACGAACTGCTTTCTCGGAGCCTTTCTCGCTCACCCTGTGGGCTGGGGAAGCAGACATTGGATGCTGCCTGGCAGCCACAGTCCTGAGGCCATCCCCATGCAGCAGGTGTGCTGGAGTTTTGCCTGGAGTCCCCACTGTTATCAAGCCTCCCGATGCAGTCAGGGTCACCCTGAAAGCCCAGTGTGCTCATCCTTATGGTGTTAGGGGTGTCCGTGGTCAGGCAGCAGTCGCAGTAAGTAGGAACCCACACAAACCTCTCTCCCGTGTGGAGCAGGCTGCAGACAGCTGGGGGCACTGGGGGGATGGGGGCAGGAATCAGGGCCAGGGGGAGGGACACGGGACCATGTGGGCCTGGTCATGGAGGACTGGAGGAGGGGGCTGTCTCGCCCCTCTGGCTCCTTCAGAGAGGGCAGGAGAGCATAGAGGTCACGGGGTGCTGGGGAAAGCACTGGCAGGGAGTCAGGGACCAGGCTCTAGGCACCGCCCCTTGACCTCTTTGCTCCTTGCTTACTACTGGGCGACGACCCACCGATCTTACTCCCTACTGTTGAAAGGGACAGATAAGAGCACATGTGATGGTGGCAACGTGTGCTGTGGCTGCTGTCTGGCTGCTCTGCGGGCAAAGCACGCCACCCTCACTCCAGGTGGACAGTCAAGCTCTGGTCTGGGTCGGGCCCCATTGCTAAACTTATCATCCACTGTGGCCCAGTCACCCCAACTCTGCACCTGTCTCCTCCACGACGGAACCTGGGGGCTTGAATGCGCCTTAGAGCATGTGTGCGGTGGGACCCCAGCCAACCCGGCAGGACCGAGGAGGACCCTGGACTGTCATCTTCAGGTTCACGGGGACCCTGCCCACCCTAAGCACCACCTGAGTCCTGGAGGCTGCTGTGGCGGGTCCAAAGTCTGGAGGAGGGGCTTGGTAGTGGGTGGGACCAGGTGTGGGGCGGGCCTTTGAGGGGTGGGGCCTGGAAACCTACCTGAACAAGTTTCTGCTGAGGTTTGGAGGCACCTTGAACATGAAAGGTCTGAAGATGGGTTTTGCAGGGGTGGAGCTGTCTGGGGGTGGGGCTACCTGGGGCTGGAGCTGGCCCCATCCCCCCAAATCCATAGGACTAGCTCAAGGTCAGGACCTGAGATAAGGTCCCCCCGTGGCTGGGCCCTGACAACCTTTTCCAGTTAGCTTCGGGTGCCTGGCCTTGACTGACCTCTGAGTCGCCCCAGCTTGGAACGTGAGGGGCTGACTTTGGGGCTTCCTAGGGTCAGGACCCCAGCTTTGGTCTAGAACCTTCCATCAGAACCCCAGCCTTACTCTCTTGCAGCATTCTAGGTCCCCATGCATTCAGCCAGTCATTCAACAAACATTTGTGGCCATGGAGGCTGGGGACACAGCTCTAGACAAGATACACTCAGTCCCGTCCCTGGGCTCTTACCTTCTGGGGAGAGACAGGCAATAAGGAGAAAAGGTGAGGAAGGAAGGGACATGCCTGGGAGAGAAGGAAGAGCTGTGAGGCCTGGGGGCTGGAGCAGCGGCCCCGTAGCTGACAGACCAGGATCTGCTGACACTCCCAGGAGCTGGGCAGGAAGGTGAGCACCCTTGGACTCTCAGACACACACATTTTGCTGAGAAGCGCCCGGGTCCCCGGAATCCTCGGCCTGAAAACACCCTGCACTCCCAGGCTTCACGCCAGAAAGCAGATAAGGACTTCCTGCCAGAGGATTTAGGAGAGGAAACAGGGGTGTTTACTGGTGTTCTTGCTGGTCACTTGCCTTTATTACATTCTTCAATCACATGGACAGTCTGCTCCTCAGTGCCGAAAAGGCAAATGGCTGCTGTAGTGCTTGTGACCGGCTCCAGCTGTGGGGAGAGTGTGGCCACATCTGGAGGCCCTGCCCAAGCAGGGCAGGGAGCAGGGTGGGCTCAGATGCTGTCTCCTGCATTTTCACTTGGAGATGTTAGACCAGCATTAAAAGGAGGTTCTTAAGAAGAAAGCACAAGCTCTCTGGTACCACCATCCACCTGACACGATTTTGTTTTCACTCCTTAGTTCCCGTTCTTTCCCTTCCAACTCTGTGCTCCGGCTCAGCTGCACAGGCTGGGGCTTCCAGCACGAGTAAAGTGCTGTTCCCTATTCTGGCTGGATGATGGCTTGGCCCAGGGAGGGGACACACAGATGAACAGATCTTGGTGGGCTCCCTCAGGGACCAGGCTGTGCAGGAGTTGGTCCAATTGGAGGTTCAAGATGTCCTGGAAGAGACACACTGTGCTCAGTCTTCAAGAACAGTTGAGAGCTCGTCAGGTGAGAGAGATGGAAAAGCATTTGGGGCAAAGGGAATACCGTGAACAAAACATGGAAACAGTGTTAGAGTCCAGGCATCATTTACTCATTTGGAATGAGAAAAGCAGGGCAGGCAGGGTCTTGACCCGAACAAGACAGTATGAGGGGCATACTGCTGAAGGGCAGCCCCAGGGCAGCACCTGTCTCTGTTTGCCACGTGGGAATTTGGCCCAGTGTTGGCTGATCTAAAGGTACGTTTCTCTAAAGAGAAACTACGTGGGCTTCCCTGGTGGCGCAGTGGTTGAGAGTCAGCCTGCCGATGCAGGGGACACGGGTTCATGCCCCGGTCCGGGAAGATCCCACATGCCACGGAGTGGCTGGGCCCATGGCCCGTGGGCACTGAGCCTGCGCGTCCAGAGCCTGTGCTCCGCAGCGGGAGAGGCCACAGCAGTGAGAGGCCTGCGTACTGCAAAAAAAAAAAAAAAAAAAAAGTAATAAAAAAAAATAAAGAGAAACTACAAATCTGGACATTTATGTGAAATCTCTGGACTTTTAAATGTTACCCAACAGTTAGAATTAAAAATAAAATGTAGGCCTACCAAACCATGTCTCCAGGTGAAACTTACAGTCTGGGCAACCTTGCACTCTGAATCTTGTCTTTGCATTGAGAATTGCAATTATAGGACACGTGGAATTTTTTCCCACTTAACATGTTATGAATATTTTCCACGTTTATGTAATCTTTTAAAAGCCATTTACAGTGATTACATAATGCTCTGGACATGTCTTGATTTGCTTTACATTTTCCTCCTGTTAGAAATCAAGGTTTCGGGGAGGAGTTTTAGTCCCATTCTCACCCTGATTTATTGTTTCGATTTCCTTCGGTGGGCAGTACAGAGATAGAACGATGGAGGAAGGTCAGATGTACCTTACCTGCCCGCCTCCTGAGAGCCCCAGAGACCTTGGGATTTCAGTGCAAAAAGGCACTTAAGGATCATTGGTGCCCATCCTTTTGTTTTTCAGGTGAGGCAACTTAGGACTTGTTCAAGGTCCCAAGGCAAGTGTATAATAATGCCTTTATGGTGAAAATGCCCAAATTTCACTGAAATACATTAAAGAAAAGTTAAACTGTCATTTTTTTCTGTACTGGAGCTGCACTGAATCTATAGACAATTTGGGGGAGAATGAACAGCTTTCTGATATTGAGTCTTTTATCCCAAACATGCTGCATAAAGACACATTTTTGTTGTATTTACTCATAGGTTATTTAAGCATATGTATATATTTCTGTTTGCTTGTTTTTGTTGCTATTATAAACGGCACCTGTAAAATTTGTGTTTTATAACAAATGGTTGCAGCTTTATTAGAAATGTAGTTGAGTTTTGTGTATTGGTTTTGTGTCCACGTACCTTACTTAACTCTCTTATTAATAATCTCCACAGGTCTTTTTTGGGTTTTGAGACAATATTTTCATCCACAACGAATAACAATTTTCTCTCTACCTTTCTTCTTTTATATTTCTTTTTCATGTCTTGTTGCATAGGTTAGGACCGTGAGTTTGATGTTACATAGAAGTGTATGATACTTGATCTTAAAATGAATTCTTTCAGCATTGCTCCATTAAGTATGATGATTCTTGTAGGTGTTTCTGATAGATGCTGTTTATCATATTAAAGAAGTTCTCTTCTATTTCCTGTTTTACTAAGTTTTTTTTTAAACCATGATTGAATATTGAATTTTATTGATTGCTTCTTTTTGGCATTTATTAAGACCCTCATTTTGTTTTTCTCCTTTGATCTGCTGTTGTGGTAAATTACATTAATAGATTTTCTAAACCAATCTTGTATCGCTGAGATAAACCTAACTTAAATGTGACTTATTACTAAATATTTAGGACTCTAAATTTCCTTTTAAGTGTTGTATTACTGTGTCTTAGTTAACTTGTGTAACAAAAAGCCACAGATGAGTGGCTTAAATAACAGAAATTTATTTCTCACAGTTCTGGAGGCCAGCAAATTTGGTTCCCAGGGAGGGTTTTCTTCCTGGTTTGCAGATGGCTGCTTTCTTGTTGTATCCTCATATGGTGGAGAGAGAAAGAGCTCTGGTCTCTTCCTCTTCTTATAGGGGTGCAAATCCCATCGTGGGGCTCCACTCTCATTATCTCATCTAAAAACCTAATTACCTTCCAAAGGCCCATCTCTAATCACACTGGGGGTTAGGGCTTCAAAGTATACATTTGAGAGAGACACAAACGTCCAGTTATGTTGCATCTGATAATTTGTGATGTGGAATCTTCTTTAAAAAAATAATCACTAATTGGGACTCTTCCCTGGTGGTGCAGTGCTTAAGAATCTGCCTCCGATACAGGGGACACAGGTTCAGTCTCTGGTCCAGGAAGATCCCATGTGCCACGGAACAACTAAGCCCGTGCACCACAGCTACTGAGCCTGTGCTCTAGAGCCCGTGCGCCACAACTACTGAGCCTGCATGCCACAACTACTGAAGCCCGCATGCCTAGAGCCCATGCTCCACAACAAGAGAAGCCACTGCAATGAGAAGGCCACACACCTCAACAAAGAGTAGCCCCCGCTCTCTGCAACTAGAGAAGAGCCCGTGTGCGACAATGAAGACCCAACACAGCCAAAAAAATAAATAAAAATTTTTTTAAAGTCACCAATTTCTAGGTATTTTAAAAATTCCACTATGTTTTATTTCCCTTCACTTGTGTGTCCTTTAGACGCATGTTTTCTCACTTGCAAACACATGGGGTTTTTTCTGGTTGTCTTTTTGCTACTGATTTCTAATTTAAGTGCATTGAGATCAGAGAATGTAGTCTGTAGGCCCCAAACTGGGTGAGGCCAGCATTATGGTCTAGTGCATAATTAATTTTTGTAAATGTCCCATGTGTATTTATAAAGCATGTACATTTTTCTGTTGTCAAGTATAACAGTTTATAAATATCCATTAGATACATTTTAAAATTTACTCTTCAATGTTTCTATAGTCAACTGATTTTTGTCTTCTTGATTTACAAGTACTGAAAGACAAATATTAAAATCTCTCACTTTTGGGTAGATTTATCGATTTCTTCTTAAAATCCTGTTAAGTTTTATTTTGTATTTTGAAGCTCTGTTACTGGGTGTATGAAATTTTAGAATCATTATATACACTTGTGAATTAAACCGTTACCACCCCTTATATAGTGATCCTTGTTATCTCTGTGATGCTTTTTGCTTTAAAGTCTATTAAGTTTGATATTAATATTGCTACATCATCTTTTGGGGGGTATGTATAGCCTGGTATATGTTTTTCCATTCTTTAATTTTCATTCTTTCCGTGTCCTTACACTTGGGAGGATCTCTATTAAACAGTATAATTAGTATCTTTATCTTCCTCCCAAATAATGCATGGATCTCAGCTCACTTTCATTTTAATCACACCTTCCAGTTCATGTACTATTAGCATGCAGTTTTTTAGCTTTATTCTGTCCCCCCTCCCAACTTTAGATGTTGTTTTGTTTCACGTAGTCAACATTTGATTAAATTTACCAACATATTTATTATTTCATATTATACCCCAAATCTTACTGCTACGGTGCGTGGGCCTCTCACTGTTGTGGCCTATCCCATTGTGGTGCACAGGCTCCGGACGCTCAGGCTCAGCAGCCATGGCTCACGGGCGCAGCCGCTCCGAGGCATGTGGCATCTTCCCGGACCGGGGCATGAACCCATGTCTCCTGCATTGGCAGGTGGACTCTCAACCACTGCGCCACCAGGGAAGCCCTCAAATCTTACTTCTAGAATAATTTTTCTTCTGTTTGAAGTTCATCCTGTAGAATTCCCTTCAGTTAAGGGAATGTGGATTTTAAACTCTCTCAATTTTTGATTCTCTGAAAATGTCTTTACTTAGTTTATGTCCTTGAAAGATACTTTTTCCAGGTATAAAGTTCTAGGTTTGACAGTTGTATTGTCTTAATGCAGTGAAGATATCTGCATTCGTTTCTCACTGCTGTTGTGACAAATTATCTTAGTGGTTTAAAACAACACACATTTATTTTCTCATAGTTCTAGAGGTCAGATGTCTGAAATCAGGCTCATGGGCTAAAAATCAGGGTGTTGGCAGGGATGTGTCCCTTCTGGAGGCTCTAGGAGAGAATCCATTCTTTGCCTCTTCCAGCTTCTAGAGGCTGCTGGTATTCACTGACTTGTGGCCACATCACTTCAGTCTCTGCCTTCTTCTATCCTGTAGCCCTATCCCCTCTGCCTCCCTCAAATCTCTTGAATACATTGGACCCACTGAGATGATCTAGGATAATCTCCCCATCTCAACATCTTTAACTTGATCACATTCAAAGAGTTCCTCTTCCCATGAAAGGCCACATGTTCATGGGTTCTGGGGACTCAGAAGTTGACCTTTTTAGGGAATGTGCAATTTACTACATTATTCCATTCACTTCTGGCTTTCATTTTCGTCACCAAGAAGACAGCAGTCAATAAAATTCCTGGTCTCTTGTAAATGATCTTTTTCTTTGGATGCTTTTAAAATTTGCCGTGCTGACATTTTACTGTGATGTGTCAGTTGTGAGTTTATTTTGTTTATCTTTCTTGTTGTGTTTTAAAAAAATCCATTATCTCTGAATATTTTATCGTCTCCATTTCTTCTGTTATCTTCCTTTGATCCTCAGTTAAGCTGAATGTTAGACGTTCTCACTCTTTCTTCTGTGCACCCTTCAGGTGTTTCTTTCTATTTACATTTCTCTGGGCTGCAATCTGGATAATTTCTTCACTAAGTTTTTCTTCAGCTATGTCTAATAAGCTGTTTAATACATCCATCCATTTTTATCTTCTATTTTAAAAGTGATCATGCAGTAAAATTTACTTTTATCGAAGAGGATGCCCAGTTCTATGAATTTTCTTTTTTTTTTTTTTTGCGGTACGCGGGCCTCTCACTGTCACGGCCCCTCCTGCTGCGGAGCACAGGCTCCGGACGCGCAGGTTCAGCGGCCATGGCTCACGGGCCCAGCCGCTCTGTGGCATGTGGGATCTTCCCAGACCGGGGCATGAACCCGTGTCCTCTGCATCGGCAGGAGGACTCTCAACCACTGTGCCACCAGGGAAGCCCCTGAATAACTTTTATGAGCTTACTTCCTATCTGTATACCTTCTTTGGTGAAGTGACCATTCAAGTCTTTTGCACATATTTTAATTTAGTTGTTTGCTTTCTTTCTATTGAGTTTTGAAAGTTCTTTATATATTCTGGATACCAGTCCTTTGTTGGATATATGATTTGTAAGTATTTTTTCTCAGTCTGTAGTTTGTCATTTTATTTTTTTAAGAGTGTCATTCTCAGAGCAAATATTTTTAGTTTTACTGAAGTCCAATTTCTCATTTTTTTATTTAATGATTATGCTTTCGGTGTCATGTCTAAGAACTCTTTGTCTAACTTCAAGTCACAAAGAGTTTCGCATATATTTTTTATTGAAAGTGTCAAAGTTTTATGTATTATGTTTAGGTCTACAATCCACATTGAGTTAATTTTTTTTTGTATAAAGTATGAACTTTTGTTTGAAGTTTATTTTTTTGCACATGGATGTTCCAGCACCACTTGTTGAAAAGACTAGCCTTTCTCCATTGGGTGTTCCTGCACCTCTGTTAAAAACTCACTTGGTCATAATTGATGTGTGTGTATTTCTGGGATTTCTATTCTGTTTCATTGATCTGTGTCACCAGTCCTTAGCCAATATCATATTGTCTTGATTATTATAGTTTTGTAGTCATCGTAAAATTGGGTAGTACAATTTGTCCAACTTTATTCTTTTTTTTTTCAAAGTTATTTTTTGCTTTTTTTAGTTCTGTTGCCTTTCAATATGAATATTAGAACCAATTTGTCTATATCTACAAAAATCATGCTAGGATTTTGTTTGGAATTGCATTAAGTCTATAGATCAGTTTGAGAGAATTGGCATCTTTACTATGTTGAGTTCCAATTCATTAGCATGTCATTTCTCTCTATTTATTTAGATTTTTTTTTCATTCCTTTCATCCCCATTTCACAGTGTTCAGCATATGGATACAGTACATTTCTGTTAGATTTATACCTAAGTATTTAACATGTTCAGGAGTTATTGTAAATCATATCATTAAAAAATTTTTAGTTTACAGTTGTGCATTGCTAATATATAGAAATACGATTGATTTTTGCGGAGTGACCTTGTACCTTAAGACCTTGCTAAACCCAGTTAATAGTTCTAGGAGTTTTGGGGTTGGTTGTTTGTTTTTGTTGTTATTGTAAATTTATTTGGATTTTCTCTGTAGATAGTCATGCTGTCTGAGAATAGGGGAAGTTTTATTTCTTTCTTTCCAATCTGTATGCCTCTTATTTCCAAGATTTATACTATGATGTTGAATGGAGGTGGCGAGAGTGGATGTCCTTGCCTTGTTCACAATCTTTGGAGGAAGGTTGTTCACTATAAAATATGATGCTAGTTGTAAAATTTTTGTAGATACCCTTTATCAGATTAAGGAAGTTCCTTTTTCTTTGTAGTTAGCTGAGAATTTTATCATGAACGGGTGTTGAATTTGTCACATGCTTTTTCTGTATCACTTGAATTGATCATGTAGTTTCTGCTTTTAGCATGTTGATATAGTGGATTCCATTGATTGATTTTTGAGTATTGAACCAACCTTGCATTCCCAGGATAAACCACACTGGGTGGTGGTGTATTATTCTTTTTATATATTCCTGAACTTTATTTGCTAATATTTTTGTTGAGCCCTTTTGTGTTTATGTTTATGTAGGGTATTGGTCTCTAGTTTTCCTTTTTTGTGCGGTCTTTGTTTAGTTTTGGTATTGGGGCAATGCTAACCCTATAAAATGTGTTGAGATGTATTTTCTCCTGTTTTATTTTTTGGGACATATTGTGTGTAATCGGTGTTATTTTTTCTTTAGAAGTTTGGTAGAATTAGCCAGTGAAGCCATCTAGGTCTGGGGATTTATTTGTGGGAAAAAAATTAAACTATGAATTAAATGTACTTAACAGTTATAAGGCTAGTCAAGTTATCTGTTTCATCTTGGATAAATTTTGCTCGTTTGCATCTTTCAAGGAATTTATTTCATCTAAGATGTGGAATATTGTACATAGGTTGTTCATAGTATTCCTTTGGTTAGATTTTCAATGTCTATTTGGTTAGATTTTCAATGTCTAGGAATTCTTCTTTTTTCTATGTTAGTCTTGCTAAAGCATCATCAATTTTATTGATCTTTTTAAAGACCCAACTTTTGGGTTTATTGATTTTTCTCTTTTGTGTTTCTGTCCTTATCTTTTTTTTTTTTTTTTAAAGTTTTACCGCCTGCCTTTTTATTTTATTTTATTGTTTTTTCTCGCGTTACGCGGGCCCCTCACTGCTGTGGCCTCTCCCATTGCGGAGCACAGGCTCCAGATGGGCAGGCTCAGCGGCCATGGCTCACGGGCACAGCCGCTCCGCGGCATATGGGATCCTCCTGGACGGGGTCACGAACCCGCATCCCCTGCATCGGCAGGCGGACTCTCAACCACTGCGCCACCAGGGAAGCCCTGTCCTTATCTTTTTTATGCCCTGCTTTCTGCTGCTTTGGGGTTTATTTTACTCTTCTTTTTCTAGTTTCTTGGGAAAAAAAAGCTTAGATGATTGATTTGAGGCTTTTCTTATATAAGCATTTAATACTATAAATTTCCTTCTAAGCATTGCTGTAGGTACATCTCACAAATTTTGATGTGTCGTATTTATTTTTTGTTCAGTTCAAAATGTCATTTCAGTTTTCCTTGAGACTTCCTCTTTGATTCATTAATTATTTCAAAGTATGTTGTTTAATTTCCAAATGCATGGATTTTTTCCCTTATCTCTCTGTTATTAATTTTCAGTTTAATTGCATTATAGGAAAAACTTTGTATGATTTAAATTCTTTTAAGTTTGTTAAGATTTCTTTTATCATGCAGGACATGGTCTGTCTTGGTGAATGTGACCTTGAACACATTGTGTTTTCTACTCTGTTGGGTAGAATGTTTTAAATGTCTACGAGATTTAGATTTTAGTGGTATATTTCAGTTCTCTTCCACCCTTGCCGATTTTCTATTAGTTCCATTATTGAGAGAGGAGTGTTGAAGTCTCCAACTCTAACTGTAGGTTTATCTATTTCTCTTTTTCACTTCCGTAAGTTTTTGCTTCATGTGTTCTGGAACTCTGCTATTAGGTGCATACACATTACGGGTTGTTGTTATATTAGTGGTGAATTGATCCTTTTTATCATTATGTAGTGTTCCTTTCTATCCCAGATATTTTCTTTGCTCCAGTCTCCTTTGTCTGAAACTAATATAACTACTCGATATCTAAAGAGTTTTAAATTTTGTTAATTATATTTTCTTCTAGAAATTTTATATAGATTTTTTCAAATCTCCTTGTTCATCATTTACAGGTTCCCCCCTCAATTACTTTTCAGGCTTCTCTTTTCTTTCTTTAAACATATGAAACAGGATTCTATCCTTTCTTATGTTTGATCATTTCAGTTTTGAAATCCGTCCAGGTTTAATTCCACTGTTTGTTATTTCTGCTGGCTTTTATTCTAGCGTTTCGTAATTTTTTACTGTGAGCCTACTCATTCTCCTTAAAGCTTTATAGGAATTTTTGGAGTCTGGGTTTGAAGTTGCATCCACTATCATCTCCTCCAACAGGCTTGTTTGAGTGAATTCCACTTCCATTTTACAGATAAGAAAATTGAAACTCAGAACAGCTAAGTGACCTGCCCAAGGTCACCTATGCAGGAAGTGGCCGATAAGACTCGAACCAAGGGTTTCTGACTCTGAAGTCCATGTTCTTCCCCTGGTTTATCACATCACATCTCTTCTCCTTCATAGGAATCCTGCCTCTACTTCCACCCCAATACTCCTGCAGGTTCCCCTTCCTTCCCTTTGGTTTCGGACGGTGTGGCTAAACCCTGAGCTGCAATCCTATAACGCAAAGGTTACCTGCAGATGAACAGTGAGTAATACCTTTGTACATTTCTCTTAATGGCATAGACCATTCTTTTCTCCCATCGTCCTTTCTCAGGGTGGTTTGCTTTTGATCTGGGCTGATCCTGCTTACTGGAGCCTGGCCAGACCCACCACAAAGCTGGTGCAATGTTTGGAGAGAAGAATGGTGGAAAAGCAATCATCCGAAGGAGGCTTTACCATGTGACTTTTCAGACTCCCTGCATCACTTCCCTTCTCTATACCTGGTGATACCCAAACTCCACGCCCTGGTTAGTGGGATTCAGGTGTCTTGATAGCTCCCCGGTGGTACCCAAACTCCATGCCACAGTTTTTAGGATTCGGGGAGAGTCCTGATGATGCTACCTGATGATGGGGAAATTTTTCAGTTAAGGAGACATTTATATAATTTTAAAAACATTTTTTTAAGTGAACAATTCAACAGCCTTCTATACACCCGCAATGCTGTCTGACCACCACTATCTTCATCAGCCTGAAAGGAAACCTGCCCACACTGAGTAATTGCTCCTAATTCTCTCCCACCCCCATCACCGGGTAGACTCTGAGGAGTGGGAAACCGGAGCTGAGGAGCCACTTCAAGGTGTGGCTCCTGCCCAGACACCTGGTGTGTTTCTGCATCATGTCGCCTTTTCCTGGGTGTTTTGCCTTGCTTGCCTCCCTTTTCCCTCACTCCCGCCACCCTCGTTTGCACCTCCTTCATCAAGGGACAGTAGCGGAGTCCTCCCTCTGGCTCCTCTTTCTAGAGTAGGCATTCTCCTACTTTAGTGTGCAGAGGAGCTTCATGGGGATCTTGTCTCAGTGCTTCTCGTTCAGTGGGTCCAGGTGGAACATTTCTAACAAGCCTCCAGGTGATGCTGAAGCCGGTCTTGGGCTACGACAACTCTGGTGGATGAACGCAGGATGCCGTCCCCCGGGGCTGGTGCTTGAGGCGATCTCTAGAAGGATGCTGAGCAGTGGTAGCATTGCTACTTCACAGAGAACAATATTGGGGCCAGCACTGGTTTCCTGGGGCTGCACTAATAAAGTACCATGAAACTGGATGGCTTTAAACAATAGAAATTTATTTTCTGGCAGGTCTGGAGGCCAGAAATTCAAAATTAAAGTGTCGGTGAGATGACTTCCTGCTGGAAGCTCTTGCCTCTGTCCTAGCTTCTGGTGGCTACCTCAGTCCTTAATGTCCCTGGGTTTGTAGCTGCCTCACTCCAGTCTCTGCCTCTGTCTTCACACGGCCTTCCTTCTGTGTGTCTCCAAATTTCCTTCTCCCCATAAAAACACCACACATAGCATTTGGGGCCCTTGCTAATTCAGGAAGACCGCATCTTAACTTGATTACATCTGCAAAGACCCTATTTCCAAATAAGGTCCCCTTCACAGGTCCTGGGGAGTGAGGACTTCAACATAGCTTTTTTAGGGGATGTAATTCAGCCCACTTCTTGGACCTGAGGTCATGCTGCCATTCAAGAGCAGAGGTAGGAGGCACACACGTGGCTGTTGTCTCTTTTATCCTGGCCACTGCTGCTCTGGGGGAAGCAGGAGGCTTAGGAGAGGAGAGGAGACGGGAACCCCCCCAAACTGAACGTGTGGAGGAGGAGACCAGGCACCCAGAGAACATCTGCTAATTCTGCAACCCCAGCCGAGCCAAAGCATTTTTTTTTTTTTTTTTGTGCGGTACGCGGGCCTCTCACTGTTGTGGCCTCTCCCGTTGCGGAGCAACAGGCTCCGGACGCGCAGGCTCAGCGGCCATGGCTCACGGGCCCAGCCGCTCCGCGGCACGTGGGATCCTCCCGGACCGGGGCACGAACCCGCGTCCCCTGCATCGGCAGGCGGACTCTCAACCACTGCGCCACCAGGGAATCCCCCGAGGCAAAGCATTTTATATTGTGGAAGTTGTCACTGTCCAGTGAAAGCCCATGGAACTAATTGTGTATTTTATCCCCAGTCTCTGGACGTGGAAACAGAGATAGAGAGGAAGCATTGCATTAGAACTAATTTAAAAAAATGCAAACCTCTGTCAACTAGTTGACATCTCTCCATACAAACACTGATATTTCAGGTAAGAATAGTTTCAGCTGTTGTGCTTAGCAGAAAATCTGCTTTATAGTGGCTTGAAAAAATAGGAAATTAATTTATTCTCACATAACAATAAGAATCATAGTAGCTAACATTTACATGGCAATTGCTCCACGCCGAGTACTGTCTTAAGTGCTCTGCATATATCACCTAATTTAACTCTTGCAATAGCTTATGCGTATGTATTGCTATTATTATTCCTGCTACTCCATGTTTTTTTCAGATAAGGTTATGGAGGGTAAGTTTTGGGGCCAAGTTCATAGAGCTGGGAGGTGGTGGAGGCAGGATTTGGAAGAGATGGTCTGGCTCCGGCGTGAGAGCCATAGTCTCGCACTGCCGGTCAGAGGCAGGACTTCCTGGTGCCAGGGCTTCAGGCATCTTCCCAGAGGTCATCACGACTCAGGGTCCTTTGCCTTTTTCCTCAGCATCCTTGTGAACAGCTCTCTCCTTCCAGCATCCTGGGTGCTTCCTGGGCTGACAGAATGGGATGTGTCTTTTATTTATTTATTTTTTCCTGGCCAGCAGCTTGCCTTTAATCTTTTTTTTTTTTTTTTTTACATCTTTATTGGAGTATAATTGCTTTACAATGATGTGTTAGTTTCTGCTTTATAACAAAGTGAATCAGTTATACCTGTGCATATGTCCCCATATCGCTTCCCTCTGGTGTCTCACTCCCTCCCACCCTCCCTATCCCACCCCTCTAGGTGGTCACAAAGCACCGAGCTGATCTCCCTGTGCTATGCGGCTGCTTCCCACTAGCTCTCTATTTTATGTTTGGTAGTGTATGTATGGATGTGTCTTTTAAAGCTCCTTCCTGAAAGTTCCCCACAGTGCGATGGATTCTTTTCTTCCAGAGCTGCACCACGGGGCCACTCCCAGGTGTGAGGAGATGGGACATCCCTCTGCTCTGAGCGGTCCAGGCATTCATCTTGTGAGGAGGAGAGAAAAAGGGATCACGGGCAGGTGACTAGTAGTGTTTTTCTCTCTCCATCAGAAGAGGATGATGGCTATGCCTGCATCTATCCTGTACTAATAAGCAAATCCAAGATCAGAGTGGTTCCTGGCTGTGCCCACATCCATCCTGGGATGCAGGGCCCTCTGCTCCACAGCTCTGCTGTCTCTGTGTCCCTGGACACAGCTGATGGAATAGACACCATGGCAAAGCACACACTGGCTCTTTTTTTTTTTTTTTTTTTAATTTATTTACTTTTGGCTGTGTTGTGTCTTTGTTGCTGCGCGTGGTCTTTCTCTAGTTGTGGCGAGCGGGGGGCTACTCTTCGTTGCGCTGCACAGGCTTCTCATTGCGGTCGCTTCTCTTTGTTGTGGAGCACGGGCTCTAGGGCTCCAGTAGTTGTGGCTCACGGGCTCTAGAGCGCAGGCTCAGTAGTTGTGGCTCACAGGCTTAGTTCCTCCGCGGCATGTGGGATCTTCCCAGACCAGGGCTCGAACCCATGTCCCCTGCATTGGCAGGCGGATTCTTAACCACGGCGCCAGCCAGGGAAGTCCCCGCACTGACTCTTAAAGCTGTCACCTGGGATTGGTATGTGTCACTTGTCCCTCGTTCTTTTGGTGGAAGCAGGTCATATGGCCACGGCTAACTTCAAGTAGATGGGGAAGGGCAGCGCCCCCATGTCCTGGCAGCAGAGAGAGCCAGAAGTTCACAGGGGCAGCATTCGTGGCCGGGGCTCTGCCCCGTCCCAGTGATGGATCGAAGCTCACTTCCAATGCACTGATATGATGCCTGCAATTCTGGACTGGATTATTCTGCCCACGCTTGCAGGATCATTGTGATAAGATAATGGAGATAAAGCTCCCTGAAACCCACGCTGAAATTCCAAGTCCCTGGCATGGCCGGGAAGGTGCATGTGCTCCGGGCCTTGGCGGGGCCCGCGTTCCGCCTGCCCCTTATCTTCCTTCAGCTCCCTCCATGCCTGTCGCTCGGCCCCCTTGCTGGTCCCTGAGGAGTCCGGGCCCACTTCTGATTCGGGCTGTTTGCACGGGTTCTCCCTCTGCGTGGAGCAGAGTCTCCCCCATGCAGTTGCCACCGCTCAAAGAGGCCTTTCTGAGCCTCCCTGTAGAGCGCGGCAGCTCCATCACGCTGGAAGCCCCCCCTGCTTATTTCTCCTTATAGCCCTCATCTCAACCGGACGTGCTATTAGGTGTTTTTGTTTATTTATGTTTAAATATACTTCCCTGACAGAAATGCAAACTCTGTGAAATTAGAGACTTGAACAGTGGTTGCTCCTAGGACATTCTTGTACTGGGTTGAATAGAGTTGCCCCAAATGCACGTCCCTCCCAGCCCCTCAGAAGTTGAGCCCGTTTGGAAATAGGGTGGTTGCAGATGTAATGAGTGAAGCAGATGAGGTCAGAATGGAGGAGGGTGGGCCCGAAATCCAAATATGACTTGTGTGCTTATAAGGAGAGGAACATCTGGTCACAGACACAGGGAGGAAGAAGTGTGAGTATGGAGGCGTAGATATGGAGAGATGCTGCCACTATTCAAGTAACACTGAAGATCGCTAGCCGCTACCAGAAGCTAAGAGGTAAAGAAGGATCCTCTCCTGGAGCCTTCAGAGAGGACGTGACCCTGCCAACACCTTGATTTTGGACTTCTGGCTTCCAGAACTCTGATAAAATGCATCTGTCGTTTTAAGTCACCCAGTTAGGGAAACTAATACATCTCTCAATAAATACTGTTAGATGGATGGGTGGATGGATGAATAGATAGATGTCTGGGTGGATGGATGGATAGATGGATAGATGGATAGATGGATGGGTAGGTAGATAGGTAGATGGGTGAGTGGATGGATGAATGAATGGATGGGTGGATGGGTGGATGGGTGGATGGGTGGATGGGTAGATGGGTGGGTGGATGGATGGATGGATGGATGGATGTGTGTATGGGTAGATGGATGGATAGATGGAGGGTGGATCGGTGCGCGGATGGATGGATTGATGGATGGACGGATAGGTGGGTGATTGGGTGACTAAATGGATGGATGGGTGGATGGATAGGTGGGTGATTGGGTGACTAAATGGATGGATGGGTGGATGATTGGATGGAAGGATGGATGGATGGATGGATGGGTGGATGGGTGGATGGGTGGATGATTGGGTGGATGGATGGATGGGTGGATGCATGGGTGGATGCATGGGTGGATGGATGGCAAATGAATGCATACAACTTCTTACAGTGGTTTGTAATGATCTGTTGGGTTGGTGCCCCCTTCTGTGCGTTGCTCAAGGGCACGGGCTTGGGTCTTTTCGTCCAGGTGTCTCTGGCACGTGATCAGCCATGTCATGTCTGCTAAGTTGATGCCTGTGGGGATCTGGTCATGCAGTGCTGGCGACCAGGAAGCTCAAAAAGACCTGCCTTATAAAATGTAGCAGAAATCGCACCCTGAGCCCAGAGGTGTCGTGGGAAAGGAGCATGGGAAACTGTTCAGACCATCCCTGGCCGTCTGCAGGCAGCAGGAAGAAACGAGGCTCCAGGAAGGGAGGTTCTGAGCAAAGGCATAGGTACAGTGCAGCCACCGGCCAACACGGTGTTGATGCTGCCTTTGCCCCAGCACTGGGACGAGGGCAGCTCTTTCTCTCCTGGCTGCATATACTGGCAGGGAATTTCCTGGAAACCATCGTGATATTTCAGACCGTGCCCTTGGCGTCTTCTTGGAACCCTTCTGACAACCAGAAGCGGGGCCTCATTTACACGATGAGACACTGTTGCCCCTGAAGTTGTTGCTGTTTGGTTTGGGGGTCTTTTTTTGTTGTTAATCCAAAGTCTCTTGCCTTGAAATTTATTCATCCAAAATAGTTTTTTCAAAGTCCCTCAGGAATTAGCACCCCAGTAGATACTTCTGATGTTTTTGAACTGGAGAATCAAGAAATCTATCCCAGTGGAGGCAGTAAGCTGGGGTCTTTGGGGGAAAAAAAAAAAAAAAAAAAAAAAAAATCCCCCTCCCTCCCCAGGTGAACTTGATTCCTAGATGTTCGGGGGAGGGGATGACCGTGGAAGCCAGCGGGCCTGTGGGCTTCCAGCGCATGGCCTGCAGTCGCTCGCCGAGAGCCCTGCCCTTGCAGAAAGGACTGGGCACACCCAGGGCTGGGATTAGTCAGACATCTTTTCAAATGTTTTGGGTTCAGCAAAACCCCACGGCTATTTGCCAAGTTATTTTTCATTTAATTATGAAACCTGGGTGTCTTCCAAGGGAAATTTAATCCTCCTGTTTCTGATGCATCTCTACTTAATTCATCCACATGCTTTATGAGCACTCGCTGGTGTCTGAGCCGCCTTTGGAATCTCCTAAAAGGCTTTCCTCGTCCTCCTCCCGCTTTTGCCCCCTTGTAAACAGGAAGTTGAATTTTGCCCACACTGAATGAACTTGACCAACCAGAAGGGCTAGGCTCAGCTTGAAATCCAGGACCCTGGAATTTCAAGAGGCTTCTCGGGGTCCAAACATCCCCTCCCTTGCTGTTGTGAGCAGTTTCGACTGCAGGGCGACAACCGGGAGGAAAACTGCAGGACGTAAGCAGACCCGCATCTGCGCTCTGGACAGAGATGCACATGGGGGACCGGGGGGGCGCCGGTCCTGGGGGTCTCGGTGGACATTGCCAGCTTTAGGCCAGAGGTGCAGGTGATGGGTCTGGCAGTCTTGCTTCTTTCAGGGCCCTGTTCTCGGGGCGTGGATCTGAGTTGAGATGCATGGAGAAAAGTGTTGCCTAGGTCTCTGGGGTCTGCCCCCACCCTCACTCCTCACCCAGGTTCCGGAGACCCTGCCTCCCTTCCCACCTCTGGACCCCCTTCCTTGTCCTTCCAGGTTAACCATGGGTCCACTAGCCTGCCAGCCCCCTGTGCAGATCCCAACTCCTCCAGGAAGGCTTCCCGTCTTCTGGATTCCCGGTGGCCCTCTCCTCTCCTGGCTGGTCTCCTTGAGTCACCAGTGATGTTCTCAGCATATTGCCAATGTGGTACAGCGGCCAGCGGACGGGGCAGCAGGAGACCCAGGTCCTCCTCTGCCCTGTCCCAACTCCCCGGATGCCCCAGGATGAATCACGTTGCCTCTCTGGGCCTCAGTTTCCTCATCTGTAAAACTGAGGTGGGAAGCCCTGGAGGATATGATTATTCCATGAATCTAAAAGTGGGACGTCCTGGTCCAAGTGGAGGCCTTGGCAAAACTGCCTTTCCTGTCCCTGATTATATGGTTCTATGACTCATTTGTCAGCAAACCAAAGCCCTGAGGACTGCTTTTAGGAGATGGGCCATCCCCTAAAAGGACCCCCAGCCCATGGTTTCTGTGCTGGAACAAGGCTCTAGCGGGGGAAACGTGTGATGTTAACACGCGGCACAGCTTTTCCCTGTGATTTCGGTCGGGGCCGGGGTGTGACCAAGGCAGGGTTTGGCCAGCAGGGTCTCCTCCTGCGGAGTTATATGG
Organism: Inia geoffrensis; assembly: GCA_036417435.1. NCBI lineage: Eukaryota > Metazoa > Chordata > Mammalia > Artiodactyla > Iniidae > Inia > Inia geoffrensis. Next base: position 3,995,362 of record CM070907.1, read on the forward strand.
CTCTCCAGTCTGGCTGGTCCCATCCAGCACTATGGGTGGTGGCAGCAAAGGACAGGTTTCTAAGGCTCTTGCTGTCCCTAAGGCGCGTAGCGACTCCAGTATCGTCAGTTTAGAGAAAACAGCACAGGCTGTGTGTGTGTGTGTGTGTGTGTGTGTGTGTGTGTGTGTGTGTACACGTGTGGTTGGGGGAGAGTGGAGGGAAAAGGGGCAGGTGACGGTGGGCCCCCAAGACATTTCCCTAACATCTGCAAAGCATTGCATCACAGGAGCAGCATTTTTCCTACTTGGAGGCCAAATGGGTTTACCAGAGGAGCTTGATCCAGGTCATGCTGAGGGGATCGTCTATGGGAACCAGAGAAAGCCTGCTCTGCACCAGCAGCCGCTTCCGCTGGCGCTCTCTGCCCCCAGGGGATTCCCACGGAGCTGCCCAAGACGCGGGGTTGGGCAGCTGGGCCACCGGGCCTCCCTGCCAGGCCAACGCCTGGGCTCCAGCTCAAGGCTGGGGCGGCTGCCCGGAGCTTTCCTTTCAGGGCAAGCTGCTGTGTTCCCAGAAGGGGAACTGGCTCCTTGGAAAGAGGGAGGAAGCACTCAGAAAGAGGTGTTTCTTTCTTATCGATTCTTTGCATTTGTTGGTGGAGCCTGGGCAGGAGGTCACGCTGGTTTTCAGTCCCTTCTCTGAGATTCCCATTAGGTGATGCTCTAGCAAGGGGTCTCCAGTCTTGGGGAGCCTGGTGCCCCGAGGGTGAAGGATGGCCCCCTGCAGACACACAGGGTGCCCGGGGGGACACAGAGCCTGCCTGCCCAGTTTCAGCATCCTGGCCAGGGCGCTCCAAGCCCTCGGGGCCCCTCATGTGTCATCCCTCCACTTCCTCCCCGGCAGGGCCTTGTGTTCGGAGGCTCCTGCCCACTGACTGGGTGCTCTCACAGAGGTCTGGGCGACACTCTGACCTTGCAGAAGTGTCAATCGGGGTCCTCTATGTATTCATTCAGTTTTACATCTCTGTCGATTTTTGTAAACCTGTAAAGTTTAATTTTTTGAATGGCTGATGCGTTCCCGTGGTTACAAAATCTAAAAGTAAGCATTACTCAGCCATAAAAAAGAGCAAAGGAATGCCATTTACAGCAACATGGATGGACCTGGAGATGATCATACTGAGTGAAGTAAGACAGAGAGAGAGAGACAAATATCGTATGATATCGCTTATGTGTGGAATCTAATTTTAAAAAATGACAAGTGAACTTATTTACAAAACAGAAACAGACTCACAGACATAGAAAACAAACTTATGGTCACCAAAGGGGAAACGTCGGGGGAGGAGGGTTAAATTAGAAGCTTGGGATGAGCACACACACACCACTATATATAAAATAGATAATCCACAAGGACCTACCGTACAGCACAGGGAACACTGCTCAATATCCTGTGATAACCTATATGAGAAAAGAATCTGAAAAAGAATGGATATATGTATAACCGAATCACTTTACTGTACACCTGAAACTAACACAACATAGTAAATCAACTATACTCCAATAAAATTTTAAAAAACTTTAAAAAGAATAAAACATAGAAGTAAGCCACGCAGTGAAGCGACAGCCCCACCTGCTCTCCCAACCCACGTCGGCCATGTGGACCTCCCAGCAGACGCCTCTCTGGCCCTCCGTCCTTTGCACCACGTGACACATCCGGCTGCTGCTGCGTACCTTGCAGTGTCCAGGCCACGCGCTGCCCACTGGGGGCCCCTGGAGTCTCCGACACGGATGTGGCCTGCAGGCTGGCTCTGATGGTGGAGCAGGGCTGGGGAGAGGTGGGGACTTACCAGGCAGCAAGTGCCTGGGCCGGATGATGTCAGGCCCCTGTTTCTTCCTCTGAGGTTGGTCCAGCACCTTGCCTCCCTGGCCCTGGACACGGCCGATCTGGGGCTTCAGTCCCCTGGCCGTGCTCTCAGTGGGTTACCTGTGAGTCAGGAACTCTGATGCCTGGGGATTTCCTGCTCGAGCCTGTACCTACCCAAACCTGCCTCCTCTCACTAAATTCTCTGAGCAGGTAGTTCCGGCCCAGTGAGAAGGGGCCAAGCGCATTCCTCAGGGTCTTCCTCAGCTACACGTTCCGGCCTTTCTGCTGGTTCTGACCCCCAGAAGGAAAGGGGGAGCCCTGCTCCACAGTCTGGGGGCTGGTCCCCTTCTGCCTGCAGTCATAACCACCATCCCAGCGCCCCAGGGCTGGGCTGCAGGCTCTGAGCACCGTGGGAGCCCCTGCACCACGGCGGGACCACTGGATGGGGGATGGATGGGTCGGGGCCGTGAGGCTGAGCGAAGCCCACTGACTCACCGCCTTACTGACCAGTCGTGTCCAGGGTTCTATCATGTGGACTGGGCTTCCATCTGTCTCTGAAGTGAATGGGACGCCTGGACTGTCCTTCCTGGGTGGGCAGGAATCAGGTTTCACCCTTTGACCCTGAGATGGAGCATTTAGCTCCTGCCTGGAGCAAACTGGGCGTCCGCAAATTCCGCCAGCATTCGGAGGCCTTTTCCATCACCTTTTTCACTTTCCATTTTCCTCTTGGCAGAAAACAGTCTACAATTCTTTCTATACCCGGGGCTCCTTTAGGAACTGAAGCATTTACTATTCATCCATTCAGTCACTCATTCCTTCGTTGAAGAAATGCACTCCGAGTGGCTCCTGAGAGAGACCCTGAGCGGGGACCTGAGGGAGGAACAGCTGCAATTGTGACATGCCCCTCACCCTGGGGTGGGGGACGCCGCAGGAGGGGACAGATGGCCATGTCGGCTGTCAGTGGTGGAGCAGGGACAAGTGCAGAGGAGGCATTTCACCCACGATGCCTGTGGTGGGCGCACTCGAGAAACCAGCCCTGGGAGAGGTGGGGAGAGCTGGAGAGAGGTGGCGCTGGGGTAGCCCTAAAAGTAGCTGAAAGAGACTCATCCGACATAATCCGAGAGGAGGCTTGGTGGTCAGAGCACAGAGCCCCGCCCAGCAACTCTGCCAAGTGGTCACTGGTCATCCCGCTTTGCAGCCAAGGACGCCCACGGGGGTGAATTGCAGGTGGTTGCTTAGCCAGAGGGACCAGAGCCGGACTCGAGTCTGGGTCCCCCTCATCCCAGCTGGGACTTAGGTCTGGGTCCCCGGATCCCAGCCAGAACTCAGGCCAGGTCCCCCATCCCAGCCCACACTTGGGTCCAGGTCCCAGGATCCCAGCCTATCTCCTTTTCCCCTGTGCCTTCCTCAAAGCCTTAGGAACCGCCTGGCTGAAAACAGCAGGTCTGCCGACCATGTGCCCCTGGGAGCCAGGGTGTGGGAGCCCCGCTGTGCTGGGGTCGGGACCCTCCAAGCCAAGGAAGGAGGAAGTGACTTTGTGCTGACCTCAAAGATGAAATCAGGGACTTGGGGACACAGGAGGCCTTTCTTTAGAGGAGCAGGAAGGGGCAGGAGGGAAGCAGATTTACACGCTGAGAGTCAGGGCAGGAAGGGTTCATTTGGGGGGTTTCAGAGGATTGAGGTTCCCCCGAACAACCACCCTCTGGTGGGGATGGAGCAAGGAGCCCCCTGACTTTCAGTAATTACTCCCTGGGCACCCACTGGGTACAAGGCCAGTCTCCTCAAGCTTCAGAACCTAGGAGGCCTTTAGCAACCCCGTAATTTCTCCAGTTTCCTTTGTAAAGCACCTCAAACCTAAATACAACCTTCAGTATGGACAACGTTATGCGGTGTTTGGAGCAAGCTCCTTTGGGCAGTCTTGAGTGTATTTTGTTGAATTGCAGCATTCAAAGGCAAAAGGTGTGACTTTCAGGCTACTGAGGTCCCTGGACCAGGAGAGCTGCCTGGGGTCCTGTTCGTGGGGTCCTGGGGTCCGTTCCTTCGTGGACCTGTTGGTCATCTGTATTTCCTTAGAGAAACGTCTATTCAGGTCCTTTCGCCCAAAAAGCTGCACCACCTTACTTCTATTGCTTTAGAGAGTAGGATGGTGGCTGCCAGGGGCCGGGGTGGGGGGGTGCGGAGTGTGGGGAGATGTTGGTCAGAGGGAACAAAGCCATAGTTAACGTGGGATGACTAAGTCCAGAGATCTGCTGTGCAACGTGATGACCAGAGTTACCGATAATGCACTGAATACGGGAAATTTCCTAGGAGAGTAGATTTCAGGTGTTCTCACCATAGAAAACACAGGGAACTATGTGGGGAGATGATGTTAATTACGTGGCTGTCGTAATCATTTCCCTATGTATATGTCAAATCATTATGTGTACCTTAAACATACACAATTTTTATTTAAAAAACTTCCACTAGCCTCCAGTTCCTCCCTCCCCCAGCCCCTGGTGCCTGCTCTCCTACTGTCTGTCTCTATGAATCTGACTCCTCTTCCAGGGACCTCCCGGAAGTGGAATCACACACTATTCGTCCTTTGGGACTGGCGTCTTTCAATCAGCAGTACATCCTCAAGGTTCATCCACTCTGGTTGGGGCCGGAGTCACATCTTCCAAAGGAAACCTACAAGGTCTCCCAGTATAATAGTTATGAAGGGAATTAGGGGCCTGGAGACCCTCCCACTTATAGCCCCCACCCCGCCCCCGGTAGTCCCTGGGGCATGTTCACAGAACCCCAGGGCTCCAGGAAGCTGCAGGTGACACCCCCAGATCAACGACCGGCTGAGAGGAACCCCAAGGCCCAGAGAACAGAGCCTTGGCCACCAGGCTCTCCCCGCGGGTGACCGAGAGGCTCTGATAAGCTTCCACAAGGCCCGGCTGGTGGCTGATAACAGCTTGTCCCTGGGTTCAGGGCACTGACAACTTGCTTTTGGATTGGGAGCCAGAGAACAGTCTAAGGGTGGGATGATGACATTCTGGGGGTGGGGGGATGTGCAGGAAGGGCCTCTGCATCTTGTTCTTGTCCCAGATGTTGGTCTGGGTGTGTGTGTGTCTCTGTGTGTGTGCGCACGCACGCGTGCACTCTCCAGGTGTCCTCCCTCCCACACGCCGTGTGCCCCTCAGCCTGTTCCTCCTCTGCCCCTCCCATCTCCATCCCACCCATCCCAAGCTCCTGGAGGGCAGGGGGCCCCTGCCGCTCCCTCCCGGCTGCCCCACAGCCTGGAGCACAGAGCTGGGCTCAGGGAAGCCAGGCATTCATTCATTGGTTCAACTCATTCATTCAGCACAGTTGCGTGTGTGCCTTGGATGTGTGTTCTAGGCACGGGATATGGCAGGGAACAAGGCCTGGGCTGAGCCTTCTCTTTGGAGAAAGGATGCTACAAAGGCAGACCTATAAGTACAGAGAAGTCATAAAGAGGATGGGGAGAGTGGGTGTGGGGCTGGCATTGCTCTTGGTTACAGGGGGCTGGGAGTCCCTCCTCTGCCCCCAGCGAGGTGATGCAGGACAGGGACCCCAGGGCAAGTGGGAGGGGGAGGCTGGCTGGGGAACTGCAGGTACAGAGGTCCTGGGGCAGCATTATGATTGGCATTCCTGAGCAAGAGGAGGGGGCCCCTGGCTGGAGTGGAGCAAGGTGGAGAGGTTCCTTGAGGACCTGGTGGGCCCTAGCAGAGCCCTGTGGAACTGTTCTAATCAAGGGTGATTAGACTCCTGAAACAGGTCCCCAGGCCCCACCTCCCCATGCCAGGTACTAACCCTTTAGTGGCTGGATCGGGGGGGAGTCTGGGGCCTCCTCGGAGAGCAGCTGTTGACAACCCCTGGGACGTAGGGATGTATTCCAACCGTCTGCACGGCCAGCCCTGGGCCTCAGTGCTGAGGAGGGGGGTCACCGAGGATGCCTCGCCCTCGTGCTTATGGGGACCCAGAGGGTCTTGGGAGGTGGCCTTGTCCTCAATCACATTCCACAGGGCTGAGAATTCTCCATCTGGGATGGCTTTTGCTGTCATTTCCTGAGTGAGCCCTCTGTCCCCGTGTGGGCTGCTAGTTCTTTGCAGCTCCCAGGACAGTGGGAACTGTCTCTGGACCCCGACAGGCCTGTTTTTGACCTCGGCTCTGTGGCTCGATGGCCCGTGACCTTGCTGCAGTCACTCTCTCCCCATCCACCCCATTGTCTTATCTGCACACCAGGTGATGCCTCCTCATTCCCCAAGCCATCTTGAAGACCGAGAGTAAGTGAAGCACCTAGAAGGTGCTCAGGAACTGGGGTACCGCTGCCCGCTCCCCAGCGCCTTAGCAAGAAGATGGGCGGCCATGGTCGGAAACCCACATCTCCTCCAGCCCCTGGGAGGGGAAGAGGGACAGCGTTCCTGGAACAAACCTGTGCTTTATTTATCTATTTATCTATCCACCCAGCCACACATCTATTTATTTTGAACTCCAACATCTTCTCATCAGGGAGGCACAAAGAAGGAAAAAAAGTGAAATTGATACGGGGCCCCTTTCAAGTGGGGAGCCAGCTGCCTGCGGCCTCGGGAGAGAGGCTGCTTTCTGATCTCCTTCCAGAGTGTGGGTGCCCTGGGGCGTCTGCGGAGCATCTTCTGAGATGCCTCTCCATACCAGGCCAGCCACCTCTGTCCTTTGCCACATCAGGGGAAGGCTGCACACTGCTTCAAAGTCACAACAGCTTTCTGCAATTGGAAACACGCATGTTTTGCAAAGTATCAATTTAGCAGTCTGTTCAACTGGTCAGTCTGGGCAGGCCAGCTGGCTGTATTCCTGTGCAGAAATGCCCTGGAGTGCAGAATGCCCAGGTTCGAATCCTGGATTTGGCACTAACAAGCTGAGTGGCCTTGGACAAGTCTGTGCCCCGCTCTAGGCCCTGGTTTCTTGTGCGGCTGACAGTTTATGGAAAACCACCCAGGAGCCATTGATCGATCGATGGGTTCAGCCCGTATGGCAGACCGAGAAGAAATCAAATCTTGAGGCACTGGGTAGAGAGACCCATTACATGCTACCAGGCCCAGGTCTTAAAATGACAGCAAATCCATCTTGGGATTCTCTATCAGTTTAGGCTCTTGTGTTGCAGGAAGCAGGAAGCCCAACTCAAAGTGGCTCACCCAGCTGAAAAGTCTGGTGGCAGGTGAGCTCTGGGTACAGTTTAATCAGGTCTGGGGTTCCACACTTCAGCAGTTCTCTTGCTCTGCCTGCCTCTGTGTGTTGGGGGGGTGGTTGTCAGGCTGGATTGCCTCCTAGCAACAAAGTGGCTGCAGGAGTTCCAGGCTTTGCACCTGCACCCTTGGTTGGTCAGAGCAAGAGAGAGGTCTTGGTGAACTGAAATCAGGAGCCTTGCTCTGGTTGGACCAACCTGTGCCAGTCACTATTGGGTCAGGGAAATGCCTTGCACTGATTGGGTGTGATTTCTCCTCCCTTAAGAAATCACCCTGGTAAGGGAGTTGAGGTTATTATGACTGGCTTAGACCAAGCAGAGCACAGTCTTGGAGCTCAGAGTGGGGTCAATCTCATGCGAACCACACAGCTGCCACACGTGGGTGGTCTGGAAAAGCACCCTCCGTCCATTGCCCTGTTCCACCGAGACCCAGCCCTGCTTTGGGGGCTGTCCCGTCGTTAGTCTTTGCTCGAGGGTTGAGTCCATGAGCACACAGCCAGCGTCCACCATCCAGGCTCTGTGCCGAGGCTGTCCATTTGGCCTCCACTCTGGGATGACCTGGAACCTGGGCTCTTCATTGTGGCCCCCGAGTGGCAGTGCCTGGCCCTAACTATGGCTCTGAGGAAACTGGAGGAGGGGCTCTCACATTTATTAATCTCCTGCTGTGTGCTAGCATCCTTGGCCTGTGTTGCCTCAACTGTCCTCACAACACCCAGCAAGGTGGCTGCAAACCCTTTTTTTTTTTTTTTTTTTTTTGCGGTACGCAGGCCTCTCACTGCTGTGGCCTCTCCCGTTGCGGAGCACAGGCTCCAGATGCGCAGGTTCAGTGGCCATGGCTCACGGGTCCAGCCGCTCCGCGGCACGTGGGATCTCCCCGGACCGGGGCACGAACCCGCGTCCTCTGCATTGGCAGGTGGATTCTTTTTTTTTTTTTTTTTTGCGGTATGCGGGCCTCTCACTGCTGTGGCCTCTCCCGTTGCGGAGCACAGGCTCCGGACGCGCAGGCTCAGTGGCCATGGCTCACGGGTCCAGCCGCTCCGCGGCACGTGGGATCTTCCCGGACCGGGGCACGAACCCGCGTTCCCTGCATCGGCAGGCGGAGTCTCAACCACGGCGCCACAAGGGAAGCCCTGCCAACCCTTTTTGCAGGTCAGGAAACTGAGGCACAGCAAAGCCAGGCAACTTGTTCTCTGTCCTCAGACAGTGGGTTGCAGAGAGGTTCTTCCAGAAACCTGGTGGCCATCAGCAGACCAGGTTATGCTAATAATGGAGCCCTTGTGGACCATGGGCAACCTGGTGAGGGGGAATCACAGGAGGTTTCAGAAATGGAAGACCTGGATTTGGGGCCCCAGTCACTGGTGTCTTACCTGACCTTCTAAGTGTCACTGGAAATGGGAATAAGGGTCACTGGTGAGTCCTCTGGTGAGAATAAGTGATTCAGTAGTGTAGCTCAGACCTTCCCTGAAAGGACCAGGCAGAGGAGGGTAACTCCCTTTCGCCTGCCACCATGCACCTGACATGACCCTCCACAAGGGGGTTTCCTTGTGTCTCCGGGGTTCTCGCACATTCCTCTGGGAAGATCCGATCAAGACGGCAGACCGAGTGCCCCCAGCCTTCCTCCTTCTCACAAAACTCCGGTGAAAGGGTGAAGGAAATTGCGTGAACGTGTAATAGGAAAGATCGCCATTCGTGAACTGGAAACATTAGGGATTCCTGGGTGGAAAGATGGGAAGGAAACAGGAATAGCTACAGGCAACCAGCAAAATCCATAAAGCATTTGGAGAAGATTGCCATGAGGATGGGGGTGGTGTGGAGAGAGGGCGAGAGACCCTAGACCAGAACAAGGGGCCTGGGAGGTGGGAGATGGTGTGCCCCTTTCCCCGGTATCCTCGTTGCCCTCAGGTGGGAGCAGCAAGGATGTTTGCTCCATCAATTCAGTGAGGGTGAGTGCCAGGTCCAGCGAGGCAGGTCCGGGAGGGAGGGGAACTCGTCCAGCCCCCTGCCCCCAACCCCATCATGGGAGGCAGGCTTCGTGACCAAAGTGGGCAAAGGGACAGGCAATCCCAGCCACAATGCTGCCCTGGCAACCAGGGATCACTAGGCATTTGTGTAATGAGAACACCAGACCCGCAAACAGAAAAACTAGCACCTGTGGAAATAAAGTTAACAGGGCAAACAGAAGAAGAGTTTAAACACCCATACGTCAGTATTACCGTCTTCAGGCAAGGCAGGAGGACACCCACAAAAGGAGCAGTGAGGGAGCTTGGGAGTTAGACATTTGATTGTTGAAAACAAAAACAAAATGCACTGAATAGCCTGATGGACTTCGCCACAGAACGTGTTCACGAGCTGCAAGTACAAACTGAAGAATTCTCCCAGGAGCCGGAATGAAAGCACCGCGAGACTGAAACAGAAAAGAGGATGAGGCACCACAAAAGGTGGATCCAGGTGTTCCGAACTCCCAACAAAGACCAGGTGAAGATGGGAGAAACCATGGAAGATGTGAATCTTCAGCCAGACAGGGTCTGTTCGGTGTCAAGCAGGATGACTGAAAAGGGGAAGCGCCTAAAAGGAAACTGAGAGATGATGCACCTCAAAGACCGACTTGGAGGAAACTTGGAACAGCGGGGATGGAGAGGAACTCCTAATAGCTTCCAGGGGTAAAAACAGATCACCAGCAAGGAGATGAGGATCTGACTGGCTTCACTGTCAGCCACACCAGGCGCAAGGAAACGGGGAAATCGTCGCACGATTGAGATCTCGGAGGGAACTTGAAGGCCACCTGTTTGAAATGCTGTCTGTGCTGAGGGAGGATGAGGCTGCATTGGGGGCCCAAGGTCACCTAGCCACGTAGTGTCCTGGCTGCAGAGTGGTCGGGGGGCGTCATTAGGGCAACACAGAGTTTCTCCCTCTTTCAATGAGGGTTTGTTGACGGTCTTCTCTGTGCAGGCGCTGTGTTGGGCGGCCCAGGGTGCAGCGGTGAAACAGATCAGATGCAATCTCTGTTGTGGCAGATTTCACATCCTCGTGGGAGAGAGACAAAAATAAATGTAAAATGGTAACGATAGTAGGTTAAGCCAAGGAGATGTAGCTGGAGCTCCTTGGAGTTGACCATCCAGGGAGGTCAGCATCGCAGGGTTCCCAGAGAAATGGATGGTTTAGCTGAGCTCTGGAGGATGAACAGGAATGGACTAGATGTGCAAAGGCCCTGTGGCAGGAGGGAGCCAGGAGCGAGGGCCCATGGGGAGCGGCTGACAGGGCCTGCGGGCGGGGCTGGAGGAGGCATGGGGTCCCTGGAGGCTGTGGCAGGGTCACACTCTCGAGGCATGGGGAGCGAGGGTGCGAGAGTCGGGCTGATCTGGTTTCTGGCGTGCACACCTTCATCTCGCTGAGACGTTCCCTGCTCTGGGCTTTCCTGCAAATCAGACAGTATGTAATCTTTTGCAGCTGGCTTCTTTCACTCAGCACCGTGTTTAATTATGACTATTTAAGCAGGTTGGTGACGCGGTCAGGGTGCCTTCCAGAAATGCTGCCTGCAGCAAGGCGGGAGTCCTGGTTTCCCGCTGACTCGGAGCCAAGCTGCTCACAGGTACCGGGTGAGCTTCGCTCACTGCCCTTGGGTCGCACAACTGCTTGGAGGAAGCTTCCCGACACCCCTGTTACTCCTTCCTCCTGGGGGGCCCAAACCCGTTTCCTTCCTCTGTGTCCTGCAGCCCTTGTCTCAGCCCTCTGCTGTGACAGATGGAGCGGGCTGGCTGACCCCAGCTGGAGGCCTTGGGGCCAGATGGATACCCCAGGGCTGTGTGCTAAGGGAACCGTCCAGGTTGGGGACACCCAGAAGCTCAGATGTGCCTCTCATGTCCCCAAAATTAAACGGCTGGTTTGTTTTACTTGATTTGAGCAGGTGTATCTGTGGACCCAAGGTCAGGGTGACTCTGAGAGCTACGGTAACTGTGGTTTTCAGATAAACTGATCCCAGAGGGCCCAGAGGGCTGAGAGGCAGGAGGGCAGGACCATGCTGTAGCCAACCCTTTTGGGGTTTGTGTGTGTGTTTGTTTTTGTCTGCCTGAGATCCAAGAGCCCTGCTGGAACATTCCTCAGTTTATGAGTCTTGGTGGGACTTTGATCCAGGAGCTACTGCTGCAAACAAGCAGGACCAGGTGCCGGGGGAAAAGGGTGGCAGACAGGGAGCACGCCATGCCCTCCTTCCAGAGGCTTCCAGAAACTCTGGACACTTCTGGAGCCTGATTCTCTGCAACTTCTAAGAGGTCGTGTATGCGGCCTGGCGTCTGGATGGAAAGTCATCGGCAGGTGTCTCTTCCATGAGGTATTTCCAGACCCAGGCTTCTCGGGGTGGGCGGGTTGCTTTGGGCCTGAAGGGACGGACACGCCAAGGTACTGCAGAGAAACCAGGGGTGTTGGGGCTGGTTGGAAAGCCAGGGCCAAGCCTGGGGTTGGCAGATGTCTCCCGGGCACCGTGTGGAAGGGGACACCCCAGGAAGCAAGATTTCAGCTGGAGGCAGGAATACCTTTCTCACAGCTGAATGTCCCCGAATGGGCGGGCAGGCCATGCAGGTCATGACCTTCCAACCCCAGGGCTATTCAAGCAGAGAGTCATCCCCTACCAGGAGTTCCCTTCTCTCTTCAGGCCTACTCACTCCCCTCCGTGCAAGCAGGGTGTCACCTCGGCCCTCGCACAGCCTCAGCACGCTGTCCCTGAGGTCAGCCAGACCGTGGGCCAGCCCGCATGGTGCCCTGGTCTCCCCAGCCTTGCCGTGGCTTTGTAAACAGATCCCTCGGCACGGGGCCTCACCCACAAAGATGCGCGCCCCCTGCAAGGAGCCGGAGGGGCCTGTGTCCTCACCGGAGAGGGCTCTGCTGTCTGGCCTCAGAGGGCACTCGCTCCCTTGTCCTTTCTGGAGGTTGGAGTTGGGTGAGAGAGCGGGATTCACAGAGAGGGAAACCTCCTGCTTTGCCTGCTTGGGTGGACCTCCTTCACCAGCACGTGGCTGTCCCGGGGCCAGGACTCTGGATACGTGACACCCACCCCTGGGGACCCCCCACCTCCACCCTCACATCCTCAACCCACCTCCCATCTCCCATCTCCCTCAGCAACCCCCGACCCCCAGAATCGCCTTTGAGGGAACACACAGGCCTTCCCTACAACCTCCAGAAAGACGCTGAGAAGTCGGGATCACGACCCAGGAGTGTGGAGCCCCGAGCCCAGGGCCAAGGTCTGGATGGAGACGGGGTAAGGGCATCTCGAGTGAGCAGGGAGGGCTGCTGGGTGGTCCAGCCAATGTTCGTTGGAAGGAGGGAGCGGGGTGGGGGAGGGAGGGAATGAAGGCGGGAACCCAGCTCCCAGACGTGCTGCCTAAACGAGACTTGCACACACCTTGGTGGGCAGGAAGCCCTCTGCCAGCTCCAACAGGGCTGGTTGGAAGGTCTGGCTTGGCAGGTCTGTGCAAAGACCTTCCTAGCTGTCTACCATTCACCCTGGCTGGGCAGGAAGGGAAGCAAGGTAAGCCGCTCCCGCCCTGGAACCCTGGGTACCCCATGTGTGCAGGACGCTGGCGGGCAGACGCTGAGTGGGGAGGGGAGCAATGGGCTGCCACGGAGCGGAGGATGCAGAGGTTGGGGCTGAGGGCCTTGGGGAGTAGAAGGACCACTGGGGACAGGGGGAGAGCCTTGCTAGGCAGACCTGGCTGGTCTGCCCAGGGCGCATGGAGACCAGTGGAGAGATGCTTGGCGGATGATGGATGAGGCGTGGCTCTGAAATGCTCGGATCCCCCGGAAGGACTCCTGGGCGCAAAGAGGCAGGTCCTGCTGTTCTGTGTCTGCAGTTCAGTTTCTGATGTTGAGCCCCACGTAGATCAAACGACTCAGCAATTGAAAGACGCGCCCATCACGTGTTAGGTGGAGCCATCTCAGAGGCAGACGTCCTGCGGCTGCCAGAGAGACTGCCTCTGCTGCGCCTGAGCCCAGATGCCGAGAAAGTGCCCCACGAGGGACCCCACTGTCTGTGCTTCCCTGAGGCTCCCAGATCTGTCCCTGTACTTCCGGGTGGTCTCAAGGGTCTCCCAGCCCTCCCCGCGTGGTGGGTGGTGCCGGCCTCTGGGACCCTCGGGGTACCCGGGAGGCTGCTGGAAGATTCAGCCAAAGCCCAAACCGAGGCCATCAGAGAGCACACAGGGTGGGCACTCGTCACGGCCCTGCGGAAGTGATGCCTGCTGTGCTGGCTGAGCTTGTACTTGTAGGTGTCCAGAGATGCGGGGCCAGATGTGCTTCAAACGCCGACACGCAGAGAACACGCCGGCCTGTGGCTGGAAACACTGAAGTCACCTCCGTCTCCCCCTCCGTGGTTCTTGTCAGACCCCCAAACCCCAGCTCACGCAAGGAGGCCCCAGGCTGAGAAGGCCAAGTCCCCGTGCCCCGTCCCTGCTGTCACCATCCGCGGGGCAGGGCAGACCCGTCCGCCAGGGCCTCCCTCCTGGTGGGCACCCAGACCTCCAACCTCTGGTCCATGGCCTCTGCCCCTCCGCTACAGAGTCAGGACAGACGCGTGCCAAGGATCTGGCTTTGGCGTCCCACGGGGGTCTGAGCATCTTCACTTTGCCGCTTGCCAATTGAATGGGCGAGTTAGTGGCTAATTCCAAGCACCACTTTCCTCTTGCTGGGGACAAATGACACCTGGGAAATTTGGGAAATCGGGTTAATAATCGTGGCACGCCCCCACGGGCTTCTGGAGGGGCCTTTGGAGCTTATATAAGGCACGATCGGGAAGCAAATGCTTCCTCTGCTTTGCTGACTTGGACGGCGTTCAGGCCCCCAGGTGTGGCTGCCAGGGTCCCCCAACTGGACAGGATGACAAGCCGTTTCCAGATGCCTCGATCTCTCGCGTTCATGTTTCCGCTTGGAGCCCTGAGCAGTTAACGATAACCCTATGGCAATGGAGAGGCGCCTCCACCGTCGATCTTATTGGGCCGTTTGGCAAGAAGCAAACAGAAGGCTTCGCGGGTCATCCTCCAGCCACGTGCTATATCAATAAGGCTAACCTCAGGCGTCTGGCTCAGCATATGGAATAAGTACACTACTTTGCAGTCATTTCAACTGTATGTTACCACAAAACATTTAGCAATATGGGCATCCACGTATTAGTTAAATATTCCCATCAAACTCCAAGTTGATGGATTTCTGATTTCTTTCCCAAGTGAAAGGCGATGGATACCAAGCTCCCCACAGCATCCCTCATCGGGTGAGAAGGCTTTTTGAGGGGGGGCCAGGAAAGCAAACCAGAATGCAGGGCCGTGGGTTCAAACCCCAGCTCTGCGTTGACTCACTATGGACCCGGGCACCTAACTTCTTCTATCTGGACCTCGGAGAGGTCGACTGAGCCCAGGGCCTATGCAGGGGCCCGAGACTATGAATCGCTCATCTTCTGCCGTGGCCCCTCCATGCAGATGGGCTGCCGATTTTTGAGGTCCCAGGGCTGCTCCCCTTTCTCATGAGCAGAGCCCAGTCTCTGTTTGGCCCGAGACCTCCTTGGTTCCTGGAGAACCAGCATGGCCATTTCCCATTTCCAAGGCCGAGATGTGTCACCAAGTGGCTCATAGCTGGTGGAAGACATCGGAGACATCCCCAGAGGATGCGGGTCTGCCACCAGGTAGAGGTGTGTCTTCAGAGGAGAGATGCGGACCTTTGGGAAGCCAGGCCAGGCCAGGTGGGCCATGGGGCTACGGATCAGGCCCATGTGGCCCATCCAACCAATACAACAGCACAGGCCATGCTGAAGAGAGCCTTCCAGGGGGTGGGGAACTGGGCAGCTCTATGACCCAGTTTCACCTGAGCAGGGGCCTGGGCTCTTTGAAGGATTTGCACGCCGTTCGTCCAGGCAGGACACTGATCTCTGGGCTGTGCCTGTGACCATGAACTCATCACTCACATCTCACCCCTGGGCTTTGCCTTTTCTCCATAAAATGTGGACCCTGGCTTCGACCTCCCCCAAGGCTTGTTGGCAATAAGGTGATAGCACGTTTCTAGATGGTCCTCCCCCCTTACAGGTGATGCTCACACCTCCTAATCAGCCTGGCAGGCCTGGGTCCCCAGCTCCTGCCTCACAGCCCAGAGGGAGGGACAGAGGAGTGCTGGCTGCTTGGACAGGAGGGGAAGCCCGCCCACCCCACCTCTTCAGACCTTCCCCCAGCTTTTGCAGGAGTGCCCCCATGGGAGGGGGTGAGACCTTGTTGGGGCCTTGGTCTTGGAAGTTGTGGGTGGCCAACAGAGAGGGACCGGAGCCCTGGAGATGGGCATGCCCAACCAACAGGGAAGACCCCAGACTCAGTAAGCTGGCCTTTCCTCTGGACCTGGTCATGCAGCCAGCCTTCTCCTCTCCTCAGTTTTCCCATCTGTAAAATGGGCTAACAGACGCAATCCTGGGTGCCTACCAGATCCCAGGTACCTTGATCATCAATACGCTCCTGATCAAGCGAGCCTGGGGGCCAGGGCAGGAGGAAATGGGCAGGTCTGGCCCCCTGAGCAGATATGGCACAGATGGGGGAGGGGACCAAAACTTTGGGAAGCAAATTGAAAAACAGAAACTTGAATTCAGGCCTTTTGAGTTGCATGAAGCCCTAAGCACCACCTCCTTGGAAAGGGGGGCTGCTTGGCTGCTTGGGTACCCTGCAGGCACGGGCTGGAAAGGGGTTGTGGGAGGGAGTGGACACGATGGCCCGTGGCTGACCTTGCTGGTCCCTCCCAGCAGGATTTTACCCAGACACTGACCACTGTGCTCTGCACGGTCCCCAGTGCCTGGCGTGTGGCTGACTCTTAATACAGCAATATTGAACAAATGAATGAGCCGGCTGATGCTGGGAGCGCTGAGCTGGTGAAGCTGTGGTCGAATCTCTGATACTTTGTGCAGAAACTCTCTCCACCCCCCAGCAACCATGTGCCAAAAGGCTGGGGTCGTTGGTCTGGGCTGAAGTGGGCACGAGCGTGCTTGCGGAATGGTGGGTAATACTGTGCTAGGTACCAGATCAGTAGAGGGAGAATGGAGGTCACCTTTGCATGTGTGGGGGTCTGCGCCTAGAGCAGCATCCTGGCACCCACAAAGCAGGAGCCTCAGCGTTCCACACCCTTCTGTGGGGGCCGAGGTCCCAGTGCAGCTTAGCCAGGCTCGGGAGCAGAGGCTGGGTCCAAGCTGCTGACCTCTGCTCTCTGCTCTTTGCCCTGTTGGCCCAGGGAGAAACTTTATAGACTTGAGACCCTCTGAGGACCTGAGCACCTGCTTCCCCTGGAGCATCACCTGACTTCATTCCATACCTGCATCTCCAGAAAGATCAACAGTCTCACATTTCTCTAGTGCTTTGCTGCTTGCAAAGGAATTTCAGGTCCATTATCTCATTTAAAACTCGCAGTAACCCCTTGAAACAGGACTGGAAATAATCTCCTCTTTATTGATGGCTTATAATTTACCAGGCTCTGTCCTCATGGCTTTATATCCATCATTACACAGACTCTTCCCATGCCCCTCTGGGGTGATATCATTCTTTCTATTCTCCAGGTGAGGAAACTGAAAGAGGAGAGATTCATTCCCTAGCTCATGGTATTTGCCTCCTAGGGCTGCTGTAACAAATGACCACAATTTGGGGGGGCTTAAGACAGAAATTTATTCTCTGCCAGTTCCGGAGTCCAGAAGTCCAAATCAAGGTATCAGTGGGGCTGTGTTCCCTCCAAAGGCTCACGGTAAAGATCCTTTGTTGTCTCTTCCAGTTTCGGGGAGCTCCAGGCATTCCTTGGCTTGTAGGCAGATCATTCTAGTCTCCGTGGTCACATGGCTTTCTCCCCTGTGCATCTCCTCTGTGTCTGTGTCCAAAGTTGCCTCATCCTATCATTGGATTAGGGCCACCCTAATCCAGCATGACCTTCTCTTAACTTGATGTATCTTCATTTTGCAATATTACATCTACAGAGACCTTCTTTCCAAATGAGATGACATTCACAGGTTCTGAGCATTAGGACTTGAACATATCTTTTTTGGGGACACGCCCCCAAACCAAGATGGCCCATCTGGTCCTGGTAGAGCTGGGCTGCAAGCTATCCCTCCACCTCTGGTCCCACATCTGTCTGTTCTCTGTTCTTGCTGAAACCCTGCCCGTCCAATGAACAATCCAAATATGAGGTCAAGAAAATAATTCCATTCACAGTAAAATATCAACAAGAATAAAATACTTAAGAATGAATTTAAGAAAATAAGGGCACAAACTATAAAATTGTTGAAAGAAACTAAAGAAGGCCTAAGTAAATGGAAAGTCAAGATGTATTCGTGGAATATGGAAGCTGAACCCACAACAGGACTTTGGAATGTCCATCGATGGACATGTGACAGCAGGTCAGGGGCACATAGCAGTGTGGAGGCTGTCACTGCATGTGGTCCAGAGCTCAGGTACAAACACCCATCCTAGTGTTTGGAAACTGACACCTTTCTTAACAAAAGAAGAAACTTTAAAGAAAAAGGAAAAATGTGATGCTGAGCAAGGAGACAAATCAACAAGCAAAACAACTGTAGAAAATACAATGACCTGGAAGACAAGAGCTTAGGTACAACTCAAACAATAAAATCCATCATTTGCACAGTGCTCTTGAGAATCTACACATATCTTAAGTGTATTCAAATGTTTTGTATTTTGTGATAAAGTCTTTTTAGTTTTGTATTCATTTCTCATGTTTCATTATGTCCTCTTTACTGTCCTTCTTTTATTTTTTGTTATTTAATCTTTTATGGCAAACTTGCCTTATGGCCAAGTAGTTATGTGGTGAAAATGTTTGCAGCAAAAACGCTTGCAGCAAAGATGTCTGTGGCAAAGATGCTTATGGCAAAAGTACCTAGAGTGGGGCTTCCCTGGTGGCGCAGTGGTTGAGAGTCCGCCTGCCAATGCAGGGGACACGGGTTCGAGCCCTGGTCTGGGAAGATCCCACATGCCGCGGAGCGGCTGGGCCCGTGAGCCACAATTACTGAGCCTGTGCGTCTGGAGCCTGTGCTCCGCAACAACAGAAGCTGTGATAGTGAGAGGCCCGCGCACCGTGATGAAGAGTGGCCCCCGCTTGCCACAACTAGAGAAAGCCCATGCACAGAAACGAAGACCCGACACAGCCATACATAAAGAAATAAATACATTAAAAAAAAAAAAAAAGTACCTAGAATGTACTTCGTATCCACTAGGATGGTTAAAACTTAAAAGACAGACAATAACAAGTGTGGGCGAGCATGAGGAGAAATTGGAATCTGGTTCATTGCTGGTGGGAATGTAAAATAGCACAGTCAGTTTGGAAAATAGTTTGGCAGCTCCTCAAAATGTTAAACACAGAGTGACTGTATGACCCAGCAATTCTACTCCTAGGTATGTGTCCAAGGGAAATGAAAGCATAACTCCACGCTAAAACATGTACGTGAACGTTCACAGCAGCATAAAAAGCAAAAGTGTGAACAACGCAAATATCCATCTGCTGACGAATAGATAAACAGACCGCGGTAGTCCATATAACGGCATATTTTTCAGCCCTAAGAAGGATGAAGCACAGGTACACGCTACAATACAGATGAAACATTACGCTCCATGAAGGAAGCCAGTTGCAAAAGGCCACATATTATAGGATTCAGTCCAGAATGGGCAAATCCATAGAGACAGAAAGTAGATTAGTGGTGACAAGGGTCTGGCGGGCGACAGTTGTGGAGTGACTGCTAATGAGTATGAGGTTTCTTTTTGGGGGTGATGAAAATGTTCTAAAATTAGTTGGTAGTGATAGTTGCGCAACTTGGTGAATGAACTAAAAACCACTGAATTGTACGCTCTGAACGGGTGAATTGTGTGGTATGTGAATTATGTATCAATAAAGCTGTTATTTGGGGGAAAATAAGGATACATGTCTGATGTTCTTCCTACCCCCAACGGCTTACCTTGTCAGTCTTGGGCATGTGGTCTGCCCAGTAAAGCCCAGAAGTCCTGGCCCTTGGAGGCACGGTCCACCTTCTTCCTCTCCCAGTGTGCCCTCCACAGGGAAGGACCACCAGACATTCCAGAACGTTCCCTGCCCGTGCTTCCTCTGCGTTCACCTTCATGCCTCACCCACTCAGCTCCCTTTTGGCTTTTCTGGGTTCAGGATGAGTGGACCCTGACAGGAAAGATTTCCTGGGTACACTGCCCAGACCCCTAGGATATGGCTGGAGGGACCACAGGTGTTCAAGCCTAACCTGTTTCTGGGAAGCGGAAGGGTCAGGGTCCCTAGCAAGGCCCCACCCAGAGCATATGGCTAAAGGTGGGTGGGGCGGGAGGTGTAGCAGCATCTTGTCTCACGCAGGGAGGCAGCGGGTGTGGCCATGTGGAGTGGCCCCTGCCCCATGCTTCCGACGTTTGCTGGATTCTTCGAGGGCCTTTCCAGAGTCAGAAAGAGCCAACGTCTTTCCAAGAATGGAAAAAAGAGCAAGAGATGCTTAAGAAGAAAGTGACACCCGAGGGGCTGGATTCCTGCCCCGTCGGTCCACTGTGGGAGGAGGTGGCCAGCGCGGGGGTCCATCCACCTCGGGAAATAACCTTTTCTGGAGAGACAGAGCCAGGGTCTTCTTTGTGCAGCGCCTCACAGCGGTGAAAATGTAAAGATGGAGTTTAGACGCACACTGTTTCCAATTATCCGGGGTATGACTCTGTGAAGCCAGTACATCCAGATAACTGAAAGCATTTGGAGTGTCACCTGTCTGACGTTTGGTGTGATGGGGACACGGGTGGGGATAGTGCGGAGGCTGGGGTCCCCAGGGTGGGGTGTGGAATGTGGGTGGGTCTAGGGAAATGGAGCAGACCTTCCGGTAAGTTCTGGCTCAAGGCTTTGCCCAGGACAGACATGTAGGATTCTAGAAGCTCTTTTATTTGGATCAGTGGTTCTCAGCCTCCAGGGAGGTTAACCCCTAGGGGGATATTTGGCAATGTCTGGAGACTTGTTCATCTGTCACAACTGGGGCAGGGCGGTGCCGCTGGCCTCTTGAGGAGCTAAACACCCAACCGTGCACATGACAGCCTCCTCGCCATCCCCCGCCCCCTGCAAGGACGACCCAGCCCCAAGTGATCCAACGCTGTGGTGGAGCAACCCTGACCTTTGAAGGTGCGGCTCCTGGCAGAGGTTGCCTGGGCACAGAGATCCTCCTGACGAGTTGTTGCTGGTTAACCACATATTTTTCCTTTCCGGTTATAAAATAAATTGATACATGTCGGTTGGATAAAATTTGCAAGATGCAATAGAATACAAAGAAGAAAGTAAAAGTCACTTACAATCCTGGAGCAGCCATGCCAAGCATTTCGAGGAGAAGATGTTGTATCCTTCAACCCGGGCCAGGCTGGCAGGAGGCTGGTGAAAGGAACGTGCCATTCAGAACAGGGAGGATGACAATGGCGGTTTCTGCTCATGGTTTACGCTTCGTTTTAACCTCAAGTGGTGCAAATGTACATTCATTTTGTATTACTGCTGCCTGGAGCTCTACATTCCTAATTCACAGCCCCAATACAGGAGTTTTCTAGAATGTTATGAATGTTTTTACCACAATTGTTTCCTGCTGCTACCTCACCCATCACTCAGTTGAACCTTTCTAATTTTTTTTTTAGCAACTTATAGGCATCGATGTTTCCTAAAGCTTAGTTTCCATAGAATGAATAACTCCTTTTGCACTTAGATTTCATTGGTTGATGTAATACTTACTGAAATGGATTAATTATAAGCACAGAAGCATCAGCAGCCATGTGAACAAGAATGACCTTGGCAGGTGTGTCGGGGGTGCAAAGGGGCAGGGGGATCCCGGAGCTGCCGCCAGCTGGGACGGTCAGCAGAGCATGGACCCCAGTGGAGACAGTTACAGCAGGGGCCCTGCACGTGGGCTCAGCTCCATGGGCGCTGGTTAGGAGACCTGCTATCTGTGGTCTTCCAGACTCTATTTCTATACAGGTGGTTATAGATTTACAAAATTGGGCATCTATTGTACACGTGGTTTTGTAAGCTGATTCCCCACTAAGACATATATCTGCTGATTATTGTGATTTCACATGGTGGCGGAGGACCTCAAACTCTCGTGTTCCACCCCAGACTCTGGGGCCATGAGGTGGGGAAGGGATGCCGGGTGGGGATGTGGTGAGTGGTCAGGCCATGGCCTTGCCAAGCTGCCTGTGGAGGATCCTGTTGTTTTGGGCCAAGGCAGGTGGTCACGGTGATGGCTGACCCGAGGGATCGGAAAGGGGCTCTCAATTTGGCAGGTCACCTCTGACCACTTGTATATGGCTGCAGCTCTTTCTCGTTGGCAAAACAAAATCCACTCTAGAAAAATCCCCAGGATTCTGGTGCTTTCCACCCTGTGCAGGGGATTTCAGAGCGCACAGGAACACAGACTGTCTTATTTTGACAAGCGATCCCAGTTGCCAGTGTTGACAACACCACCTGGGGATAAATTAATTCTTTACAATAATCCTCACCTCCCCAGTGTGGGATAATTCAATTCAGGTAAACACAGGTGCCCCGGGTTTGGTAAATAATGATCCCAGAGATCATCTCATTTGTCAAGGGAGAAGACGCAACTTGAGTGGAGGGTGAAGAGCTTCCAACCAATTCCCCCTCCTGAACCCAACAAATGCATCTGTTCATCCATCCAGCCATTCACCCACCATCCACCCCTCATCAACCCATCCATCTATCATCCATCCATCAACCTATCCATCCATCCATCCATCCATCATCCATACATTCCTCATCCCTCCATCCATCCACCATTTGTTCATCCGTCTATCCATTTATCCATCCATCCATCTATCATCCATCCACCCATCCACCATTCATCCATTCATCCACCATCCATCTACCCGTCCATAATCCACTCATCTATCTATCATCCATTTATCTATCCATCTAGTATTCATTCATTTATCCATTCATCCACCATCCATCCACCCATTTCCATCTATTCATTCTACTATTCGCGTTCCCTTCCTTCCTCCCTTCCTTTATCCAACAAACTTGTTGAGCATCTACTGTGTACCACCCTCTGGATCAGATCCTGGGGATACCAAGGAAACAAAGACCCAGCCCTTGCTCTCAATTTTCTCACAGTCTAGTCCCCTGCTTTTCCTCACAATGCACTCCTGCATCCTTATTTATTTTACTCCTCATAATAAGATAACTTCAGTGTCGTCCATTGTGCAGATTAAAGGGAGAAGTCTCTCTCTGAGTTGTCACGCTTGTCTGAGTCTAGAGTGATGGGGGGAAGGTTGGCACCTATAATCAGAGCTCCCGTTTACTGAGCACTTGCTACATAGCCACAGGTGGCCTGTTCCTTAGTGTATATGATGCTCTTAATTTTACAACAGTTTTAGGTTTACAGAAAATTGGCAGACATCCAGTTTCCCTTAGTCGTAACATCTACGATGGGTATGGTACATTTGTCACAATTAGTAAACCAGTATCGATACAATATGGCTCAACAGTTCCATACTTTATCCAGGCTTCCTTATCTTTTATCCAATATTCTCTTTCTTTTTGAGGATCCCATCCAGGACACATTGGTCATCACATCTCCTCAGGCTCCTCTTTGCTGCGATGTCTTCTTAGACCTTCCTTGTTTTCGATGACTTGGCAGACGTGTGGGGGGCACTGGTCAGGTGTTTGTAGGATGCCCCTGGATGGGTGTGTCCGAGGTTATGTCATGATGAGGCTGGGATCATGGGTTTGGGTGAGAAGGACCTTGGGGTGAAGTACTGTTCGAGTACTCACACCCCACATGACTTAACTCACCACTGTGATGTTGACCTTGACCTCCTGGCTGAGGCATATGTGAATATCTAAACTGCGGTCCTGGTTTTGCTGCTGAAGAAAGCTCGGCTCACAGGGATGAAGTGACCGCAGAATGTCACCTGGAGTGGGCAGAGTGGGCATTGTCACCCTGAGGGTGGGCTTGTCCAGAGCCCCCCCTTCCCCCACCCCGTCATGTCCCCATGTGCACTTTCATGGCATCCGACTGGGACTGAGGTCCCCAGCCCTGATGGAGGGGGTGGTGTCAGTCTCCCGGGGGGTGGTCAGCTGGCCCCCCAGTCAAAGCAGTCTACTTGTGGACAACCAATCCCCCAGTGACAGGTGTTCCTTGGGGAAGCTGGGCCCACCCTGTGTGCCTACCCCGTCACAGTACTGCATCCTGGAACCCGGAGGCCTGTCCAGCCCTAGCAGTGAAGTCATCGTTATTTATGGGATGGCCGGGCTGCCGGTGTTTGCACACAAAGGCCCCGCTCTGGGGCCGTGCCACGCGGGCCGGCATTCCAGTGCATTCCTGCGGCCCGCAGCCCAGCCCAGACAATAGCGCACCCTCTCTCCTTCGCCGGGTCGGTCTCTGTGAACAGAGCTCCCTTGACAGCCAGGCTGCTCTCACTCCTGAAGAATTCCAAAAATGGCACAATGCACGCCCGGCCTGGGCTTCTCAGGCCACTGCTTAGAGCAGGCCCCGGAAGGCTGTGGTCTGGGGCTGTCTTTTGCAGCTGTCTGTTTTGTTGGCATTTCAAGGGAAACCCGGGGCGGGGTCGGGGTTGGGCAGAGAGAAAAGAGAGGAACTAAAGAAAGCCCGAGCTATCTGTGAACAGGCTGGAGCCCCTCTGGCCGGACAGTCGCGTGGGGAGGACATGTTGGTCCTGGGGGTCAGGCAAATTGCGCTGGCCAGGTCTATGCAGGCACTGACCATTATCGAAGGACCTCTCATGATTCTCCAGCCCCTAGATTGTCACAGCTCATCCAGGGAAGCCCCTCCTGCCTCTAAGGAGTAAGGAGAGCCGCGAGCGGGGGAGTGACTCATGGGGGTCACCAGGTGGGAGGGGCAGAGTGGGGACCCAGATGGACCTGGCTCTCCCCTTCCCAGCCCAGAGCTCTGGCCTCCGCTGCCGCCCAAAGAGCTCAGCCGGGGGTGGGGAGCTGCTCTTCAGGGCTGCTGTCCTGCCACACCACAGCCCCGGGACGGCCCCAGAAAGTGCCCCGGGGACCGCCAGAGGGACCACACCTGGAGGCCACATCCCTCAGCCCCGGGTCTCTCCACCGAGGCCCCACGGACGTCTGGGGCTGGGTCATTCTCTGAGGAGGCTGTCCTGTGCCCTGTAGGATGCTCCCCCTCCCCCGCTGCCTGAACCCCACACTCTGACCCAGTTGTGACAGCAGAAACATGCCCAGTGTCTCAGTGCATTCGGCCGGTTATAACAGAACTCCAGAGGCGGGGTATTCCCACAGTTCTGGAGGCTGGGAGCCCAAGATCAGGGTGCCAGCGTGGTCATTTCCCACTGTACCCTTGCATGGAGGAAGGGGACAAGATGCTCTGTGGGGCCTCTTACGGGCACCAATCCCACCTCAGAGGCTCCATCACCTCCTAATACTGTCATCTGGGGTGTTAGGTTTTTGTGTATTTCTTTTGGCCGTGCCACGCGGTTTGCAGGATCTTAGTTCCCCGACTGGGAATTGAACCGGGGCCACGGCAGTGAAAGCACCAAGTCCTATAACCACTGGACCACCAGGGAATTCCCTTGGGTGTTAGGTTTTCAACATATGAATTTGGGGATATAACCATTTAGAACCATAGCCCCAGGCACTGCCAAATAGCTTCTGGGGGCAAAATCACTGCCCCCCACCTTGAGCATCTATCATCCCATTTGAGGTTGGTGATGGCTGTCAAACATGGCTGTAAATTCTTTGATGCTCTGCGTATGAACAGGTGAGGTCTCTGCCCTCTCATCTTGCACGTGGGTGGGCTTGGGGCTACTTCAACCCGTCAAGTATGGCGGAAATAATGCTACAGAATTTCCCAGGCTGGCTCGTCGAAGGCCATGTCACTTCTTTCTTTGCTCCCTCTGAGACCCCTCAGCTGCCCCATGAGAAGTCCGACTTCCCCGAGCAGCCATGCTGTGAGGAAGCCCATGGAGGGGCCACATGCAGGCACCCCAGTCTACAGCCCCAGCTGAGCCCCACCCCAAGTCACCCCAGTCTGGGCACTAGATGTGTGAGTGGAAAGACTCCGGAGGGCTCTGTGCCCGGCTGTTCAGATCTTCCCAGCTGAGGCTCAAACATGGCCGAACAGGAGTGACGGATCACTGCTGCGCCCTGCCCTAATTTCAGACACCCATGTTCATGGGGATAATGAAATGGTGGTTGTTTTGTGCCACCACGGTTGGGGTGGCTTGTTCTATGGCAATAGGTTATCGGAACAGGCCTTGCAGCAGGCCAGGGTGACCGGAGCAGGCCCACAGTCTAGCCCTGGCAGAGAGACTGAGACCGGCCCAAATCACACAGAGAGACGGAGCCAGGACCTGAATTCTACTCTGCCTTGCTTCCGGAATGCTCAGCCACGGCCTGTTCGCCCCTTCACACGTGCCTGCAACAGCCATGGATGCCCGCGGTGGCCTGTCCCCATCAGTTCCAGCTGCTTATGGACACAGCACCCTGATTTCCCTGGGGGCAGCCATGCCCCCACCCTATACTTAGTCCTCGAGCTCAGTGGGGCTGACTCTGCCCCTAACCAGAGACACATGCCAGGGCGGTGAGAGCCAGCCCCAAGCCTTAGGTTCAAACTCTTGGGGGGCAATAAGCTTTTGTTTGCTTGGACCACAAGAAAAAGGGAGAGGGGAGAGGCTGCCTGAGAATGACACCAACACAGAGGAATGCAGAGGCAGGACACAAAGGGAGAGAGACGCCAAGTTCTGGTGACGGGCTCCTGGAACCAGCTATGCCTGAAGCTGTTCTGCCTCAAGTGACTCTGCTTTAGGCGGTAGCCAGTTTGAGTTGGCTTTCTGTCACTTGTGGCTGAAAGATTCTGGACCAGCCCACCTTCTCTACCCAATAGCGGCCTCCCTTGGTCATCCAGGAGAAGGGTCAGCTGGTGTTGCAGGGGTCCAGGATGTCATGGTCACCCAAACTCGATTCAGCTTGCTGTGTATTGTCAGAGCCCTGGGGGAGGAGGAGAGCCAGGCGTCTCCTCCTTTGGAAGTTTGCTGGCCACTAGCATTGTCACTGCAGCCACTTCTGTTGCCCTAGGTGACCCTGTCACCAAGCCCTACTTCTTCTCTTTTCTCCCCTGAGCTCACATCGTCCCCAGGATCCCGGGCAGGAGGCAGATGGCAGCCTCCCTTTGCCCATTTGGCAGGTGCACAGAGGTGAGGATGAAGGTGCCAGAGCAGAGACTTGAGCCCATGTGCTTTGAGCCGGTTTCTTTTGTGGACACTTGGTCCACAGGATCAGCAAACCCCTCACAGCCTCGGCCATGCATTCACACTGGACACTCTCGGAGCCGCTGTGGGTCCTTAAAAGATGCGTGCAGTGAGGTTCCAGGAGAGGGTGCCAGGTGGCGGCAAAACACCTGGCTGTCTGGATTTTGGAAATTCCCAAGGGTCACCGGAAGCTCGGAGGTCACCTTTGCAGGTGGGAGAAGTGCGCAAAGCCCAACCGGCCTCAGGTGGTCTCATAAATTCTGCAGGAGGCAAGGACTCACTCGCCTCCCGGGGAAGAGGTTCCTGAGTGTGCGTGTGCACAGACATGTGTGCACGCGTGAATGCGTGTGTGTGCGTATCTAGTGGGGCAGCGAGGTAAGTAAGGGACAGATTCCTTTGCCTCCCCGGGCTCTGGGGTCTCCTCCAGCACCAGGGGCCACAGTGAATCCTGTGCAGGGACAATAATACACTGCAAAACCCTCACAGAAGTGCCAGAGGCTGGGCGACCCTCCCCACCAAGGCTGGCGCTTCCAGCCCTCTGCACTTCCTTTCCTCTGTTTGCTGCTGGAGGTGGGTGTGGGGAATCGGGCGCTCTCCCTACCCCCTTGCCAGGGTCACCCGCATCCTGTCCAGGCAGCTCCTCTGTCACTCTGCAGCTGAAGGCGTTTTGAGGGGCTGTTTCCACATCAGCATCAGCTGCCCCCGCAGCCTCGGAAAGCCCCCTGGGTTTGCCCTGAAAGACCAGATCGAGGTCCAAGTCTTTCCGTGTATCTGGCGGCCACGCGATCCGTGGCCTTTGCTCTGCAGAAGGGCCCCACTTCCCCGGTCCCCTCGCCTCCGCTGTGGCGTCGGGGGCGGGGGGAGCTGGCCGTGCCGAGGCAGAGGAGCGTCCATGAAGCAGCCGGATGGCGTCGCCGCGAGGAAACAATTGGGCCACGACAATCAAAGGAAGGTGAAGGATCTTGTCCCAGCTCTTCCTGTTTTTATGCGTGGTTGACTCAGATGGGCTCTGATAATCCTGCCGGGAGATGGTCCCCCAGCCGGGCGAGGTGGCCTTCCAGGTCCGGGGGGCTGCGGCTCCACGCCCCATCCACATCTGCTCTTCCCTCGCTGGGCAGGAGGCAGATGGCAGAGCCACACGAGAGGGGTCCCTCCTTGTTAAACCGCAGACCTGGACGGTACCTGCTCCGTGCAGTACTCTGTAGCGGGGTGGGGACGAGGCAGGTATGTGAGAGCCTCCCTCCCTGCCCTGGGGCTGCCCATAAGGGTGACACACACACATACACACACACACACACACACACACACACACACACACACAGGGCGACGATGACAGCTAGACAGGCATGGCAGGGGCCGGAGGAGAAGGGCAGCCTCATTCCAGAGTCCTGGGGCACGAGGGGCCCCAGCCTTCTTCCCAGAGTGGAAAACTCCTGACTAATATTCCATCAGGTTTCCCCAGGTCTCTGCTTGGGCCTCGTGGTGGAGGGGAGGGCAGGGTGTCAGGGAAAGGCTCCTTGAGATGTCCTGAGCTGCCCGTCTCCCCACTGCTGGACAGCTCACTGTCTCAGAAAGCTCCCCGCACCTCCTGGACCACACGCAGCCCCAGGAGCCCTGAGGCCACCCAACCTCTCTTCTGCACAAATGCCCTTTGATGGTTAAGGGACTTCCCCCACACGGCACCAAAACAGAATTTAGCCATGCTGTAAGTCTGTTTATAACAGCTTTGTTCAAATTTGCCCCACAGAGGCAGCAACAAAGACTTCCTTCAGTAGGTGAGTGGATAAATTGTGGTCCATCCGGACAAAGGAATACTATTCAGCACTAAAAAGCAATCATCTATTACTCCATGAAAAGCCATGTAGCAAAAGTAAATGCATTTTACTGAGTGGACGAAGCCAATCTGAAAAGGCCACACTCTGTGTGATTCCAGCCACGTGACAAACTGGAAAAGGGAAAACTATGGAGACAGTAAAAAGATCAGTGGCTGCCAGGCGTGGGGGTGAAGGAGGGATGAATACATAGAGCACAGAGGATTTTTAGGGCATTGCAGCTACTCTGTGTGAGGTGGCAATTGTGGCATCGTGACATGACGCATTTAGCAAAACCCACAGAATGTATGATATCACGTGAACCCTAATGGACACTCTGGACTTTCGTTAATAATACATCAATATGGGTTCATCATTTGTAGCAAATGTACAGCACTCATGGGAGATGTTAACAAAGGGGAAGCCGTAGGGCGGAGAGGTGGTGTAAGGGAACTCTCTGTACTTCCTGCTTGATCTTTCTGTAAGCCTAAAACTGCTCGAAGAAATAAAGTCTATCGATTTAGAAAAGTGAATCTGAGCACGTCGTTCGTCTCGATAACCCTTGTTGCCAACACCAGTCTCCTTAAGACCCTGGAGAGGAGAAGATTCCCGTGGGTTGCTGGGTGTTTGCTAAAGTCCCTTTTATGTTAATGTACAGAGAAACAGAGCAAACATGGAATTCAGATGCTTACCGATCTAAGACAGCCCTCCCACCAAAACGAGTTGACAAGTCAGGCACAGAGCTGCAAAGAGCGATGCAATTCCCACCGACACATCGGTGTGGCGAGTGATGCTTTGCAAATCTGAGGTGCTGTCTGTAAGGAGAGTGAACAGCAGCCCCCACTCCTTGGGGGGCGATTCTTTGCCCCACCACTCTTTCTGCTTTACGGCTGGCGGCGGGGGGGGGTGTCTTCGTCCACAGCCCGCTGCCGGGTCACATGTGTCCGGGGGTGGGTGCAGCAGCATTTACCTAGAGGCTCTGTTCCCATCTCCACGCACGGCCCACCAAGGATCGAGGAGCCTGTCCCGAAGTGGACGTGAAGATCACTAAATTATCCTTGGCCCCTGGGTTAGTTTCCATGGCCTCTGTCACCAATGACCACAAGCACAGTGACTTAAACACACGTCTATTCTTGTGCAGCCTGGAGGTCAGAAGTCTGATGCGAGTCTCTCTCTCATAGACGCGCCTTCTCCCTGGAGGCTCAGGGAAGAATCTGTTCCTTGGCTTTTGCAGCCTCTAAAGGCACCTGCATTCCTTGGCTTGTGGCCCCTTCCTCCGTCTTCAAAGCCACAGCCACGCAGCTCTCTGACCTCTGCTTCTGACCCCCTTGCCTTTCTCTTCCACTTATAAGGACCCCGTGATTCCTTCAGGCCCATCCAGATAGTGCAGGACACCCTCCCCATCGCAAGATCCTGCAAAGTCCTTTTGGCTGTGTAAGGTCACACGGTCTGAGGTTCCAGGGGTCAGGGCGTGGCATCTGGGGGGACATCATTCTGCAGCCCGCAGCCCCCCTTTTCTAACACACATCCCATCAATCAGCAAATCCTGCTGGCTGCACCCTCTGAGTATGTCAGGCTCCGAGCACCGCCCACCACTGACCTCCAGCGATGCTTGATCGTGTCTCGCCAAGGGCGGTCCTGGCCCCCTTGTCGGTCTCTCGGCTCGTCTCATTGCATTTTTCCAATGTGTTCTCAACCCAGCAGCCAGGCTGAGCCCGGGAAGATGTGAGGCCAAGTCCTCCAACGGTCCTGGCCTCACTCAGACTAAAATCAAAAGTCCTTTCAACAGATGACGAGGCCCAGCACCACCTCTCCACCCTCCTGGTTCCTCGGTTCCAGCTCTCGGGGCCTCCTTGCTGCTGCTCTAATGCACCAGACGCGCTCCTGCCTCAGGGCCTTTGCACCGACTCTCCCCTCCGCCTGGGCATCCTTTCCCAGTGATCTCTGCTGGAATCACCGTCCCCAGAGCTCTGGGTCACTCCTTCTCTACTCCCTGCATACTGCATCACTTGTCACTTTGTAACAGACTCCACTGATCGTTTGTTGCCTATAGCTTGGTCTGTGCCCCACCCTACAGGGACTTGGGGCAGGGGTTTTCTCTGCTTCGTTTACCGATGTGGTCCTGGACAAGGGCAGTGCCTGGCTGTAGTGCGTGACCGATAAAAAGATTTGTGGAGCACACGTGGGTGAATAAGTGGGGGGTAGCCGAGGCCGCAAGAAGGAAGGAATGGAACACCAAACTGGGTGCCTCTCGGGGCTCTTTGTGTCAGTGGCCCCAGGCAGAGTGGGGAGACAACCCCAGCTTACTGGGAGGGAGGTCAGAATCCCCTCTCCATCATCTCGCCCCCAGCTTTCCCTGGCCTAGCTCCACTGTTCAGCAGCCTCTTGGAAAAAACAATCTCTTCCTTGCTTCCCTCAGCTGTGTTTACCAAGGGCTGGTCCAGGGTCTTCGGATGCTGGAATGAACAGGCTGCTCTTAGAGTTCCCCTTCCCGTTGTGGAGGTGGATTTGCAGAGAAAGGGAGGGCATGGTCCTCGCTGCACTGGCTGGGTACCTAGGTGTTCCAAACACTTCATGGGTGCTATTGCTTTACTCTGCAAATATCTGAGTACTCATCACCTCCTCTGGGTCGTGCCTCTGGTCCCGCCACCACCCTCGAGCAGTAACCGAGACTTCGGGGTTCCGCCAGCCCTTCCCTTGTATCTTTCCTATCAGCCCTTCCCAGGATGGTGTATTTCTCAGTCTCCTCGCTTGTCTTTTCTGCCAAGCCAGGGGCTCCTGGGGGTCAAGCCCTGGGGTCTTCAATGTCTTCCTGTCTCAAGCAGCTGACACACAGCAGGTGCTCAGAAAACGCGGATAAGGAAACGGCTGGCTGGCTGGCTGGCTGCATAATGAGTTGATAAATGAATGGATTCCAGGGGGAGACCCAGTTTAGGCAAAGTCACAGGGGTAAGCTGGGAGAGGCGGGGCGGAGGGGCTGGGAGAGGCCCCCTGCCCAGAGCTCGATGTGGGTTGCAAAGTCTCTTGACATCAGCCTGGAAACGGAGGTGCACCCGCTGAGTGCCGGCTGTGTGCAGGCATCCGGGGTTCTATCCTCCCAAGGCCCCAGTCAGCGGAGTGCTTGGGTGTTTCCACTGAGCAAGAGAGACCCCTAGTAAGGGGTAGAATTGGGTTGCAATGTGGGCAGCCCCGGCAGGCCTCAAATGCCTGGCTGAGGCGTCTGGACTCTGTACTGCCCCCCGGGTGCCACCCTGTCTTGGGAAGCGGCTTTGGAGCAGAGGCCTCAGGGACCCCCCACCTCACCAGCATTTGGAACCTCTCTGCCCTCAACTCCTTCAAATTCTCTATGCATCCAGATGAATTTTTATCTGGGAGGAAACGAAGATTCACCAGTTCACATTATATCCGGCTGCTACAGGTACTGGGGAGCCATGGACGGCTTTAGAGCTGAGGAAGAACGAGATGAAAGGCCGTCCCTATGAATCTTGGCAAGTCCTTCCTTGTTTTTTCAGTCTCTTTGCCTTCACTGAGCGCCAAATGCCAACTGCTTACACCCTGTGTCCCAAGCGTAGGGAGGCCTGGCACTCTTGGACCCCCGCCCTCCGAAGGATTCAACTCCAGGACAAAAGGCCATTTGGCGGGACCCTCAGTGGAACCTGTGTGGACGAGGCTGGGGATTTGGGATGGAGATGGGGTGCACGGGGATGGCGATGGAGCAGCATTCCACCCCTGGGGAAGTGGATGAGGGGGGAGGGGCTCGAGGGGGGAGGGCCTCTGTAGACAAAACTCCAGGCCCCGTTTGTGACCTGTGCTGGGGTGGAGCATCTCCGCCCTGGGCCAGAAATACCTGACCCTCCCAGGGGGCCGCACCCGGCCCAGCAGGTCCTGGCTGGGTGACCTGGAGAGGGCACCCCATCCCTGGGCTGGAGGCCCCAGGGGGATCATGGCGCGATTACGCTCAGGGGCCCCCAGCCCTGCCCTGTCACCCGCTGAGGTGTCAGGCCCTGTAGGCACAGAAGCCCTGGGGGGACGGCCAGCTCCAGCCTGCAGTCTGCTGTCCGCCTGGAGGCCCAGAGCCACTAGGGTTCTCAGGGAGGACAGCCACCCTCTTTCTTGGTCACGCCTCCTCTGCGGAGCGGCCACACAAACCCTTCATGTTTGATTTTGCAAGCTAGACGCTATCTACCCCTGCCCAGGGGAGGCCACAGCAAGCGGACATCTGCGAGCCTCTCAGAATCGCCACAGCCGTCCCCATGGCCAGAGCGCTTTCCCACTGCCCGGAGCTATTCTTAACAAGCCGAGCCTAGGGCTCCAGGGCTAAAAATACCACCTCAGAAGGCCTGTGGGAAAGCTGCTGGGCTATTTCTGTGGCTCAGTGCTCTTCTCGGGGTCCTGTGTGCCGCCGGGGCACGGAGGGCCTCCACTCCCTGCGCTGCCCAGACCCCCGCTTGGCCCACCTCGGGGCCCTCCTGTCCACGTCAGTGGCCTGGGGTACCCGATGGCAGTGGCTGTCGGTCTCCAGGGGCGTCAGCAGAGCCTGGGAGTCTTGACCCCCTCATTTCACAGCCAAGGAAACTGGCTCCAAGAAGGAAACGAGTTCCCTGAGGCCACAGTGCGGGCTGCCACGGGGACCCGGCTGTCCCCTCTCGGCGGGTGGCTTGGCCCCGCTCCCCCCACCCCCCAAGGGGCATTTGGAGGCCGTGAAGGTGGCACTGAGGCTGTAAGCGGCCTAGGGGAAACCTCACCTTCTCACTGCACCGTGAAGTTTCTGGGTGATTTCCATCCTTCTGGTCTCCTGCTTTTCCCACAAGCCCTGGGGGCGGCAGGGGGGCAAAGTGGGCTGTGGGCCCATCACGGGGGTGTGAAGACCGAGGCTGGGAGGGGTCGGCTCAAGGTCACAGTGGGGAGGGGCTCAGTGGGGCAGCAGCCAGAGCTATGGAGGCCTAGCCCCACTCCTTATCCCGTCCCGCTCTCCCCGCGCGGGGACCCAGTGCCCGCACCACGCTTACGGGGCCCTTTCTCATGCGGGTTCCCCCCCACCAGCTGGAGACCGAGGGCCACTGTGCCTCAGACGGGAGGTCACCGCTGCTGGGGGTCCAGGGGTGTTGGTTTATAAACCGGCCCCGTACGTGGAGGGCCAGGAGGGATGGAAGAGGAGGCAGCCACGCGGGACGGGCAGGTGGCAGGTGGAATAAGCAGGAAACTTACATGTGGAACTTGTCTCAGGTGCCGTAAGACCAGTAGATGGTCGTGTCCACACACCAAGCCTTGGCGTTTATGTAGAGGCCTTAGCGGGCTTCAGTCATGTACTCCAGCCAGATGGTCTCTGTGCCACCTTACTCTTCAAGGCCGCGTCCTTGGAACAGTTCCCGCTGTGGGAATGGTGGGTGGTACGTACATTCCAAGGACAGGGAACGGGTGAGGAGACTCCGATGCCTGGGTCCCACTGGGGGGTCAGCTGGCGGTCACGTCCTCCTGATTACCTCCCCCATCAGAGGCCTGCGTCCCCCCTGTGTCGGCCCACCGTGGTGGCCACCGTGGGTTCGCACCCATTAGCTGTGTGTTCCCAGTGCCGCAGCCCTGATGGGTGAGCACGCTGATCGCCCCGACAGGCTGCACAACGCGCCATTGTGCTGGGCCCACTTGGGGCGGGTTCATTAACTGCCTCTTTCCGGGGGCCGCCCAGTGGTCCCAGACAACACCACGGACGGCTCAGTGAAGCTCCCTGGCCTTCCTGCAGGGCTGGACAAAAGCCCCTTCTCCGTGCCATCCTGCTACCCTGGGAGAGGCCATGGGTACGATGCCCACCTTGGGGGTTGGAGGGGCAGCTGACGGCTTCCCGGCATGGCCTGCTGCAGCCCCAAAGGCCCGTGCTTGAGGGTCAAAGCGGCTCCAGTGCCTGCTGGCCGGGTCTTGGGGTTGGTTAACCTCTGAATCTCAACACTCACTCCCTCCTGCCCCCATCAAGGGGCCCGGACCCGGACCTCACCACAAGACAGGCCCACGAGGTGCTGCGTGGTCATGCTCATGAAAGCCGTCTCGGCCAGGGGAGCACGGGGTCACGGCGCTCTGTGAAGCTCACAAGCAAAGCTTCCTGAGAGAGGGACCAGGCCAGGGAGGGGGAGGGTGGAGGCCCGCAGTGCGCTCCAGCATCAGTAGGGAAGGGGGGCGCAGGAAGACACTCACCTGGGCACTGGGCAGGGGCTGGGGCCCTGTCTGGGAGGCTGAGGGGCTGCGGACAGACGCCGTCCACATCCTAGCCTCAATTTCCCCCCGTAGGGTGCTATTCTCCAAGGCTCTTCTGTCTGGACCATCAAAGGGACCTGGGAAGGCGAGGGGCACAGCTGGTTGCCAGGCTGTCTCTGCGGGGAGGGGCCCGGGAGATGGGGGGCACCAGAGCTTCTTGGGGTGGGCTCCGACAACATTCCCTCTGACCTGGATTTCTGATCCTGGCTCCCCCTTGGGGTGCACCAGGATCTCTGGCACTGTGATCCATGGGCAGTGGGACCCCGAGAGGAGACCCCGGGCCAGCACGCAGGGGACGACAGAGGACAAGGCCTACAGTGCCGTCATCCTGGCCCTGCCCCGTGTGGGCCTCGACGTCCCATCCTCGAGAGGAGGCCCAGAGAGGTGAGCGGCTTCGCCGAGGGCCGAGGCCGACCCGGGAGGGACGTCTCTGTGCTCAGGACAGCTTGGACGCTGCTCGCCGGGTCCCCGCTCCTCCCAGCGTCCTGCCTGGTCCCTCTCCCGTCCTCTGCTCCTCTGCCGGCGCTTCCCTCCCCCTCCTGTTCTCTGCCCGCTCCAAGGGCCGCACCCAAGCCTCAGGGACACAGCGGCGCTCAGCCTCCAGCATTCCTGCCCTGTTTTCATTCAGGGGACGTCCCCCAAAATACCCAGCCCGCTGGAGGCAGCAGCAGCCTCGGAGGCCCCCTGAGAATGCACTTGAAAGCCTTGGCCGGGCCGGGGCCTCCAGGGCCGCCAAACCAGCGGCTGGCGGGAGGGCGTTCCAGGGACGAGCCGGCGGGGAGGACAGGGGCGGCAGGACAGGCCAGGACCCACCAGCGCGGCTTTGCGGGTTCGGCCGAGGCGGGGGCGGCAGCTCCCAGGCCAGGAGGGAGACCTCAGGAATGTGGCGTCGCGGTGCTGACACTCACATTTTCCTGCCTCCTGGCTCCCCGCTCGCAGGGACAGCGGGGCGGGGCTGGGAGCCCGGGCCAGGGGACACAGCCAGACAGAGGTCCCGTGGCTGGCTGGGGTCCGGAGCCCTGCGGTGGAGCCCAGCCTTCCCACCCCCGACCGGGGTCCTTCCGACTGGCCGGAGCAGCCCCCGGCACCTGTCCCGCAGGCTGTGCCCTGGCTTCTCATCCACAGGGAGCCTTCACAGGATGCCCCGGGAAGGGCAGGTGCTTCTCTGGGCCGGGTGGGCAGCTGGGCATCGTGGTGCTGGCTGAACTGGAGCAGAGCTCGGAGGCTGAGGACGGCGGCCGCTATGGGCCAGCTGTGGCCTGGCTGTCCGGTGGGTGCTCCCTTCCCAGCCACCAGAAGCTAGCCCAGTATCTGGCTCTGAGATGGGCTGAGTGGGGTTGGGGGCATGGGTCCCACCCTGGGCAGGATCGCTTCCCAAAGCTGTGTCGCCACCTGAGTCACCGGGAGTGACAGTCACATCTTCGGCAGCAGACTTAGGTGACCCAGTGGTTCTCACGGGAGCTACATGCCCGGAGTGAGAGCCCGGACCTCGGCCTGGGAGGCCCGGAGCCACGTTACCCTACGCAGAACTTTCCCCCTCTCTGGGCTTCAGTTTCCCCACCTGTCACGTGCCTGCCTTTGTGGCTAAGAAAGGGGTCCCCGGTGAGGTTCCTGATGCCTCTGGAACCTCAGACGGCACCACCCTGATGCAGGGGGCCTGGCGAGCTCCATGCTGCGGCTGGGGATGTACGGCAGAGCCTAAAGAGGGGCACCGTAGCACCCTGCGTCCTGCAGGAGGGTCCGGGAGAGCCCGGCAGCTTCAGGGAGGAGAGCGGTCAGCACATGGCCCCAGAGGGAGACCCCGTTGGCCCCGTGGCCCGCTCACAGACGCCAGCTTGCCTCCTGACCTCAAATATTGGCTCTGGCAGGTGGAGGGGTCAGCGGTGCGGGCCGGGCAGCGGGCGCCGGCCTGTCTGCTGCTGAGTCACCTGACGGAGGTGCCGCAGGGGCCAGCCTCCGCCCCCGGTGCTTCCCTGGAGACACCTCTGCAGGAGGTCATAGCCTGCTGCAAAAAAGCCTGTCCACTTCCCTGAGACCCCCTCCGAGGGTCCCACCTCATCAGCAAGGACCTGGGGTGAGGGGCGGAGACTCCCCTGGCTCCTCTGGCATCTGGGAGAAATATTTGTCAAATGAACGTTACTGAAGTCCAGCCGGTTCAGCGACATCGCCGGTCCCAACACCAAGACCCCCCTAGCCCCCAGCTCATTTGTTCTCTCGTCCAGGTAACCTTGACAGAGGAGTGTGGAGGCTTGGACCCTTATGGGGCTGGGCTATTCCTGGCTGCTTCCTGTTCTGGGGGCCCTCGGGAGAGGCCCTTTACCCCTCTGACCCTCTGTTTCCTCATCTGTGAATGGGCATCCGTCATACCACCTATTTGCTTGGAGGTCAATTAAGATCCTGTGCCCGGCGTGAGCAGTGCCTGGCACAGGGGACGTGCCCGTGAATGCTCCTTTGCCTCCCCTGTCCTTGCTATCGCACAGTTGGCCAAGGCTCCGGGATTTGGGTACAACCTTCTTTCTCAAGTCGCTCCCCGTCAGCCATGGGAGATAAGACGTGGACACAAATCCCTGTAAATCACGCCACAGTAGAAGTTTCTTCCCACTCAGAACAGAGGAGCCGGCAGTGCCCTCGGGCACTGTGGAAGGCTTCACGGAGGAGGTGACCTGGAGGAGGCTGAGTCTGAGGTTCGACCCAGCAGGTCAAGGACAACGAGTGCACAGACTGCGGAGGCTGCAGGAGCCCCGGGGCCCGCTCCCGGCCACGCCCCCCCTGGCTCAACGTCCAGGTACCAGCAACAGTGCTGCCCAAACCACACTGGGCTGGCCTACCTACGGAGCTGGAGGGTGCCCTCTTCTCTTTTCAGAAATTGCCAGGTCTTTCTTCTTGCCTGAAACACTCACATCCCTCATAGTGATGCTTAAAAAGTGTTCCATGGTCAGGAAGACTTCATGAACATACCTTAGGTAAATACCCCTGGGAGGCTGGAATCAGTAACTTGGTTCTTCAGTTGGGACAATGGCTAGATCATTGTTTACCTATTGATTTGTTAATATATTGTTTGATTAATTGGCTCATTCATTCATTCATTCATTCACTCATTCATTCCTCAGCAAGTATGTGCAGAGACTAAAACTCTGCTGGAAATGGACAAGAAGTAGGTGCTTGGGGCTCTGGCCTGAGGGTGCGGCCCAGGGGCATCAGGAACCCAGCTCTTACTAGCCCCACCTGCACAGACCCTGGGCCCTTGGACCCATTCTCTCCCTTCTCAGATCCCTGGGGTCCCCATCCCTGGGCAGCTGGAAGAGCAGCCTGACACTGGGGGCCACGCCCCAGGGCCCCACTAGCTCACAGCTAACTAAGGGCCATATTGTTGTGAACCTTTGCTTTCTGCTCCGAAGCCTGCAGAGCACAGGTGACACCCCGAGAGGATCTTTCCTCGGAGCCACAACAGGGCTGGGTCGCAGCACGCACGTGGGTGCCTGGTGTCCCCCCACTGTGTGCTCGGGAAACTGAG
Source organism: Inia geoffrensis (assembly GCA_036417435.1). Classification (NCBI taxonomy): domain Eukaryota; kingdom Metazoa; phylum Chordata; class Mammalia; order Artiodactyla; family Iniidae; genus Inia; species Inia geoffrensis. The sequence continues at coordinate 4,033,235 of CM070907.1, forward strand.
GCCCAGAGACAGGCAGTGCGGAGTCCACAGAGCCCCGAGCCCCAGCCCGCCTGCCCACCGCGGGGCCCTGGCCTCGGCCGCCCCAGACAATGGCCCTTCTTTGAAGCGCCTCAGACAGAGCCCCGGTTTCCGGCCCCAGCCCACCGGGAAGCACCCGCCAGGCAGCTGTCTTCATCTGCTGCCCCGCCAGCCCGGCCGCCCGGGCCTTGGTTTACTGTCAGCTTCCTTGCCAGAAATATGCTTGAACAAATGATGTAAACAAATGGAACAATCGCAGACCATCACGCTTGGATTTCTCTCTAATATGTATAAAATGGGGTGCGGCTAGGGCTGCCTGCTGAGGGCTGAGTCGGGAGCAGCCCAGGCGGGCGAAGCCCCCGCGGGCCTGGCGTTTCCCTGCCTCTGGAACCCCGGGCCCCTTCTCCAAGGCCAGAGACAAGGCCCCCAGGGCCTCCCGAAGGGCTGCTGGTGAGAGCGAGCCAGGGTGAGAACGTGGGGCCTTCCTACTGAGACGGTTTCTTGCTTCATTTAACAAACACGGCCCTGGTGCTGACTACGCCCCTGACAAATGTCTGCCTTTTCATCCTCACAAAACCTACGCTCTAGGGACTATCATTATCTCGTCTTATAGAGAAGGAAACTGAGGCACAGAGAGGTTAGGTAACAGGTCCAAGGACACACAGCTACTGAGTGCGGGAGCTGGGATTCCACCCTAGACGTGGGCCCCAGAGCACCCGTCTTGCCAGAGGGATGCTTGGGAAGAGGGACCGATGGACAGATGACCCAGAGTGCTGATGAGCGAATGAAGGGTCCTCCAAACCATGGCCACAAATGGCTGTCCTCCCGCACACGGTCCTGAGGCTAGCAGTGTGTTTGCTGGGACTCAGGTGTGCAGTCAGAACCAAGACTCTCTCTTTCCATGGACCTTGGAGGGGTTTGGGACCTTTGCTGACACCTGGACCTCGGGTTCCAGCCTCCAGGACCGGGAGACTAGGTACTTGTCTTTCTCAGCTGTCCGTCTGCGGTACTTTTTGTTACAGCAACTACAGGGACTAAGACAGTGGTCGCCGTGCTCTTTCCAGGAGCACCCTGGGTTGAGGGGTGGCCCCCTGGATCAAGGGAGCAGGGGAGGGGGCAGTCTGGTGTCGTTTCAGAGTGGGGCAGGTTTTCAGGTCTGCTCATGCATAGCTGGAGCAGCCTTTGGTTCCTGATTGGGGCCTGTCTGAAGAACTAAGGTCAGGCTCATTTCTCTATTTTGTGTTACAGATACAATCTGGCAGACACAGGGAGTTATTCACTCAAAGGTTACTGAGCACATGCTATGTCTCAGGCACCAACCAATATGTCTCTTTCAACAGTGTTGAGAACCTAAACTATGTAAGTCAATCAATACATTTTCCTCCCTTCCTTCCTCCCTCCCTCCCTCCCTTCCTTCCTTCCTCCCTCCCTCCCTCCCTCCCTTCCTTCTTTCCATTCACTCATCCATCCATCCATCCATCCATCCTTCTGTTCATCCATCCATCTACACCTTCCTCCCTTCCTTCCTTGTATCCATTCACTCGCCTACCAATCCATCCTCTATCAATCCACCTTCCTCCCTTCATCCCTCCTTCCTTCCGTCCTTCAATCTTTCCATTCATTCATCCAACACCTTCCTCCCTATCTAAAGAACTTAGAATCTCAGAGCTGGCAAGGACCTCACTTGGTGTGGATGGCACCTGGCCCAGGGATCTTCCCACTACAGGGATCTCCCACAGGCGGCCCCATGGCCTCCTTCTGAGCCCCTCTGCTAACAGAGGAGATGCCCTGGGCTGCCCCTGGCCTGCAAAGTTCTTTTCTCCTGCCCTGGGATGTCCACTCGGCTTGGTCCCCCTGTGTGGGACAGTAGTTGTTACAGGTATTAGAGTCACAGAGCAGGAGCTTGAGCATCTGTTCCTGCCGACAGCCTTCATGAGCTGTACCAGCCTGAACTGTCAGAAAAGCCCCCTTGGGGTGACTGTGGGGTACACAGGGGTGGGTCTGGACCCCCTTACCCAGGAGAGCTGAGGAGTTTGGCTTGGACTCGGGCCCTTTCAGCCCCTAGCCTCCCACCTAGGACACATTCAGAAGTGCCAGGGTGAGACCTCTGAGTTCCTGGTAGAGGCCCCCCAAACTGAAGTGGGAAGGGGGCCGGCACAAGACCCTCCCCCCCAAAGAGGCAGCACAGCATGGCCAGTGGGTCCTGGGACCTGACTGCCTGGGTAGCAGCCAGCTGTGACACACAGTGGAGCCTTGGGTGAGTGACACAGACTCCTGCTGCCTCAGTCTCCCCATCTGTAAAGTGGGAATCTAGTAATATTGGCAGCCTCACAGGGACTCTGCAGACTGAATGAGATGCAGCCATGTCCAGCACGGGGCATGCTGGGTGCCTGTGGCCACCATCGCCACCCCCGGCCCTGGTCCCAGCACAAAGTCTCTAGTGGACCCGGCATTTGAGCCGGGCCCTTCTCCTGTGCTGGGTGGCGTTGGGGTTAAGCTGAGGGCTCACCTGGGAGTCCAGGCCGCCCGACGCTACTCTGGACCCCCTCCTCACCCCACAGTGCCTGCTGTCCCTCGGCGACCCCTGACCTCTTGGAGACTCTTCTGTAAAATGGGGCTGAGGAACACCTGCCCATGGGGTTGCTTAGGGCACACAGCAAAGCCACTGCACCCCAGCCTGGCAGATCAGTGCCAGAGTCAGCACTGTGGTGACCCGAACACCTCGGTTGGCGATTAACAGCGAGACCCAGGAACCGAGTCAGAGCAGATGGCTGCACTCTCCTTTCCTAATGTTTCTCTGTGCATCACATTTAGGGGCCCAGACTCAGCCTTAACTGAAGCCAAAGGTGGTAGTTTTGAGTGGAGGGTGGATTTCAGGGAACTTTCAATTTTCCCAAGATTAGGACATTCAGGGAAGAGGAAACAGAAGGTCCAAGAAGATCCCTGCAGATCTGTCCAAGGAATTTTTTCTCCAGCCTATCAAGGGGACATTGACGGCATGGGCTTAGGCTGGGGCTCTGGGTGACCGTGAGTGCTGCAGCCACATACCCAGGGGGCCTGAGCTCCTCTCTAGTCCACTTTGGACTCCTGGGAACTCTCCCTGGTAAGCTAGCTGGGTCCTGGGATGCACTTGGGGTCAAACCTGAGGAAGGGCTTGAGCCCGCAGTGGGACCTGGCTGCCGGTTCCAGCCTGGGCATGTGGTGTGGCCTGGCATGCCAAGCCACCTTCCACTCCACTCCTCTGCCCGCCCCTGGGAGAGAGGCAGACAAGGACCCCTCTCTGCCAGATAAAGCCATTGATTCAGACTCGAGTGGGACCTCCAGACAGCCCTTTCAGACAGGGCAGCCCTCGCCTGAAGGGGAGTGATGGGGACTGTGGATGTTTACTAAGCACCCGCTGGGTACCCAGCTGACAGCTGGGGAGGAGAGTCAGCTGCCGACTTTGTCCTCAAAGTTCAGAGATAGCGACATCTAGATACTCCTGGAGCTCTAGCTCAGGAGAGGTAGTGTGCAGCCTCAGTAGAGAGGCCAGGGCAGGCGGTGTGGGAACCCAGGGCATGGTAGGGTCACCCCAGCCGAGAGATCTGAAGAGGTTTCCTGGAAGAGGTGCTCTGAGCTGGGCCCACAGGCTAAGAGGCCGGGCAGGAGGTGGTGGCTGGGTGGGGACACAGCACAGGCAGAGATTTGGAGGTGGGAGAGCCAGACTGAAGCAGGGCGGGGCAGTGTGGGCGTTGAGGGCGGGAGGCTGGGGTCGAGAGCCGTATGCCCACTGGGCACGGGCCAGCCAGGCCAGGAGCAGAGGACTGAGGCCATGCTGGGCAGAGAAGCTAGCTCCGTCTCCCTCCGGGCTTCTCCGAAGCCCCTCTTACCCCAAATGTGAGCTGCGGGGCACCTTCTGGTTGTAATATTGATACCTGTTTATTGCGAAAACAATCAGAAAACGCTGAAGAGTGTTGGCTGGGGAATACACATCCTCCACCAAGCCTGCCCAGAAATAATTCCGGTTAACGTTGTGATGCAATTCCTTCCAGTCTTTTTTCTATTCTCCTGTGGGCAAACTTCCCTGCTGTTTTCTCATTCCGCTGTATTATTTAGTAACTTCTTATCTTCCATGTAAAAACATGATATGATATCTTGCCATCTGATTGCTTTTTTAAGCGCCTTTTTGAAAAGGTAAAACGTATCCATTTGGGAAGGAAAGATCCTAACCCAGCCCAAACCATAGTGAGGGGCAGTTAGGATGGGGAAGGGTGGTCCCCAGGGGTTCCCAGGAGCTCTGGGCTCAGTGTAGGGGTCACCAGGATGGTGTTCCGATATCTCTTGTGAAACCAGGCAGCAACATTCTAGCATCCTGTTTCCCTTCCTGCAGGGTCAGCTCTCAGTCACCCTTGGGGCTTCAGTTTATCTGATCACGCCCTGCACGGTGGCCTCCCCCAGCGACCTCCGACCTCCGCCCCCGCCCCCTCCCCACTGTTTGTCTCCTTCAGAGGAGTTGCAGTTTATTTGTTATCAGTTCCCACCCACACCCTTGCAGGAGCATCCCAGGGGGAAGGGAATTGTGCCAGGTCCGGAGCAGGTGCTGGTCAGACAGGCGTTGAATGAATTCGGCTGCACGGCCCCTGTGCTCAGGAGGGCCCTGCCCTTGGTTTAATGCTCTGATCATTTTGGAACAAAGGCCCTGCCTTCTCATTCTGCGCTGCCTTCACACGCGATGCTGCCGGCCCTGCTGTTGCCCGTTAAAGTCTGGGCTGCTTAGCAAGGTGGCTTCTCGGGGTCCTCCCGCCGAGGAGGGTGCCTCCCTGCTCTGGGCTGACCCTTCCCTGGCCCGGGGTCACCCTGCTGCAGTCTGGGGTGGCTGACTTCTTGTCGTTCTGGCCCGTGGCTCCCTGAGCTAGGTGAGGGCTGGGGTAGGGTGGGGGTCTTCCTTTCAGCTCTTCCTGGAGACAGACCAAAGTGAGATAGGTCAGCGGGCCGCTCTCTTGCCTTGGGGTCTCGGGCATCGTGGTCCTGTGCAGGGAAGGGGTGGAGTGGTGAGACCTGAGTTCTGAGCCCATGGGCCTCTTATGCACCATGTGACCTTGGGAGAATCGTTGAACTTCATCTGGAACAAATGACCTGTTGCAGAGTTCCAACGCAAGAATGGATGAAGGATGCATTGTAAACTGTGAAGTGCTGCCTGCGTCCCAAAGGCTGGGGGAGGGTCGGAAGGCACTGTGAACCTAAACTGCTTTGCAGAGAGCAAAACAATCTGGGCGAGTCAGGAGTGCTTACTTGGTCCCCACGGACACTTCTCCGGAACGTTCTCCAGGCGAGTCCCCACCTTGCCCCTGCAGCATCAGCAGAGGGACCCCAGGCCAGAACCCAGGTCCCCTCGGACGTGTGGATGCCCGCAATGTGCTTCCCCGAGGAGCACCCCCGTGGCCTAATTTGAGGAAACAACGGGCCTCAATCCATATTAATGATCCTCCAGGGACCTGCTCGGCGCCTTTGTCTTTGGTGTGCACTGGCTGTCATCAGCGGGGCTCTGGGGGCTCTGGCCTAATTTGGAGGGACAGGTTTTATCATCACCCTTGATTCGGGTGGCCCAATCTGACAGGCCTACGACCTCCTGTGTAGAAGGACCACGTCAGAGATGGCCTCCTCCCCAGGCGGCTCAGCCTGGAGGTCCGGGGAAGAGGGAGGGGGAGCACGGAGAGAAGCAGGGGCCGCAGCCAGCCCCCTGGGGCAGGGGCCCGCGCAGGATCCAGGAGAGGAGGGCGCTGCTGATTGGACCAGAGAGTGGCGAGGGCGCAGGTGCCCCCACCCGGGCACATTCTCCAGCCACCCACTAGCAAGCCAGGGGACCGTCAGGGCCAGGGCTAGGCTCCTGGGAGGGGCCGGGCAAGAGCGCGGGGGCCTGACTCTGGCTCCCGGGAAGGGAGAGGGCAGCATTTGGCCGGCTCCTGCCTGAAATCCCCGAGTGGCGTGTTTGCAGGTTTGGGCCATGGCTTCCTAAATGTACGTGTGAGCATCTGACAGGTGCCAGCACGTGACAGGTATTCCCTGTTTACTTCCCTCCACCTCAGGAGGATGCCAGACTGCTGTCCCTAAATTCCAGGTCAGGAGGTGCACTTGAGGTCACAGGGCTGAAGAGGGTCAGGCTGAAGAGACAAACCCAGGGTCCAGTGCTGAGTCCTGTGACCTGGCCTTGCCCACCCAGAGTCCACCGCAGCTCCCTGGGTCTGCACATGTGGCTGCCGTGTCCACTTCCCGGAAGATTTGAGTCTAAGTGCTGGCTGTGGACTGAATGTCGTGTCCCCCCATTCCTATGTTGAAACCCTAACCCCTAGTGCGATGGTATTAGGAGACAGGGCGTTTGGGAGGTGATCAGGCCATAAGGGTGGGGCCCTGTGATGGGATCAGTGCCCTTACAAGAAGAGACCAGAGAGCTCGCCTCTCTGTCTGCCCTGCCCTGTGAGGACATGATGAGAAGACTCCTATCTGCAAACCAGGAGGCTGACTCTCACCAGACAGCGGATATTGGATTTCCAGCCACCAGAACTGGGACATACAAAAGCCCCCAAGTCCGTGTATTCTGGTGTGGTATTTGGTGCTAAGACAATGTTTCATTTGGGAAGTGATCCCAGTACACGTCAGGGGGGAGTGGAGCGGGCATTCTACTGGGCAGGGCTGGCCTAGCAGGCTGGCCTAGCAGGCTGGCCTCCAGGTCTGCTCAAGGACCCCATCCTCCTTGGGTCAGTGGGCCACCTGGGCCCCTTCTCGTGTGCTGGTGGAAGCTTGGTGCAGGGACACCCAAACCTCTGCTCATCCCATGGTGCGGCCCTGCCTCGGCGGGGAAGGCATATCCTGTCCTAGGGGAGCACATTCAAAGCCGCCTGGCAGAGGGCGTGGAGACCGGGATCCATGGGGCAGTTACCACGGCATCCTCCTGATTTCCTGTTTGCTTTCAGGACAAACTCCAATGTTTCACCGAGGCCAGTGAAGCCCTGGACTCTTCTTCCCTCATCCGGCTGCCCCATCCCTGCACACAGGCTCTGGTCTCCCCTCTCCTTCAATGGTGTTCACACCTCTTCCAGCTTCCTGCCCAGGGGCCCTGTCCTCCAGGAAGCCTTCCTTAACCCAGGTCTGCAGCTGGGGCTCCCCTTTGTACCTCCATCTTAACTTCTGTCATCTCTCCCTCCATACCCTCCCGACACGTACCCGTGCCATCTCTTCTATTGGACAAGAGTCTCTCAAGGTCAACAAATGTGTCATTACCCTTCTTAACCCCAGGACCCAACAGAGTTTCTGCCACATAGGAGGTGCACCCCCAAATAATGGAGGGATTAAACGGATGAAGGAGACGAATGGACCATACCTGTTGTGGAGTTTTCTGACCGAGAAGAAAGGCAGTCTGTACAAAGATGATCAGCTCTCTCAGCCAGAACTCCTTTTGCTTGCTTCCCAGTCCTATGCCCACCCTGGGAGTGGAGACCCAGAGGGAGAGAAAAATGGTCCCCATCCAGAAATCATTGTTAAAGATGACGCTGTGCCCCCAACCCAGCGAGACAAGCAAGTGTTGTTTATTTGATTAATTTAGTTCATTTCAATTCAATTCAGTTCATTCAATTCAGCTCATTTCACTCTCATCCCGTCCAACTCAGCAAGTGCTTTCGGAGTACCTCGGAGGGGTGGTGGGCTAGCCTGCACTCAGGGGCCAGCCTGGCCCTGTCTGTATCCTGGGACACAGGAAAGTGGGACCCTGGGGGCCGGGGCTCAGAGTTGGCCCTCTGCTGCTTCCACCACATTCTGTTGGTCAAAGTAAGTCAGCGCTGGTCCAGATTTAAGGGGTGGGGAGACCCGTCCCCTTCTTGATGGGGGGTGCTGCAATCTCCCATCACCAAAGGCATGGTCGTGGGTGTTCGTACTCAGTCAACCACAGGGATACAAAGAATTGCCAAGAGGAGTCGCCAGTTTGGGAGTTTCCCACCTGCCCTGTTGCCTCTGCTCTGTCACCTCAGCACCTCCCAGCCTGCACGTGGCCTCACTGACCCCGTTTTTCGGGCAGGGATGAAGCTCTAAGAACATGCCCTGTCCTGGTGCCAAGCCTTAGGTCCCACACTGGCTGAAAGGCTCTGTCATGGTTCCAGGTCCCCCAGGAAGAGGATTCCCGGTAGGTGGATCCTCGGGGCAGGCGGGGGCCTCCCCATCCCAGACCACTGCTCCTGGGACGTGAGGCTGACGGGGGTGCAGCCAGCCTGAGCCCAGGCCTCGGTCAGTTGGGGTGATCTCTGAGGCCTCTCTGCCTAGCGGGCTCTGCAGCCACCCGTGAGGGACCGAGATGTCACAGCCGACAGCATCGGGGGGTGACAGCTGACAGCAGGTGACCGCTCAGACCAAGCGAAGTGTGCTGCAGTGGGGCCGGGGCTTTGGGCTCTCTGGCTGACCCCCAATTTCCCAGCAGGCTCACACATGAGTGTGTGAGTCCAGCCTCACTGGCCAGGCAGGGGCAGGCCCGTGATGCTCTGGGATCCATGCTTTCCTCCGGCCCAGGTCCCCGAGAGCAGGGCAGCCTCGCCGGCCAGCGACCACATGATCGCACGCGGCAGCCGTCCCAAGGGCTCCGTGCCAGGTGCCGTGCCGAGCTGTCCCGTCTAGAATTGGTCATCGCTTTTGAACTGGGGCTGCTTTTTCATTTTGCTTCGGCCCCTCCAGCTACGTAGCCAGTCGTGCTGTGAGCGCTGTGTCAGGTGGGACCGAAGCTGCTGGCAGACTCCCCTCCCCAAGGCCCCTGGAAGCCACAGGTAGCAGCATCCCCTTACCCACCCATTAAAGCCCCGGGCAAAGCGGGAACCAATGAATTGCGAGGGAAGGGACGGATGAGTGAGTGGTCAGTGAACACCAGAACAACGTAATCGGCTGGACTGGGTTTTGCTAACTATACGCTTCCAAGTAAAGGGCTGTAGGATTCAGACCTATGGGAGCTGCCACTTCTTTGTCCCGGGCCTGGCAGGGCAGAGCCCCATCTGGTTGCTGACAGTGCCTAAGGAGACCCCGCTTTCCCCTCCAGCATGCCTCGCCCAACCCGCCCCGGTGCCCACCCTGCCCCAGCCCTCCAGCTCCCCTGGTAACCCCCAGACCGACTTGGGGAGGAGGGGACGGCCACCAGCCCGGCCGGCCAAGTGTCCCCGTGGGGCAGGTGGCGTGGTGGCGCCCTGGCCGTCCGACGCGGGGCAGCTTTCATCCCGGCCGAGGGGCCTGAGAAAGCGTGGGGACGGCTTTATCCGGGCCGAAGCTCGAGCAGCCTCCTGAAAAGTATTGACGGAGCATTACTCAGTCTGACACATTCTATTTCCCTCGGGCGCAGACAATGAGGAAGAGCCAGTTGAGGATATGGCTCCGGCCTTGTGCGCGGCTGAAGGTTTTTTGAGAAAAATGTAATAGATGACAATAGAGCACTTTGTCGCGGTCGAGGGCATTGCGGATGGGGCCGGAGCGGCGGGCTTCATCATTACTTATGATGAGAGGAGATTTAGTGCCTTCTTTCTTCCCTCTGTCAGGGAGAACAATGTCGGGGGAAAGCGGAGGTTCCCCATTATAAATCACCATAAGCCCCATGGAAATCCCTCCCCACCCCGGGGTGTGAGTAGGCAGACGCTGAGCCCTCGGCCGGCTCGGGCCGCCTGGACGGCGGGCGGGCGGGCGGGCGCAGGGATGCTGCCCGGGCCCCCACCCGTGGGAATCGAGGCTCCAGAAGGCTCTGATCTCCACCCCGAGAAGCAGGCACATGCCACGGAGAATGAGAAAGGCGAGGCCTGCCCACCCCTTCAATTAGAGAAAGGGGAGCAGAGACACAGGGGTGCTTGCAGCTCCATCCTGGGGCCCGGGGGGAGGGTGTCTCGGTGGGTGGGGGGGGGACGACTGAGGGAACTTTGTCCAGCTTAGCGTGTCCTAGATGCGATCAGGAAGGCCCGCTGGGCTTTACCTCGGCCTGCATTTTACAAAGAGAAAAATAAAGTCCAGAGAGGGGTGGACACGTGCCCAGGGTCACACAGCAGTTTGGTGGCAGAGCTGGCCAGGGCTAGGACCCGCGCCTCCTGCCTCCAAGCCCACTTCCCGTGGGCTAGGGAGCCCCGCCCTTGCTAAAGCGCCGTTGGTTCCAGAAACGCCGAGGGATCCCCGGCAGCTTCCCTCTGTGTGGGGGTCTCCTGGTACCCCCCCAGCAGTCTCCCCTGGTGGGCAGGGCTGGACCTAGAACCGGGGGCTCCTGACCCCCAGCACTGACAGCAGGACCTCCGCAGCAGGACCAAAGATCACCCTTTGCCAGAAGACAAGACTTTGGGGATTTTAGACAGGTAATTGGGTATGAATCCCATTATATTAAGCCACCCTCCCAGCGGGGGCCGGAGTGGTACACCACTTTTAAATCTATGAAATGTAGGAATACCCACCTCGAAAGGGACAAAGATTTGACCGGCCAGGTGAAGTTTTGTTGCCAAAAATTGCAGGTCAATTTTTGATGCCAAGAGCCGCATGAGAAAACTCTGGGATTCAGAGCTTTCTGGATTTCGGAATTTGGGCCAGCGATGTGGGTTGGTATTCCTGTCGGCACAGCTGTTTATCACCCGAAGCTCGACCCGCTGTGCTACATTTCTGTCACTCTTCGGTGTCCCCCCACCCCGGCCCCCTGGCCTCGCAGACACACACAGGACAGCCACCACTGTGTTTCCGGGCTTTCTTCCTGGGTATCTGATGGAAAGTAAGATCTAGCCTCTGTTAATGACTGCCCTGTGCTCTTGCTTGAGCCCCAGTTACTCCACCTATAAAGTGGAGGTGATAATCGCACCCATGTCACAGGGCTGCGACAGGGTCAGAGGCAACCAAGGCTTGGAACTCGTTGGGCGGCCAGCCTGGACCGCTCAGGAAACGCTTTATTATTATTGTTGCTGTTTTGCATGGCCCCGGCCCGGTCACAGTGAATTCACCAAACAAACGTCTTCACGCTGCAGCCCCTCCCCAAGTCTGGAGGGGCTTCCATGGGTCCCCAGTTTATTTCCCAGCCTTATCTCCCCCTTCAAGCCTTCATACCCTCTGGGCTCCAGTCACTCCGAAGGCCCCTGTTCCCACCCCTGGTCTGTGAGTTCTGCCTCCAGAGGTCATATTTTTGGCTCATATGTTCCCCTCAGCCTGGAATTCTTGTCGCCAGCCTCACGTGTTCTAGAACTTTCTTCCTCTATCAGGGAGCAGCCCACCTGTCCTCCCTGAGGGTGGCTCTCATGAACAGCCACTCAGGGTCCACGGTGTCCGGCGGGCAGGAGTATCTCCGTATCCCCGTGGCACAGAGGTTCTTGTTGTGGGGTAGGAACAAGGCTGGGGGTGGCGTGTGTATGACAGTGTAAGGGCAGCCAACGCTGGCCAGGCACTCCCATCACCATCCTGAAACAAAGCACAGCCTGGGGACGTGTACACAGAGAGGGGGCACCAGTGGCATCACCTTTCAAGCAGATAAAGCCCCTTCTGGTGGTCTGCCCCCTGGCCACACCACCGCCCTCCTTCCCTTCCCCACCAGGTTCCAGCCTCTCTGGCCAAGCTTGGTCCCACTAGGGGATCTGGCCACCCAGAACATTCCCAGGCCTGAGGCGTCGCTCCCATGAGGATCTAGATCTAATCTGCTCTGGGTGCGGTCCAGGCATGAGGAATTTTGAAAGCTCCCAGGTGATTCTCACATGCAGCCAAGTTTAGAACCTTGGCTCCAGATAAGCTGGATTACCTGTCCTCCATGCAAAACCCAGGACTCAGGGTTTAGCAAGTGGCCAGAAGCAGAGAATTGGGGTGGCTTCCCGTGGAACCCAGTCCCCAGGGGATGGTGGGGAGGGAGGGCAGCCCAATAAGCCTCAAGGCTAAAAGGAAGGCGACTCATCTTGGAAAGGGGGTTAGCCAACAGCCATGGGGGTCCTCAAAAAATAATTCAGACTCTGCTCCAAGTCCTGGTTAAATGGGCGATGAGACCCCTAATTTTACTCTTCAGGTGAACTTTTCCCAAAGGTGTTGTTCCACATGCTTATTTCATGGCTTTGTTGGCGGAAAGCATTCCCTGGGCAAAGAGGTTAAGGAGCTGGTGTTAACCGACCTTGAGCAGGTACCCCCACTCAGGGCCAGTGATGATCCTGCATCACCATTTTCACAAAGGTACATGCAGATCTCCCCTGATTCTCTGGCCATAAAACTCTGCCTCCCAGATGCAGTGTTTTTCAGGAACTGGTTTCATGGAGCTGTGTTCTGAGAAAAGCTGCTGTCATCCTTCCTGCCAAGCCCAATTATTAAAAAAAAAATCATCTTAAAAAAATCTCCGGGCCAGTGCAAGTACAATATCCAGCTCTGAACACTGAAACTGCCCCGTGAACCTGCCGAGGTAAAGTGGTTGAAACAGGTACCCACAGGTAATCAAGCAAGTTGAAACAGATTTGTTAACGCTCAGTTAGTGAAATGTCAAAAGAAGTATGCTAAAAATGATGATTCCAGTTGCAGAAACATTGGATTTCCGTCCTTCTTCCTGACAGCAGTTAAATCCTAGGGCCAATCACCTTTTAAGGAGATTTCCAGCTGGTAACAAAATAATTGCATCACTGGAAGGGTTAATATTTTTAACACATCCACAGCTCTGAAAAATGAATATGGCAAAATACTATAAGTCAATAGAAAATTACCAGGGACATGAAAAAAACTATTGAAAAAATAAATACAGGCTGCTAACAGATGCATAGCCTGGGTTATGCTGCCATGACAAACATCCCCCAAATTTCAGGGGCTTAAAACTATAAAAGTTTATTTCTTGCTCGTGCTACCTGTCAAGTGGAAAGCAGCAGGGTCTCTGCTCATTGTCAAGATCACTGGGGGAAGGGGTGGCAGAGGAAGGGTATACAGACCCCTGGCTCTCAGGATTGCATCCATGGGAAGTACAAGCCCTCCCTGAGCCCAGGAGGACAAGCCCACCATGTGTGAACAGCCCCACCATAGACCATCACCATGAAAAAAAAAGGCAAATCAGCGGCAACATGGATGGACCTAGAAATTATCATACTAAGTGAAGTCAGGCAGAACAAGACGAATATCATATGATATCACTTATATGTGGAATCTAAAAGAAAACCTACAAGTCAACTTATTTACAAAACAGAAATAGACTCACAGACATAGAAAACAAACTTCTGGTTACCAAAGGGGAAGTGGGGAGGGATGAATTAGAAGTATGGGATTAACAGATGCACACCACTCTATACAAGATAGATAAACAACAAGGATTTACCGTATCGCATAGGGAACTATATTCAGTATCTTGTAATAACCTAGAATGGAAAAAAATCTGAAGCTGTACACCTGAAACTAACATAATATTATAAATCAACCATAGTTGAAAAAATAAAATTAAATTAAAAAAAAAAATGCAAGTCAGAACAACAGAGAGACTTAACGCGGTTGTTTGTCAAAGATTACAAAAACAAAAGCAAAAGTGAACTAAAGCATCTCCCTCTCGGCAAATACTCACCTTCTTTAGCGTACGGGGGTGCTTCATTCTCAATCAGGAGTTAGCAAACTACAGTCCCTGGATCAAATCGGCTGCTTGTTTTTGCACAGCTGTGCGTGAAGATTGATAGTTAAATAATTTTTAATGCTTGAAAAACATTCCATTAAAGAAACCTCAAAAGAAGAATAATTGTTTGTGACACAACGACAGCTACAGAGAATTCCCAGTTCCGTGTGCGGGGCTGGGAACACCGGCACGTCCCTGCGTCTGCAGCTCCTTCCAGCAAAGGCAGAGTTGAGTAGTCAGGGACCACGTGTGGCCCACGAGATGGAAAATATGTACGTCTGGGGCATATGTTCCAGGATCCCAGCAGAACTGGGGGTGGATCCGGAGACGGGTCTTGCGAACTTGTAGGTGATTCAAGAGCGCAGCCAAGTGTAAACGGCAGGTTCCGAGGCAGTGCCTCCCACCCACTCATGGCACACCTGAGCACTGTGGTTGGGTCCTGTCTGCAAGGGCGGTGGGGGCTTTGTAGAGCCTGGTGGGTATGGGGGTCGCAAGGTTTGCCTGTAGCTATGCCCCACTCCTGCTGAGAAGGTGTGTACTCAAGCACAGCTTGAAGAAGTCTGGCCAGTAGACTGCTGTCCGCCTGTCTGCCCAGGCTTACCCCTTGCAGGAGGTCTTAGCCATACTACTGTCCCCAGGGATACTTCAAGACATCACCTTGTGCGGGGATGTTATCCAGCTGCTATGCCTGCAGGCCTCACCAAGTCAACCTTGACAAGAAACACCTCTTCTTTTTCACAAGTAGCTGTAGTCCAGCATCTCCCAAGCAGCTTGTCTGTTTTATCCTGCCTGCCTCGTTGACTGAATGGCAGAACGTTCTTCCCGTTTTGCATTGGCTGCCGGGGAACTCAGAATCAAATTTGCCACTGTAGCCAACAGCACACACAGAGGACCTAATGACATATATCTTGACCACTAACTCTACCTCTGTTTTGTCTTATGTGTCTCCCCCGTGTTTTCCTCACCGACTAAAGGTTACATTGTATTGTGCCTGCTCTGGTCCCGCCCGTCACCCACCCTCAGGCTGGCCACTTCCCATGCATAGTCAGCAGAACTGCATTTCCCGCTGGCCCTGGCCTGCCTGGTCTCCCTGGCCTCCCAGACTCCTCAGTCTCTACACATCTCAGGCTCCACACTGCTCCCAGCCCTCGAGCCCCTCCTCCAGGAACCATCCTCGTTGCCACTAAAAGCTCTCAGGGTCACACAGATGACATGGTTTGTGGCTCTGTGGCTACTTGTGCACACCTCTTTCCTACCCCAGATGGTGAGGTCCTGGATGGCAGCAGCTCACTGCTGTTTCTGTGCACCTGCCCGGGCCCCCAGCTCAGGACTTAACTGACCTCGGGGGCCCCAAGGGCGGTCTGCAGGGCTTGCTCCCAGGCTCCGGAGTGGTCAAGATGCTGCGACCCCTAAAGTTCTGCTCTGTCCTGGGGTAGGGCCTGTGGGCAGTCTGGGCATCTCAGGATTGAAGGGGCTCCTGGAGGCGTGAGTCGCACCAGTGTCCACAGGGCCACCATTAGGGCATCTTTGGTATGTGTTCTGAGTCAGTCTGGCTCACACCTGTGTTACCGACCAGGGCTCTTGGCCCCCTTAATCAGTAGAAATGGATCAGAGGCCAGACAAGAGATTCAGGCAAGGCTGTACTGGGCCCCCCGCTGCGGCAGGAGGGAGTGAGAACAAGTAAGAGGTTCCCTCGCTCACTTCCCAAGCGGGGGGCAGCTGGTTCCTTCTATGGGGGGCGGGTAGGGGTGTGTCCTGGGGTTGGGCTGGAGTGGTGACTTAGGGGGTTCGCCCAGCCATTTGGTGGTGCTGTGTGCAGCGGGCATACACAGTGCCCTGCTTTTGCTAACAACACTCTGAGTGGCAGTTGGGTTTTTGGTCTTTTTGTATCTTCTTATCCATAATTTGCCCCAGCTGCGCATGCAAGCAGTTATTTTTAGTCCCTTATAGTTTCTTTGTATTTTGTTGCTCAAGGAGACGTTTGTCCAGGTGCCAGCATGGCAGCACGGCAGCCAAGGGTCCCAGGTCTCTGCCTGTCTCACCTAGGTCCCACCACTTAGGAGCTGTGTGACTCTGGACAACCCCCTTCCCCTCCTTGAGCCCCCCTTTTCTCCTAAGCAGGATAGGTAAGAAGAGCACATCCCCTCTCAGGGAAGGAAAGAGACAGGGCATAAGAAGCATCCACGAACCAGCATCGCACAGCAAGCCCTCAGGAGACACCAGCTCCTGTTATCCCGACGGGTCCCCTGGGGGCAGCAGCCCATCCTCTGCTCCTTTAGAGTCTGGCCAGGCAGAGACCCCTGGGGGACCCACACTCTGGGAGCCAGGTGAGAGGGAGCGGGCAGCCACAGATCGAGACACAAGCAGAAACAGGATCTGGGACCAGAGGCGAGCCACGGATTCCCGCTGGGCCCCTGCTTGCCCACCTGCCCAATGGGGCCGCAGCGGGACTCACCTTGCAGGGTGCGGGAGCTGAGGTGGGAAGGCACAGGTGACGCCCGTGGCGTGTGCCTGCCCGAAAGGCAGCCGATGTGTGTGCAGTGACAGGGGGTGGGGTCGCTCTGCGATTTCGGACTTCACTCTCCCAGGCACTCATTCTACTCACCCCGTGGCCGGTGGGTTTCCAAGATCCTCCGGCCCAGCCTCATCTTGGAGGACCCCAGCCTGGAGAAACTGGAAGCTCAGAAGCCAGAGTGGACCCATTTCCTCTGCTCCGACTGGAGAGGCGGGCTGGCCTGGCCCTGCGCTGTCAGCTGCTGGGACAGCTGGCTCCAGAGGGTGTTGCCGTGGAAACCCACACTGATGTTCTCCTAAACAGCTGAATTATTTGTGGTTTCTCTGCCTAGTGTCCCAGCTGAGCAGGCCAGCACGGTGGCTGGGGGGTGGTGGTGGAGGCTAAGAGCAGCCTCTGGGAGGGAGCCCCCTTCTGGGGCCCTCAGGCCTGCCTTGGCCTCTCCGCAGGGAAATGATCCAAAGACACTGAGATTTTGGGAGAGGGAGGAAGGGTGTGATTGGAAAAAATGTGCTGAGGTCATCAGGTTTGCTTCCAAAAGCGCTTCTGTGGGAGGGTATGGGGCCAACGTACTCCTCTGGGGTTGCTGGGGGAGGTTTCCCTTTGCCGACGGTGCCCACTCCCAGCTCTGTCGCTGGCGCTCAGTGCCCTGAGCGAGCCCTGGGCCCATGTGCAGGACACCGGGCTGAGGCTGATTTTCTTAGCTCATCCCAGCTCTGCCTCTGATTCGCTGTGTGACCAACAGCTCCCAATGCTTCTCAGAGCCTCGGTTTACTTATCTGTGAAATGGGGACAGCATTCCTTGCCCAGCTTGGGGTCAGGTGAGAAGGTCTGAGCTAGGGGGTTCCGAAAGCCAGAACAGCTGCCCCCTCTGAGGGGTGAGGGATTTTCCCACAATGGACCAGGCCTTTTGGGGATAAAGAGGATTGTGCAGCATCTCCAGATCCAAGACAGGCAGGCTGCTTTGCTTTTAAGCTCGGAAAGTAACTGAAACCGGACTTATTAAGACTGGGACACCTTGCACCATAGACAGTTGAGCAGAGTCTGCAAAGGGCATGGCCACTGGGAGTGAGTCAGACGGTGAATCCACTGGGGGGAGGGCGCCCACACTGCTGGCTTGAAAGTCTCCCTGGCCCCTGAGCAACCAGGGTGGCCACGGAGGGCTGGAAGCCAGACCCCATATTTGTCTCATCCACATGAATACGGGAGTGGTGGATGGCTGACTGGCACGTGTAGAGACGGGCTTATGAGCTGCACCATCTCTTAGAAGCCCTTCCAGCAGGGAGAGAAAAAGAGGCCTTAAATGGCAGGAAGCTAACCTCACATTCTAGCCAGGAGAGCAAATAAAGCACACGTGGCACCCCCGCAACCCCTGCCCCCCAGCCCTGGCAGATATCACTAATTTATCACAGCACTCGTCCCTGCAGAGTCTAGGCTCCCTTCTCAAATCATCCTCAGCCCAGGACGCCTGGCTAACACCCGTCGACCAGGTTTGCTCGTGACATAATACTATTGGCCGTCCCTGAGCTGGATGCTGCGTGAGGTCCCTTCGGCATCACTGTGCACAGATGACACCGGCCTCTAGGGTGTGGGGCTGGCATCACCCCAGGTGCCTGCTGTGATTGCCGTGCAGGTTGTCCATGCTCTGAATTTCTCCCTGGGGCTGAGCGTCCCTCTGCTTCCCCAGGGAGCTGAATTTGCTGATGAGTCAGTGCAGAGCAGACTTTCTCAAACTCTGTGGAGCCTGCAAATCGCCTGGGGAGTCTTGTTATATTAGCAGGTTTGGGTCTAGCAAGGGTCCCACCTTTCTAGCCAGGTGCCCGGCCATGCCAATGCTGCCAGGTGGAGGACCAGATGTGGAGCAGAGAGGATGCAGATAACACTCAAGTAATGAAACAGAGGCAGAGAACGGAAAGAAAGAATGCAAGACGGCAGAGGCTGCATCCAAGGCTCAAATGTTGATCTGACGCAAGCATTTGGGAGATGCTCTTCCATGCTCTGCTGGAAGAGGAGCCTGTAGAGAGCCAAGGCCCCTTCGTCTTTACCTCCCCAGAAGCGTGCTGGACTCTGCTCCTTCCCTGCCTTTTTTGACTCCAGTTGGCGCAGGGGAGAGGAATGGAGGGTGTGGTTTGGACCCCCGGAAAGCATCCATCCCCCTCCCACGACTTGGGGAGGGTCGGGCCAGCTGAGGGCTGGCCTTCAACTCCAGGTGACCTTTCTTGGTGTGCCTCCTGCCCCGGGCAGGAACTGGATTTCTCCTGCAGCTACACCACGCGCTTGATTCTGAGGACCACTTCCCTTTTCCGATGCAAGAACAGCGACTTGAGGTGTAGAAATTGTTGCAAAACCATTGTTCTAGTTCCTGTGGTTGTATAACCAATGAACCCACACTTAGCTCACCATTTGTTAGGCTCATGGGCTCTGTGGGTCAGGAATTTGGACAGGGCATAGCAGGGAAGGCTCACTCACTCACACTTCAGGCAGTTAATGTGGGACTGTCAGCTGGAACACCCACGTGTGGTCTCTTCACACGCCTTAGGCTTCCTCACAACATGATAACTGGATTCCAGGGGTGAGCACTGGAGGGGACAGATTGAGGTGGAAGCCGTGTGGTTTTTATGACCTGAACTTGGAGGTCACGCAGCCTCACTACTGCCGCAATCTATTCAAGACAGTCACAGTTTCAAGGGGAAATGGACTCTGCCTCGTGATGGGGAATGGCAGGGCTCTGGAAGAAGAGGTGGGCTTGGAAGTATTGCTGTGGTCATTTTGGGAAAATATGCTATGCCACAGGCAGCCCTCTGGCCTCAACCATTTACATCCCTCCCGCATGCAAAGTACCCTCCTCATTTCACCTGTGATGTCCGCCTTCCCCCCAACTCTCACTCCATCACAGCATCAGGCTCAAGGTTCAGGATCCTGTGCTCACCATCATCTCCAGGTGAACAATGATACTCGGATGTAGTTTCCTGAGCACAGCTCCTCCATACAACTCCACAAGGAGCAACCAGGACCTGGAGAGTTATCTGGTCCTCACACCCAAAGAGAGGGGTGGGACAGGCAGAGGAGAGCTGCATAGAAATCCCAACTGACAACGGGGAAAGATGGGAGCCATCGGTCCATAGCAATTCTGAGATCCAGCCGGAGCACATGTTGTCTGTTTGGGGGTCAGTCCCACTGCCTGGGGATGCATCACTGTGGCTTTAGGCTCTGTTCTCTGAGCTCTGGGTTCTTCCCTCTGAGTCCAACATCCTCTTCCATGAAAAGCAGTTGTGTCCTTTTCTCAGCTCACCTCTTGCCCATAGAAGTTTGAGGGTCCAAGACCTCTTTTTGTTTTGTTCTGTCTCTGTCTCTGTCTCTGTTAGTCTGAGCTGATACAATTCTTTTAAAACTTTGTGGGTTTTTTCATGAATCCACTTACAACCCATTCTGTTAGACAAGATAAGGCAAGACAAATCTCTTCAAGATAAGCTCTTTTCTACCCCGAGCTTCCTATGGCACTGCCATGGGAAATCTCTCTGAAGATTTATGAATAATGTTTTATTTCATGGAGTGGACTTGTGAGTGATGCACTTAAGACCCTTAGAGGCGCTCTTGTTTGATGCAAAGTTCTCTGGGGCACCACCTTAGACCTTTTGAGATCTGAACAAAGGCTCTTGTAACTTCAACCTGATCTTTGCTCTAAAGCCTTTTCTTAATCTGGGAATATCAGAGAAGTTGGTGATGAGAAAAGGTTTGATATTCAAATCCAGCAAGTCTTGGTTCCTTTATATTTAGCAGTCCTTTCTTTAGCCAGTCTGTGTTCTCTTACTTTCATCACAGGCAGCAAGAGGAAGACCAGCAGCACTGCTAACCCTTTGTCTAGAGAGTTGACGATGACATAGAGGTAAAGTCTCCACTTTTTATAACTCTGCCTCCCAGGTGGGCTGCAGTCTCAGAGCAGTGTGGCATGGTGGCTAAGATGCTGAGAGGATCCTCACCTTTTTGGCTGGAGGAACAAGGGGAAGGAGCCCAGGCAGCCGTGCCTGCCATTGAAGAGAATCCAGAGTGGGGGTGAGGTACAGAAGAATTCTATGAACGGAACCACACAAATCTCACGCTGACCCAGACCACACGAACAGAGGAAAGAGAACAGCAGAGCAAAGGCTTAAAGAATTGAACAGAAATTTTCATCATCATCCACAGGAGGCAAGGCAGAGCTTACAGTGTGAGTCTAACCAGGTTAATTGCCTGCTTAAAAAAAAAAAATCAACATTCTTCCGTGGAATGTAATAAGACCCAGAGTCAATACGACATAATATTTATGGTGTCTAGAATATAGTTCAAAATTACTTGACACACAAAGAACCAGGAAAATGTGACCCTTTAATAATCAATAGATGGGCTTCCCTGGTGGCGCAGTGGTTGAGAGTCCGCCTGCCGATGAAGGGGACACGGGTTCGTGCCCCGGTCCGGGAAGATCCCACGTGCCGCGGAGCGGCTGGGCCCGTGAGCCATGGCCACTGAGCCTGCGCGTCCGGAGCCTGTGCTCCGCAACGGGAGAGGCCATGACAGTGAGAGGCCCGCGTACCGCAAAACAACAACAACAAAAAAAATCAATAGATGCCAACCCCCAAATGTTGGAATTACCAGACCAAAAATTTAGAGAACTATTATAATTATGGTCAATGAGGTGAAGGAAAAAAATGATTGAAAAACTTATAAACCTCAGTAGAGAAGTAAGAAATATAAAAGTGAACAAAAAGGAAATTTTAGAAGTGAAATATGGAATACTAAAAAGTATTCAAATAGTCCAAAAAAAGGCAGAAAGGGGGAAATGAAAGAATAAAAAATGGAGGGTACAAATAGAAAGCAAACGCTAACATGATAGACCATTTCAATAATTACACTAAATATTAATAGTACAAACATTTTAATTAAAAGGAGTTGTCTGAATAGAAAAATAAGACTCAATTATATGCTCAACTCTAGGCCCATAAGAAATGAACTTTAAGCATAACACAGAATGAAGGAAGGCTGGAGTGGCTGTATTAATATCAGGTAAAACAGACTTCAAGATAAAGAGTGATAATTGAGATAAAAAGGGATGTTGCATGATAATGAACAGGATAAGTCACAACATTTTAAAATACATCTCCATCGACTAGCAGAACCTCAAAAATGAAGAAAGATTGGCAAAAGTAAAAGGGGAAACAACTGGACAATCACAGTAACGTATTCAACTTGCCCTCTCTCCATAACTGATAGAACTAGACCCCCGTCCTCCCCCCTAAAAAAACCCCAAATAAACATATAAGAGATTTTTAAAAATCTCCACCCTGACCCATAAATTGATATTTACAGAAAATGCTTTCAACAGTTACAGAATAAATTCTTTTTCCAGTGCCATTGTACATTCACCAAGGTAGACCATATGCTGGTACATAGAATATGTCTCAATAAAGTTCAGAGTTTTGAAATCCTCAATAATAATACAAACATATTCAAATGTGTGGGAAGCAGCTAAAGCAATGCTTAAGTGGAAACTTACATCTTTAAATGCTTATATTAGAGAAGAAGAAAGGTCTAAAATCAATGACCTGAACTTCCTCCATATAAAGCTGGAGAAGGAGGGGCAAAGCAAACCCAAGGTAAACAAATGGATGGAAGTAATAAAGATAAGAGCAGAAACCAGTGAAACACACGGCAGAGAGATAATAGAGGAAATTGAGAGCGCTAAAGTCTATTTCTTTGAAAAGATCAACAAAACTGATCAGGAAAAAAGAGAAAGCATATCGGGCTTCCCTGGTGGCGCAGTGGTTGAGAGTCCGCCTGCTGACTCAGGGGACGCAGGTTCGTGCCCCGGTCCGGGAAGATCCCACATGCCACAGAGCGGCTGGGCCCGTGAGCCATGGCCGCTGAGCCTGCGTGTCCGGAGCCTGTGCTCCGCAACGGGAGAGGCCACGACAGTGAGAGGACCGCGTACCGCAAAAAAAAAAAAAAAAAAAGAGAGAGAGAAAGCATATCACAAATGTGAAGACTGAAAAGAGGGCCTATCACTACAGATCCTACAGACATCAAAGGGATAATATAAAAATATTATGAACAACTTTTAGGCCAAAAGGTTTGCCAACTTTGACAGAACCGAAAAATTCCTTTAAAAATATAACTTATCAAAACTGACATAAGAAGAAACAAAAACTCTAAAGAACCCTACATCCATTTTTAAGAATAGACTTTATTATCAAAACCCTTCCGCATTAGTTTCTTATTGCTGTTGTAACAAATTACCATAAACTTAGTGGCTTAAAACAACGTAAATTTATTCTCTTATGTTTCTGGAGTTCAGACATGTAAAATCAGGGTATCAGCAGTGCTGTGGTCCTTCTGGAGGCTTCAGAGGAGAAAGTTTTCTTGTCTTTTTTCAGCTTCCAGAGCCCACCTGTGTTGCACCTTCCTTGCAGGGCTCCAGCTTCCTGTTTTCGTCATCAAATCTCCTACTACACATTCTGATCCTCCTGCCTCCCACTTATAAGGCCTTTTTTGATTAAACTGTGCTTGATTGGTTAGTGCAGGATAATCTGCACATCTCAAGATTCTTAACCTTAATCCCACCTGCAAAGTACCTGTTACGAGGTAAATTCACATTCACAGGTTGTGGGGATGAGGACGTGAGCATTTTGGGGAATCACTAATCTGCCCACAACAGTGATGATCATTGGTTCTGTGGGTCAAGTATTCCAAGAGGGCACAGTGGCGATGGCTTACTTTTACACCATCGTACGTGAGACCTCAGCTGGAAGACTCGAAGACCTGGGGCTGAAATGAGCAGAAAGTGCACACACGTACTTGTCTAGTAGTTGTTGCTGTGGCTCAGCTGAGAGTTTTCTGAGGTTGTTGGTGCAGCACCCACATTCAGCCTCTCATGTGGCCTGTGCTTCCTTACAAGATGGTGGCCGGGTCCCAAAGGTGATGGTTCTCACAGAGAAAGAACTAGGAGGAAGATGTATCACTGCTTGTGATCTAGCCTTGGAAGTCAGGCAGCTTCACATCTGCCACATTCTGTTCAGCAAGGCAATCACAGAAATCCCACCCACTTTCAAGGGAGGGGAAAACAGACCTTACCTCTTAGTGGAGTGTGGATGAGCACATGGGGCCAGAAATATCAGAGAGGCCGTATTTGGAAAACCCCATCTACCAGTGCCTTTTAGTGATTAAGATTAGGACTTGCTGCTCGTTTACGAGAACTTAGTATGATCCAGGCATCCAGGGATTGCGCTGAGTGGGCTCCCACCCCACGGCGCAGGGACGCCTTGTAGTGACCAGCATCAGGGGTCCACCCACCAGCATTCGCCTCCTGTAAACTGTCCGGACTTGGGTTCATGCAGTTCACATGTGAGACACAGCAGACAATCCCGTCTTGTTTTCACGGGTGGGCCTGAGAGCGTGATCTGTCCCTTCTGCCAGTGCCTGGTCCAGGAATCCAAGCCTCAGTTCCACGACCAACCACAGCTTGGTATAGACCAGTGGGATGCAAGATAAAAGTTCATGGAGATTTTGGGGAGAAAACATTCCCTATCTCTTAATTGAGAGCCTTGGGAGGAGACAGCTCCCCTCTCTCCTTCTGGAGGTTCCATGTGCAGATTTGGGGCATGGTGAGCTGTAGCCATCTTGCACCCAGGCTAACAGCGAAATCACAGGGCATAGTCAGGACTCCTCTAGAGGGGCAGGTGTGGTGCCCTGGGCTACACTGACCCTGATTCCTGCCAGGCCCTGGGTTCTAGTTTCAGCAGCCAGCACATTTCTTGATTGTTTAGGCTACTTAGAAACAGCCTTTATGTGACTTAGAGCTGCGAGGACTCTTCCTGACATAGAGTATTTTCCCTTTTTGCAGCTGAGCGTAACGAGGCTTAGAGAGCTGAGGACCATGCTTACCAAGTTTTCCAGTGCATAAGGGTGACCTGGAGAACCTGCTAAAATGTAAATCCTGGCTCAGGAGGTCTCGGGTGGAGCCTGGGATCCTAGTAAGCCCCTGCGATGTGGATGCTGCTGGCTCCGAGGACCACCCTGGAGTAAAAAGAGGGTCCAGGATGTGACCGAGGCCACACAGCTAGGAGTGACAGGTTTTAAACCAAGGTCTGCCTGTGGTCAAAGCCCATCTTCTCTTCACCGCACCCTCGGAGCAGTCCTTCTGTGTTCACACGTCAGCCTGCGTGACGCGGGCAGACTTGGGTCGGCTGGGAGGGAGGCCCGGGATGTCTGCCTCCTGGTCCCCAAGGGGCCCTGGGGCCATCTTATCCCCAGAGGACACTGCCTGCCCTCAAAGCTCCTGACACCTTGATCCGTTTTGTGCTCAGTCCAAAGCTGATGGGTGTTTCAGGCTTTGCTTTCTCCCTGGATGGCTGAATCCTGAAGGCTTGGCCCCCAAATTCTCTTTTCATGCAAATCCCCGGGGGCTTTGTAAAAATGCAGATTTCCCCTTGCAGTAAGGGTGGGGCAAGGGAACCAGTCTGGTCATAAGCACGTCAGGAGTTTCTTGATCAGACAAGTTTGGGGATTTGGGACTTTGGGGGTATGGATACATGTTCATTTTTGTCCAGGATGTACGGATATTTCTTTGTGTTATGGTCAATATACCTTTATGTTCAACCCTCAGAACAAGCCCTCGAGGTGGGTGGGACTATGATTCCTAAATGACAAGATAGGAAACTGAGGCATGTCCCACGCTGGAAAAGGTGCTGGAATTGGGCCTCAGGTCTCTGGCCCCGGAGCCTGGACTGACCTGGCTTCTTTGCAAGGCACTTAGAGTAACAAACACGGACACTCCAGCATTCCTGAGCTCCTGGCCTGGTCATCAGGGCAAGCATCCCGTTTGTGTAACACGGGCCTAACCTCAGCGGTAGAGAACCAGTGTTGATTTTGGCTCTGGCCTCTGTGTAGAGGGATCCAACACTGACATCCTTGCTTTTCTCCCAAGTCAATGGTCTCAAAGGAGAGGTGGCAGTGGGTCTGAGCAATCGTCCCGCCCAGGTGGTACCCACGGGCTTCCGGCGATCTCCCGGCATTCATCCCTACGGACTTGGGATGACAGACAAGGCCTCTGGGAACCCGGCTCTCTGATGACCTTTTCTTCCCTTCCCAGCGACCACCCAGGCAGTTTGCGTGTGTGTCTGGCTCTGTGGTCTGCTCACACCGGCTTCCTCTCCTGGGAAAGTGAAGGGATGGTGTCTGTCTTGTCACCAGACACTGCCGGGGGCTGACCCCCGGGACACGGCCTCCTCCAATGCTCTCTGCCGGGGCACCTGTCGACAGGACCCCAGGAACACTGATGTCCCTTGAGCTGGTATCTCATGGCGGCTTGTCTACACACCAAGCCCCATGGGCTGTGCTTGAAGATGACATGGGGGCAAACCGTCCTGCTCTGAACGCGTCTATGCACGGGGCTCACCCTTTTCTCCTGAGTTAGTCAATTTCCAAACTGCAGCAAGGTGTTGTTTCCAGGTGGGGCGTGTGAACCAGGGCCAGCAGCAGCTGGGGCACCACCTGGGAGCTCGTGGCAATGCAGATGCCAGGCCCTGCACCACACCCACTGCATCGGAACCTCCGTGTTCAAGGGTCCCCAGGTAATTCAAGTCGGAGCAGCGCTGTGTCAGCTGGGGCCACAGCCCCGTAAAGTGCCAATGGAGTTACGGGGTCCTTACTTCATGGGACGGTGACTTCTCAAATGCCAAAGGTTAACGTCACTATTTCACGTTTCGCTCGTGAAGGACCGAGGATCCTTCAGCCCAGGGAGGGCTGAATTTCTTTTGCTCTATTAATGAAAATCTGCTCAGCAAATCAATAGTGCTTAGAGACAGCAAAGAAGATCATTAACTCAGAGAATGCATTTTCATAGGCTTGAGAAGCAGTTTATATGTAAATAACGTCCCCGTTACAAAGGAAGGCAAACTTGGTGTGTCTCAGCAGGTGCTCTGTCCTGATTGCAGAGACCTTTGCCCCAGGTGGGACTGAGTGCACGTGTGGACGTGCGTATATGTGAGCATGTGTGTGGACGTGTGCATGTGTGCATGTGTGCGTGTGTGTGTTTGTGTATGTGTATAGCTTCTGAAGGGCTGTTGAGAAAGCTGGGAAGGAGAGCTGAGGCACCTCATCCATCTGATTTCGGGACTCCAGGTAGGGGACTTTCATGCAGCAAGCAGGGGACAGACAGGCCCGGAGGACCTCCAGTATCAGGTAAGACTTCAAACCTAATTCTGTGATACCAGATGAAACAGGCACCCTTGGGGGCAGACACAGACTGGGAGGGTCCCCTTGAGGGTCTCCCAGATCTGCTGGCCCTGTTGGCAATGCTGGGCCACCCTGTGGGCCATCTCTGGGGTTCCAGGCTAGCTGGGGCAGAGGACCAGATAGGCACATGGACCAGAGAGGCATGCAAACTGGGCCCAAGACAAACCAGAGAGTCCATTCTTTCCAAATCCAGGAGTGAGTGATGTCGGGGGACAGAGAGAAAGGCCAAGAGATGAGCCGGCCAGGGGTACCCAGGCACGGAGCTGGAGGGGAGACCCAGGCAGGAAGGGAGAGGGCCTGGTGGCTATTTGCTCTGAGCAGGCTGGGCTGCCAGGAGGAGCAGGCTGTGCCCAGGCTGTGATACACATCCCAGCAGCAGCAGTGACTTGTCTCACATCCAGCTCCCTGGACCCCCCTCCCTTCTCCATTCCCTTCCTGTGCTCTCTGGGGAGGAGGGCGGCCCACCCACTGAGGCTGAGGGTTCATCAGGTGTGGGATGGCTCTTGGGGGAGGGGGCTTAGCACCCCTGAGTCAGTGCCTCCTGCCTTCAGAGCCTGTGGTTGGCAGCTGGCAGCCTGACTGCCTCCTTCTCCTCTCTCTGTGTTGATTGTGTTTCTCCCTCTTTGTAGTCCTTTCTTGTAGCAAATATTTCCTGAATGTCTAATGGGGCTCAGGTATTTCGATGAACACTGGAGATTCCTTAAGTCAGTAAGACAGTCACAGACTCGCCCTCCAAATCTTTCAGCCTCGTCGGGGAGATAGACAGGGAATCCATCAGTCACAGTTCAGTGAGTCAGGACTAAGTGCCTGAGCTTTCAAAGCCCAGCAGAGAGGACCTTGAACCCAGACTTCAGGGCTTTGTGAGGGCTTCCTGGAGGAGGCGGTATTGAGGCCACCCTCAAAGAACATGCTCTATAAGGAGGCGATTAGGTGATTCCAAAATAACCTAGGACATGCCCATCACTGGCAGAGGGTGCCAGAGTAAACAGGCTGGTGGGAACTTTAAGGGCCACGTTCAGAGTCATCTGGGCAGGGAGGGGGCTGCGTCTACAGGAGAAGGTGACCTGAGTAGCCGCAGACCACAACCCAGGCCACCTCAGAGGGGGAAGGAGAAGTGCTAAGGGAGACTGGCTGCAGCAGAGAGCTCCATGTGGCCGGGGCTCCACGCAGCCTCCCTCTTGGGGGACCTGCTCTCGTTCCCCTCAGGCAGGTGGCGCTGGGTACAACCTGCCATTGGCTTACACTCAGCTTTCAGATCTGCCCCCTGCCCAGATGCTGGAATTCCTGCAACAGTGGGTGGGGACCTCTGCCTCTGGCCTTGCCTGTGGGACCCCTCAATCAGGGGAGCTGCTGGGAAGAAGGGTCCTCAGCCCCTAAGGCCTCTGTGACTTTGGGGTGGCCTGACCCTGGTTTATCTGGAAGGATTATAAATGATGTGCCTTTGACTTTCACTGACGGCCATACCGCAAAGGGGCACATTTGCATGCAGGTAACAGAAACCACCCCACACCAGCTTAAACAGGTGGTTTCTTTGTCTACCAGGGGCTGGCAGTTCAGGGCAGGTGTGACAGCTCCTCCCGGCCGCCACTGGTCCAGGCTCTTTCCGCCTTCCTACCTCATCATCCTTGGCATGGTGTAGCTTTTATCCTCCTGGTGGCAACATGGCTGCTGTGCATCCGGGTGTAATTTCAGCTTTCCTTGCAGGAAGAACAATGTAGAAGGGGTAAGGAGCAGTGTCTAGATGAGGCAAGCAAACCTTTCCCTGGGAACCCCTGGCAGCTTTTGGCTTTTCATTGGCCAAAGCTGGGGCTCGTGGCCACCCCGACAGCAAGGGAAGCTGGGAAGTAGAACATTTTAGTTGTTCACCATCCTGAACAAAAGCTCTGTTCTGTTAGCAGAGAGAGGAACATTGGGTAGCTGATCAGTAACACTGATTGTCGTACGTAATGAGCAGACAGTGACTTTGAACCTGACACAGAAAATGTCTTCAAAACCCCCTTTAAATAGTTCCCTTTCCCTCAAAGTTGCTCCCCGTGGAGTAGCTCCCCACCCTCTTCCCCACCTCTCTCCATCCGCCCGAAGCCCTGCCAGCCTCCATTTCTGCCTCAATGTCTTGCTTTCCATCCTGGCCACGTGTGAGGGGCTCGGCCCAGGGTCTGGCACACGGCATCATTCCGTACATGCAGTGTCTGTTATTATTATTGTTGTTGTTGTTTGGGGTTTGGGGTTGTGTGAGGGGTTGAGGCTGGCAGGGGGTGGGGCTGCAGACGAGGCTGGTCAGTTCTCCACTGAGAGGAGCTTGTGGCCAGAGATGGGCCCGGGGCCGCCTGGAGGTGGGGCAGAGAATGGCAGTGTGGCCTCTTCTGTAGCCCCGCGGGCTGGGCCTCTGGATAGCTGCTGCCTCTCGGGATGGGCCCTTGTCTGCTTGGGAAACAGGCTTTCTAGACTGCCAGCTGAGCTGTAGCAATCAGAGGGTTTCCAAATTTACTTTTGTTTAGTTTCCTCCTTTCTTCTCTCAAAAAAAAAAAAAAAAGGAAATGCCCTAAAAAAAGTCAGACTGCTGCTGCCTGGCTTGCTTCCTTCCTTGCTTCCTCCTTCCCTCCCTCCTTACTGTCTATCCACACATTCTCCATCTGTCTGTCTGTCCATCCACCCGTCTCAGTCTATCTGTCCATCTGCCCCTTCCTTCCTTCTTTCCTCCTCCACTTGCCTCCTGCTGGGCTGTGAGTACTGGGTTTCTGGGCTCCCCCCAGGCAGCCCTGGGTCACAGTAATCCCCCTGCTACGGTGGCACATGAGCTGGGGTCCAGCCTGAACAGCTGTCCCTTGGACAGAGGGCCCCAAATGCACCCTGGCTGGCATCCGAGCATCACCCGGAGTGGGCAACCTGTCCCTCCCAGAGGTAAGGCAATGCCACCCCGGCCGGCCCTGCTCAGCCGTCTTCCGAAGGGCGGATGGGGACCTTCCAGTGACACCGTTTTCCCCCAAATGCCATGTAACGACACCACTTCCATGAGCAACTGCTACATCATATCCTCACAAATTGTCCAGCCCCAAACAGAACCTGTCTTATCTGGTTTCATCTCAGTCCTGGAGAGGCCTGTCAACTCCTGGCATCAGCAGATCCATCAGGAAATCACCTATTGTGCCTAAAATTCGCCATCAGAGGCCTGTGCGGAGCAGCAGGAAGCAACGGCCGGGTTGCCTGGAGATGTGGTACACAGAGCGGCCTCACTGCCTGGCGGGGGGCTGCATCCCCACAGCTCTGACCAAAGAGCTCGTTTCCAGAAGGCTGTGGCCATGAGCAACATTTCTAGCCCAAGCTTTTATCTCATGCCCTGCATCACTCAGTGAGCCCAGGGGAGCCCAAGTGGAAGTTCCCTCACGTGTCCCCAGGCTAGCCCCGAGGCCACCAGGACTCATCCTGGCCAGCTCCAGCCGACATTCCCCTGAGGGCCTTGGGTTTGCAGAGTGGACAGATGTGCCCAGGCCGGGAGGGGTGGCCTGGCCCTGGGTCAGGTGCCCGATCGGCCACAAAGCCAGGCATCCTCTACAACCAGCCAGAGCAGATATGGGACCAAAACATGTGGCTTGCTTGCCAGGGAGGAGAAGCCCAGGCGGGCCCTGCATGGGACGGGGTGGGGGGGGGGGAGGAGGATGGGCTCCCATGGCCCCTCTGGCCATACTTCAAAACACTCCTGCATCTTTACCTGCCCATCCTCCCACGGCGGGGTTAAGCGCGGCTCACCCTGAGTCTTGGAGCGAAAAAAATAAATAAATGAGCCTGAAAAAGGACCCCGATCAGATGCCAAAAATGAAGATAACATGGGAGGAAGTTTATTTGGATGAGGAAATCCCTAAATGCTGTTGAAACTATGCTTGGAATTGCTAATTAGCGCTTGGGGGGCTTTGAAGGAAGCGCTGTCTCCCCGTGTGGCCCCTCCCCTGCCAGGTCCCCCTGCACTTAGCACTTATCTTCAGGAAACGGACTCCAGCTTCTGAAATGGCAGGGCGCTGCCGAGAGCGGGCTGTGACTCATGCCCGGGCAGCCAGACAATTCTCGCAGGGAGGACGGCCTTCGCAGGGCAGTGGCCCAGGCTCCATAGCTGGGCTGGGTGGCCACAGGCTCCCAGAGCAGTGGAAGAGAAAGCTCTGGGAGGTTCGCCTGCGTCATGGCAGAGGGAGCTGTCCCTGGGGTGCCCACCTGCTGGTCCCAACACATCCAGGTTCTGCCCTGACTCAAGCTCCAAAAATGTACATCCTTCACCCAGTGAAGGGGACCGGAGCCCCAGGGAAGCGAGGGCCAGGTGTCACCCCAGGGCCCTGTAACTCTTGGCTGTGGCCTGACCCAGGAGCATGGGGCCAGCTGCAGTTTCCAGATGCTCCATCCGCCTTGGAAATGTACATTTTCCTGCAGGGCCCGTGGCAGAGCCCTGGACACAGGAAGAAAGGCCTATTTTTGGAGACGAGCTTTAGGAGCTGAGGCTCAGATGACCCCACGCCGTCCTGCCCTCTGACTCGGGCAGGAAAAGCTGTCAGAAACACCTGACCTGGAGGCATGCGGAATTCTGCCTCTGTTGGCAGGCGGGGCTGGGAGTCGAGAGGCTGCCCCAGCACCGCGTTGGCCTGGGAGCGGACAGCAGGCCATCGCTGTGGCCAGACCACGGAGTCGCCTTGCATTAGCTCAGGCCTCAGGGCATTTCCTCTGATGCCTTGGATGAACAGGCTCTGCTGTGCTAGGAGCTCTGCGCTGAACTGAGCGAGTCACATGACAGCCCCGCTCTTCCCGAAAGCCACAAGCCCAGTCTGTGCTAGGGACAGGCCATCTCCCAAAGCCCACAGTGACACACAGGGCCCGGGGCCATGGCCCAGGCCTTTCAGTGCCCAAGAAAAGGACACGGGCAGCCGGCTTTTCTCCTCTGAGTGGCAGCTCGTCTAGTCCCTGACTCAGCTGCCACCCACGCTGACCATCGAGCCACCGACCTGCGGCCCCCCGCGTCTGCACTCGGGCCCCACAGCTGGTGCCCGCTGGCTATCTTCACTGGGCTACAAGTTGATGCAATCCTTCCCCAGAAAAGTGCAGCATCTGTTGTTCTGACCGCCCTCTCGTCTCTGGTGCATCCACCCCAACCCCAAAAGTCAGCAGCGAAAGAGATGGGGTTGAGATGCGGGGCGGGGCGGGCGGGGCGAGGGGGGCGGGGGGGCGGGCACCATGAGGGCCGGGGGAACATGAAGAAAGATTTTCACTGCCCTACCTCCTGGATTCTATGTTTAGAACTTCCACTTCCACTCGCAGAGAGTTTCCTCTTTATAAGAGTTTACTCTTGGCAAGAAGGGTCGCCACAGGCCTGTTAGATACTGATTTCTGTTATTTTCCCACACCCTCCCCAATGCAAATTTCCCAAAGAGAATCTCTTCAAACTCCAAAAGGCACCTTTCTTTCTCCTTCTCCTCCATCTTGAACTATACGTTGACTTTCCATGACTCCATCTATCAAGGGGATTGGGGAGCTGTGGGAGAGTTCTTGCAGGGAACCCTGGAGGAGTCTGCAAATCTGCAAAACCAGAGGGTTCGCCTTTGGAGGCAAAGGAACGGGGCCGGGGGGGGGGGCCCTCCAGACCCACCAGAGGGCCTGCTGCTCCCCGAGGGGACCTGTACCCCACATGGCCAGGGTGGGCTGGGAGGAGACCCAGCGCAGGCATGCAGAGTGATTGCACACACAAGCAGGCTTCCACTGGCTTTTCTGAACTGCCACAGTGCTTCTGAGGCAGATGCTAGGTGTGATTGGGCCTGGGATGTGTGTCCTCCTCTGAAAGCAGACCCAGAGGTAGGTAGGTAGAGGTAAAGTCTCCCTAAAAGGGCACTAATCCTGTCAGGGGAGCCCCACCCTCATGACCTCATCTAACCCTAACTACCTCCCAATGGCCGCACCTCGTACTATGGTCATTTTAGGGGGAAGGGCTTCAACATAAGAATTTGGGGATATAAACACCTTGGCTGACACCTTGTCTTTTCTTCTTAGATGTGCAGCAGAAATGAAATCACAGTCCCTTGCCTGGAAAAGTGGTGTCTACGGTGGTGGTGCTTCTCCCAGGCCTGAGAGGAAACTAGAAAACACAACTCTGGGGACCAGAGACAGGAGGGGACCCGAAAGAGTCACAGAGTCAGCGGGTAGCAGAGGAGGGAACCAGAATCGAGGTTTCCTAGTCTGGAGGTAAGACCAAAGATTCTCAGCTCCTTGCTTTCTGGGACATTGATATGGTTGTTCTTTTCATCCCCCTTCAAGTCAGGTGTGGCTGAGTGACTTGCTTGGCCAATGAAACTTGAGCAGATTTTTTTTAAAACCAGCACACGAGTCTGGTCTCAGTGATGGTGGAAGTGTGGTTGGAGATGGACCCTCCATCCCTTGGGTCCCTGGAGCATGCACTGCACAGGCCCCACGCCACCTTAGAGGTGTGGCACACGTGAAAAATAAGTCTTTGTTGTTTTAAGCCGGGAATCAGCAAACTACAGGCCTTAGGCCAAATCTGGGCTCACTGTCTGTTTTTGTAAATAAAGTTTTATTGGAGCACATTTATGTTCTGTCTGAAGCTGTTTTTGTGCTACAATAATTGTGGAGGAGTTGCAACAGAGACTGTATGGCCCACAAAACCTAAAGTATTACTATGTGGCCCTTTACAGAAACCTATTGCTGACCCTGATTTAAATCATTGAGATCCAGGGGGCTGTTTGTTACTGCAGCATGACCTACCAATACACTTTCTAGTTATGCTGACAACTTCTGAATGCCATGTCACATGCTATAACAATCTAAAATATTTGCATGGCCTTTAAGGTTTTTCCAACCTGTTTCCGCTGGCTGGTTGCTGAGCGTCCACTATGGTCACCATGTTGCACATGATTAAGACAGGCCCAGGGAGATAAGTGGCCAGTCTGAAGTTACCTAGGGCTTAACCAGGCCTCTGACCCAACATGGAAATAGGTCACTGAGTCTTTGTCAGTTTTATCTGCATTGCCAAAGCCGGAACAAGAGCCAGATTAGGAAACCCATGGGCCTTTCTACCCCCAACACCTGTAGTTTAAGGAAACAGATGAGAAGAGAAGCCCATTCGGCCGAGAGCAGAAGTGAGAAGTGGTGAAATCTGGCTCCCCACTCAGCCCAGCTCCTCTTCTGCTCCCTTTACTTGCTCTTCACATGGCCTCTGGAGGGACCAGCCTCGGAGGATGAGCATCACACCGCCCATCCCCAGGCCTTGGTTTCCCCGTGCCCTCTTGCTGCATGGGTGCTGCAGAGACAGTCATGATGGGCATGGGGTGGGCGTGGGCACCCTTCTCTGCCCACCTCAAATGTGGAAGCTGCTCGGGTGAAATATGGGGTGCTGCATGGGGGAGAGGCACTAGCTACTTAGAAAGGCCTGTGAGAGGCCCGCCCTCAGCCTGCTCTGCAGTCCTGGCTTCTTTGGCATTCCCAGATTTCATGCCTCACATTCCCCAGCCTGGTCCTGACAGGCCCGAAGTGGGGAGTCCTCTCAGGCTGGGAAGGTGGCTGAAAGTTTGAACAGCTGCAGAGCCTGCCCGCCTGCTATCTCGAGCTACATACTTTTTTTTTTTTTTTTTTTTTTTTTGACCAACCTCTTAGGCTTACGTAACACACTTGGAAGTCAAGAAGCCAAGATTCATTATCAACAGCCCAGGAGGGGTTTGCAAAACACTTGCTATGAAGAAATCTTTCCATTGAGAAAAATTCCCCTCGTGCTCATGCTCCCAGTGGCTCCAGCATGTCGTTGAGGGTGTGAGCAGCTTGAAAAGGGCTGTCTCCAGGGCTCCAGAGCCCACTGCTCTCTGCCAGCTCTGTGTCTCGATTCTGGTGCCCGGAAATGGAATTTGACTCCCTTTTTTGCCCTCTAAGTTAGTCACCGCTGACCTCACACCAACAGCCTATGTCAGCGACAGAGTTTTACCACGTGCCGGGTCCCTGCGTTGCTTATTTTACTGGATGCTCGCAGTGGCTAAGGGCTAGGTATTCTTATGCCTATTTTACAGAAGAGAACACTGAGGCTCAGAGAGGAGGCCAGGTGGTGGAGTCAGGGCACAGTCAGCATGCTCCTGCATGGCTAAGCGACAAAGCAGACCCTGCCCCTCCCCCCAACTGCTGAACAGCCACTCCCACAACATAACTCAACCCATGAGTGTGATGTTTAAGCCTCTAGCTGTATCACAAGAGGAAATGAGGAGCTCATCCTGCAGGAAGATGAGGCCAGCATTCCACTTGGCCATTTCCCTTTTCAGAGAGCAGATGTGTGGTGTTTTGGACCTCTCTTTGGCCACACTGTCATCTGGGGCCCCTGGAATCTGAAGGGCCAGGGCTGGGGGACCATGGCCAGGCCGGCAAACAGCCCTTTTAGAAGCATCCCCGCTGAAGCCAGGGCTGCTAAAGCCCACGGGCTATCGCTCACACAAGTGCTTCTTTCACTGGGTCTCTGGAAACCAGAGCCCATGTAAATCCAAGAACATGAAATTGTGCGGGTCTGGGCGACAGCTACAGATCCAGAGTGTGCAGCCGAGGGGCCCCAGCCTCAGAGGGAACTCAATGAAATTGTCAGGGAACTGAAAACAGATGATTTCAATCAGCAGGGGGAAAAAAATGACTTCATGGCCACAGTTGACTGAAGGAGGCAGCCTTAGGCTGCCATGCCTTGTCCGGGAGGCACTTCCAGAAAGCCGGACCTGTTCCTGAGCCTCTAGCTGGGTCTCCCCTGCAAGGGACCCGCGCCATGTATGCCGGGGGAGGGCCAGGACTGAAGGTCTGCCGCCCTAATGGGGGACCGCTAGGCACACCGATAACCCGGTGCTTCCCCGCCCCAGCTTCCTCTCCGCAACCGCTTTCATGAATGGCCAGCTTCCCAGACAGCGGATTGGCTGAGGCGCCGGCGGCGAGGCCCAATCAGCGGCCGCGCAGCGCCTAGGCTCCATGTGGGGCCTCCGTCCCCCGCAACCATGAATGGCGTAGCCACGCCTACCTTGCGGAGACCCCTCCCCCAGAGAAATAAGGAGGAGGGGATTTTTTTTTTTTTTAATTCCTCAGACCGGTCAGGGTTCTGGTACAATTGTGTCACTCTGAGGCTTGGCTGCGGCTCCTGACAATAGCCCTTGGGCTTCCCTGCGTGGTCAGTGTTGACATTCAAGATCTTGTGACAGTGAAAGGGCTTGAGCGGTTAGAAATGCATTTCTTTGCCTATGGTTCGGTCTGACTCCAGTCTCAGGGAAAGTACTGCAGCGCTCCAGCGTGAACAGGCAGGCTGCCAGGGGACAAAGGCAGGGGGTGGGGAGAGGTGGGACCCTTTCCCTTTCCAGTACAGGGGGACAGGTGGCTCCGAACATGTGCGAATGCTGGGAACTTGTGCAAACCAGAGGGCTTGGTCACCCCCCCTCCCCCACCCCCTTGGTCACTGGCCTTGTCCTAGATGCATGTGCCGCATGCATGTCAGGGCTGGGGCCACAGTGGGGGAACCCAGCCATTCGGCTGCATTTCCTGTTAAGTAGGAAAACATGTTCTGTTTGCTGATGTTATAAAGCAGGCATGTGTTTACAAATGCTCTTTGGGGAGAGCATGGTTAAGGGGCCTGCTTCCGGCCTCCCCTCCCCAGGCAACGCGATCGTGTCGCTGACAGAGCAGGGCTTGCTCTTCAGAGAAAGACCTTGCTTGGGAAAGTCAGACTTAGCAGAATTCAAAAGTGGGACAGAAAGCTCTCTTGTAATGTGGGTTGAGGCCGTGTACGGAGGGCCTTGAATGCCAGAGTGAGCCCTGGGGAGGACTGGAATGCTGGTGAGCCGGGGAGTGGTATTTCTCCCCTCTCCTCATACACCTACCCTGTGCCTGGCTGGGACTGACCATTTCAGGAACTGCAGTATTAACCCTGTGCAAAATGCTCCCTGGAATTCCTGGTTACTCCTCCAGACTGAAAAGGCACTGGGGCATCATCCCCATTTTAAAGATGAGAAAACTAAGGTCCGAGTAATCTGCAAAAGGAAGTGGCACAATTCAAAAGTGGCAAAGCCCCGAATGGAGCCCAGCTCTGCCTTTTGCTGGAGGAAGTGTACTTCCACTGGGCCCCAAGGCTATAGGACCCATGTGAGGATTTAATAACACAGTGCAGGTAGAGCACTGAGCTCCAGGCCTGACACTGAATCACCGTTGCAGCAACTAGGATCCTAACTGGTAAGGAATATATCTGTTCCCAAATTTCCAAGAACCAGACCCTGAACTCCCAGGTGGGTGCATGAATCCGTGAGCTGGCAGCCAGGGCTGGGCCTGAGGAATTCTTGTAGGTTGCCCGTTGTAGCATCTATTCCAGCTAGCTGTCTGCCCGAGATCTGTTTTTTATCTTCTAGGTCAGCACTTCATAATTTTTTGGTCTTGGGGCCCATTCGTATTCTAAAAATTATTGAAGACTCCAAAGAGATTTTGTTGATGTGGGTTTCACCTATTGATATTTACTGCATGAGAAATTAAAATGGAGAAAACAGTTTAAACACAAGAATATAGAAGCATATATTCTATTAGCTATCAGAAGTGACGATATCATCCCATTTCACGTAGCCTCTTGAAAATTCCACCATATGCTCGGGAGAGGATGAGAGGAAACAAGGCAAATAACGTCTCAGTGTTATCGTGAAAGTAATTTTGATCCTTCTGACCTCCTGAACCCACACGTGGAGAACTGCTGTTTTCATCTGTAGGGAGAAGTTTGAGACTGCCCGGTATACTTGTGGTGGGGTCTGGCCATACGGTTCCCTGGCCGGCAGGCCGTCACCAGTCGGCAGTTGTGTCTCAGGGGTACGTGGAACACACGTGATGTGTGGACTTGGACTGTGCAGCATGACAGCCCTGGGAGCAGAGGCGATGTGTGCAGTGGCCGTGCCCTGCCTCTGAAAGGAAGGCAGTGAGCTCTCCCCTACCTCTTCCCTGTCCACAGGCTGGGATGGGTATGAGGATGTGAGTCAGCTCAGGCCTTGTACACCAAGGGCCACCCTCAGGAGGTGGGAGAGCCTGGGTCACCCGTTCCATCACGCCTCCAGATTCATCCTGGATTGCCTACCTGGGCTCCGATGGGGAAGAAGAGTCGACCACCTGGCTTAAGCTACTCCCTTTTGGGGTCTCTTATCACAATGGTCTAACTTGTCCCTTGATGAAGCACATCTATCATCTTTACACATCTGGGCCCCAGCCCTGGGCTTTCTGGTTTCATTATGTTTGCAAGGATGGATGAACTTCCTATTGGTTGAAGGTTGAATATACACCCTTGGGAGGGGTTGGAGCATGGGTGGGTGAGAGACCCAGTGACAAATGAACCATGGCAGGTCACTGCAGAAAGCTGGCTTTGAGGCAGAGCAAGGAACCAGTGAATTTGTGCACACCTTGATTTTTACCCGTCCTGGGCCCATTGCCCCCACCTCTTGTTCTCCTCAAGAGGCTTGCAGACGATGGAATAGGTGGCTTGTGGAGGTGAGCCTGCCGCCTGAGTGGGAAAAGCAGGCGTGGGCCCTGTGGGGTGTGGGCAATGGAGGGGAATCAGGCGTCTCCCCTCAGGGCTGGGGACAGTCGCAGGGCGAGAGAGCCAAGGCCCAGCACATGCTAGAAGCCCCAGGATCACCAAGTTTTGCCCGGCCTGTGGATGGCTCTCCTGTTCCCAGTGGGGAGTAGGGGGCTGAATCACCCTATGCCAGTGCCCAGGCTATTTGTGCACACTGGAGATGCTACTGTGGTACTGTTAAGGGCAATTGCTAGATATTTACTAGTGTGTGAGTTATTAAGGGCCTCCAAGAGTTGGTGTTTATAAACAAAAACCAGTACGGTGCTTTAAAATATATATATTCCTGGGCTTCCCTGGTGGCGCAGTGGTTGAGAGTCCGCCTGCCGATGCAGGGGACGCGGGTTCGTGTCCAGGTCCGGGAGGATCCCATGTGCCGCGGAGCGGCTGGGCCCGTGAGCCATGGCCGCTGAGCCTGCGCGTCCGGAGCCTGTGCTCCGCAAGGGGAGAGGCCACAGCAGTGAGGGGCCTGCGTACCGCCCCCCCCAAAAATAAAAAATATATATTCTTCAGTGGAGGAGTAACCCTGCAGGACAGGAAATCAGTGATGTACTAAGAAGCCCAGCTACCCTTCAACTTTGCTCATGGTTGGTGGTCTTCTTGTCAAAAGAAGACTTGGGCAGGGTGGGTGAGATGTGAGGCTTAAGGATTTATTAAGCATGTTGGAGAACCCTGGGGGAGTCCAGCGAGTGCCAAGGATGCCTTTGTGGCAGAAAATATTAGATTCTGCCACTGTCCCCTCCCCCATTCCCCTGAAAATGTGGGTGGGTGGGCCGGAAGAGCCTTGGCTCTGATCTGTTAAGCCGGTGTGGAGGGGAGAGCGTCGGATCTGAATCCTGAAGGATGGGCAGGATACAGGCATCTGATTATGATGAGGAAGAGCCATCCAGGTGGTAGGAACGGCAAAATGAGGACCCAGAGTGGGGACCTTGGATCTGCTGTTCATCGCTGTGGCCTGTGGCCTGAGGCCTGAGTGCAGGTCTTGCACGGTCCCATATACGTTTCTCTCATCTCCCAGACTGGAGTCCCTGGAAGCTGGGACCAGATCATATATGTAAGGGGCCCCCAGCCCCCGACAGACTGGCGAGCAGCAGACAGTGCTCAGGTGACGACAGTCCCTGCACTGAATGGGTCAGGCATGGGCAGAGGAAGGAAGGAACAGGTGAGAGGGTGAGGTGCGTCCCAGAGTGAGTGGTGTTGAGCCCCTCTTGACAGAGGCCTTTCTGCTCCCGGGAGCCTAGCCGACTTCTCGTTCCTTCTCCAGATGTTGTGATATTCCTGGACGTGGTGCAAAATGGCACCACGTGTGAGAGAGAAGAGAGAAGTGTGTGTCAGCTGTGGGCGTGATGCAGCCACTCGGCAAGGCTAGGGTTTCTAGAAGAACCTGGGCTTTCATCCTTGAACTCCTTTACTTTTTGTTTATTGAGATATTATTGCTGCGAATCAAGCAGCATCCACACTGCTGAGGAGCCCGCAGTCTGGGAGGAGAGGAAGGTGAGATCTCAGCTGATGGGGAAGAGGGCGGCTGTGGGAGAAGAGCTTGTATCCGTGTCCTGGGGCTGCTGTAACAAATTGCCACACACCAGGTGGTTTCATACAATGGAACTTTAGCCTCTCACAGTTATGGAGGTGGGAAGTCCAAGATCAAGGTGCCGGCAGGATTGTTCCTTCTGAGGGCTGCGAGGCAGCAAACGTCCCAGGCCTCTCTCCAGCTTCCGGTGTTGCCAGCAATCCTTGGCTTGTGGCTGCAGCCCCTCCAGTCTCCGCCTTCACCTCCACATGGCCTCTGCTTTGTATGTTTCTCTTTGTCCTCTCCTTTCCTTCTAAGGACACTTGTCATTGGATTTAGGGCCCCCCACCCCACCCCGCAGATCCAGGCTGATCTCATCTTGAGAGCCTTACCTTAATTACATCTGCAAAGACCCTTTTTCCAAATAAGGTCACATTCCCAAGTTCTAGGTGGACATATCTTTTGGAGGGAGATCACCATTTGACCCCCTGCAGGGCTCTAAGATGAAGGGGAGAGGCGGGAGGTGCTGCTGGGCACAACTGGAAGGCTTCCTGGAGGAGGGGGTGCTGACCTAGGTCTTGAGGGGAGTCACTGCCAGGCGGAAGGGGAATCCAGGTAGGAGGCTCAGAATTCAGAGGTGCTGGGCCTTGGCTGGCCGGAGGAGTCCAGAGGAAAGGTGGGGGCTCTGGTGGAGGGAGATGTGTGGGGCATGGGGGGCAGAGGACTGGGTGTTCCAGGGTGAGGCTGGGCGGTGGAGGTGTTGTCTGAGGGCCAGCAGGAGCTCCAGGGGCAGTAGGAGTGTTCCTTGCAGGACAAAGGTGCCAGGAGCAAATGGCCACCTCAGCAGACACAGGGCCTGTCATGGGAGTGGGTGGAAATGTGTGACCTGCAGGGGTGGAGGGGGAGCTGGGGCCTTGGGGTGGTCCCTGGGAAGACCCAAGGGGCAGCTTAAGACATCTGCAGAGAATGCAGCATGAAATTCGGTTTGTCTGCTTTGCTGTGTTCCTAAAGCAAAGAGGCGCCCCGAGGGGCACCTGGCTTCCCAAACTCAGTGCCCGGTTTGCCTGGGTACCCGCGGTGCACCCGGGAGCTGGTTTCATTTGCACGCCTTTGTCTCCAGGCCTGGCGGGTGCTCAGCTGCCAGGACCTCCCCGAAGCTGGCCTGTCCCGAGGACACCCTTCCAGGTCCCGAATACCTGCCCCCTCCCTGCCTAGGACAACGGGGGCTGTCAGGGCCGTGGGCAGGGGCGCCCCACCATCCAGACCCTGCGGGGGCCTCGCCTCAGTCCTGGAGCCAATTTCTGGCTCATCAGGGAACAAGAGGAGCCTTCAGCACCTCGATTGTAGAAAGGCTGAGGTTTTCACACTGGGCCACAGCGGAGCCCCCAGGGTCCCTCGCAGAGTCCCTCTCTGGTATGGCCAGGGCTGACTTGACTCCACGCTCACCCAGGGACAGCGGGGGTTTCTTGGTGCTGTCACACTTTTGTATTCAGTTTCCTGTAAGTGTCGGAGTGCACAGAGGAAGGAGGCTGACTCCACCCCTGCCATGAGGCCTTACCTTCAACTTTTAATCTCTCCCTGACTCAGTTTCCTCATCTGTGAAATGGAGTCATCTGGCTGCTTTATAGGGTTGACGGAAGTCATAATGAGGAGTGTGTCTGTCGGTCCAAGTTCAATCTGTCTGGGGGCCCCACTGTGATCAGACCCTGAGCTTTGGGCGGGGAGCACAAAGGCAGACGTGACGTAGGGGAGGGGACTGGAATCCCTCTGCCGAGCAACAGTCTTTATTGGATGGTCTCCCTGGCGCCCAGAACTCTCCCCTGCTCTCTCCAGGGGGTCAGGACACACAGTCTGGTTTGTATGAGGAAAGGGGGGGGCCCCCTGGACCTCAGTGCAGTGGGGGAGGGGCAGGAGGTGGTACTCAGAAAGAAGCCCCACCTCCCACCCTGCTGGCCCTCTGCCTTCAAAGGAGAGCTGTACGCCTCCTCTCTGACCCCAGACCCACCAAGAGGGCCATTCTGTGGCCTGTGGTGCAAGGCCTGCAACCTCCAGGCAACCACCCCTTGTCTGGCTATGTCTCCATACCCCTGTCTCTCTTCTTCTCTGAGGGGTAAGCAGGAAGCCAAAGTCCTCCCAAGATGGGGTGGAAGCACCCACAATTCTCTGGTGGGTTTTTAAGGATGAGTCACTCCAAAAACAGAGGCATCTGGGCTTGGACCCCCTCCCCTTTCCAGAGGATCCTACAAACTTCAAACTGGAATGGAACATTTAGGTTGGAGAGTTGTCCTGTCTCTGTCTCTCTCTGTCTTTCCCTCTCTTTCTCCCTCTCCCTGTCTCTCCTCCTGTCACTCTGTGTCTCTTTCCTCTGAGTGTAGAGCCGCGGCCGCCAGGCCCTTTGAATGGAGCCCTGGGAAGCGCGGGCCCCTGCAGCCCCAGCCCAGGCTTTATTCATCCCCCGGTTAATTAACAGTGAAGCCGTGGCCCTGGGAACCGGAGGCTGAGGGGCTGCAGGGAAGGGCAGGAGGGCCCAGGCAGACACAACAAGCCGGGCTCGGTTGGGTGGGAGTCAGCGGCACAGGTGGCTTATTACATTCCTGGGACGCCGGGCCGGGGAGGGCTGGCCGGCCATTTGTCTACACCTGTTGCCCCTCTTAGCTGTGAGAACCCGCCAGGGACCACGCCATGGCCTGACGACACTGTCCCAGTGTCGGAGGTCAGCGGCTGGACGGAGGGAGGGATGGGCTCTGCCTCCAGACTCCACCGGCCTGGGTGCTGCTCTGTGGATGCCACCTCTGTGAGCCTGAGTCCCCCCTAGGAAGTGGGGATCAGGGTGCAGGGGGACCCCTGGGCAGCTGGGTATGGAGGAAGGGCCTGCTCTCTGCTGCAGCCCTGGACACGGGGGCCACATGGCCCATGTGTGGAGCTGGGTTGGATCCCTGACTCAGGAGCACATCTGTTCAACCAAGCGTGGCTGTGGGAGGGCCGGCCCCAAACTAAGCTGAGCCGGGGAAATCGCCACCCGGCAGAAAGAAAGATGACAAATGACAAGAATATTCGTGTGTGAAGCATGTGGACCCCGGGGGCTAAAGTCTCGGGCTGCACAATCAAGGCGGAAGAACCACAGACCAGAGGGAGGGGAAGGTGGTGGGGGGCTGAGGCACACGGAACGTGGTCTGCGTTCAAAAGCAGCTCAAAAGCCAAAGAAAGGCTCCCAGGGCCCTCAACCCCCTAGCTACAGGAGGGCAGGTCTGGTGGAAGAACATTCCAGAAAACCATCACTCTTGGCTAAGGATGGCAAGCGGGCTCTGACCACAAGTCGGTCCCGGCTGGGTGGGGTCTGCTTGGCAAAGACTGGCTCCAGAGGGGGTGGAAGAGGAGCCGACGTGTACCCCGGGTCCAATTCCCAGGGCCTGCAAGGCCCCCCGACTGCTTCCCTGTCTCCCTTGCCTCCCTGGACCCTCCTCATTCTTCCACATCCTTGCTGCCCTTCGGCTGGTTTTGGGGGTCAGGCCAAGCTCTTCCCCGTTTCAGGACCTTCCCCTGTTCCTCTGCTCTTCAGGGCTGGATCTTACTTTTTAAAATTTTTTTTGCGCTACGCGGGCCTCTCACTGCCGTGGCCTCTCCCGTGGCGGAGCACAGGCTCCGGACATGCAGGCTCAGCAGCCATGGCTCACGGGCCCAGCCGCTCCACGGCACGTGGGATCTTCCCGGACCGGGGCACGAACCCGCGTCCCCTGCATCGGCAGGTGGACTCTCAACCACTGCGCCACCAGGGAAGCCCTGGCTCTTACTTTTAATTCAGCTCAGAGAGGCCATCAGAGACCGCCCATTAAGTCCCCACCCCACCATCCTCTATTGCCTCTGGATTCATTTGCTCTGGCTGCTGTAATAAAGCAACACAGATGGGGTGGCTTAAATAACAGAAATGTATGGTCTCACAGTTCTGGGGGCAGAAGTCCAAAATCGAGCAGTCTGCAGGGCTGGTTCCTTTTGAGGGTCTTGACGAAAGGGTCTATTCCAGGCCCCTCTCCTCGGCGTGTAGACGGCCACCTTCTCCCTGTGTACTCACAGGGTCATCCCTCCGTGTGCGTCTGTGCCCTGACCTCCTCTTCTTGTGAGATTAGGACCCACCCCAGGGACCTCACCCTCACTTGATTACCTCTGTAAAGGTCCCATCTCCAAATACAGTCACGTTCTGGGGTCCTGGGATTAGGACTCCAACATGAACTTTGGGTGTCACAACTCATCCCAAGTTACCTTCCTTTGTCTTATCTTCTGGGTTTGTGTACTTGTCTTGTTTTCGGTCTCCTCCACCAGAACGGCAGCCCCAGAAGGATGCAGTCACAGTTCCCACAGTGCTGGCTCACTTTAGTCATTTAGCAGATAGTTGCTGAATGGCTAAGGAATATATGATATAACATGCAGACCCAGCAGGCCAGGCAGGACGCATATGTCGCCTGCCGGTGGCACAGGGTGGCCAGGGTTTCCAAAGCTCCTTGGTCGCTCAGCAACTTGGGTGACCAGAGCTCCCGGCCCAGCTGGTCTGCAGCCCCAGTAACCCTCTGACTGACGGGCTGCCTGGAAGCCCAAACGACCCCACACCTAGAAACATCCAGAGGCCACAGGGCGGCTCAGGCCCACATTCTCTGACGAGTCACTGCTCATTTGGGCTTCGGAGCCCAAACCCAGCTTTGCTCGGTGTGAACTGATAACCAGGGAACGTCTATCCACAGGGCAGCTTCAGCCAGACCCCCTTCTTGCCCGGGGAACCTTCTTTCCCTGGTTACCTATTTCCCAAATTAACTTCTAAGCAGCCTTTGTCTGGCAGATTCCAGTGGATTATGCAAAAGGGGTTTGCCAGGGGATGGGGGGCTGTTTGAAGACTTCTGAGCCAAGCAGCGAAGGCGCTGCCCAGAGGACAAAGGCCTCGCCTCTTCCTCCGAATGCAGAGACCAGATTAGCGTCGGCTCGCGGCTCCAAGCCCTGCTGCCGCCTCAGTGTTTAGCTAATTCGGAGGCCCGAGTGCCACGGAAGAGAACAGCAGAAGAAAGGAATGGACACAAAAGGGGAAGGACAGGAGGGCAGACTGTAAAAAACCCTCAAGAATGCAATTTGCTCCTGGACGCACCCTCCCGCCCCGCTGCCCGCCCGGAGTGGGCGGAATTCTGCAAGGGGGCAGCCAGGAGCTGGCCCCTGACCTGGACCTGCAGCTGGAATTCCTAACATCTGCCCCGGATAAGGATATGGCAACTACTTAAGGAGTGGGCCCGTGCCCGGTGTGTTCCTTCCTGGAATCTGGCTTTGCAGACAGGGCAACAGGCTCAGAGAGGGCAAGCGAGGTGCCCACGGTCACACAGCCCAGGCCTTTTGATGCCCACGTTTCCTGCTAGATCCCAGGCGAGGGAGTGACTCGGGATGGAGACCCCTGGGAAGGCTGGTCTACAGGGGACCCGCATTCAATGCAGGGCTCCCAACCTCTGGGGTGTGGCCCCCA
Organism: Inia geoffrensis; assembly: GCA_036417435.1. Taxonomy (NCBI): domain Eukaryota; kingdom Metazoa; phylum Chordata; class Mammalia; order Artiodactyla; family Iniidae; genus Inia; species Inia geoffrensis. Next base: position 4,078,195 of record CM070907.1, read on the forward strand.
CGGCCAGCAGGCTCCAGGTCCTGACTTATGGGTTTGGGATCTCATCCCTCTTTCCTCTCCCCTTCCTCTGGGGAGTGTTGTGAAGGGTGTATTTGGGTCCCCAAGGTTGGGCATCTGTGATCTGAAAGACCAAGGCCAACTCGGGCCCCTCCCTTTCGGCCCGGCAGCCCACCCTCCCCGGAGCCCCCAAGCTGCGCCCCATTCCTGAGTCCAGGCCTCCTGCTGGGCGTCTTTGTCTGGCCTTGGGTTTCACAGGCAGCCCTGGCCTTTTTCTCGCAGGTCTCAGGTTTCACCTCTTGCTGGGAGGATCCTCCAATTCATGAACCAGTGACCTCCCAGGAGATGGGACTGCCCACCCTGCGCCATCAGGCCCTAGGAATTCGTCCTGGGGTCCGGAAGCAGGGGGTTGGGAGAAGGGCAGGGACTGGGGAGTCCAGAGGTTCCTGCTCGGCGGGGTTGGGGTGGGGGCAGTGGCCAGGGATGGGGCGGGAAGAGGACTTTTCATTTTCAATCAGAACGCCAGAGGCCTGGAGGCTTCCTTGTGGGAAATTCAGAAAATAGAGAAAAGGAGAGAGGACAGCAGAAGCCCTGGCTGGACCTCCAAGTCCCACAGATCCTGCAGGGCAAGCCTGAGTGCGCAGCCCAGCTCCCCCCACCCCCTCCGCCCCCCGACGGTGAGGTGACAGGCCTGCTGCTCCCCAGCCTCAGTCTCCCGGGCTGTGAAATGGGCTGATGGAGGCAGGGTTCTCCTGGCCTCAGCTCCCCGCTGCCCATCCTGGGCTGGTACCCCGCCCCGCTTCCCAAGACCTTCTTGCCCCTGGCCTCGCCCTCCTCACAGCACCCACAGTCTCTCCCCCTCTGTTGAATGGGTGCCCTTGGCCCACAGACCACCCAGTTACCTCCCATCTGAGGGGTCGTCCATGACCTCCCCTCTCCCCACAGCTGCCATCACTTCTCTACTGCCCCTGGCCTGCCCACCCCACCAGCAAGTGCCTCATAAGTGGGGGCCGCCACCTGTGTGTTGCCGAATCCAAGCCGCCTCTCTGTCCTCTCCTCCCCGGGCAGAAGGAGTCCATCCAGGAGGCCACCCCCTCCTTCCAACACTTTCTCCTCCAGGTTTCCCTGCCTCCCCTACCCCTCTTTTCCTCCTGCCTCAAGGCTGCTCCCCCGCGGACCCCCAAAATGTCAAGCATTTAGTGGATTTATCAGGAGCTGGGCACTGCTCTGGGGCTGGGGGGACTGCATGCCTGAAACACGCAAGGTCCCTCACTCCCTGGGGCTTATGGTCTTGAGGGTTCCTCGGGGGCTGGACCAGGGTTTCTTCTCCTATCTCTCTACCCTTCTCCCTGGGTGATCTCATCAGTTCCCATGGATTTAAATATCCTAAAGCTGATGACTTCCAAATTTGTCCCTGCAGCTTTGATCTCTCCTCTGAACTTCGACCTGCATATCCGGCAGGCCACTTGACATCTCCCTTCGGGGTCTCCCAGACATGTCAGACAGCTCATGGCCAAGCTGGACTTTTCTCCCCTATGCCTTCCCAGCCATCCCCACCCCATCTCCCCTGTCTCACAAACCCCACTACAAACCCTCTGCTGGCTCCACCTAGAAGCCTCTACATTCCCCTGGCTTCTCCCCTTCTAGCCCCGCCAGCAGGAATCCACCCACAGACCCTGAGCATCCCACGTCTGTAGGACCTCCCGCTGTCACCACCTTGGTCCCGGCCATCCCTCCCATAATGAGACTTCATGGAAGTGAGGTGAAGGGTCGCTGATAATGGGATGCAGGGTTTGGGTGAGAGCTACTCTTTAGGAGAAGGCGGAGGGACCCAGAGCTGCTCCCCCGCCCCCAGAGTGGCTGCCCCCCCGCGCCCCGGGCCTTGTGCTCAGTGTGAGTCGGTCCCCTGGGAAGTGGCGGGCAGAGGGTGGAAAAGACTTACAGAGAGACAGGTCGAGAGAGCCGAGACCCCCCCCCCACCGCCGCCGGCTCCTGCACAGGTGGCCGTGATGGGGAAGTCCTAGCACGTGGTGCCAGCCTTTGGACGTGGGGATCATGTGTGATCGGCTAAGAGTAAAACTGTGCTTTTTTTTCTGAGACTGGGCTGCACCTGCCAGTCCTTCACCTGGTCGTGGAGCGCACTGAAGGGGCTACAGTGGTGCCCACCTAAGGAAGGGGCATGGCTTCATCCCTCGTTTGACAGGTGGGGGAACAGGGGCCCTGGGTGCCCCAGCTGCGAGCAGCCCAGCGGTGCCAACCAGCCTTGCTTCCCTGCATCACACCAGCTCCCTCCCAGCCTCCCTTCCCGACCCCACAGCTCCTGGTCCAGGTGGCTCCCTGCAGCCCTGAGGGGGTCTGCTCCAGAGCGCAGCGCAGATCTCCAGGGACGGCCACCAAATGGCATCCAGTGGAGGTCACACCTCCTTCAAGTGAGGGCCCCGCCAGGCTCAGAGCTTCTCCAGCCACTAGCAGGGTGTGAGGGTCTGCAAGGCTGGCTCCCATCCCAGCAGGTCAGAGATCCTCCAAGGCACACCGTCATCCCAGCCTCCCTCCTCCTTGTTTCTCGAGGCACACACAACGTGGCCTGCCGCCCGGCCCAGGGCACTGGGCTGGGGTGGGGATGGGGTGGCAGGGTGGGGGTTACTGAGGCGTTTAGCTCTTTTGCAAAGAGGAGCAAAGTACACACTGAAGGCGCTGGAGAAGTGGGGAGAGAACCGGACGAGCTGGGGCATCTCTGCTGTGACTACAGCTTTTCGGGTATTTGTCCTTTCAACAGAATATTTATTGAGCACCTACTGCATGCTGGATACTGTGCCAGGCACAGGAAACAGAGCTGGGAGCATAACTGACAGGACTGAAGGATGTGCTGTCCAGTGGGAAAGACCGACAATGAACAGAGCGTGTGCTGGGCCGCACTGTATCCATTTATTCTATCTGTGAGAAGCCGAGATTCAGTGAGGCTAATTGATTTGCCAATGGTCGCAGAATAAAGGTGGGAAAGCCAGGATTCAAAGCTATTTACCCTCCAACCAACCATCTAACCATCCAACCAACCATCCATCCATCCATCCATCCATCCATCCACCCATTCATTCATTCATTCATTCATTCACTGAGCACCTACAGTATGCTGGGCCCTATACTGTGTGCTGGGAATGAAACAGAGAACCAAAGAGAAACAATCCCTGACCTCAAGAGGGTCACATCCTGGTGGAGATGAGGAAAAAACATCCATATTAATCAGACGAATAATGATACAATTACAAAAATGATCAGGGGTCACCTGAAAGAGGAGACGGAGCAGCCATGTGAAGGGCAGGCACACGTGTGTGCGTGTGTGTACATGTGTGGGTCTCTCTGTGTATTCTTGTGTGTCTCTGTGTGCACATGAGTGTGCATCTTGCGTGCACATGTGTGTCTGTGTGGATGCATGTGTGCGTGTCTAGGTGTGCATGTGCATGTACATCTTTGTGTGCATGTGCATTCATGTGCATGCACACGTGTGAGTATGTGTATTGCACTCCTGACAGAGGGATGAGCATGGACAGAAGCTCCGAGGCAGGAGGGTGCGGTGGGATGTGGTCTAGGAACAAAAGGAAAACCTGTGTGCTGGGAGGTGCGGACGGTGAACAAATGGAGGGAGATGGGCAGGAAGGAGTGAGTTGAGGCTGGGCTGTGAGAACTTGTGAACACGACCAAGAGTTTGAATTTTATTTAAAATGCAAAGGGAGACATTGGAGACACTTCCATGAGGTTAAAAAAAGAAAACTCCTCTGGCTTCTATGGGGAGAATGACTTGAAAGGGAGCATTCGTGGAAGCAGAGGACACTGTAGTTGCCCGGGTGAGAGAGGTTGGAGGCTCCAGAGAGGACCCCCTCTGAGCTTCTAGCAAGGAAACTACATCTAAGAGAAAAACAAAACTGGGGGGTGGGGGTGGGGTTAATAGCAGATTAGCCACTACAGAAAAAAAGAACAATGAACTTGAAGATAGAGCAATAGAAATTCTCCAAAATGAAAAGAGACAAGAAGGGAGCACAGAGCATCCGCGAGGTCTGGGACAACACCAAGTGGCCCAACATTCATGTAACTGCTGTCCCTGTTGAGCCCCAGAGATGCCACTGCCTGCCTAGGAGAATGTCTAAAATCCCAAAGCCCGGCCATTCCCAGTGCTGGCGTGGATGTGGAGCTGCTGGAAATCTCTCCGGTGGTGTGGAACTTGTAAAAGTGCAACCACTTTGGAAAGCTCTTTGGGATGTTCAAATTTAAACATGCAGCTACCGTGTGGCTCAGCCACTCCACTCCTGGCATCTACTAAAGGGAAATTAAATTGCACAGCCTCCTAAGATCTTGCCCACAAATGTTGACACCGGCCTTATTTGTAATAGTCCTGAAGCGGAAAAACCCCAGTGCCCATCAGCAGGTGAATGGGTCAGCACAGGCCTTGGGGTCACGGTTGTCCAGCTGTTGAGGAAAGAACAAAGCCTGGGTACCCAGGCTCTGGTCTGGCCCCCGCTGTCCCTCTGAGGGCACTGAGCAAGTTGTGTCCGCAGTCACAGCCTTGATTTCTCCTGCGGGTCTGTGAGTCCACCTGATTTAACAGGATCTGGGTGACATTCACTGACCCGTGTGACATGGCTGGGGGAAGCCTCTGGAAGCTCCGATATCAGGGAGGTTGGTGCAGGCCTGGGCCAGCTCTGGTCTGGGAGGCTGGCTGAGCCTGGGTCAGCTTGTTGAGCGGGGAGGACACAGAGGCAGCAGGGCCTGTTCCCTGCAGGGCTCTGTGTGTTGAGTCCAGCGGGGCAGGGGCAGGGGTCATGTTTAACCACGGGGGAGCTCAGGGCAGTGCCTCTCGGCCACACAGCGGTCCAAGCGGCGTGGGCGGGCGGTCCCTTGGATGGTCCTGGGACAGAATAACAAAGCCTGGTCACTCACCTGACCAGTCACGCAGGGGCAGTTTGAGAGGACAGAGAGGCAGAGCTGACCCCCGGGGAGGGGCCGGGGCTGGAGACGATTGGGGGAGGGGGAAGCCCAAAGCCTGCAATTGAGCCTGGGCAGGAGAGTGGACAGCTTATACATGGACATGAGTGGACAAGGGCCAGCCGGCCAGGTCCCAGTGCCCCTGGGACCTCCACCCTGGAGGCCAGTCCTGGGAGACCCAGCCCAGGCTCTGCCAAAGCAGGGGCTCGCCTGGGTGTTCCTGCGAGTGTCCACTCCACGTGCTGCCTTGTACCTGCATTCATGGTCCCCATGGGGGTTCCCCCACCCTCTGGGTTCCAGGGAGTCAGGGCTGCATTTGATCCATTGTGGGAGCCCCATGCCTAGCACGTGGTTAAGAACTCCTCCACTGTGTGTTGGATCCATAGCAAATGGGTGAATGAATGAATGAATGGATGGATGAGTGAATGAAAGCATCTCTCTGCCTCTCTAGATTATGAGTTTCTCCAGAGCAGGATCTGTGCCTAGTTCTGGAAAGTTATTCCCCGTGCTGGTTTTTGTGTTACAAAGTACCACCTATTTCAAAACCTCAAACACCATGTACTTACCGTCTTACACTTTTGGTGGGTCAGGAGTCCGGACACGGCTTCACTGAGTCTTCTGTGTTGCAAGGCTGCAATCACGGCATCCTCCGGGCAGAGGCGCCCTCTTCCCCATGGAATTACTAAATTCAGGTACTTAAGCCTGGAGCTGCTGGCCATCACGCGGGGTACCTGCCTGAGACTGAGGCCAACACAAGGAGAGCAGATGGACAGATGGAAAGAGTCAGTGTCCTGACCACCTACGTCATTTGCACCTCTGGGTCGTTCAGTATCCAAATTCTGCCCCTGGACCATCTGATTACCTGGGCCGGTCCGTTCCCATTTTTACTTAAGGGTGGGAGGGATTTCTGCCACCCTCAACCCAAACTCCTAAGACAAGTGCATAGACATGAACATTTTTAATGTCAACAAATTAGTATCCATACCATTTAAAATATATAGTAGCCCATTTAAAGCATTTTTATTAGGGTAAATTTTGTCTACAATAAACTTCAGTCTTTTAAAGGGTGCAGTTATGTGAGTTTTGACAAACACAGTGGTGTAACCACAACCGCAAGACACAGGCCAGTTCCATTGCCACGAAAACCGCCCTGTGCTGCCCCTTTGGAGTCCAACCCTCCCTGCCCCAGCGCCTGGACGGCACACATTGGTCCCCTGTCCCCTCAGGTTTGCACTCTGAGAATGTCCCACACATAGAAACCTACAGCGTGTGAGGCTTGGAGTCTGGCTTTTAGGGTGTTTTGAGGGTTACCCCTATTGGTACCTGTCTCAGGAGTTTGTTTCTTTTTGTGGCCAAGCAGTTTCCACAGAACTTTTGTTCCCAGTTGAAAGGCAGTTGGCTTGTCCCCAGTTTGGAGGGATTCCGAGTAAAACTGCTGTGTATGTGTGTGCGGGTATCCGTGCCTGTGTCAGTGAGTTTCCCCAGCTCCAGGAAGGTGTGAGCACCTTGAAGTCAGGGTGTTCCGGCCCTTGAAGGGCTCTCCTTGACCTTGCTCCAGACCCAGAAATATTCTAGGGGTGAGAAAGAGAGCTACGAGAATTCTCTCTACCGTTATCCGAGAAAGGGCTCCGGAAGGGCCCACCCCATTCCTCCTTTTCAGCACAAAGCCCACCCTCAAATAAAGGGATTCAATTATTCCACAGGACAGGATGGTCCAGCGAACCTCTGGCGATGGAGATACTGATGAAAATGATGGTGATAACAAGGGCGTAGGGACCCCAAAGCGTTGAGTCCCCAGTGTGGCTCTGATGTCCACGTGTGTCACTTTTTCCAGTACTCACAGTAGCATCCCAAAGTATGTGCGGTTTCCCAGCACGACTGGGAGACACCTGAAGTTTGCCCACGTGCTCTCGGGCAAGGGGGGTCGTGCTTTCTATTCCTCCACGGCCCCACACGCTCTGCCTTGGCCCCCGATCGGGCATCTGCAGCAGTTACCCCCGAAGAGCCCTGACTGTCGCGTTGTTAGTCTTGCGGCCCCGTCCCGTTTGGTGCCTCCGTCTGGGGATTAACTCTGGGGCTGGCCCAGGGTTCCCGGAATGCCAGCCCCTGTGCTTCCAGCTCACCGCAGGCCCCAGGCCAGGCCCTCACCACCACCCTCCATCTCACCCCGCCGCCGGCTCAGCTCAGAGGAAGGCGCCTATGCTGGTGAACCTGGTTAGAACTGGAAAATACTTTGTTTGGAGTCTGTCCAGTGGGAGGAAGACTGCAGCATCGACTGGCCGGGACCGAGGCACCGCGGGAGACAGACGTGGCCGAGCCGGGGACAGAGGGACGCACGGTGGGCCGCTGGCAGGGCTCTGCCGCCGGCGGCTGCCCAGAGGCCGGCCCAGTCAGTCCCATGGTTCCCTCCAGCACAGGAGCAGTGTGTGGGCGGTTAGGAGTGATTTCATGGCTTTACCGCGTGGACGGTTCCCCTTGGCCTTCCCAGATTTCAGCGAGAGGAAGGGAAAACTGGGTAGCTGTCCTTGCTTGCCCACGGATGCCAGCCCCTGCCCCCTGACGCACTGACACAGTTTTCATTCGTTACCACAATGTAATTTTGCACCCCTAGTTTTCCCGCTTAATGATTTTTCATGTTTCCGAAGAATGTCAGGGGTAATCGACCCTCTGTGGGTTGGGCGTCTGCACCCCAACTTGGATTAAACATTTGGATAGTTTCCATTCATTCATTCATTCATTTATTCAACAAACACTGGCAGAGCGTTCCCTATGCGCGCCAGACACTTTGAGATGCGGGGACGCGGCAGGGAATAAAACAAGTCCCCGCCCCTGCGTAGCTGACATTCTGTAGTTCAGGGAGATGAGCAATAACTAAATAAACAGTAAATCATTTAAAAGTTACATTAGGAAGCTATAGTGGCAGTAGGTGCTCTGGAGCAAAGTTCTCGGGCGAAGGAGAGGGGGTGTTGGGGAGTGCGGGCAGGGCTGCTGTGGATGTGCTGGGCAGGGAACAGCTCTCTGGGGAGGGGTCGTCTGAGCAGAGACAGAAGCATGCAAGAGGGGGACACGTGGGTGCCCGGGTCAGGGGACATGCCTCAAGAAAATGCAAAGCTCGGATGAGGGAGCCTGACTGGTCGAGAAACGCAGGAATTTCCGCAGGATGGGCAGGTGAACAAGGGTAGAAATTGCAGCCGCGGGACCGTGATGATGACGTAATGACGATGCTGACAGCCTACCACGATGATGACAGTCCCAGCTAAGAGCTGTTATCGAGCTTTTCCTTTCTGTAAAGCTGCCCCCAAATCCTTTCCCTGCCTGACTGTCATGGGTTGACTAGCGTTCCCCGTCCCCCAAAAGATATGTCCAGATCTTAACCTTCGGATCACCTGTGAATGTGACCTTCTTCGGACAAAGGTTTTTGTAGATGTAAGTAAATGAAGAATCTTGAGATAAGGAGCAAATCCTGGGATTATCTGGGAGGGCCCTGAATCCCAAGACTGTGTCTTTATAAGAGAAGAAAGAAGGAGATTGGAGACACGGACACACAGGAGAGGCCATGGGCAGACAGAGGGAGACGTGGGAGGGATGCAGCCACAAGCCCAGGGATGCCTGGACCTATACTTCAACTAAAAAAAAAAAAAAAAAAAAAACAGAACAGGCTGCCTTATCCCTGAACACTGTCCCTGCCACTTCTTTAGGTATCACAGCACAAGTGTCTGATGTCTTGGGGACTTTGTGTCATCTCACTTAACCCTCGCAAGGATGGATTCCGGAGTGAGTCTTACCACCCCCATTTTATGGAGGAGAAAAGGGACTCTGGGGCGTGGGCGATGGCCAGTGACCACACAGCCCACAAGGGCGGGGCTGGTGTGACCTCAGGCCCCCCTTACTCTGCCCTTTCACCCTTGACACGCCGGCGTGACAGAATGGGCAGGTGTTTAAATTCAGGGTTCTGGTTACGTGCAGTTTATAGTTCTCGTGGCTTCCATGGAGTCACAGAACTTTATGTTTAGAAGGGATTGGAGATCCTTTTGTTGATACCTGCTCCCATGGATGAGGAAACAGGCCCAGAGGGGAAGGGACAGGCCCCGGGTCAGCCAGTGGGTCAGGGCACAGCTGAGCCGGGAGCCCCGAGGCAGCCAGCCCTGTCCATGTTTCATGCCTGGCTGGGACGTGGGCCTCGGCGCCAGCTACCTGCCCACTGGACACACACATCCCCACAGACTTTGGTTCTGGGCACTGGGACCCGACGGCTGCACCCCGGGCTGAGCCGGCCTGCCCCGGGCGGGGCGGGCTGGGCCTTTCTGCTGAGTCACCAGGCCTGACCACAGGACATTTTTGAGATTCCAGTTCTGGCTATGCAGAGCAGAGGCTTTGGCCCTGCGGCAGGTCCGGCCTCACCCGGCCCAGAATCACTGTGGGAGAATGACTGGGAGGCACTCTCTCTCACTGCCCCCCCAGGGATGCCATGCCCACTGGGGTCCGAGCCTACAACACATGGGAGGAGACACGCCTTAATTGCTGGACTTCAGACAGAAGAGGGATCAGTCGAGATTGACGGGGCTCCGAGCTGCCCTTTTACGTGCTTTTGAATTTTCTCAAAGAGGACTAATTAAAAACATTTTTAATCTGTCATCATTCGTTTACATGGTTTAAAATTCGAAAAGTATCAAAGAATAAGTACATGGTAGAAAGTTTCCTTCCCCGGGCCCTCCAGTCCCCCACCGTTTTCCTCCAGACAGTGCTGTCAGTTTCCTTTATATCCATGCAGATATTTTATGCATATACACGCAAATCACCTGCACAGATGCATATACAGAGGCATGCGTATATGCACACACATATGCATATGCGTATATGTGCACATAAATACTCGTATAGGTGTACTTGTCCATACAGTCGTCCCTCGGTCTCTGTAGGGGATGGGGCCCAGGACCATAATCCACGTATGCTCAAGTCCCTTATGTAAAACGAGGTAGTGTCTGCCTATAACCTCCCTACCGCCTCCCGTATACTCGGAATCAAGTCTAGATTACGTACAATAACCTAATACAATGTAAATGCTATGTAATAGTTGCCAGGGCAGCAAATTCAAGTTTTGCTTTTTTGGACCTTTCTGGAACATTTTTTTCCTGAGTATTTTTGATCCACATTTCGTTGAATCTGCAGATGTGGAGCCCGCAGATGCGGAAGGCCGACTGTATGTTCTTTTAACCCAAGGTGAACACATTTTTGTCTCCGAAGCGGGTTTTAGCTTCTGGAAAGTGCTGCCGATTTTAGCTGCCGGGGGACGTGACTAAAAGGTGAGAAGTGCTCAGGAAGTAGGCGCTTGACACATGTCTCTGAAACCCCTGCAAAGGCAGGCAGGGCCCCTTTCTTGGCAAAGCATTTCCAGGACCTGAGGTTATCACGAAGAGAAGGCGGAGCTGACATGTACAGCCCCCGGGATCCTGGCGTGCTTGACTCCTCTGTGCCTCAGTGTTCTCATCTGTGAAATGGGAATAAAGCCAAGTCCACACCCAAGGTGGACATGAGGACCAGCAGTGCCCATGTCAGGCACTGAGTGAATCCGCGTGCAGGATCCCAGGGACCGCCCCCCCTCCGCCCACCACCGCCCCAGATGTCCACATGTTCAGGCTCGTCACAGGCCGGTAGCCCCAAGAGTCCCAGGCTGGACCGCTGCCTGCTGAGTGAACTTTCTCTGGACGTTCTGTGATTAACGTGCATGTGGCAGGGTGTGCCATGGGCCGTGGATGTCTGGATGACAGGTTAGGACAGAAGGAAGCCCACGGATTGGGAGAGGTACCACTTGGATCCTTGAACACATAAGGGCCCTCACACTGTCTGGTTTAAAGTGGTGTGACTGCCATGAAAATTCTGCTCTTTCCCATCAGGCAAAAGGCAGGACCATGTTCTGTACGCAGAGAACGTGTGTGCAAGAACTGATTTGCTGAAAGCAGGCATGTGTCACTCAGCTCTGCTTGGGCCCCGCCCTCTCTGTAAGTCTGACAAGGTGCTGCCTGACCTCCACCCTCATCGCCTGGGTCCTCGTCTGCCTCCTCTGGTAGCTGAGGGATGAGTGAGGGGAGGAGTGCCCTGCAGTGCCTGGGACCCGGCACCAGGTAAGATAATACCTGCATGATGTCACTCGCCAAAGGAGCCTGACCTGCTTAATAAAAGGAAGAGCTTTCAACATGAAGAACTGTGCTAGCATCGTTCGTAGGTGGCAGGTCAGCCGGAGGCCTACTGTGTGCGGGGCTGTGGGTGAGGTTGTGGTGACCTCGCGGGAACAAGTTGCCTTGACGCCCAAATGTGTGGCTCAGGGTGAGTGTCCAACCAGTAAAACTAAGGCAGACAACGCTTCTCAGCGAGTGCTGGGGGCAGAGTCTGCCTTGGATGGCAGGGAGAGGGGACCTCAGAATTTGCCCCCACGGCCCCCCCACGCTTTAGCCCCCTCACCGCTGTTTGAGGTGGGCGGGGCTCAGGCTCCAGAATCTCTCAGGTGGAGATCCTGCGGCCTTGGGTGGGTCCAACCTCCTCGCCAAGACTTGAGGTCCTCCTCTGTGGAGTGCGGGGTGGGCGGGGCTGGGGACAGGGGTACCCACATCTTAGGGGGTGGTATGCAGCTTTAACGCTCTCAGCGCCCTTACCCCCTGCGGTCCGCAGACCCCTGGGCGAGCCCAACCTGTCGGGGAGGCCGGGGTGGGGGACAGTCAAGGACCCCAGGCTATGGCCATCTCCCCTTAGACCACGTTTGCAACAGGAAGATCATGCCAGCTTCATACATCATTTTAAAGCTTCCAGTGGCCACACTGAGAAAAGCCAAAAAGAACAGGTGAAATACATTCTAATAATATACTTTATTTAACCCAATATATCCAAACTATTACTACAGCATGTAATCACGATCGTGATTATGAATGAAATATTTTGCATTCCCTTTTTCCAACTATGTCTTCAAAATCCGGTGCCCATTCTGCCTTTCCAGCACATCGCAGTGCAGACCAGCCACGTTTCAAGTGCTCGGTGGTCACACGTGGCCAGCAGTGGCCATACAGAGTGATGTGGGCTGTCCCCAGGCGGACCCACGGCAAGGAGATGGGATGATTCCAGCTGGTCGCCTCGGCCAGCAAGTTCCCACGTCCCCACCTCCTGTCCTGGGCAGAAGTAAAAGTGACCCGGGTACCTAGACACAGGCAAGTATGTGTCTGGGAGAATTCCAGCAGGGACCAGGCATCGGGGTGTACCTGCGGCCCCCAAAACCCACGCAGTGACTCCTGCTGCCTGACCGCTGCCCTGTCACCAAGCTCTGCTCAGGCCCCCTTCCTGCCCAACGGCCGACCCTGCCTGGGTGTGTAGGTAGGCCTTGGGGACAGGCCACCCGGGGGACTGCTCGTGAAAGGCCTGACTTGTGTGCCCGCGTGCGCCTTGGTCACCGGCAACGTCACCTGAAGCCCCTTCTCGTGAATTCCAATTCTGAAGTTTGCAGTTACCGGGAGGAAGTTTCCAATCGCTGGCTCATGTGTGGGAAAATACGTACGAAGCCGAGAGGCCCTTTTGTCTGGGGCTCATCTGGGGCTCGGAGGGGGCCGGTGGCCAGGTGGGAGGTGGCCCATCCTGGGCGGCCAAGTTTAATGAAGCCCCATGAATCATTATCACCCAATGGAAACAGGTTCTGTCAGTCACCTGCAAGGCACTTGGTTCATTCATGTTTTTTCTCAGGCCTATATGTGGATCAGGGCTGTGGACCCCGGAAGAACCTAGGCCCCAGGGGAGGGCGTGCTGGGAGAGAGCTAAGGGGGACCTACCCAGGCCCAGGCCCTCAGGGGCCCGGCCAAGGTGCACTCAAATTCTGTTCTTTTAATGTGTTGGCTTTACAGGAAGACCCGGCCATAAAGAGGGAACTTGTACTAATAAAACCCCCAAGACTCCCGAGGGGGAAAATGCAGCTCGGAGGCTGTCGGTTTTCGGCCCTGAAAGGGCGTCTGCGGAGATGCTCACGTTGAACGTTTCCTGCACCCTTCCTGCCTCTGCCTGCTGAAGGCGGTCTTGAATTCCTTTGCACAATCAACTGAGGGGACAGAATCGCGTCACTTCAGGACGACATAAGCTCGATTTTCCCTGATGAGCGGAAAAGCACGGGCTCTTTGAAAAGACACGTCGCATCCTCTTTTACCTTTTTCTTATTTTTATGTTTTAGCATTCCTGAGTGAAAAGGGACATTTGGGGAATCTGAGCTCAGCCCCTAATTTGGAAAGACGGTGTGATGAACTTGAGAAAACAGGTCTCGATCTGGGTTCTAAGAAGATGATAGATTTCATCTCCTCTTGGGGACCCTGCGTAGAAGGGGGTCTCTGCTTCCCGGAGCGAGTGGGGAGAGGGGCGGTGCTGGCTCTCGGTGATCCTTAAGGGAGGGTGAGCAGGCCCCCGGGGGCCCACCCGTCCCCTGCCTGCTGCCATCACTGCCTGCCACCTTTTGGGCAGGGTCTCTGCAGCATCACAGCTAGAGAGGTTCCCGTGGGTGTCCAGTGGTAGAGGTGGCGGCCCCGCAGGGGTGTCTGTGTGTGTCCCTGATGGGCACCAGGTTTCCTGTCCTCCTCCTCTCAGGAGTGAGGCCAGGAAAGGGGGGCTTCTTAATTGCACTGCCCGTTTCCCAACCCTGCCTACACACGCCACCTACCCGCCCTGGAGCAGGATGCTGTGTGTGAGGGGCCAGGCCCGGGGCCAGGGTCTTGTCTGCCTGTTGCCTGCTCCATACAGGCTCACAGCCCAGAGGAAAATGGCAGGGGGGAACCCCGCTGTGGCCTCTGCCACAGAGACCCCTCAGCCAGCCTTCCCAAGGCAGAGTGGTTATCTGGCACCCTGACTGGAAGAGGCCTCCGCCAGCCCCGCCTGGGGGCTGAGAGCTGAGAGCTGGGGGCGCTCAGCTCAGCGTGGGAAAGCAGCACCCCTCCCCCTTCACAGGGTCAGCCAGCCAGCTCAGCACCGTGACCTGTGGAGTCAGGGTCCCTGCCTGCCTGGCCCTGACCCACCCCCAGCTGGCTGCAGTGAGGTTGAGCCCAGCAACACTTCTGGGGCTCCATCTGTGTTCTTTTTTTTTTTTTTTTTTAAATTTATTTATTTTTGCTGCGTTGGGTCTTCGTTGCTGCACGCGGGCTTTTCTCTCGTTGCGGCGAGCGGGGCCTACTCTTCATCGCGGTGCGCAGGCTTCTCGTTGCGGTGGCGCGCGGGCTTCAGTAGCTATGGCGCGCGGGCTTCAGTAGCTGTGGCACGCGGGCTTAGTTGCTCCGCAGCATTCCATCTGTGTTCTTGATGTGAGGATGCAAGCAAAGCCAGGCCTCCACGGGCCTGTCCACAAGCTGGGCCGGCTGCACTGTCCTGCTGGCACCCCTGTGCAGTGTGTGGAGTCCAGACCCGCCGAGCTGTGACTTTCCCCAGGACACCTGGCCATGAGGGCAGAGCCCAGTCGTGCCAGACCTTACTTTTCCCCCTCAACACCCGTCCCCTACTGTCTTCCCACGCCCCGGGTCTGGTCACAGTGGCCAGCCGCTGGGGCGCCGCTGGGGCCCCCCTGTCTTTGCTGGGGGTATAGGGCTGATCACAGCTCATTCATTCATTCATTCATTTATTCAATGACTATGGATGAGCACCCACTGTGGACCCCAAGTTGTCCAGGGTAGCAGGTGGCTGGGAACCAGGTCTGTGCCCTTGGCGTGCCGCTGTGACCTTGCAGGCGAGCAGCCCACGAGGAAGCACGGAGCAAAGTGCATAACTTCAGCTGCGCTGCCAGCCCTGAGCACGTCTTGGAGGCCACTGGGTGGGGGCTGCCGAGGAGGCGGCAGCTGTCCTGAGAGCAGAAACAGCAGCTACGCAAGGGCCCAGAGCAAGGAAACGATCTGCCTTCTCAGGTCCTTCCCCTCTTCACCTCTGTCAAGCACCGGAGCCTCAAGCCAGCCTCGGAGACAGACAGGTGGTCATGCCTCCTATAGCCCAGGAAATGGAGGTTCAGAGAAGTTGCTTCCCCTGTCTGAAGCCACACAGCAGGTGAGGGGAGCAAGGGGCAGAGCTGGGGCCTGAGCCCAGCTCTCCAATACTGACACCAGTGGGAGGTCTTGAATCCAGGTGCCCCTCTTCTGCCGCTGGTCTGGGAACTTCTGCATGGAGACCTGGGTGGGCAGGCCGGACAGGGGCACCTTCCAGACCCTGCTGCTGTCCCACATGACCAGCGCCATCCAGCCACGGTGAGGCTTTTCTGGGGCTGTGGGCCTGGAGGGGGGTTTGCACAAGGCCCTCCCGCGTCCTCCGTATTCCAGCTTCCGGTCCCTGCAGCCCCCTCAGTAAAGCCGCCTCACTCCGACCGGGAGCAGGGATGGGACCTCCAGGGGTCACACAACGGAGCTGCAGGCCCTCCGTCCTGGGGCTGCTCCCGGGGCCTCAGGCACGGACAGGGTGGAACGAGGCCATCCCGGGCCCATGGCTGCACACCCTCCTTGGCCGGGTCCCTTGGCCATGCTCTTGGGTGTAGGACCCTCTGTCTTCCTGTTTGCTGTGAAAACAGGAAGCTCAGAGGGCAGTGGTGGGGATAGGGGTGTCTGGGGGAAGCTGCCCTGAGAGAGTGGCGGGCACCCAGCGAGGCCCGGGGAACCAAGCCACCCAGAGGCTGCAGGTCCAGGGGGGCTGGACTGGAGACCCCTTGTCTGGCCCAGCCTTGGCCTCCTGAGCTGAGCCTGGGTCCTGGCCCAGAACTTTCCCCGCCTGAGCACTTAATGACCTCCCATGGGCTCTTGGGGCACCCCCAGCCAGTTGGGGGCAGGGGCGGGGGTGCAGTCAGGGGAGGGTCAAATACCCCGGCACAGCTCAGCTGGGGCCCTGGGAAGCCTCCACCTTGGCAAGGTCTTAGGGGCCGAGGAGGCTTCAGACTTGAGAGCGGGCAGACCTGGGTTCTATTCTGGTACCTCCCCGGGCCCTGGTCTCCCTCTACACCTGCCTCTCGGGTGACCGGGGAGGCGATGCGGTCGCCGCCGTGCAAAGCCTCGGCCCCTGCCCGGCACAGCCCCTGGGGGATGCAGTCCCGTGTGGCTGCCGTAGGGTCACAGGTTTCTGTCAGGGAAAGAGAGGTGTGCTGGGTGTGGCCGCGGTGTGCAGGAGGGGCTGGGGCCGGCGACTCCGAGGCCCTAGACCCCGCTTTCCCTGGCTTCCCCTGCATCCTCTCCTTTGCCCCCCAGCTCCCCCCTCCCCTCCGGCCCTAGCTTCCCATCCTTGCAAGGCCAAAGGAGCTGCTGCGTGGCTATGCGTTTCTATTTCTGCACCTTCCGCTTCCTGCCCCGTGGCCGGCCAGCCACTGCGGAAAGTTCTGGAATCCGCAAGACCAGCTGGCCCCGGGGACAGGATGTGGGGCCTCGGATATCCTCCTCCTAGAGGCTCTGCACGCCTCCCAGGGCCGGGCACCCTGGGTGTCAGGGAAGGCCTTGGATGACTGAAAGAGGGCATCTGGTGGAGCCTGGACCCCGGCTGGCCGGCACCCACGGACAGGGCCGCTGCTTTCAAGGTCAGCCGCGCACCCAGTGAATCCATTCAACGAACCCACCTCACGCCAGGTGCCGGTCCAGGCTCGGGATACGGGGTGAACAGACTGTCAGGTTGTGCTTTCTGCTCCCTTTGAAACAGCCCACAAGGTGGGCACCTTGAATTCAAACGAGTCTTGAATGATTTGCTGAAATTCACAATTATGGAACACAGGCCGGAGGCTGGAGGGTCTGTGCTTCTTACCACCCTGTGAATAAGTGAACAATTTTGTGTGTGTGTGTGTGTGTGTGTGTGTGTGTGTGTGTGAGAGAGAGAGAGAGAGAGAGAGAGAGAGAGAGAGAGAGAGAGAGAGAGAGAGAGAGAGAAACAGAGACAGAGACAGAGATAGCAAGATATAGAGAGAGGAGTGCAGCCTGGAGCCGTAATTGCATGCGACCTGAGGGGGCGGGTGGAGGCCGCCAGTGCTAAGTGCCTGGTGGGGAAGGCTTGCTCAGGGCTCCATCTGCAGTGTTTCCTGAGCGCTTCCTCTGCACCAGGCTCCGTGGTTAGGAGCTTCCTTGTGGGCCTCAGGGTTGACCCCCTCCGCCCTGGTCGGGAGGATTTGGGGGAACACGGAGTGTGGTCAGCGGAAGTCTGAATTACAGAACACTTCAAGAAAGGGCAGCACTCCTTTGTCCAGGTGTGAATTCCCAACCTCACCTTGGGGGCCAGCCAGCCTTAGAGCCCAGGTAAAGACCATGCAGGTGCTGGGTCGATGGCTTGGCTTTGTTAGAACCGGGGCTGTGAGGTCGAGGGTGAGCCGGGCTCTGAGCCTAGCGGCGTCCAGACCCCGGCCCGGGTGCTGACGGAGGTCTGACTTTGGACAAGTCACACCCCATCACTGGGCCTCCAGGTTGCCACTGTGCAGGGAGCCGCTGGTCCCCACTGGGTGTGCCTGAACTGGCATCCCTACCTGGAGTGCTAGAAGTCCCTTTCTTCATTTCCCACCTTGTCCCCCAAAAAGTGTCTCCAGATTACTTTGTTGATCTAAATTTGACTGAATCGGGCTTCCCTGGTGGCGCAGTGGTTGAGAGTCCACCTGCCGATGCAGGCGACACGGGTTCGTGCCCCGGTCCGGGAAGATCCCACATGCCGCGGAGCAGCTGGGCCCGTGAGCCATGGCCGCTGAGCCTGCGCGTCTGGAGCCTGTGCTCCGCAACGGGAGAGGCCACAACAGTGAGAGGTCCGCGTACCGCAAAAAAAAAAAGCATAAATTTGACTGAATCATACCTTCCATTTGTTTTGAAATTAACTTTTTCTTAAAGTAGCCTTATGTTGTTATATAAAAATGAACTAGAGCTCATTGTAAAAAGCAACTGAAAAAGCAAAAACACCTTAAAATGCCACCCTCACCCCCCAGAAATAATCCTTTAAAAAATTCCCCCAATTCCCCTTGCAGCCTTCTACCGCTAGAAACACACACTGACAGACAGAGACTGCTTAAAGAGGACATTGTTCTGCACACACTTTTCTGTAACCTGCTTTCCCACAAACTGGTACAGCAGGGGCATCTGTGCTTGTCAATAAATAAGCAAAGATTGGCATCATCGTTTCAATTGCCTCAGAGTACCCACTGCGCGGTCGTACGGTCATTCTATTAACGATGTTCTTGTTGGTGGAGGCGAAGGTAGTTTCCAATTTTCCCATTACAAGCACCCCTTTGGAACAACCTTGGACACACACCCTTTACACTTATGGGAACTGCTCTGTGGGGTAAATTCCTGCAGGTGGGATTTCTGGGTTAAAAGGTTTGCAAATTGTGCATGTTGACACCTGTGGGAAGGGTTTCTGCATTTTTTAAAAAGGCTGAGAATTCCTGGCGGGTGGACTCTTAATGTGGCACCACAGGGTTCTTTATGAATTTGGCCAGCACCTCCTTTATTAAAAACAGCTTCTGTAAGTGATTATAAAAGTAGTACATTTTAAAGTAGAAAATCCGGAACATACATACATGTATAGTGAAGGAGATTGAAGTGATTTGATAATCCACACAGACTTAACCTATCAATCCATCTATTAACCAGTCTATCTCGTTAACATAATGCTTGTTTCACCAAACGTCATACCATAAGCCTACCTTATGTGGTTAAACAGCCTTTGATAAGTCGATAAAAACACACCTTTGGGGGCATCTATCCGGAGAAAACTCCATTTCGAAAAGACACATGCAACACAATGCTCATGGCAGCACTATTTACAATAGCTAAGACATGGAAACAACCTAAGTGTCCATCGACAGATGAATGGATAAAGAAGATGTGGTACATATATATACAATGGAACACTACTCAGCTATAAAAAAGAATGAAATAATGCCATTTGCAGCAACATGGATGGACTGAGAGATTATCATACTTAGTGAAGTAAGTCAGACAGAGAAAGACAAATATCATATATCACTCATATGTGGAATCTAAAAAAATGATATAACTGAACTAATTTACAAAACAGAAACATAGATTCACAGACATACAAAACAAACTTATGGTTACCAAAGGGGAAATGGGGGGGCGATAAGTTAGGAGTTTGGGATTAACAGGTACACACTACTATATATAAAATGGGTAACCAACAAGGACCTACTGTCAAGCACAGGGAACTATGTTCAATATCTTGTAATAACCTATAATGGAAAAGAATCTGAAAAAGAATAGAGATATATATGTGTATAACTGAATCACTGTGCTGTACACTGGAAACGAACACAACATTGTAAATCAACTATCTTTCAATTCAAAAACAAAAAACAAAAAAAACCACTTTTTGTTCACTCGCGGTCATTGCAGGAAACTCGGAAAATTCGGGTCATTCTAAAGGAGAGAACACACAGTATGCCCAGACTCGGTGTCCCCAAGCCGGCTCTGTTTACATGCTGGTATATTCACTCCAGTCTATTTGTTATGCAGATGCAGATCCACTTGTTTTACATAATTACTATCAGATTCTGTCTCCTGCTTCCTCACCTAACAGATCGTGATTATTTCCCCATACGCTATGTTAGGCAGTCTATGAAAACACTATTTTTAATGGCTGAATACTATTTGATGGAGCAGATTGCTTAATAAATGATCTGTTCTTTGCTGCTTGCAGATTTTAGGCATTACAGGTAGTGCCGGGATGTCCATCCTGGTACCTAAGTCTTTGCACATACATGGGAGGGTTTTCTCAGGGTGAATTCCTAGAAGGGAGATTGCTAGCCCGGCTACCCATTTGCCAAATTGTTCTCCCGAAAGCTGCTAGCAATTACATTTCCAGCAGCGTCGTAAGACAATTACCGCCACCAACGCTGCAGAACAACATTTTTTGTCTCTGATGTTTGCAAATGGCATCAGGATGTTTCAACTGCCATTTCTTTGCTTACTAGTGAGAACAAGCACCTTTTTGTAAGATTATCGCCATGCATATTTCACGCATGAAATTCCTATTTGTCTTTTATCCAGCGATCTAGTGCCTTGTTCATCTTATTGATTTGTAAGAGCTTTTTGTATATTAAGATTATGTTAGTCTTTTGTGTGTTGCAACACTTTCTCAGCGTCTCTGGACTCCATTTTTTCTCTTAATATTAAGGAGCTTGTCTGTGATCAAATGGCTTGAGCTTCTTTATTGTTGCTATTTTGGATTTTTTAGTGTTCAGAAAGGTCTTT
The DNA here is from genome assembly GCA_036417435.1 of Inia geoffrensis. Taxonomy (NCBI): domain Eukaryota; kingdom Metazoa; phylum Chordata; class Mammalia; order Artiodactyla; family Iniidae; genus Inia; species Inia geoffrensis. The sequence continues at coordinate 4,098,378 of CM070907.1, forward strand.
CTCAACCAGGGATCAGCGCACTGTAGCGTTCACTTTTCTGCGACAGGGGCCCAGCAACACCTCATCAGGAATTGCGAGTTTTTCAGGGAGTGGAGCAGTGATGCACTTCCAGCCTCCAGGTGCACACCTGCTTCACTGGGGGGAGGGGCCTGCTGTGGGTGGATGCCTGGTCCCACTTGGAGTCTACACCAGAGCCTGCGGAGAGAGACTGCTCTACCGTTTCTCTGCAGAAGGTGGCACAGCTCAGTAGGTTCTACGTGCGTGCTGTGGACCCAGGGCCACCACCCTGGACAGAAGGCTACAGCCTTGGCCCTGCAGAAGTGACCATCACCCAGACAGCTGGCTGTAGCTGTGGAACCAGAGAGCACTCTTCATGCCCAGGTGGGAGATACCCAGGGTGTCTATTTACACCTTTGCCTGGGAGGCTTTACCTGGGGTGGAGGGGTTGTGACCAGTTGGTGGAATTTGGGTGTTGCACGCACCTGTGGCCTCATTCATATCCATAGACAGGTGAGTCCTGGGGATAGGCAGAGACATTTGTTCTAGCTGACATATGTTTCTATACTTTACAACTATTCAGGGATCCATGTGTTCATTCATTGACTCATTCAGTTGTTCACAGTGTCTGGAGCTGGGCATTCAGTGGAGAATTAACTCAGGGGTCAGATTATATCAACTAGCAAACTGGGCCGGGGTGAGAGCTAATGGGACTGGATGCGGGACCATAGACGTGGGGCAGGGGGATGGGGGAAGGCCTGTTCCAGCAGACATTTGACGAGACTCTGGCTGAAGTCATCAAGCCATGCAGTGGTCCAGGGTCAGCGTTCCAAGCAGGGGTCCATGTGGGCAGAGGCCCTGGGAATTTATTCTGGAATTCGTGATGAGACTGGAACTTAGCTTTAACGGATCCCAGGCCCCCTTATTAAATGGTTCCATCTTCCCTGTGAAACTGAAATGCTGCCTTCATAGCATGGTACATTAGTAAATGTAGCAGGCACTGTTCTGGGGCATTCCATGGGGGTCCACGTGAAACCTCATTTAAGGAGCTATGGTGGGGAGGGGTCTGGGCAAGGAGGAAGACTGATGGGTCCTTGGGACACATGAGAGGAATCCTCGGACTCTGGAGGCCCCCAACTTATAGGTTGTGTCTGAAAACACATGGTTTTTAGCCCCACTGAGAGCCAAAGTCCAGTTCTCATGTTTCGGTTTGAACTATTGTGTAAGAATTCCTTGAAGGAGCAAGTGTTTCCTTTTGCCTCTGGCTCCATCCCCTGCCACTCTCCTGACCCCGAAGTTTCTATATGTCTGTCCCAGGGGGAGCTAACTGCTTGGGGAAAGTGGATTCCCACTTGGAGGAGCCCACATGTCCCTCCCTTGACTCTAGGGCTTTCTACGTGGGCATTGGGGGAAGATTTGCTGGGTGGGGATCCTGGGGAGCTAGAAGTAGGGTTGGAGTGGCACCCCCTTCCCCGTAGGGTGGGCCTCCCAGGGATGAAGCCCCACCTCCATTTTGAAAACAGTGCACATATGCGGGGAAGGCCAGGGCCCTCCAAGGGCCCCGCCCCCCTCAGTGGACCAGATGGGGGTCCAGATGGGGCAAGTTCCTCCCAAGGTCAACCAGCAGTACTGGCAGAGGTGCCTGGGTCTGCGGGGAGAATAGAAAAAGAAACTGATCGTGGCTGACCCAGCTATGTGTCTGAAGGGAACAAGCTTCACTTGGCTTGGTTCAGGGAAGAACCGAGTTTTCAACGGTGTCAGTGGGTAAATTTCAAGTTATTTCTCTCCAGAATAAAGGTGGATTTACCAGGACACAAATAGGTAAAATCAAAAGGGAAAATGGGGACATTCTACCAACCTTACAGAGATAAAAGGATTATAAGGTAACACTATGAACAACTGAACACCAATGAACTAGATAACCTGGACGAAGTGGACAAATTCCTTGAAACACATAAATTCCCTAAACTGACTCAAGAAGAAATAAAAAGTCTAAATAGATCTATAATGAGTAAGGAGATTGGATCAGTAATCAAAAACTTGCTAACAGAAAAAGCCTAGGATCAGACGGCTTCACAGCTAGGTTCTACCAAATATTTAGAGAAAAATTAACACCAATCCTTCTCAAACCCTTTCAAAAGATTGAAGAGGACGGAACAGTTCCTAAGTTATTGTACGAGGCCAGCATTACTCTGATACCAAAGCCAGGTACGGACAACACAAGAAAAGGAAACTACAGACCAATATCCCTTGTGAATACAGAAGCAAAAATTCTATACAAAATATTAGCAAATTGAATCCAAGAGTATATTAAAAAGTTTATACACTCTGTCCAAGTGGGATTTATCCCAGGAATGCAAGGGCGGTTCAACATAAGAAAACCAGTCAATGTTAGACATTACAATACTAGAATGAAGAAAAAAATTACACATGATCCTCTCAGTTATGTGGAAGAGACATTTAACAAAATCCAGCATGCCATGATAATAAAAACTCTAGGAAAATTAGGAATAGAGAGAAAAATACCTCAATATGATAAAGGGTGTTTATGGAAAATCCACAGCTAATGCCATACTCAATGGTGAAGGATGAAAGCTTTCTCCCTAAGATCAGAAACAAGACAAGGATGTCTGCTCTCACCACTGCCATTCAGTATGGTACTAGAAGTTCTAGCCTGAGCTACTAGGCAAGAAAAATAAATGAATAAACAAAAGGCACCAACTTGGGAAGGAAGAGGTAAAATTATCTATTCATAGAAGACATGATACTATGCATAAAAATCCTAAAGAATCCACAAGAAAGCTATTGGAACTAATAAACAAATTCAGCAAAGTTGCAGGGCATAAGATCAGCACACAAAATCAGTTGTGCTCTACACAGCAGCAACCAAAAATCTGAACAGGAAATTAAGTAAGCAATTCCAATTGCAATAGCATCTGAAAGAATTAAACACTTAGGGAGAATAACTCTAACCAAGGAAGTGAAAGACTTGCATGCTGAAAACCACAAAACATTGCTAAAAGAGATGAAAGAAAACCTAAATAAATGGGAAGACATCCCATGTTCATGGATAGAAAGACTTAACATTGTTAAGATGTCACTACTACCCTAAGTGATCTATGGGTGCAACACAATTCCTATGGAAATTCCAAGAGACTTCTTTACAGAAATGGAAAAGCCAATCTTCAAATTCGTAAGAGTTGCCAGGAGCTCCAAAGAGCCAAAAAAATCTTGAAAAAGAAGAAAAAAGTTAGAGAATTCCCATAGGATGAGAGCAACTGCCAAACTTACTACAAAGCTACAGAACTTAAAACAGTGCAGTGTGGTACTGGCATAAGGACAGACATACAGACCAATGGATTAAAGTAAAGAACCCAGAAATAAACCCTCATATATGTGATCAATTGATTTTCCAAGGGTGCCAAGGCCATTCAGTGGAGAAAGGACAGTCTTTTCAACAAACAGTGCTGAGAAAACTGGATATCCATGTACAAAAGAATGAAATTAGAACCTTACCTTACACCATATACAAAAGTTAACTAAAAATGGATTAAAAACCTAAACAGCTAAAATTATAAAACTTGAGGAAAATATTTATGACAATACATTTCATGACAGTTTTATGGATGTGACACTGGTAGCACAGACAACAGAAGAAAAAAGTAAATTAGACTTTAAGAAATTTTGTGCATCAAAGGACACTATCACTATCAAGAAAGCAAAAAGATAACCCACAGGATGGAAGAAATATTTGCAAATCATGCCTCTGACAAGGATTTAATATCCAGATTATTTAAAAAATGCCTACAACTCAATAACAACAAAAGAAACAACCCAATTCCAAAATGAGCAAAGGGCTTGAATAGATATTTCTTCAAGGAAAATGTAAAAATGGCCAATAACACAAGAAAAGATACTCATCGTCATTGGTCATTAGGGAAATACAAATCAAAAGCTCAATGAGATACCACCTCACGCCCACTAGGATGGCTATTATTAAACAGAGGGTGAGGGAGTAAAAAGTGATGTGAGGATGTTGAGAAACTGGAACCCTTGAGTATTGCTGGTGGGAATGTAAAATGGTGCAGTCACCATGCAAAACAGTTTAGTGGTTCCTCAAAAGGTTAAAAGTAGAACTACTCAGCAATATGACCCAACAATTCCACTCCTAGGTATACATCCCAAAGAACTGAAAGCAAGGACTCAAACAGATAGCTGTACACCAATGTCCATAAGCAGCATTGTTCACAAAAGACAAAAGGTGGAGACAGCGGAAGTGTCTATCAACAGATGAATGGATAAACTGTGGTCTATATCTACAATGGAATAATACTCAGCCATAAAGAGGAAAGAAACTCTGACACATGCTACAACAAGGATGAACCTTGAAAACGTTATGCTAAGTGAATTAAGCCAGACACAAAAGGAAACATATTATATGATTCCACTTATATGAGGTCCCTAGAATAGGCAAATTCATAGAGACAAAGGCCCCAGGGGTGAAGGGGAGTTCTGGCTAGTGGAGGAGCTGGAGGGCGCTCAGTGGGGCTTGAGGGTCCTGATGGGCAGGGCCCTGGGTTGGATGCATGTCACGGGGACCCAGAATGTTCTCAGGTTTTGAGTTTTCATCCCCCACTCTCCCACCCACCCATCTACCATCATCTACCAATCCTCTCATCCCCCCTACTCGTTTATCCACCCACTCACCCATCCACAACACCCAGCTACCCACCCACTCATCCACCCATGCTCCCCCATCCACCTCCCATTCATTCTCTACTTACCTGTAATGGTTACTTTTGTGTGTCAACTAGACTGGGCCCCAGGGGACCCAAGCATTTGATGAAACATTATTCTGGGTGTGTCTGTGGGGGTGTTTCTGGATGGGATTAACATTTGAATCTATAGTCTGAGTAAAGCAGATTGCCTGCACCGGGTGGGCCTCATCTAATCAGTTGATGTAGAACCAACTATCTGAATAGAACAAAAGGCTAAGCTTCCTCTGACTAAGAGGGAGCTCCTCCCGCCTGAGTGCCCTTGAGCTGGGACATCAGTCTTCTCCTGCCTCGAGCTGAACCATTGCTCTGCCTGGGTCTCGAGCATGACCTCCTTTGGACTAGAACTACACCATCAGCTCTCCTGGGTCTCAGGTTTCCAGACTCAGACTGGAGCTAAACCACAGGCTCTGCTGGGCCTCTAGTCTGCTGACAGGAGATCTCAGGACTTGTCAGCCTCCATAATCCCATGAGCCAATTCCCTATAATAAATCCCTTCCTGTACATATACCTCTTATTGGTTCTGTTTGTCTGGAGAACGCTGACTGTCCCCATCCATCCATCTCTTAGCATCTCTTATGCCTCCTCTGTGTGCTGAGTCCCGTGTTGTGTGCTGGGACTCTTGTCAAAATGCCTCAAACACATACATAGAATCCCACAGAAGCTCTCATGGATGACTGTGCTTGTCTGCACACCAGCAAACAGACTTGTCAGCCCCCCACACCATGCACAAACGCACAGACGGTCACTGGCTGGAAGCACGTCCATGCACAGAGACACACACTCTCACATACGTTCCCAAGGCACACAGACACCTGTGACAGGGGCAGACAGGTTGCCCAGGTGTGTGAGCTCAGCCCACACCTGCCCAGCGTGGCAGGACTTGCCGTATAAACATCGCACACGTCCAAGTGCACAGGGGCAGCCTTGGGCAAGCACATATGCTGGTGCACATTTGTGAACTCAAGTGGACACCCGGGACAAGCACACTCAGGCGCGCTGGCAGACTCTGAGGCACACACATACACCCCCATACATGCGCTTGTGCACACACTCACGTGGACCCTCACACGCACTCTCAGGGCCCCAGGGCCACCCGTGGCAGTGACTGGTTTCCACATCCCACTGCTAACCAGCTGCCATTTGGAACTTGCTGAATTGCTGCCGAAGGGAAGGACCAGTCAGCAGTTTCAGACTCACACCAGCTCGCAGGGTGGGTGCCCTCCAGGGCCTTGACTTCCTGGTAAGGAAGCCCAGGCCAGCTTCGGGAATGCAGGCAGCAGGAGGGAGAGGCGAAAGTGCATTCACCCCATAATTTAAACTTCTAATGGTGGTACCCAAGCCCAGCTTGGCACTGAGTCTCTCTTGCTGTCACTGTCCCCCCAGGGGGGCAGCAGGCCACAGGGAGGAGTGCGGGGAGCTCGCTTGTCCTCACCCTGGGTTCCTCCACAGAACGCCAGGGGCTGCGACCTCAGCAGCGTTCTGGAAGGATGTTCTCGAGGGTCATGCTTTGCCCCCTGAACACCTTTCGCCTTCAAAATGAGTTTTCTGGGCTCTTTTTCTTGGGCTCTTCTGGAGCAAAAGAGGTGCCGACGCCTCTGGGCCTTAGGACGGGTGGGACTCCGGCTGCTGTCAGCAGGGCTGGGGGGAGGTAGGTCTCCCCTGGACTATATCACAGAGGGGCTTAGAGTCGGCGGGGCCGGCTGCCCCACCGCGGGGGATGCTGGGAGGGGGTTCAGGAGCGCACAGTGGTCTCTGGCTGCCTCTACCCTGCTGTCCATCCCCAGGACCCCTGCTCTGGGTGGTCCTGTCCCTGGGGGCGGGGGTTTTGTCCACCTGGAGCCTTGTTCTCTGCAGCGAGGCAGGGGCCGGGACCATCCCTGCAGGCAGCAGAGGGTGGCAGAAGAGTGAGGGTCCCGGTCTTCTCCCCAACTCCCTTGCCGGCTCTGCCTGTCGGCCTGTTCACACGCGGCCAGCTGCCCGCCAGCCTCCTCCCGTGCCTCTGTTCCTGCCCATTCCTGCCTAAGCATGATGGCTGCACTTCCGCTGGCCGCCTTGGCTGCTGTCTGCAGGACCCACGTGGAAAACGCCCCGCCTACCGGTCGGGGGTGTTGGACCTAAACTCGGGGCTCGTGTCCTCAAGACTCCCGGCCTGCAGAGGGATCCCCCCGCTGCCCTGCTCTGCCACTGCCTCCTGGCGGAGGGGCTCTGACCCTGCTCCCAGGGGCTGCTCAGGGGAGGCACAGAATCTTTATCTGGTGCAAGAAGCCGCAAGGATCCAGTTAGGGCCCCGGGGGACTCTGTTCTTTCCCACAGCTTTCCTCCCCGAGCCCCGTGGCCCCCGAGGCCCCTGGGGGATGGGGGCAGGAGCAGCCTCCTTTCCCAGGCCCGAGGAAGGGCAGAGGCTGTGGGCGGGCCCTGTGGTGTGCACGGCCTGCCAGAGCCTCTCCTCCTTTCCCCATGGCTCCGGGCTCAAGGTTCGGGCAGGGCCAGAGGGCAGGCGCCGAGGCAGGCAGTCCGGGGGATTCCGGCGGTGGCCCCCCCATCGCCCCCTGAAAGTCCATGCTCCCTCTGTGTTACAGACACCAGGCTCTCCAGGCCTCTCCCTGCTTTCAGATCCTCCAGGGAGCCAGGCTACCGCAGAGCCTTTGCATGGAGTTTTCCTGGGATCCTCATCTGCATCCCTTTTGTACCTGCTGTCCCTCCCTCTTCAGGTCACTCCCAGATGCAGGTCAGAGTGGTCCCCAACAATAAGCTCACCCACTCCTTTCTGGAGCCCTGGAATATCGCTTTGGTACATCATTTAAGCCACCTTGACTTGCACCAACTGGCAGGCTTCTCGAGGCCAAGGGGATGGCTGTCCTGCCCAGTGATGCACCCATGTCACAGGGATGGACCTGGCCCCGGACCCTCAGAGATGGTGGGAGGACAGAGAGCCCCCACTCATGAGTCCAACTGTCTCCTTCCACTGAGGCTGGGACATGGCCCTCCCTCTGGGAGGTCACCTCACTGCCGTTAGCTCTTGGGGCCCAGGCCACCAAATGTGGTCTCCATCAGCATCCCAGAGCCAGCTGCTCTCTGGCCACGGACACAGCATCCCTGTCACCTCCAGGTATGCCTGTAGGTCTGGGGACAGATGAGCTTTAAAGGCCTAGGTGACGGCGTGGACCCAGGGCCCCTCCAGCGACGGGACTGGTAGGACTTGGCCCTCCTTCATCCCTCCTGGTGGGTCCATCTTCCGCACCAGCCAAGATTCTGATAGCACGCGGTGGGCCTCAGGGAACCTCGCTAAGCACTGAGACGGACCGAGTCACACACTTCTAGGACACACGGCGGAGGCTGGCAAAACCAGATGAGCCATGACAAACAGTGGGGACACCAGCAGGGGAGATGGTGGAGCCAGGGCTGGCAGAGAGAGGCTGGTGAGCTGGAAGAGGGCTGTTCTGTGTGTGCCAGGCTCCAGGTCTGGAGCAAGTGTGACTCCATTTTACAGATGTGGGAAGAGAGGCACGATGAGGGGAGTAACTTGCCCAGGGTCACATAGCTCGTGATGGGGACAGGACCTTAGCTTCCTCTGGGGCCACAGGCCAGAGGCACCCATGCCACACGCTGGTGGTCTGCCTGCCGCCTTCCTCGCCCCTCACCCCCATCTTCCCATTGGAATGAACTGACTTCTTTTTGATTCAAGTGTAATTTACATGCAGTCACAAGCCCAGACCTTATGGAACAACACGATGCCATCTTCACATGTATATTTCTGTCACTACCACCCAGATCAAGACAGAGAATGATTCCATCTTTAGGAATGTGCCCCTTCTTAATCAATACTTGGATCACCTTGGATTAGCTTTGCTCTTGAGCTTGTGTTAATCGAATCATGTACCACGTTCTCCTCTGCACCTGGCAGCTTTCGCTTTCTGGGGTGTTTCTGTGATTCCCCAACACAGGTGCCTGCACCCGTGGTCGGTCCTTTTCCGCAGCTGAGTCACACTTCCCTGTACGGACACCACTTCGGCTGCTGATGGGCGTGTGGGTGAGTCCAGTTTGGCGCTGTGACGGATGAAGTTGCTCTGAGCCTTCTTGTACGAGTCTCAGTGTGAACACATTCACTTCCTTCTCCTGGGTCGACACCCAGGAGAGGGTCTTCTGGGTCATAGGGTCGACAAAGCGTTAACTTTATAAGAAACTGTGGTCCAAATGCCTTTAAAAATTATTGTGGAGAATTACAAACATTGACAGAAGTAGAGAATAACAGAATGAACTGTAATCACCACCCCCAATCCTACATTTCTGGATGCAAACCCCCAGATCTTTCTACCTGCAAACATTTTATATATATATACATATATATATATATATATATATATGTATATATATATATATATATGGCAGCACTGACTTCTTCAGATAGAGCCTTTGGGGGCTGGGAGCGCCTCAGCCTAGAGCAGCCCCACCACGCTGGGACACCAACTTTGGCTAGTGTCCTCCATGGGCTGAGGGGTCCGTGGAGGCACCACCCACTCTGAGAAATCCCTAAGGGGACACAGTGTTCTCGGTGGGCCAGACTTGGGGCTATTTGGCATGTGATGGGGAGACCCCAGGTCCCTCCCGTGTGGTCCAGACACCTGGGCCTGCCTCAGTATCCCTGATCGTGGGCTCCAGCCCACTTGCCCTTCCTGATGTTTCCCACTTGCTGGTCTAGGACAGCCAGTACAGTTTTCCAGGGTGTTCTGGGTCACACTGGGACCCAGCTCTGTGTGTGTATGTGTGTGTGTGGGGGGGTGATGCACATGAAAATGCACACTCAAGCCATACCATCTCCCACACCCTCAACAAAACTCACATCCTTCCGCCCGCCGTAACTGCAGACACCTGGTCAGCCACCACACCATCCAGGGCTGCGTCCCACATCCCAGCCTCCACCCCGGCTCTGGGGGCTTCTGGCTACACCTGGCCACCTGTGGGGTTTTGCTGCCCTTTCCGATCAATTTAATAAGGAGCCCAGGACTATGCCTTCAAAGGCCTCTCCTCAAAAGACAACCTTTTCACTCAATCTCCCCTCCGAAGATGGTGGCGCCAGTTTTGTAGATGAATAAACAGGGCTGCGGCGGCCGAGTGTATGAAGCCTGCATCAGGATGCTTTGTGTGGCCCCCTGACCCCAGCCGCCAAGCCAGGACCCTGGCCCCCAACAATGCCCGCCCAGCCTGGGTGGCACTGCACGATCCCACTTGAAAAGGCCTTTCGCCGGGGCTGTCTTTTAAGAGGGGACTATTGGCAGGAGGCCTGGGGCTTATTCATGCAGAACAGCAGTGAAAAGTGCTCGTAGCCAGTGTCAGGAGTGGGCAGCGCCCAGAGCAGGGGGCCCGCCAGGCTGCGGGAAGCCGGTCGCTAGGAGACAGGGCCCCCAAGCATCTCCCAGTGGCCTCTCAGAGCCCCCAAGATGGCCCTGTCGTGGCCCCACTTGGCGCCCAGGGTGGAAAACCTGGGTGCTTGTGATGCTGGTCCCTGATTCTCTGTCTACCTGACCCAGATGGGCTGGGAGATGAAATTTAGCCATGTGCCCTCTCTGGGGCTCCTTCAGTGATGGGCTGCATGGGATATTCCCAGCATCATTTGCTGCTCAGATTCCTGGAGGGTCCACCCCTCTGAGATGGGCCTCTACCCCCATCTCACCCTGTACTTCCTGGGTGCCCTCCCACCACCTCACCTTGACCTCCCCCAGCTAAGCCTCCCCCGACCCACTCCATGTTTTCTCAGATTCCCCGGCTTGAGGGATCCCGAGCCACTGCTGCTGGGCAATCCTCCGGTGCATCTCCAGCAGGCATCCCGCCCTTCACTCCTAACCTCCTTTGAAGTGGGTCTGGCCCCCACCACAGGGGGTGGGGGTGGGGGGCTGGGAGGAAGGGGGCCAGGCCCCAGGGTCTGATGTGGTTGTGCCTGGACAGCTCTCCAGGCAGGAGCTTGTCTTTGATGTGGGCGGAGCTATTTGATTGCTAGGAAGAACCTCTGCCCACACACTCTGATTCCTGGTTCCTCCCTCTGTCCTCCACCATCCTGATACCCTGACGTCCCACCCCCAACCCCAGGGGACATAGCTCTAGGATGAGAGCCCCGGAGAACCTCCTGGAGCCCTTGGCTGGCTGGAGCGCTTCTTGGTGTATCCTGGATGAGGGCCGCCACTTTCTCTCTGTCCAGTCTGGGCCACGTGTCTGACCCCCTGCAAATAACAGGCTCCCAACACTCCCCATCCTGTCCCTTCTCATCCCCCTCCTTCTGCACCTCCCCCCATCCTTCACCACCCCTCCCCCTTCTCCTTGTCTGAGCCTGCTGCCCCTTAGCCTTCACACCCATCCTACGTTTCAGGCTCTGCCCTTGGCCACCAGCCTGAGCGCTGGACCTGCTCCCTCTGGCCACAAGCAAGTCCCTGTTTTGCTGTAGGGGACATGAGGCTGAAGGGGTCAACAAGACCCCTCTTTCCAGCCATCCCCAGATTCAGCAGGGGAAGGGCCTGATGCCTGCTGAAGAGAGACCCCGGGGGCCCAGGGCTGTGGGACAGTCCAGAGTGGAGGTGTGTCACCTGCACGCTCCGCTCCCATTTTCTCGTGGAAGGAGCTTGGGCCTTGGAGCCAGGAGGCAAGAGGGGGCAGGCCCAGCGTCCCCCACTCTCTGCCCCAGCAGACCGGCTTGAGGAGGTAGAATAGCATTGAATGGTTGCATTAGATTGAATTAATGGAGACCCGGAGGGTGACAGGAGCCAGGGGAGGAGAGGGTTAGTCCCACCTTCACACCAGCTCCCAAGAGCTGAGTACTAAGCTCTCGGGAACTTGGGGGGTTGGCTGTTAACCATGACCATGATGGAAAATTAAATTATACAAGCTCACAGTTGCATAAATTCAATTAGAACGTAACTGTCATAACTACTCAAAACTCAGCACTTCCTAATTGTTCTATTACTACCTATGCTCTGAGCTTATATGGTCTTCATATCCATAGGTGGAAATACTATACAATGGCGCTGCTGTATGTCCCTTCCCAACTCCGCTCAGTGATTTCACTTTGGTAGCCAGCAACTGGCCATCAATGGGAATATTTACACCATGGAAATTGGCAAACATTGACCGATGGCTTTGTTGACTGTCTGCATTTAAGGATGAGCCGGGGGAAATGCCAAAGTAGATTAAACTGAAGAGTATCATTCTGTAGCTGTTGCACTGTGAATAGGATAGGAAATTAGGGAAGTGTTCTTCCAGGATTCAAAAATTATTACCCCATTCAGCAAAGAAGTAGCTCTCATTCTTGACAAATGAGTAGCATCCCAACATTAGTCTTTGTTACTTTACTTACGTGTTACTCTTCGAGGTGAATGAAGACGTCCACCAACGGGACTTCACTCATTCATAAATTGCATCCGTAAGTTGGCGATGGGTGCAGAGTACAGTAGAATCAATAATAATATTCTGTGACATTCAACTGGCTGTGTGGAATTTACAATAGAGAGTATCTTGCATTTTATTTGTAAAATTATGTGTAAATAGGGTGTCCACTTTGGGGAGGTTCCAGGCAGAACTGGGTGTGAACTGGAACAGATAGCCTCGGAGGACTGTGTTATTTTTATTACCGAAGGAACTCACGCCTACAGAAAAGTGACCTGTTCTGAGTACACAGCTCACTGAATTTTTACCAACTAACGAGTTGGACCTAATGAGTCCCCAGATGAAGCAATGAAACATTTTGAGAAGCTCTGGCACTTGCCTTGACCCTTCCAGTCACAACTTGCCACAGGGGTAACTGCTCTCTTGACTTTTAACCTGGTGGGTGCATTTTACCTGCTTTTGACATACAGTGTCTAGTCTTTTGTGCCTGGCTTCTTTCGCTCCAGCCTGGTGAGGTTTGTCCATATTGCTGCATGTACCTGTTAATCATCCATCCTCAGTGCTGCATAGTATTCAATTGTGCAAATATTCCACAGTTTATTTATTCATTCGGGTTGTTTAGGGTTACTACGAATAGCGCTGCTCTGAACAACTGGGGATGTGTCTTTTTACGAAAGTAAGCTTTATGCTTTAGATAAGCATTTACGTAGGGCACACACGTAGGAGTGGAATTGCTGGGTCATATGTTATCACGTGTTCTGCTTTAGCCAGGTTCTGCCAAGTAGTTCTCCAAAGTCACTGCACCAATTTACACCCCTGCCAGCATCGCATGAGTGTTCTAGAAGCACCATATCATCTCCAGCACTTAGTATTATGTCTTAAATTTTTTTAATTTTAGCCATTCTGGTTAGTGTAGATGGCATCTCACTGAGGTTTTAGTTGAATTTCCCTGACTAATACAATTGAGCCCTTTTTCATATGGGTATTGGCAGTTTGGAGGCTGGTCAAGCCTGTTGCCCATTTTTCTGTCTTTTTAAAATTATTGATTTGCAGGAGCTCTTTATATATTCTAGATATAAGTGCTTCTCGGACACAAATAACTTTTCCCATGAAATGAGGGTTGCATTTTCACTCCTATATTATATTATATATTACTTCACTCAATAACATTTGATGGACAGTAATAATTCTTAGTAATCTTCATGTAATTTAATTTGTAAACATTTCCTTTTACGGAGGGCCTTCTTGTATCCGGTTTAAGAAATCATTGCCTACTCCATCGTCATAAAGATCTTTTCCTACGTTTCCTCTACGACTGTCACATTTAGATCTGGGATCCATCAGGATTTGTGTGCTGTGAGGTGAAGGTCAAGATACATTTTCCTCATGAGGACCAGTTGACCCAAACCCACTTAAGGAAAAGGCCTGCAGTGGCATCTTTGCCCTGGCATGTGAGCCTCTGTGAGGGTCCCTGATGCATTGGTGGACAGGGCTGCCGGGGTCAGTGCCACACTGTCGAGATATTATTGCCCTGTTACTGCCCTTGAAATTTGCCATCAGCCCTCGGCTTACATCCTTCAAGTGAGCTCGACTCTTCTTGGATCTTTGCAATTTCCCATGAGTTCTAGAATCTGCCTGACAATGTCAAGCAAGAGAGAGTTTGCCAGGAAAATATGGAGTGAAGCAAAGCACGTCCCCGGAAGAGGAAATCGCTTCACGTGGCAGTTTTTCCACGCATGCAGCACCTCCTTTGTTCCAGACCCTGGGAATCAGAGCTGAGCAGACTGGCATCACGCCACAGCCCTGGGAGGTAGGTCCTAAGGCTACACACGTGACACCGATGAGGAACCTGAGGCCTGAAGGGAAAAGCTCTCTCACCCAAGATCACAGAGTAAGTGCAAGTGAATGAATGCTAAAGCCCATTCATTCACTCATTTATTTTTCATTCCACAAACAATAATGGAGCACCTACTATGTGCCAGGCACTGTGCTAAGTGCTGGGGTCCTTGTCCCTAACCCTCTACCTCTGCCCAGTCTCTGGACCCAGAGAGACCACAGGAAAGGGAAGAGAAAGAGCCAGACGGCAGAGGTGAGTGGGGTGGGGTGGGGGGCGGGCCGCACAGCCACTGGCCAGGTTGCCCACAGGATAGAGAGACATTTGCAAGATGGAGGAAGGGGGGTCTTCCCAGGCTGTAGAAACAGCACATGCAAAGGCCCGGGGGCACGAGAGAGCCTGATGCATTCAGGGACCCCATGTGAGTCCTTGTGACGGAGCAGAGGAAGGAAGGGACAGTGGGTGGTAGGAGGTCGGATCCAGAGTGAGGAGCCGGGCTCTGTCCTGGCCATGCAGAAACTGGTGGAGGCCCCATGGAGGGACGTGAGGCTGGAAAGGGGCAGGGGAGGCAAGAGTCCCCAGAGGGGCCCAGTCCTGTCCTGTCGGAGGGGACAGTGGCCTGCACCAGAGCAAAGGAGAGGGATGTGGGAGGAAGACCACAGAGGCAGTCAGCGGGACTTAAAGAGTGGGAACAAGTGGGCAGAGCTGGAGGCTAGCAGTGGGCTGTGGGAGGACCTATGGGTGGGGTCACTTGGAGTGGCAAGCAAGGAGGCAGACACCCCACCCAGATGCCAGAGGACCAGGCTTAGAGGATGTGCCTGCAGACGGTCAGGCCCCTGGGCACAGAAACTGGGTCAGCACAGAAGGTGGTGTGAGTGGGGCTTGGGGCTTGGGTTCAGGGATCCCCAGGCACCTCTGCCTGAGGTTTTGGCCTCAGCACAGGCTCACGTGCTCAATGAGCCTTTGACGGGTGGATGGATAGATGAATGAATGAATGAACAAATGAATGAACAAAAAATGCAAGATTCTCCATTCACAAGTATTGAGCCATGTTTATTTCCAAAGCCCTTTATGTTCTTTCTTTTCTTTTTTTTAAAAAATTTTTTAATTAATTAAGTTATTTATTTCTTATTTATCTATGGCTGTATCGGGTCTCAGTTGCGGCGCACGGGCTCTTTGTTGTGGCACACGGGCTTCTCTCTAGTTGTGGAGTGTGGCTTTTCTCTTCTCTAGTTGTGGCGCACGGGCTCCAGGGCACGTGGGCTCTGTAGTTTGCAGCACACGGGCTCTCTAGTTGAGGAGTGTGTGTTCAGTAGCTGTGACGCGTGTGCTTAGTTGCCCTGCGGCAGGTGGGATCTTAGTTCCCTGACCAGGGATCAAACCCGCGTCCCCTGCATTGGAAGACAGATTCTTTACCACAGGACCACCAGGGAAGTCCCCTTTTCTGTTCTTTCAACCCTCCATAGCCCTGGAGAGAGGTGGGGTGGTCCTTGGCCACATACCCAGGCCCCTCCTGTGGCCTCCCCACTCCCGAGATCAGCCCGGTGCCCCTTCACACCCGCCCCCAATCCCACATGGCTGCAGCAAATGGACCACTTTCTTAAGGTGTTATTGCCACTAAATGGGGGAGGCAAGCCAACACCCGGGCATCCCTAGGCGCCAGCCCCCCAACTCAGCTGCAATCCTGAGCAAGCCTGGACGGAGGCTAACTCTGGGGCCAGGAACACTGTGGGCAGCTCTGCCCTCCCTCTGCTCGCCACACCCCTGTTTACAGCCGTGGGAACGGAGGTCCAGAGAGGCGAAGGGCCAGCCCACGGGCCCAACTCCTCCCCCTGCGGGCAGGGCCGGCTTCCAGGGCTGGCGTCACGGGGGCCCACGCGGGGCTCATGCTCTGCAGTCACCGTCTTGAAATTCCTGATAGATTTAGGGGCACCGTGCCCCTCGTGCGCATCATTACCCAGCCGGTCCCGAGCCCGGGCACCTCCTCCTGGGGGGGGCAGCTGGGCTTTCCTTTCACTTGAAGACAGTTGTCCATTCCAGAACACAATGCCCTCTGATTGCATGCCAGGAAGTGCATGAATAAAGGGCAGGAATAAAGGAAACACTCGAACCTTTCCTGGTGAAAACGGAGCCTGTTTTAGCTCCGACGTCAGGGCATCCATGTGCCTCTGCCAGCACAGGGGAGGAATGAAGCCACTCAGGAAGGGGGAGGGGCCCAGAAAGGGCCCTCAGAGCACAGTACTTGTGAACTGTACTTGGGGACTCCTCGGAGAAGTGGCTGGGCCGCTGCCCTCAGGCCCCAAGGTGGGAGGTAGGGCCAGAGTGCAGACCTGGAGCCCTGGCAACCCTGCTCCTGCTGGGGGTCCTTGGGAGAATCACGGGGCCGTCCCTGGCCTCAGTTTCCCATCGGCAAGCTGGGATGGTTGGAGCGAAGTGAGAAGACCCTTCCCCGGAGCCTGGCTCGCATACATGCTCCATGAACCATAGCTTGTTATCTGAGCGCTAACACCCGGAGCTCTCCATGGGGTACCCGACCCCTGACCCCATGTCCCCCAGCGGGGGCTTCTCTGGAGGGGCAGACTGGAAGCTCGTGCCCTGGAGGGCGTTTCTGCAATGAAGCAGACGCGTCTGGCCCCAGAGGGGCCACCATCTTGTGGTCTGAGCCCTCTGGCGTCTGCCCCCGGCTTTGCATGTCCACTCTCTCCGCGCAGCCTGGGTGTAGCCTCAGGTGGGCTGTGGGAGGTGCCCTGGGTACAGTGTCACTCTGCAGTCCTCAGGGTGTTTCCCCAGTGGACCCCTTTCCAAACTGGAAACCACAGGCCTCCAGTCACTCGATCTCCCAGAGAACATGTCATCTAGGGTGGGGAGGGGGCACTTTTCCTGAGTGTTGGAAAGTTGAGGACCACCACGTTGGACTCCTTCCTCTGAGCAACTCCCATTGTCTTCCTCAAGGGGGGCTGCAGTGTGGGGACTGCTGACAGCATCCTTTCCCTCGGGGCCCAGCCCAGCACCTCCTTGCCGTACAGCGGGGCCCTTGGTCTGACCCGATGTTATGTGGGGCTGTGGGCTGACTGAGGCCCGGGGACAGGAAAGGGGGACCTGAAATTGGCCAGTTAGGATGGGTCTCTGGCCTTTCTTTGCATGTTAGAGAGCATGGCTGATTGGTCAGCAGAGGTCCTTGCGGATCTGTGATGAACATACTGTGTAAACCAGAAATCAGCCTTTGCTTTTTTGAACTTCTTAGATTTGGTGTCATTTGTTACTGCAGCATAACCTGCCCTATCCTGACTGCTACACAACCCTACTCTGCTCTGCCGTGTGAGGGGTCCAGGGCAGCTAGGGGTCTGAGCCTGAGTCTGCTTGCCAGACACAGAGCCTAGAGGCTTTGAGATGGATCACATCCACGTCTGTGCTGGTGGCCTTCACTCCTCTCACGATCTGATGACAAGCTGACAGTTCTGCGATTTCCTCATTGCTCATCTTTCGCATCACCTGGCTATCTTCTTTCTTGCCCTCCCTCCATCTTTTCCTTATTCTTTCCTTTTCCAAATGCCCAGGACTCTGAGATACCTGCCACCAGGTGGGTAGGGCCTCCTGAGATGCTTGGCAGTTGAGGCCCCCATTCCGCAGACAGTGACCTGAGCCCCCGACAGGCAGCCATGAGCAGCTGTGAGTGTGTGTCCTACTTGTCCTGGGCAGGTGGACCTCTGCATCCCAGGCCGGACCCTCCAGCTGCTGCCATGCCACCAGTCCAGCAGTCTGGTCAGTTCTTCCTTATACGCGACCCACCCCCGCCCCCAGCTCTGGCTCTTTCAGGATGAGCCTCAAGAACTTGGCATGAATGAAACAGTCCAGGCCTGGCTGTTCCCCCACTGTTTCCGAGACCACCCGTGGGGGTCTGCGGGATTGGTGTCCACATCTTGGTGCTAGCTGTGGTTGCACATATGCTAGATGTGGTGTCCACATCTTGGTGCTAGCTGTGGTTGCACATATGCTAGATGTGGTGCCCACATCTTGGTGCTAGCTGTGGTTGCACATATGCTAGATGTGGTGTCCACATCTTGGTGCTAGCTGTGGTTGCACATATGCTAGATGTGGTGTCCACATCTTGGTGCTAGCTGTGGTTGCACATATGCTAGATGTGGTGTCCACATCTTGGTGCTAGTTGTGGTTGCACATATGCTAGATGTGGTGTCCACATCTTGGTGCTAGTTGTGGTTTTGGATGGGGACAATTTAAAGCAGTCCCAAGGCAGGAATCCAAAGCTCCCCTCTGACTCTGGGGGTCAACAGGGCTTGCGTGTGTGGTCGCTGGGCCCCTAAGTCCTGTGACTGTTTACAGGCCCCAGAATCCAAGATGGCAGCCCAGTGTCTGTGGCCCTGACAGTGGCCACCCCTCGCTGGGTGGCTCTCCTTGGGGTCTGAAGCTTGGTGCCATCAGGCCAGGGGATGCCAATGGCCAGAACTCTGGGTTGGCCTGACCAGCCCCTAGGGTGAGCTAGACATTCCGAGACCTCCTGGCTACTCCCAAGGGGCCCCCGTTTCTGCTGGTGGCAGCGCTCTGGTTCTCCCAGCTTTGAGAAGGGTGCATCAAGAGCTGAGGAGGTCACGAGGCTGAGAAGGTGTCCCAGTGGCTGCCCGACCTTCCCAGACCTCACTCCAGTCTCCCCTGGGCCGGCCCGCCTGTGGCCTAGTCTGCCGGCCCAAGTGTGGTCTGGCTCTCTGGCTGACCGAAGTTGGTCCCCACACAGCCCCACGTTCCAGGCAGAGCCACCCAGGGCCCCTTCGTGGGCTCTGGAAAGATCAACAAACAGCTCCAAGCGGTGGAAATTTCTCTGGCTCTCCAAGTCCAGACAGACAGGGCTGGGACAGAGAAGGCCGCCTCGGCAAACAAGCTGCAGCCTGTGTGCAGGGAGCTGCCCAGACACCCTCAGCCGCCGGGAAGCCGGTAGAGACAGATGGCGTCTGTGCTAAATGGGGCAGAGCCCGCCGGCCGCCCACCCGGCAGAGAGAGGGAGGCCAGGAGCTGGGAGACCTGCCCCCGCCTTGCCGGGTGACTCTGGTGGGTCCCTCCCCTGTGGAGCCTGGGTCCTCACCGAGTGGGCCGGGGGCCTAGCCTGCTCCAGGTGGTTGTGACAGAAGGTAGACGACCAGGCACCCCTGCGCAGGCCCTCCTGGCACAGGGAGGTGAGCTGGGCTAGCTCCGACTTAGAATCAGCATCTCAATCTGGATCCTTGGAGAACAGAAAGAGCTAATGCGTATCAGCACTTGTGTGCCAGACTCGCCTCTCAGGGCTTTTCCTGCCATGCCATCTCCTTGCCTGCTCTCCACAAATGATGCATTAGGCCATTTATTATTCCCATTCTAGGGATGGGGAAACTGAGACCCAAAGAGGCTCTGTGGCAGTGCCAGAGAGAAACCAGGTCTCTGGCCCAGCTCTCCACACTGCAGTGCTCGTGCTGATCTTTGGGGAGGCCCCTCCGGGGATGCCTTCATCGGGAGTTTGATTATTTCTAGGCATCGTGCTTTAAGAGGAAAGAAAGAGAACTTTACATAAAGCTACAAGGGCACCTGCTGCGTACTAGTCTCAGATTCTCCTCCTCTTGCCGCTCTTTCACCACCTCCAGCATCACCTCCAGCATCAGCACCAGCATCACCTCCAGCAACACCTCCAGCATCAGCACCAGCATCACCTCCAGCATCACCTCCAGCATCAGCACCAGCATCACCTCAGCATCACCTCCAGCATCAGCACCAGCATCACCTCCAGCATCACCTCCAGCATCATCACCAGCATCACCTCCAGCATCACCTCCAGCATCAGCACCAGCATCACCTCAGCATCACCTCCAGCATCAGCACCAGCATCACCTCCAGCAACACCTCCAGCATCAGCACCAGCATCACCTCCAGCATCACCTCCAGCATCACCAACATCACCCTTATCACATTTACTCGAATTTCCTGGGGACCCACTGTATGCAGGAAGTGAAGCCCGTGCTTTCTGAGCAGGGTTCCACTCATCTTTCCAGCACTGCTGGGATTTTTGTTTAGTTTTTACAGATGAGCAAAAGAAGTCTGGAAGTTCTTCGCCATGTCTGTCTGACTTTAAAACGATGAGGGGAAAGGAAGGGAAGGGAAGGACAGGGAGAGGACAGTGACGAGTAGGGCTGTAAGTCGCCTTGCTTACACCTCCACTGGGAAGGGGTCACGCGGCCAGGGCCTTGAGTTGCCGTGACCAGCCTCCTTGAGTCGCCGTGACCAGCCTCGGCAGTTGTGCTGCAGGTGGAGCTTTGAAATGGGCAAGGGATGAACGCTGAACCCCAGGGAAGCCGCACCCCTTGTCGCCTGGTATCTGCTCCCAGCCGAGCTGTGTGCTCCTCGGGCAGCGGCGGGTGTCTTCCTCACCTCACTTGCTCCAGGCTCAGCCCGGCACCTGTGCGTGGCGGCTATGGGCTCCCCTGGAATGGAAGGAGGGAGAAGCTCTCGCTTTGCCATGAGAGCAACAGCCGGTAGTGGGCTCTGCCTCCCCGTCGAGTCCAGGCTGTGCCAGGGCCGCCGAGGGCTCCAGCTCAGGGCCTGATGCTCCGTGGAGGGGAGTGGGAATCAAGGTTCAGCAGGGGTGGGGGCAGGGGTCCCTGCACAGCACCTCAGACTTCTTTTAGACTTCACCAGGACCCCCTCAGGGAGCAGGCAGGCTTCCTGCCTCACCCCCCAGGTGCAGCCCCTCAAGTCCAGATCGGGGGCTGCCCAAGCTCACCCAGCAGAGCAGGTCTAAAATTCAGGTCTCCCCACGGCCATCTGAGGGCCATTCCCACCCAGCCTGGACTTTCAAGAGGGGGCCTTGGTCCTGGGATGAACCCTGGGTCCCAGCCCTCAGCTCTGTGCCACTGCACCCTGCCTGGGGTCCCCCCGTTGACCTCCAGGGGCCCGGTGGCAACAGGGAGGCACCATGATGGCTGGAGCCTTGTGTCTTGTAGAAAGGGCTGTGTGTGTCTTTCAAGTGTCCCTCTATCCACGCCCACCCTCGTGACAGCCAGCCAGCAGAGTGGATGGTGAGAGGTGGTGTCCCACCGCTAAATGACCCTCCCATTCCTGCAGCCCCACCTGTTGTCATTGTCTGGGCATCTCGGGGGCATGGTCCTCTCCCAGAGAGCACAGGGAAGGAAGCAGAGCCCACATGCTGTGTGGCTGAGAGAACAAAACCCCTAGAATTTCCAAGGAGAGCCACACGAAGAGGGTGTTCGGGAAAGAGGGAGCCTCGGTGACATGGGACCTCAGGGGACCCAAGTCAGGCAGCCCTGGGGGATGGTTCCGGCCCACCGCAGATAAGCACATGATGCCCCCTCTCCAGGGCTCCACCTCCTGTTCTGAAAAGACGCCGAGGTCCACAGTGGCCCCCTGCTCTGGCAGGTGTGAGGATTTGGGGTGGCCGCGCCTGTCAGGACTGGACAGATGTAAGTTATTATTCTGGAAAAATAGCCCCCCACTCCCTCCACCCTGCTTAGAGTCTCCTGGGGCTCCTCGTGGCCTGGGGGGTCCCCGTCACTGTCCTGGCACTGAAAGACCGCTCAAGGCTGATCCCCATCTGTCCCTCTGCTGTCCTCCCCAACTCTTCCTAGTGGGGTGATGACCGACTTGTCCTGGTGTGCCCTGGACTTTCCCACATTTAGCTCTGCAAGTCCCACATCCAGGAACCATCTCTGCCTGCACAAACTGGGCTGGCTGATCACCCTATAGTCGTATGGACTGTGTGATGCTGCCCTCACAACCCTCTGCGGGGCGAGAGCACTTTGCCCCAGCGCTCAGTGCACCCCGGCTTTGGTATCTGAGTTCTGTGGTTAACGGGAGTTAGTGGAGGAACGCATAACGGGGTTCACTGGAACCCAGGCGAACAGAAGAATAAGTGGCTGTGAGCAAGGGTCTGGGGTCCTCTCCTCTCGGCCAGCGTCGGGGGAATTGGGTCCCGTGTAGATTTTTACCCAGATAAAATCGTTTGCAGCTCAGACCCCAAATGAGAAGTTGCACGTTATTGCAAACAGAGCTATACATGGCGCTCTCCGTGTACAGGGGGCGGGTACAGGCAGGTATGGGGCACGCCAGCCACAGGGGAATGAGGATTCCACCCATCCTTGGCTGTCCCCCAAATCTACATTGTCTCCAAGGCCCTCGTCCCGTCTCGTCCTTCCAGCCCTGCCCCCTCCCCTCCTGGTCATCAGCTTCACCTTCCTGCGGCCACTCCCCAGAGTGAAGGCTGAAGGCCCGATGGGTGCCCTGCATCTCATCCCCCCCAGACAGTGGAAAGCAGGAGCCTTCCAGAGGTGCAGCGTCCCCATCCAGAGGAGTCCCACTAGCAGGGGACACTTTGGGGACAGAGCCGAGAAGATAGTGATGATGACGCCAGCAACTCACATGCATTCGGGTTTTGGAGTTTCTGGTCCCATGGGCCTCACAGCAGGTGATGGGCACAGGTGACAGGTAAGGAAGGAGGGGGTGCCCAAGGGACGAAGTGGACCACCCTAGGTCACGCAGCTGGGAGTACTGCCACTGCAACCCGGGCCACTTTTTCTTTTTTTCTTTCTTTTTTTTTTTTTTTGCAAGGTTTAATTTGGTATTATTTCACATTTGCAGAGAAGTTGCAAGGATGGCTCAAGGGCCTGCCGTATCCCTCCCCCCGAAACCCTAATACCCCGATTCCCCAACGGTTTACATTGGTCCCATTTGCACTCTGACTTTCTCTCTATACATAGACTGTGTGTACATATGTTTATGTTTATATTTCTCACATATATCACTCCCACATTCCCTCTCTGACTCATTTGAGAGTGAGTTGGGGATATGATGCCCCTTGACCCCCAGACACTTGTGTGTGCCTTTGTAAGGACAGGGACATTCTCTCACACAACACAGGACGGCTGTGGAAATCAGGGCAGTTGCATGATGCCACACTGTTCTCTCACCCACCACCCCTGTTCAAATGTCTTCGCTTACCCCTACTCTGTTCTCTGTGGCAATTTTTCCACCTGTGCAGCATCCTGGCCAGGACTCAGGTACGCTCAGGCTCTCTAGTCTCCTTGGGTCTGGACCAGTCTTCAGGCTTATTTTGTCTTTGCATGACCCTGATATTTCTGAACGGTACGATGGGTTCTCTGGTAGAGTGCCCTTCACTGGGGCAGCCCTGGCGTGTCTGTGCAACTCCAGGCCACCCCATTGCCCCCAATCTCCTCCTCACCACTCCATCCTGCAGCCGCTGACCACCAGCTGGTGTGAAGGTGTGAAGGTGTGAAGGTGTGAAGGTGTGAAGGTGGGGCCTCCTATCCTCCCAGTCCTTTGGGGGCCGTGATGACACTCCTGAGACTTGGGGTGCTAACGTGTACCGCGCCCATCGGTACAGGACTACAGCAGATGGGAGTAACTCTCCCCAGATCTGAGAACTTTCAAAGGCTCTCCTCTGGTGCAATGCAGGCAAGACTTTGATGGGGTCCTCAGAGCCCTCGCACCCCCTTCCCCACCTTCTGCCAGGAGGAGATGCTCAAGTGTCCCCAGGCTCTGCAAGGACCATCCTGGGGCCCACTGGACACCACCCCGCAACTAGGATCCTCACGGCCACCCCCGATGGGGCCGGCAGAGGCATCCAGGTACCAGGCTGCTCTGAGAGGGGCCAGGCTCAGCATGGAACCCAGCGCCCCCCGAGGAAGGGCAGGAAGGCTCCCACTGAGGTCACTGTGGCTCCTGGGACCCCTCTGCTCGCCGCTTGGCAGCCGCGTGGCTATTGGCTGAACAGCACCTTCCTCATGGCTTGTTCTTGGGTTCATTCATTCATTCATTCATTCATTCGTGTGCTTGGTCAGTCAGCCCGTCATCATGGAGAAGTGTCCCCGTGAGCCGGCGCTGGGCAGGGAGCTGAGGGTCCTGAGCCGAGAGGACCGGGCTCTCTGAGCTCACACTCTCGTGGGGGCAGCAGGCAGGCAGGCAGGGTCCGCAGCAGGCTGGGCCACCTCGAGGGAACCTGCGGGCTCCCCGCCCATCTCTGCCGTCCGGCTCTTCCTCTTGCCTTTCCTGTGGGTCCCTCTGGGTCCAGAGCGTGCGCCGTCTCCGCCCCAGGGGGCTCAGGGCTGTCTCCGAATATCCACAGGCCGTCCTGCTCCCCATACAGCTTCCATCCAGGTGTTTCCACGGAACCCCCTTGAGGCTCGGGAACTTGTTCAAAGAGTGAGTGTATGAATGAGTAACTGAACGAACGAATGAGTGAGTGAGCCCCAGGGAGTCAGGCAGCCTGGTTCTGCCTTGCGTCTGCTGTGTCCCTGGGCACGTTGCTTCCTTGCTCAAGCCTCTTTCCCAGCTCCCGGCCACGCTCACACGGCTCAAGGCCATGACCTCCAGCCCCACGCTTGCTGGTGGGCCTGGGTCTTTCCCGCTGAACTTTGGATGTGGGTTTTGGCAGAGGTGGGGTGGGGGGAGCTGGGGGGGCCCTGTGGGGCGGGGGCCGCAGACCAGGGGCCAGGTGGGGCGTGGGCTGGGGCTTGGGGCTTGCTCGGGGCAAATTACAAAGACCTAGGAACATAGCTTTGATGATTTCAAACAAGCTCGTTTCCCACTTTGGTTTTGAAACAATGTAGAGATTTGGGGCGATTCCCTACCCAGGGCCCTACCGCCCACTCTTCACACCCACTTCTCTGTTGAGAGACTGGGTCAATCACTGGGGCCAGAGGCTTAGGCCCCTTGGAGCGGCCCCTCCCCCCACCAGAGGTCGGGCTGGGAAACAGGATGCTCATCTCTGCTGCTGCCGCGCCTGCTGAGCTGCGGGACCCACACCTTTGCTGGCACCCATCCCCGATCAGCCAGTCCCTGGAAGGAGACCCCTCCCCACCTCTTCCGGAACATGACCTCTGCCAGCACAGACAGCACGAATGGTGGCCGCCCAAGGAACGCCCGAGATGCTGGCCCATTCCCTTGGCTCAGTGGGACAGAGGGCCCAGAGTGGGACCCTGATTGCCCCAGGTCACACCGTGCATCCCGACAGCACTGAGATGGGCACCAGCTCACTCATCCCCAGCCTGAAGGTCACCCCCAGCCATCGCTCTCCCAGGGGTCTCTGGGAAAAGGCCCCAGCCATGGGAGTCCCCGCGGGCAGGGAGAGCCCCGCCCTTTCCGTGTGGCCATTGCAGGACATGACCTCATCCCTCACGGGGCAGCTCCAGGCCCCAGGCCAACAGATTGTGCTGGGAATGTGCTTCCTGCCGCTCAGATCCATCACAGAGGAGCTCAAACCGGGCCCAGAGCAGCGGGTCCCACGGCCTGGGCCTCTGCCAGTGCCATCCTGAGTGGCCTGGGGGCTGGGCAGGCCCTCTGGGACCAATGGTGCTAACCCACCTTGGCCCTGGCTCTCTGGCCCACCACAGCAGAGGTGAGGAAGGGCCGTGGGGGGCGAGGGGGCCTCTGCTAAGCTGCAGGAGATCTGCAGGAAACAGACACACCCAGTGGAGGCGGCTGGTGAGAGAGCATCACCGCCCCCCGCCCACCGCGCCCCACCCCATCCACAGCGGGTGCCTGAGGGATGGGGCGGGGGGAGGAGCCCCATGGCCTGAGATGCCCTTTCCTGGGCACCAGGGGCTGCTGGGGAGAAGCCCATAGTGAATCTGGCCAGGTCCCCCCCACGTCGTAAAGGTGCTGGGGCCTGTGTCACAGCCAAGCAAATGGGTGACAGCGGGAGTTCCATCCTTCCAGGGCCATCCTGCCACCACCCCCAGAGGCAACATGCATGCTGTCTGCTGCCTGGTCCCATGTCTCCAGGATGGGTGTGGGCCCCAGGGGATCGGGGTCCTGCCCCAGCTCAGCCGCTAACTCCCAAGTGCCCCGGCCGGGGGCTGGCCTTCAGCGTCTGTTTCCTCCCTTGCAGAGAGCATGCCCTGGCCCTCGTCGCTCCCTGCGTGAGTCTGCTTGGGGCCCTGTAGCGAAGGCCCACCGACCAGGCAGCTCAAACAGCAGACACTCACTGTCCCCAGTCCTGGAGGCTGGAAGCCCAGATCTCGGTGTGGGCAGGGCTGGGTCCTCCCGAGGCCTCTCTCCTCGGTGTGCCAATGGCCGTCTCCTCCCTGTGTCTACAGGGTCGTCCCTCTGTGTGTGCCTGTGTCCTGACCTCCTCTTCCTATAAGGACACCAGTCCTATGGGATTTGGACCCACCACCCATGACCCCATTTTAATTTTGCACCTCTTTAAAGACCCCATCTCCAAATACAGTCACATTCTGGGGTGCTGGGGGTAAAAACTCCAACATATGAATTTGCTCATAACACCCCCCTCCCAAAAAAAAAGCAGAAGACGGTGCCGTTAGCTCATCCCTCGTGCATTTATCCCACAGATGTTGGTTGAGTGCCCTCTGCATGCAGTGGTGAGGTGTCTACAGTGGTGGACAAGATGGAAGGAAAGGTGGAAAGAGACAGGAAACAACGAGCCTAAAGGTCACGTGTCTGGGGTCACCTTGACCCCTTTCTTCTCTTACCTGTCACTTCTGATGTGCGCACCCAGCCAGCCCTGCCTCCTGGACCTGACTGCCTCTGGACGCTGCCCTCCCCCGCCCACCACATCTGGAGCCTGACCCCTGTGGGAACGAACCCCTGCTGACCCCCTCAGGCCCTTCTCAGCCCAGTGACAGGGGTCCTATCACATCTGCCTCAGATTATGCCACGTCTCTGCTCAGAACCCACCTGTGGCTGCTTATGCCCGCCAGAAAACACACCCGAGTCCCCACGATGACCTCTAAGTCCCTACGTGGGTGGTTGCTATGACCCATCTGTCCTGGTCTCCACTACTCACGCCCTTTCACCTGCTCCAGCACACTCACCGCCTCCTCTCTTCTTGAACTGGCAAATGCGCTCCTGCCCCAGGGCCTTTGCACTGGCTCTTCCCCCTACCTGGGATGCTCTCCCCTCAGACGCCACCTGGCTCTTCCCCTCACCTTTTTCAAGGGGGGGCCGTCCTTGACCACTTGATTTAAATTGCCCTCCCAACCCTCTGGATTCCCTTTCCTGTTCTAACGCTTATCACCTGCAGGTCATGTCATTTTCTTCATTATGTTGCTTGTTGTCTGTCTCCCCAAGGACAGAAAGTTTGATCTGTTTTCTTTACTGCTGGATGCCCAGCACCTAAAATAAGCCTGGTATTCAATCAATAGTTATTTGTGAATGTATCTGACAAGGAATTATTTTGCTTTTCCTCAAGGGTCAGCAAATGGTTTCTGTAATGGGCCAGAGAGTAAATATTTTCAGCTTTCTGTCACACTGTCTCCGTCGAAACTAACCAACTCTGCCATTAAAAAGCAAAGCAGCCAGAGGCAATGTGTATGTGAATGGGCGGGCCATGTTCCAATAAAACTTTATTTACAAAAGCAGGCGAAGGGCTGGATTTGGCGGTGGGCTGCAGTGTGCAGAGCCCTGGTGTATCCAGTGAGCCAGTGACTGACCTGTACTCACTCACACATGCTCTCCCTGACACCCCCTCCCATCCTGTGCACAATACAGGTGTATTCTCCCTTCCCCCATATCTGTGCCATCCATAAACTTCCGAGGCCATTAGGGCATTCACAACCCTCAGGTCTTAGCATCTTTTGAGTCCCCAGGGAGGGGCCTGGCCAGGGATGATTGTCCCCACTTTGCAAATGGCAAAGGTGAGGTGCAGCAAGGTCAGTGGGCTCACAGGGCCACAGCTGGAAGGCGCGGCGCCCTCTCCCCTCCCCACTCTTTCCCTGCCTTCTGATGTTCCCAGACCACCTCCCTATTCTTCCCTCTCGGCCGGACCCAGCCACCCCTCTGGGATTCCACTCAAGCCCTCACCCCATCATGTGCCCTGAGTCCTCTGTCCTCCAGGTGGGCCTGCCCGGTCCCCCAGAGCTTCTAGGAGAGATGCTGAGTCCTGAGCCTTAGAAGAAATGGCCAATTCATACATGAGCTGCTGTCGAGTCCTCTCGGTCTCCTGGCTGTTGCTGGGGCCCCTTCTGGGGCTGGACCTTGCCTGTGACTTGGAAGGTCCCAGTTATATGCTGGACACAAGTGGTGTTTGCGCAGGGCCGCCAGGCCTCTGCTCCTCTCTCCACGTCACCCCACTCTGCTGTTTCTCTGCTCAGCCTTATCCCACATACGGCCAAGGGCGAGTGCCCAGCCCTGACTCTCCACAAGCTTTTCGTGGAAGCTCCACGTCGCAATCGGCAACTGCCTCTGTGTCTCTTAAGTTCAGATTCTTAAAGAACCAGCCCGACAGGCCACCAGTCAGCCACAGTGGTCACTCGGCTCATGTGTCCCTCTGTGGCCCAACCAGCCTTGGCCACAGAGCAGAGTGGGTGACATATCACTAAGGGGGTCCCCTAGCAACTGATCACACGTGGCTAGTTCCAAGACCCTGGGTGACTAGGTGGCCTTAGCACCAGCCTCGGGGTCAAGAAATTGGTGGCACCAGACGCCTCCTAGAGGGATCCCAGGGCCATAGAAGCTGGGGACCCTGACACGTTCTGCTGACACGACAATGGCCAGGAAGATTTCCCTTATCTTAGTTTTCTGGGGCTTCTGTAAACAAGTTGGGTGGCTCACAACCACAGAAATGTATTCTCTCATGGTTCTGGAGACCAGATGTCCAAAATCAGTTATATTGGCTAAAATCAAAGCGTCACAGGCCACACTCCCACTAGAGGCTCTAGTGGAGGGGACTTCCTTGCCTCTCCCAGCTCCTGGGGGCCGCAGACATCCTTGGCTTGTGGCTGCATCCCTCCAGTCCCTGCCTCTGTCTTCGTATGGCCTCCTCTGTGTCTGGCTCAAAATCCCCCTGCCTGTCTCTTACACGGACACTTGTCGTTGAAGGCAGAGCCCGCCTGCATAATCCAGGGTGATCTCATTTCAACTCCTTAATTTAAACAGGGAGCCCTTTCCTCAAGGGAGATCTCTGAGTCCCATCTCCATGACAACTGACAAAGTATTAACATCCAGCATACATGACATTCGACAAACTGTAAGAAATCCCACTGATAAAATAAGAAATGTAGAGCAGCAGCGTGGATGGCCATGTCAGCCGAATCAGGGAAGTGCAAAGTCAAACAGTACAATGTCATTCGCACCTCCCATCCTTCCTCCCAGATTTACAGAAAGTGAGTCTGTCTGACAGTACCAAGTGCGGCAAAGATGGAGGGAAATGGGAACTCACTCACACTCCACCAGAGTGATGGGTGTGGTCACTGTGGACAGCACTGTGGCCCTGCCTGGTGGAGCTGGGACTGTGGCATCCCGTGACCCCGCAACTCCACTCAGAAACCCTCGCCCACACTCACATGGAGACCAGCATGAGACTGTCCACTGCAGCATTTTTTTTAATTGTTGAAGTCTAGTTGATTTATTGAATACAATATGTTAGTTTCAGGTGTACAGCAAAGTGATTCAGTTATACATATATGTAGATATATTCTTTTTCAGATTCTTTTCCATTATAGGTTATTACAAGACACTGAAGGGACTTCCTTGGCGGTCCAGTGGTTAAGAATCCATGCTTCCATCGCAGGGGGCGCAGGTTCAAGCCCTGGTTAGGGAACTAAGATCCTACATGCCGCACAGCCTAAATAAATAAAAATTTTTTTTAAAAAAAGACACTGAATATGCTCCCTGTGCTATACAGTAGGTCCTTGTGGTTTATTTTATAAATATATAGTAAAGTGTATCTGTTAATCCCAAGCTCCTAATTTATCCCTCCCCGACCCTTTCCCTTTTGCAAACCATAAATTTGTTTTCTGTGTCTGTGAGTCTGTTTCTGTTCTGTAAATAAGTTCATTTGTATCATTCTTTTAGATTCCACACATGTGATATCATATGATACTTGTCTTTTGATTTACTTCACCTAATATGATAATTTCTAGGTCCATCCATGTTGCTGTAAATGACAATGTTTCATTCTTTTCATGGCTGAGTAATATTCCATTGTATATATGTACCACGTCTTCCTCATCCATTCATCTGTTAATGGGCACTTGGGCTGCTTCCATGTCTTAGCTATTGTAAGTGGTGCTGTGGAAACAGCCTAGATGTCCATCCACAGGAGAACTGGGCTGTTTCCACACAATTACATACGATGGAGTAGTGGAAAGGAAGGAATGGGAGGCCCCTGTATCAATACGGGTGACTCTCACTGAAGTAAACGGAGGCTAAGGGGATGTGACCTCGAAGGCAAGGTGTGGTCCTGGACAGCATCCTGGAGCAGAAGGATATTAGTGGAAAAACGTAAAATCTGATAAGAGCCTGAGATTTAGGTAATAGTGTTGTGCTGATGTGAATTTCTTACTTTGGATGAGTGGACTGTGGGTCTCTGATAAGATGTTAACACTGGGGGAAGTTGGGGGAAGGGTATAGGGGACACTGCCCTGCCCCCTTACCCCTGGCCAGACCTGAGCTCCCATCTCCAGGCCCCGCCCTAAGCCCCCTGGACCTTCTGCCCTCACTTAGGACCTTGCTTGTACCAAGCCCCACGTCCTTGCTCTCCTGACTTTTGCTGTTAAACCAGGTGAAAGGGCAGCCACGTAGCACGTGGGTGGGAGTGGCCCTCTAAAGGTCGGGGGGGCGGGGAGGGGGCATCCATGGGTGTGTGGGGGGGGTTGGCCACCTGGGCATTAGTACCCAGAGGAGTTGCTTCCTCTGCTTAGAGAGGGCGGGTGGGAGATGGTGCAGGGAACCACAGCCACCTCCTCGCCACCCCCACCCCACCATTAACCACCAGTTACTCAGACCCTGAGGTTTCCTCCATTTCCTTGAAGGGTAATTACTAGGACGAAGTGGACGAATAATTAAAGGCTCGGTGGCCAAGGCTTGACCCAGTGTGGAGCGCGTGCCCCTCCCCCTGCAAGGGGAGAGGATGCTTTCTGTTTCATTTTTTGCAAGAATCCTATAGCGCCAACATTCAACAGCTCTTGACCCAAGTCACTCTGCCCAGAAGCGCATCACTGGTTCTGAGACTGGGTTCATTTCTCCCGCTTGCCGGTCGTCTCTGCAAGGAGGCACGTTCCCACTCAGCAGGGACAGCGGTGACAGCCCCTGGAGACTCAGTTTTCCCCATAGCTGATCTGATCTGATCAAACTGCCGTTGTCTTGTGACCATCTGGGGAGGAGCAAACACCTGTAGGTGGAAAGGACTTAAGATCCCACGAGAGGAAGAAATGCATCTGTGGGGGTCAAGGGCCGGGAGCAGGGACTCCCTGTATCACCAGGGGCTTACGGCCCTGTTCCTAGGCCTGACGTTACTCTCACAGCTGATCCTGCAGTGACTGCCACATTTGTGGTCTGTCCCCTCCGTTGGATCTTTTCTGCAGAGAAATTCGCAGCTCAGAGCTGTGTTTCCTGGTGCTAGACGTGGAATGGGCAGCAGTTCGCCTGGCAAGGAGCTAAGGTGGGAAACAAGTGTTGGCTGGATGGGGAAAGCGTCCTAGCATCCCCTCTCCAAGGCTTCATTGCCCCATCTGTAAAAAGGAGCAAGTAACCCCAACCTCATACAGCTGCTAAGGGCAAATTTTTATAGAGGCCTTGAGGCTTTTAATCCCGGAAGCCCCAAACTTCCTTTGCTGCGTTCCACTACTGGGAAAAAAGTTGAGCCTGTATCCCCCCAAAAATATGTATTTCTTTGTTTTAGCGTGTGTTCACGTCCTTCTACTAGACCAATAAATGACAGAACATTAGAAAACAAGAATATGGAAATTTTAAAGAATGAGTTTTTTAAAATCTACCAGTTCAATTTCTTTAAAGGTTAAAGGACTCATGAAGTTTTCTATTTCTTCTTGAGTTATTTTTGGATACCTTGTATTTTTTTTAAAGGACTTGGCTGTTTCCTCTGTATTTTCAAATTCATTAGGCATGTAGTTTTCTTTCAGATGCACTATTTTGTAAACAATTTCTAGTATATCTGATTTCTCCCCTTTTTTATCTTGCTCTTTTTAAATTTTCATCTTATCTTCCCCTAGCACGTAGTCCGTCTTGCTAAAGCTCTGTCTATTGTCAAAAAACAGTTACTGGCTTTGTCGACCCTCTCTGTTGTTTCCTGTTCTTCTATTTTATTAATGTTTCCTCTGATTGTTACTTCCTTCTTTTTACTTTCATTGGTTTTATGTTTTCTTTTTTCTGTCTTGTTGAGTTGGTCACTTAACTTTGTAAAAGTTTTGTCTTTCTTTTTTTCAATGTTAGCATTCTGGACCTTAATTTTTCTCGATCTATCACTTTCGCTGCATCCCACAAATGTTGATAGGAAGTATTGCATCATCTTTTAATTACAAATATCATGCTATTTCCATAATAATTTCTTCTTTTTTTTTTTAACGTCTTTATTGGGGTATAATTGCTTTACAATCGTGTGTCAGTTTCTACTTTATAACAAAGTGAATCAGTTATACATATACACACGTTCCCCTATCTCTTCCCTCTTATGTCTCCCTCCCTCCCACCCTCCCTATCCCACCCCTCCAGGCGGTCACAAAGCACCGAGCGATATCCCTGTGCCAAGCGGCTGCTAATTTCTTCTTTTTTCTTTGAGTTATTTAGAAGTATGCTCTAAAATCTTCACCTGTATAGGGGTTTTTGAATTATCATTTTGTTATTGATTTTTAACTTAATTTCATCGTGGTTGGAGAACATGTTCCATGTTATATCATTTACTAGAATTTGTTGAACTTGCTCTTTGGCCTAGCACATTCCCAGTTTTCAAAAATATCCCACATGTTCTTGGATACACAGAATTTGTATTTTTTTTCATTGTTGGAGGCAGGTTATGCTTATGCCTATCAGCTCACAGTAGTTTATCTTATTTTAATTTATTTAACAAACCCTTGGAAAGTGCTAACAATGGACCAGAAATTGTCCTAAGTGGTTCATAAATACTGAGTCATTTATTCCTCATGGAACCCCTCTGAGGGCAATAAAGTTGTTACGCCATTATAGAGATAAGGACATTGAGGCACAGAGAGGTTAAGTAATTTTTCTGAGGTCAAACAGACAGCCTGTAAATGATAGAACTGGGATCTAAACCAAGTAGCTTAGCCAGAATTTATCCTCTTGAACACTAGTCTATGCTATGCTATTCTAAACTCCTATATCCTCATTAATATTTGTCTGCTTGGACTATCAAATATTGAAATTGGAACATTAAAATATCTCTCCATAATCATGAATTTGTTTCTTTTTGTAATTACACCAGTTCTGCTTTAGATATTTTTAAGACCATACAATTGAATGCAAATAAGTTTAGAATTGTTATATCTTTCTGGTAAATTGTGCCTGTCATTCACTAGTATTTTTTATCTTAAAAGCCATCTAGTTTGACATTAATGTAACTACATTAGCTTCTTTTTGGTTAGTTTTTGTTTGATGCATATTTTTTCAGCCTTTTAGTTTCAGTCTTTCTCTACCCTTATGTTATAGACGTCTTTTGTAAAAGCATAATAGCTAGGTTTTGTTTGTATCTAAACAGTTCTCACAAACTCTGTCATTTAACTTATGTTTTTGATTCATTTACATTTATTGTAATTAATAGGCTGCTAGGAATAATTGTTACCATTCTTATTTTGGGCTTTCTCTTTTTGGTGCACTTCCCTTTATTCTTTTTTCTTTTCTTCTTATTTTAAGATCAGTTGAAATTTTATTTATTCTTTTCTTACCCCTTACTCACTTGGAAGTTATATAATAGACTTCTAATCTGTTGGTGGTTGACTTACAATTGTTAACATGCATGTTTGACTTAATTAAGCATAAAATTAATATCTCCACCAACTGCTGAAGAATATAAGGACCTTACAATGCTTAACTCACAGTCTTCTCCTTATTTTGTTACTTTGTATCCAGTATTATTTCCATATCTTTCAAATTATATATTTTATTATACTAATTATATTTTATACAGCAATGCTTACTTAGATTTACTTATGTGCTCATCAAATTGTAATTTTTTCAGGTTAGTATTTCTTTCAGCGACAGTCTATAAGTGGTAAATTCTATTTTTTGTCCAAACATCTTTATTTCACCCTCATTATCTTAAATGATAGTGTATCTGCTCCATAAGGCTCATTCGACCATGATTTTCACTCAGCCTCTCTAAGTGTTATTCCTACTGTCTCTGGCTTCTCTTGTTACTGTCAGCTTAATTGGGCTCCTTTGTATGTGACCTGCTTCGTTTTTCCATCCTATTTCTGTAACTTCTGAAGGATCAGCCTCTGGAATCCAGATTTCTGGCTCGCTAACTCCACGAGACCACGGCCACGCTCCTACCCTTGCTCCTTCTGCTCTCTGGACAGGAACCCGCGTGATTGAAAGGCTCAGTTGCTTTGCTTCTCTTCTCTTTCTCCTTGGCATCACGGTCCTGTGCTGCCTGGTTTCAATGTCTTAAAAACCATTGTTTCATACATTTAGCCCCATTTTCTGGTTGTTGCAACATGTGAGTAAATCCAACCTCTTTTCATCACCACGGCCAGAACAGAGAATTCCCGAACACTGAGCTTTCATTTAATTTTTTATTTCTAGTAATTCTATTTTGGCTCATTTTGAAATATGTCTGTTTTATGTTCACGGTGACTTGTTATTTTCTTAGGTTTCAAGTCCTTCCTGTGGCTCCTTGAACAGTGAAAACATATCATTTGATAGACTCCACCTGAGGCTATGGATTCCTTTAGGGTTATGTACTTGTATGTACTGATTCTACTCCTGGTGGATGGCTTCCTTTGTGTTTGCAATTTTCAATTGTGAACTCATCTTCAGTGGGACTTTGTAGAAATCCTAAATGGGCTTGAAGTCTCCCTGGGGAGGCTTTGGGTCTGATTCCTCTAGATGGCCCAGGGGGTCCCTGGTTCAGGCTCACTCACTGTGGCCCTTCCTTGGCTTGAGGGTTTCCAAGCCATCAGGTAAATATATTAAGCTCTGAGTGCACTGTGAAGACAGAGCAATGTTTATGTGTTCCCCGTAGAGGTGTTTTTCCTCCCCTGTCGGCTCCCTTTTCACTTCCCCCAGGCAGTGGGTGAATGCATCTCCTCCGCTCTCTTCTTGGGAGGGAAGCACTTTGGGAACCCCAGCTGCATGTGGGGTCCTCAGTGCCAGCTCTCTGTCCCACGTGGGATGGGAGCCTCATCTCTGGTGTCTTCCTGGGTGCGGGAACCCGGCCTCTGGGTCACCACGACCAGCTAATCCTCCCGGTTCTGCTACAACATCACCTCACGAGCTACCAGCCCTGGTTTCAGTTCTGTCTCCATTTCTGCACCCCTCCCCTCCGCCCCAGGATTTCCCTTTTTGCTTTCTTGTGCTCTCAGCTGTGCGCTTAAAAGGGTGTTCATTCTCATTCACGCAACACTCTGAATAGTGCATAGAGGAGAGCTTAGCGCTAATCTATATTCCACATTGCTGAAAGCAAAGGATTTTCATTTACTATCCACTACGCTCTCATGAGGTCGGTGCTATCATCGTGCTGTATTTATAGACAAGGAAACTGAGGAACCGAGTGGTTAGGCAACTCATCCCAAAGTCCACAGCTAGCAGAGGTAGAAGAAATGAGGATTTGAACCCGGCTGCCTGGTGCCAGAGCTCAGGGTTTTTCCACTGGGCTTACTGCTTCCAGGGCCCCAGGGTGCTGCCAGCGAGGGCTGCCAAATAAAATAAAGGATGCGTCTAGGTGTGGCCTGCCACCAATGGAGATAAAAAGGAAAGGACATCTCACAGCTTCTGGGAAACTTCCTCAAAAAGCAAGTGACATGAACCTTCTTTGACACTTCGTCCCATGCAATATTTGGGACACAGTAAAAATTATTTGTTATTTTTCTGAAATTCTAATGTACCTGGGTATTTTGTATTTTTCATTTGTTAAATCTGGTAGCCCCGCTGCCAGCTGAGGTTGGGACTATCAGGCTGACCCCAGTTGGGCTGATGCTCACTTCTGAGCCCCCTCGGACCTGACAGCTCACCCTTGATGGCTGAACTCTCTCCATCCATCTGGTCAAGGGGCCAGACTCCATCCCCCACAGGCTGTCCACCCTACCCCTCATCCAGTTGCTCAGCTTTCACCTAAGCAGCCCAGGCATCTGTGAAGGCTTCCACTCACTGCTGCCTGGAGAGGGTCAGCTTTGTCCAAGCAGGGGCTTCTCCCTGGAGGATGGAGCACACTCCCCACTGTGTGGAATACAGGGGAGAGCCCTGGATTCGGAATAGTTATGAGAACCAGTCCCTGTAAGGAGAAGGAGCCAGGGTGGGGTAAGGGGTAGGGTGAGCCTCAGTCTGGGCACATTCCCAGCTCTACCCTGATCTCCCACACATGACCAAAGCCAGGGCAATGTGGAGGGAGTATGAACTGGGCTGGCCTTTCTAAAGCACAATTTCTCAGTTCATATCCAGTGTCAAGTGTATCCCCTTTGACTCAGCATTTCTACTTCTGAGAACTTACGCTACTGAAGTGTTCCAACCAAGTTCAGAGAGGCTTAGTTCAGGGATGCTCACCCCGGCATGGGTTTTGATACCGGGAGACCGGCAACGGTCTAAATGTCTGTCGATCCTGGTGGAACCATCAAACGTCTGTGTGATGCCATCTTTAAATGGACATGGGATGGACATGGGATGATACCTGTGATCTGCTTTTGAATGAAAAAGGAGAGAAACACAGGAGCAAACAACCTGCTTCCCTACGTTGTGAGATTGTTTACCTGTGTGTGAGTGTGTGTACACTGATGCTGCAAGAGGGTGAAGGAAGCATGTTCACTGAGATGGCAAATGTAGTATTGGCGGGACTGCTGGCTGCCCCCAATATCCATCCTCCCTTCCTTCCTCTTTGGTAATGGAACCTGCACTTTTTAGCTGAACAGATGGCTCACCTATAATAAAGGCCTTATATCCTAGATTCTCTTGTAGCTAAGTGTGGCCATGTTACCAATGGGAGATAAAAAAAGAAAGAAAGAAGTAACATATTGCAGCTTCAAGAAATCTTTCTTAAAAGCCAGGTGGCATGTACCTTCTCTGGCCCTTCTTCCAGCCTGCTGGCTGGAACACGGATGCAGTGGCTGGAGCTCCAGCTGCCATCCTGGACCAAAAGATGAGGGCCACACCTCCAGGGTGATAGCTCAGGAAACAGGACAGGGCTTCACTCTCTGAAGGCTTTGTAGGGAAGATCCACCTCTCATCCATTTCTACTCTTTTACATGAAAAAGAAATCAATTTCTATCTTATTTAAGCCACTGCTATTTGGGAAGCTGTCTGTTACTCACAGCTGAACTAATGATTAGTCACTCACCCTGACTAATCCAGATAGTTATTTTGGCTGGTGAGATTTCTGGGGATTTAAATTTTCTTTTTAAATTGTTGTTTTGGTTCTTTTCAGTTTGTGCCTTGGACATTTGCGTATCATTTATGTGATTTTTTAGAAAACTTTTAATTTTGAAGCAAATAAGAAAGAAGGAAAGAAAGCTGATACATATACAGCACCTAGGAATGCCAAGCAGCATTCTGAAAAGTTTAAATAAACCATCCTCTTTAGTCCTTGCAACGGCCCTGTGGGGCATGTCACTACCCCCACTTTACAGAAGGGGAAACCGAGGCACGGATCAGGTGAGTTGTCCACGCTCACTCAGTTAGTCCGTGGCAGTGGGCAGGCAGCCCGGCCACGGAATCCATGACCTTCAACACTACTCTGCCTGCCTCCCTGGGGTGCTCCAGCCTCAGAGGCTACGCTGCCCCCACCCCTTACTCTCTCCTTTGCCACCATCTAAGGCTCTTACCTGGAAGGTGCCTCGACTTGGGCCTTTGCTGTGCCCACCGGACTGAGGAGCTGGGGATCGAGACTTTGCAGGCTTTGCTTGCTCTGCTCTCATCCAGCAGGTAAGTTTGAGCGCCCGCCCTGAGACGCGATGGCAAGCAAGAAGCCATGAGCCCTGGGTACCCAGTCTACTGGGGAAGATGATCATTAAATAGATAGTCCTATACATCAGAGTGACGTGGCAATTCCTATAGAAGAGGGTGCAGGGGGGCTGTGAGGGTGACCCCGGTCAAAGAAACCAGAGGAGGCCGCCCTGGGAAGTGACACATGACCTGGGACCTGAGGCAAGAACAGGAGTTACCTGAGTGAACGGGTGGGGAGAAGACATCCACTAACTGGAAGCAGTGGAGTGTGCAAAGGCCCTGGGACAGGAAGAGCTCCAGGCGCGCACACACGTCTGCTCGTTAGATGCCCGACACAGCCCTGCCTCCCCCGACCCCCACCCATGAGACAGACAGTCCTAGCACCCCTGTCCTCCCACCCACTGAGTGTCTCCACCACCCTCGGTGCCTTCCAGATGGGGGCTGGCTCATCAGCCCTCTCGGCTCTCCGGCTCTCCCGCTTAGGCCCCAAACTCCATGAGAAGCAGACATAGTACCCGTTTTCCGAAGTGAAAAAACTAAGGTTCCTGGGAGAACAAGGGGCTGGCTCGGGCCTGCGGCCCCAGGATGAGAAGTCACCCTGTCCCCTATGTGGCCAGCTGCCCAGATCCTGGGGCCAGGACTGCCCCAAGTCAGAGGGAGACCTCCAGCCCAGCCCTGACTCTCACTTTTCACTTCATTAAAATACACAGACACACACAGACACACACATTCACACAGACACACACAAACACACAGAGACACACACATAGATACATACACACACAGACTCACACAGACACATACAGACACACACACACATGCACAGACACATAGACACACACACACACACACACACACACACACAAAACGTATGGCGGTGCCCTTACGGCCTCCTGGTTGGCAGGGGATATGAGCAGAAGGTCTTGGGGAGGGGGCTGAACCCTGGTTCTCCTCCCCTCCTGCAGCATCCCTACCAGCCAGCAGCATCCCTGCAGCATCCCTACCAGCCAGCATCCCCCTTCTGCTGGGTCCCCAGTTTCCTCATCTGCAGTGCGTTGCCCCAACGGTCCCCCACTCCTGGGGTTCCCTAAGGAGGACACAAGATGACACAGGAGGAGTTCTTGGAACCAGGCCCCTGGCCCAGGGACAGCTCAGGAGGAGGTCACTTAAAGATGTCACCCTGCCCTGTGACCTTGGCCCAGCTCCCATGGGGTCAGTGCCCCTCCAAGCCTGTCAGGGGGCTCTGTGCCCAGCGGTCCTGGACCCTCCAGAAGAAGCAGGCTGAGGACATGGCTCCCCTCCCCCCAGTTCCTCGTCCCCCTGGAGGCCGACCAAGCTAGGAGAGGGGACCACAGAGGCTCGGATTCCCGGCCACCTGCATCCTTCGAGCTGCAGGACAAGTTCATGCCGGAACTCCAGGGAAAGCCCGTTCTCGCCGGTGGAGGATGGGGAGGGGGCTTCTGCCTGCAGGGACCCCTTGCCCCGGGCTCAGCATCGCTGAGGGTGTGAAGCAGCAAAGGCAGATCCTGATGCCGCCATGGAAGTGGCCAGGGCCCTGCCCCAAGCCCTCTGCCCTGCTGGCGTCCCCAGAGCCTCCTGTAGGGGCCCTTGATTCCTGCCTTCAAAACCCCGGACTGAACCCGCTTTCTGGGGCCTTGAGGGTGACCTGGGACCCCTTTGGGCCTGAGTGCCACTAAATCCATGGATTTTCCAATTTAAAATGTCACATTCATCACCCACATCTTGCTCCAATTCATCTCTGTTACCCACCGCGTTATCTCTCTAACGCAGGCCACGCTGCCCAAACTTCCTGAAACATTCCTCCCATCCAGGAACCCTCCCTCTCCGTCCTTCAAGGGCTCCCTGCTGCCCTCAGTCTAAACTCCGAGGCCTCTGCTGCCCCAGAGGGTTGGTGCCAGGAGACCATCCCACATGCGGCCTCGCCTGTCGGGTTTCCCTGAAACTTCGATGTCCACCAGACCCCCAGGGAAGGGGCGAGACTCTCAGTCTGTGCTCCCGGGAGCAGTTTCAAAAGAGTTTGTTTTCTTTCAAAACAGAATGTATTGAGCGTCCAGCTGACCAGTGAGCCTGAGGCCAGAGCAGAGGGAAGAGCTGTGACCGCTGGGTGCGCTGAACTGACATCATGGACGGGGCAGTGCCCGCAGGGGTTTGGCCGGATGAGGAGCCGCTGGCAGCGCTGAGCCTCCCCGGCCTGGTCCACTCCCAGCCAAGTTTCCTGGGATCCCAGTGGGTTCCACTCATCCCGGGGCCATTGCTATGAGAGCAGTGATGACTCGGTCTGTGCACTGTCTGCACTCCACCCGCCAGGGCTCTCCTGGGCAGACCTCCTCACTCCACACCCCCCAGGAAGGGGGTCCTGGGGGCAGAGAGAACAGTAAGGTAGCTCCCATTTCTTGAGGGTGTGTACTGTGCCCCAGGCACTTTCTCTTCTAAGCAACCCTCACTACGATTACCCTCACTTTACAAAATGAGGAAACTGAGGTTCCCAATGCTTATTGGCTACGTTCTTGGGGCCCGATAGTCCTTCCTTTCCTCCCGTTGCACTGCCAAGTAACGAATGCTGAGCTGGGCACATGGCTTCCCGGCCAAACACTACATTTCCCAGATTCCCTTGCAATAAGCCATAAGTTCCGACCAAGGCAAGGTGAAATGGTATGTCTCCCCTCCTCCTTCCCCATCTGGGACCTGAGATGGAAGCTACTTGCTGAGGACGGCTGAGCAGAAATGTGGAAGGAGTCTGGAGGCCTGCCTGACCTTTTTCTGAGATGTTAATTTCACAATGGAGCCATTGTGTCTTCAGGTCTTTTGTTACACAGCTGTGTACTGACTGATACAGGATTGCCCACAGCTTCAAGCTGGGGTGCTCACACCTTCCATCACTGTGCGGTCCACCTCTCGATATGTTGCTTTGTCAGATGGAGCCTGAGATGTCTTACCATCAAAGTGAGACACCATGGTGTGAGTGGCTCTGGGCACTGTGTACCAGCCTAGGACCTGGTCCCAGAGGTGACTGGCATGGCCTGGGAGCCCAGAGCCTGGACCTGGTGGGGGTGTTTTGGGAAGCACAGAATAAGGAAAGACCAAGGTTTACTGGGTGCTGACAGGGGCAGGATGCTGGGTGGGCACTTCTCTGTGTGGTCCTGATTCATTTATTATTATTATTTATTCTCTATTATTGATTCATTTCTTTTTTGCCTACAAGGAGTAGAACACTGGGCTAGGCACTTTCCACATGGTCTAGGTTTCTTTATCTTTAACAACTTTATTGAGACATAATTCACAAACCCTGCAATTTAGTCATTTGAAAGTGTGAAATTCAATGGTTTTTAATATATTCGGGGTTGTGCATCCATCATCATAATTAATGTTAGTACATTTTCATGCCCCTGAAGAAACCCATGCCCCTTAGCTGCCACCCCCCAAATCCCCTCAACCCAATTATCCACCACATCCACCCCCTGGCAACCACTAATCTACTTTTCATCTCTACAGATTTCCCTGTTCTGAACATTTCTTATCAATGGACTCGTCCAGTGTGTGGGCTTTTGTGTCTGGCTTCTTTCACTGAACATAATGTCCTCAACATTCATCCACGTTGTAGCAAGTGTCAGTGCTTCATTCCTTTTTAGGGCTGAACCATATACCCTTGTATGAATAGACCACATTTTATTTACCAGTAGTGGACTTTTAGGTTGTTTTTATTTTTTGCCTGCTATGAACCGTGCTGCTATGCACGTGTGTGTACACGTTTTTGTGTGGACTCGTGTTTTCCTTTCTCTTGGATCTACACCTAGGGCTGGAATTGCAGGCAACTCTGTTTAAGCAATTAGGTTTATATTTGCACCAAGATGGTGGTCGGGGGAGGTGGCGAGTGGGGGGAAAGGGAGGGACGGCTTTTGTTCTGTCTTTACCGTTTGCAGGCTGGGTAGCCCTGGGCATGACCCCGCGCTTTGCTCATCAGTAACCGGGGCATGGGCGGGGGGGGTGACAACTGCCACTTTGCAGTGGGGGCTCCATGGTTATTGCCTGGCACACAGACGTGTGGGACTTTGGGATGCTGGCTGAGCACCAGTCCTCCTCTTTAGGCTGAGAAAAGGCAGGGGGACAGGACAGAAAGAGCCTCCCCCCACCCCCATCACACTACCCTGAACCTCGCCTCCTAATCCCTCTGGGACTGGCCTGGGCATGTGCAGCTCTGCCCACCAGCCCCCCTGCTTCCCCCATCTTGACCCCGGGCCTCATCCTGTGGCCCCAGGTTGATTGTTGGGGGCCACAAGGCTCTCTGCTCTCTCCCGCGCCTGTGATGGAGGCCGGGCCTGACCCGGAGCAGCTTGGGGTCCTCAAGAGGGGCTGCTGCCGCCTGGGGTCCTCTCCGAGGGGAGTGGCTGAGCCTCACTCACTCATCAGGGACTCTGTCCTGCCTCCACCCCCAGTGCACCAGCCCTTCTCTGCGATTCCAAGTGACCTTGGCCCCGCTGCGACGTTGGAAGGGACGTCAGCCTGTGTGGGCGGCGGCTGGTATGTGGGCCCAAGGCCTTCGGCACCTCTCAAAGGCCCGCATGGCCCCTGGACATCACTGGTGGCCCTGCCCTGACCTGGCCACCTCGGGCATAAACACAGCCAGCACTGACCAAGCAGCACTCGCCGGGTCAGTCTGACTCGATCCCCACCTGGACCCCGTGAGGCAGGTACTATCCTCAACCCCACTTTGCAGATGAGCAAACCAAGGCACAGAGAGGGAAGAAATCCTCCCTAGGTCCCTTGTGGGAGGATCCAAACACAGCCCCAGATGTTGTTCTCACTCAAAGACCCCAGACCGGCCTTCACCACTCAGAGCACCTCCCGGGACCAGCATCCCACGCACCCTTGGGGCCCCATAGCCGGGGTGGGCCCCTCACGAGGTTCTGGGCACCTGCAGACCAGCTGATCA
Organism: Inia geoffrensis; assembly: GCA_036417435.1. NCBI lineage: Eukaryota > Metazoa > Chordata > Mammalia > Artiodactyla > Iniidae > Inia > Inia geoffrensis. The sequence goes on from CM070907.1 coordinate 4,141,183, forward strand.
CCCCACCACCCCCACCCTAGATGCCCTGAGCAGGGGGAGGGAGGGCAGAGCCCCACAGAGCCCAGCCAGCACCTGGGCATCTGGGCAGTGCCTGCGGCTTCAGCCTCAGGTTCTGGCACTCTGGCACCGCCCTGTGCCGGCAAGCCACAGCGCTAGCTGGATATCCAAGCACAGAGAAGGCCCAAGGAGCTCCAGGGCAGCGGGGCCCCCAAGATGGCAAGAACAATGCTGCCCCGAGAGTTGTTCAGTGCACGACACGCACATCGTGCAGTGGCCTGAAACGGACCCATGGCTGACCCGAGGGCAAATGGGCTGGGGGGGCACTTTCACACCCGCCTTGGGTTAGCCAGGAGACAGAAGCCAGGTGGGCACAGGCCAGCGGGGAGGTGACCTCTACTACACCCTTCTCGGATATCCAGATAAGGCTGTGGATGCGTGGGACAGTGCCCTCAAACCAGGGGAGCTGAATCCGCCATTCGGAAGGCAGTGTGGACTGGGCAGGGCTCCAGCCTGGACCCTGATGTCGGCTGCCACTTGTTCCCACTGTGTGGCCTGGGGAGTCCCCCTTGTGTCTCTGAGCTCTGAGAAGCGGTGCCTTTCTCTATGAAACCGCAAACGTCCTGACAAGAATGTTATAAAGGTCATTAGCATTTAAAGTAGCAGATATCAATAATGAAAATAAATTGTGAGCTATTTGCTTAGCCTTAGACTGTGTTTGATAACAATTGCCTCATTCACGCTGAAATTTGAATCCCGATCAGATTCCAGAGCCGACCTTCGTAATTGTTCTCTCCTCCCGCCAATAATAATTCAACAGCTGCCATTTATTGATCAGCTGTTGGCAGGCAGCAGGGGAAATGACTTTATGTGCCTCATCTTATCTGATTGTCACGACAACCCTGTAGGTACTGTTAATGCGATCTCCACTTCACAGATGAGGAAACTGCAGCTCAGAGAGGGCAAGTGACCCGCCCAAGGTCACACAGCTGGTTTGTGGCAGAGCCAGGATTTGAGCTAGGACTGTGTGACTCCAGGAGACATGCTTGTAGCCACTCTGCCTCCCAAAAGGCTCAGTCAGCCTAGTGCCCCCAAACCAGAAACTGCAGGTATCCATCAACAGGGAAGGAGACAAATAAATGTGGTATGTTCATATCACACGATGTGCTGTCACCCAGCAATGAGCATAATGAACCTGCTCTACATGGAACAGAGTGGATCCCCCTTACAGTCATTATGTTAAAAAAGAGCTGGGCACTTAAAAGTACGTGCAGTATGGTTCTGTTTATGTGACATTTGAGAGCAGGCAGAACTAACCAATGGTTAAATAAGTCAGAATAATGATTACCTTGGGGGAGTAGGCACTGCCGGGGAGTGAGACTTTTGGAGGAATTAGAAATGTTTCTTATGCTGATCAGATGATGGTCACATGGATGCACACATAGGTAAAAACTCAAGGATCCTGGTCCGCTGTGGTGGTGTAAGCCCCCTACAGCTCAGCCCCACATGGGCTACAATCACATACTTCGGACAAAATACACATTGTGAAGGTGCTCAAAACTTAGAGCAGAGACCTGCATAAAGGGTGAGTTTCCCTCCTTTTATTTTGTCTTATAACTTTGCCCCAAGGGTGGACTGTAGTCCCTAATCAGTGCTGTGTGGGGAGCTAAACCTATGATAGAAACCCCGCTGTCTTCCTGGCTGGAGTGCGAGGGAGAAATCCTGGAAGGAGAGAGCCGAGAACAGGCTCGTCCAACTCTGTTCAGGAATCCACACAAGTCCCAGCCTCATCTGAGCCGTGTGTACAGGGTGGACCCAAAGCGGCCAAGGCAAGCACCAAACTGAAATGAGACATGACCCCCTCCCCCCAGAGAAGGTGAAACGGATCTCAGGGTCTGAAGCCCATTGGGTCCATTACCACTAAAACAAACACATCAGCATTCCTCAGAGGATTTTGACAGAACCCGGAGTCTACACAACATAGCATTCACATTGCCCATGGTATAATCCAAATCACATGCAAAGGAACAGGAAATTTCAGCCCACGATCAAGGGCTGAAACAATCAGCAGATGGAAACAACAAGATGATTCAAACATTGGGATGATCGGACAAAGAAGTCAAAGCGGTTATGACAACGCTACTCAATAAGGTAAAGGAAAACACATCTGAGATGAATGAGAAGTTAGGAAATCTGAGCGGGGAAATAATTGCAAGAGGATATTGAAATGTTAGACCTAACAAATAACATATGTGAAATTTTAGAAAATCACTGGATAGACCCAATAGCAGAATGGAGATGACAGAGATAAAAGTCAGTAAACTTGCAGACCAGTAAAAATTACCCAGTCTGAAGAACACAGAGAAGAAAGAACAAGAAAGAAGATGAACAGATTATCAGGTATCCACAGGACAACATAAAAAGATTGAACACATTCTAACTACAGTCCAGAAGGAAAGAAGAAAGAGATGGAGTAGAAAAACCTTTGAAGAAATAATACCCCCAAACCTCCCATATTTAGTAAGAGATCTACATTTATGGATTTGAGAGCTCAGAGAACCCCACACAGGAGAAATCCAAAGAAATCGTACGTAGACACATCATAAACGGACCGATAAAACACAAAGCTGAAGAAAAAAATCCTGAAGGCAGCTAGAGGAAAATAACACATTTCATACAGGGATGAACCACTTCAATGACCTCAGATTTCTTATTGGAAACCGTGGGGGCCAGAAGACCGTGGAACAATACATCTGAAATGCTGAAAATCTCTGTACATACAGAATTCTTTATCCCCTGAAGATATCTTTTCTCTCTTAAGTTCTTTAAAATACAGGTGAACGTTTAAAGCAAAAATTGTAACACTGGTGGGGTTTCTTTGGGTAAGGCGACCACAAACATTTAAAAATGGGAAGGTTGAAAGGAACCTATAGAGTTGAAAAGCTTCTCTATGTCACATGAAGTAGCACAATATTAATTCTAATTAGGCTGAGAAAGGCTAGGTAGACACACTACAATTCCTAGAATCACCACACGTGCAAAGAAATATAGCCAAAAAGCCAGTAGGTGAATTGAAAGGGGATACTAAAAATATTCAAATAATTCAGAAGCTTGCAGGGAAGAGAGAACTGAGGAGCAGAAGTTAGAAAGGACCAATAGTAAGTTGTAATTCTAAACACTCTAATTAAAACTAAGAAACTGACTGAATAGATTTAAAAAAAAAAAAAAAGTGAGACCCAAGTATGTGCTGCCTATGAGAGATTCATTTTAAATATTACAACACAGATAAGTTGAAAGTAAATAAATTAAAAACAATAAGCATAAGGTGGCCAGGCGACATATTAATATCAATTAAGATTTATACCAAACAGTAAACTTCAAGACAAAAGAGATAGAGACATTTTATTATAATAGCAGGGATGATTCATCAGGAAGCTAGAACAATTATACATTTTTATGTGTCTTGTAATAGAGCCTCAAAACAAGTGAAACAAAATGGACAGGGTAAAGGAAAGAAATAGACAATTTCACAATCATAAAGGGAGATTTTAACACCCTTCTCTTAGCAATGAACAGAACAAATATACAAAGCAATCAGTAAAACATGAAAGATACAAACAGCTGTATTAGTCACTTTGATCTAATTGATATTTATAGAACACTACACCCTGCGACTGCAGAATACTCATTCTTTTCAAATGCACATTCACCAAGATAGACCGTATGCTGGGCCATAAAACAAGTCTCAGTAAACCTTAAAGGATGGAAATCATGTAGGGTGTAGTCTCCAGCAATTGAATCTAATTAGAAATTAATAACAAAACATCTAGGAAAACCCCAAATATCTATAGATGATTCATGAATCTACAAGTGATTCACGAATTAAAGATGAAATCACAAGGGAAATTAGAAAAGAATTCAAAGTGAATCATAATGGAAATCTATCATATCAAAGTCTGTGGGATGTAGCGAAAGCAGTGCTTACAGGGAAACTCAAAACTTGAAAGACTCTTATTAGAAAACAAAAGCAATCTAAAATCAATTACGCATGGATCCACCTTGGGAAGCTAGACAAAGAAGACCAAAGTAAAGCCAAATGAAGAAAAAAGAAGGAAATAACGAAAAGAGCAGAAACCAATGAAATAAAAAACAGGCAACAGAGAAAAAAGCCAAAAGCTGAGTTTTTGAGAAGATCTACAAAATTGATAAACTCCTAGCTAGACTGTTAAAGTGCAAGAGAGGGAGTGATGGCAGGGATACAAGTACCAGTACCAATATCAGAAAATGGAAGAATACTAGTATCACAGATCCTACAGACTATTAAAGGATATTGTGAACATCTTTATACCAATAAAGTAGAACATTTCAATGAAATGGATAAATTTGAGGAAAAATCAAAATTAACAAATTGGTACGAGAAGAAACAGAAAACCTGAATAGCTGTACATCTGTAAACAAAATTTAATTCATTATATTAAAAAAAAATTCCAGAAAGGAAAATGCAGAGATAGATGGTTTCACTGGTTAATTTGATCAAACATTCGAGGAAGAAATAAAGTAATCATACACAATTTTTTTTTCAGAAAATGAAGGAGGAGGAAACATTTTCAACTCATTTTAAGGCCAGCACAACCCTAATATAAAAACCTGACAAAGATATTTAAAAAAAGAAAATTGTGCACTAACATTCCTCATGAATATAGACAGAAAAATCCTTTAAATATACTAGGAAGTCAAATCCCACAATCTATAAAAATAATAACATGTCAGGACTAAGTAAGGCTTAAACCAGGAATGTAAACTTGGCTAAACATTTGAAAATCAATCAGTATAACTCAAAATATTAACAAAATAAAGGAGTTAAACATCATAAGTTTAAAAATAAATACAGAGAAAGCATTGCATCAAATTTGATACCCATTCTTAATAAAACAATTTCAGCAAACTAGGATAGGAGAGAACATCCTCAAACTGATAAAAAGCATCTACAATAAACTTGCAGGCAACATTATAATTAATGGTGAGTCTGAAATTTCTTTTCCTTAAGATCAAGGAAAGGGCTTCCCTGGTGGCGCCGTGGTTGAGAGTCCGCCTGCCGATGCAGGGGACACGGGTTCGTGCCCCGGTCCGGGAAGATCCCACCTGCCGCGGAGCGACTGGGCCCGTGAGCCGTGGCCGCTGAGACTGAGCGTCCGGAGCCTGTGCTCCGCAACGGAAGAGGCCACAACGGTGAGAGGGCCGCGTACCGCAAAAAAAAACCCAAAAACAAACAAACAAAAAAAACAAGGCAAAGTAAAGATTCCTGCTTTTCACCACATCTACTCAACACTGTACTGGAAATCCTAGCCATTGTAATAAAGTAGAAACAAACAAACAAACAAAAGCTCTAAAGGGACTAAAAATTAGAACTGAAGAAATAAAACTGTTCCTATTTGCAGCTGATATAATTATTTACATAAAAAATCCCAGGGAACCTACAAAGCAACCACTAGAACTAATAAGTGAACTTAGCAAGGTCACAGGATACAAAGTTAATATACCAAAATTAATCACATTCTTATACAAACAGGGGCAAACAGTTGGAAAAGAAAAAAAAGTTCTGTTTAGAACAGCACTAAAAACAAACAAACAAACAAAAAACTCTTAGGAATAGCCTAATGAAGGGCAAACAAGACTCCACACTGAAAATTACAAAACATTGTTGAGAGAGATATAAGAACACCTAAATAATGAGGAGATTACACCATGTTCATAGGTTGACAATTGTTCTCAAATTTACCTATATACTCAACACAATCTCAATAAGAATTGACAAGCTATACATCTAAAATTTATATAGAAATGCAAAGACTTGGAGGAAACATTTTTATAAAAAGAATAACAAAGTTATTTGTACTTTAATTGCAAGACATACTTGAAAAGCTACATAATTTGAGACAGTTACTATTGGTGTAAGGACACAGAATTGAGAGTCCAGAAACTGACCCATACATAGATGGTCAGTTGATTTTTGACAAAGCTGCCACGGCAATTCAACGGAGGGAGAAGACAATTCTTCTCAAAATATGTTTGGATCAACTGGATTTTCAAATGGAAAACAGAATGAACATCAACCCTTACTTAAAACTATAAATCTTCCTGGGTGGAAAGAGATGAGAAAATCTTTGTGACCTTGGGGTAAGCCAAGATTTCCTAGATAGAACACAAAAAGCACAAACCACAAAAGGAAAAAATTGGTAAGCTGGTCTTTATCAAAATCAAGAAAGTTTGCTCTTTGAAAGACATAAGTAAGAAAATAAAAAAGCAAGCAATAGACTAGGGGATAATATTTACAACACATATATCAGACAGAGGATTCATATCCAGAATATATAAATATTTCTTACAACTCAATAAGTCAGGCTAATAAAAATTTGAATAAATATTTTATTAAACAAACAGCTCCAGGGAAAAAAGACTTTGGCCTCATTAGCTATTATAGAAATGTGGATCAAAGCTATGGTGAGGTACCGCTACACACCCATCAGGATGACTAAGATTAAAGATTAGGCATTCCAAGTCTAGGCATAGACTCTCACATATGCTGGCAGGAGTTTAAAATGGTGTAACCCATTCGGAAAAAAAGTTTGCAAGTTCCTTAAAAAGTTAAAACAGATATCTATCATGTGACCCAATTATTCCACTCCTAGATATTCACTCAAGAGAAATGGAAAGCTACGTTCACGCTGAGATTTGTACATGAATGCTCAGAGCAACTTTATTTGGAATAGACTGAAAGTGGAAACAACGAGAAGGTCTATTAGTGGGTGAATGCGTAAACAACGTGTGAAGTGCCCACAAAATGGAACTTTACTCAGCAACAAAAATGGAGTGAATTGTTGAGACATGCTACCACATGGATGAATTTCCAAATAATTATGCTAAGTGAAAGAAGCCAGGCCCCCAAAAAAAGAGTATGGACTTTGTGATTCTATTTGCATAAAATTGTAAAAAATGCCAGGGAATTTATAGTGAAGGACCGCAGATCAGCAGTTGCCTGGGGCCGATGGTGGGGAGAAGGGTAGATTACAGGAGCATGAGGGCGCTTTGGGGTCAGTGGATATATATTCATAAAACCCTGCTTGTGTCAGTGGTTTCACGTGAGTTCACGTATGTCACACTCATGAAATTGTACACTTCAAATATGGACCGTTTGTTGTACATTGATTATGCTTCAATAAAATTAAATTTAAAATTCATTGAGCTGGAGACTTAAGTTTAATGTATACTTCAATCAAAAAGCAAATAAAAATTTTAAATGCATATGTGACCATGTAATCCCCGTCCCCCTGAGCTCTCTCTGCTGTCCGCCCCCCACAAGGTCATCCTCCAATGACTCCTGTTGCATTTGGGATGATATCCACACTTCACCATTCTCACTGGGGGGCTTCCATCTCCTCAAAACGCTGTGTGCCTTCCCGACTCCAGGCCCTTCTCATTTAAGCACATGGGACCCCAGTGTATTAGTGTGTTAGGGCTTCTGTTGTGACAAAGTCCCACAGACAGAGTGGCTTAAACCACAGAAATGTTTTGTCTCAGTTCTGGAGACTGGAAGTCCACGATCAAGGTGTCGACAGGGCTGGATCCTTCTGAGACCTTCGTCCACAGCTGTCTTCACAGGGTCTTTGGGTCTCTGTGTCCAAACCGCCTCTTCTTCTAAGGACACCAGTCCTATTGGATCAGAGCCCACCCTAAGAACCTCATTTTAGCCGGATTACATCTGCAAAGACCCACTTTCCAAAGGGGGTTAGGACTCCGATATATGAATTTAGGAGGGGGACGTAAATCAGCTTGTTACTCCTCCTAGAACCATCTCTTCCTTTCCCACCATACTTCTCAGCTCATTCACTCTTTCACCAGGAGGCATCCCCAGGACCCCCAGGCCAGGTCAGCCCCCAGTGGAGGACATGAGTCTTGTTCTCACCTCTGGACTCCCCTTGGCCTCCGAGGCTGGTGTCTGCGCTAATCCAGGTCCTGGTGAAGCGACAGGACCCAGCTGTGCTCAGTGGGCATTTGTTGCATTTGCCGCAAATGGATGGATGGATGGATGGATGAATGAATGAATGAGTGAGTGAGTGAGTCGACCCGGCCACGCCGCCGCTCCACCTCCCCCAGACCCAGAGGGCACCGAGGTCTCTGCAGCCTGTGGCGTTTTAGCAAGCTTCTCCCAGGTCCCCAGGGAAGTCTCTGGAAGCCTGAAATTGCTGTTTTTTACCTTGGGCTGGAAGGTGATCAAACAGACTTATGTTTAGCAACAAGGCTGACTAGAGGCCATTGCCAGATAGACGGGCCTGAGTTCTGGGTTCCTGGTGACCAGCCTTCATGCTTCCTCAGCCCTCCCTGTGGCCACCCTGACCCACTTTCCCCTGCCAGGTCCTCTGGGTGGGCAGGATGGCTGTGGTGCCTCAGAGCTGTGTGCTGTGCTATGCTGTGTGGGCAGGAGCCCTGAGCCCTGATTCCTGAGTGATAGGACAGAAAGGGGCAGAAATTGACTGTAAAATGGGGTGGCAGCCCCCGCTTTCCAGGGATCCCCGGGGGCTGGGGTGCACCATGCTTGTGGGTGCTGCCTGCCCCTGATGGGGCAGAGCCCTAGAGAGCTGGGTTTGCACCCTGCTCAGCCCCATGTTGGCTGGGGGCTCCAAGAAGCCAGCTTGACATTGCCAAGCCTCAATCTCCCCACCATAGCCCCCTCCCAGGGGTGCTGCCGTAAGCGAGGTGAGTGCCATGTGACCTGAAGGCTGGGGTCCTTAGCCCTGGGGTTCTGCAGACCTGGGGGACATGGAGACCTGCGAAGGAGGCAGAGTGTCCACACAGCCGCTGTCCTGCTCTGACCCCTGTCCGACAGCAGCTCCTGTGTTCTCTTCCTCAGAGGGCCACCCTCCAGCTGCCGGCACCAGAACCCAGTTAGTGGACTGGCCTAGGAAATCCATCCCCGGGGGAAGAGTGATGGGGAAAGGCACAGGTGTGCCAGCTCCTCGCCCTTGATTGGGGCACCTTGAGGTGTGACCCACACGTCTCAGGGCCCCTTTCAGGATGGGGCCAGACTGCCCTCCATGGGACCCTGCATAACATCACCCCCTCTGGGCTCCCTGTCCTCTCTGCCCTGCTGCCCCACCAGCCCTCTGTCTTCCCTGGGTCACTTCCTAATAAACCCCCTTCACAGGAACACCTCTCAGGACCTGCTCAGGGAACCCTTCCTTGGACGGGTGACCGGCGGGGTTTGGGGAGATCAGGGCAGGCCCAGGCAGCAGAGGGTATGTAGGTGGCGGGATTCTGGAGGTGAAGCCCTGTCCCAGTGTGGGCCAGTGATGGCAGGTGGGGTCCTTACTGTCTGCAGAGTACAAGCCAGCCGGCCCCGCGCCCTCGTGCTCCAGTCTCAGGCTTTCCCCGGCCGCGGGGAGCAGTGGACAGCTTGGTATAAGGCCTCCCTCTGCAGTCCGAGCCACCGCCAGGGGGACGCACATGTGACCAGGACCCCGACCTCACGATCCTACTGCACCGTATTGCCTGGTTGGTACAATGAGATGATAAAGGTCCCACCCCAAGGGGTCGTGGAGCAAAATGCAATAAGAGAGCCTCGAAGGGCCGGGCACGTGGCTTCCCCCAGGCTGGGCAGGACCCTGAGGGCATTTATGTCTTTGTGGGGTGCCAATCCGAGTCATCCTAAATCAGCAAAGGCAGAATTGTTCCGACCCAGGCCCGCTCCATCCCACAAGAGAACCCCCAGTCCAGCCAGGGGGAGCCATTGGCTTGTCAAGCTGCACCCTCCACCTTGGACCCAAGGCTTTGGATGACGCCACCCGCATGACCCCCATGTCATCACAGCACCTAGATGACCCCACGTGTGCACTTCCTGGGGCCACCACAACAGACTGGGCGATTTAAACAACACAAACATATCCACTCACAGTCTGGAGGCCAGAAGTCCAAAATCAAGGTGTGGGCAGGACCACGCTCCCTCCTGAGCCCCAAGGGAGGGTCCTTCCTGCCTCTACTGGGGGCTCCGGACATCCCTGGGTTTGTGGCTGCATCCTCCCCAGTCTCTACCTCTGTCAACACATGGCCTCCTCTTCTCTGTCTGGTTTCCTTCTGCCTCCCTCTTGGAAGGACAACTGTCATTGGATTTACACTAATCTAAGTGACCTCATCTCAAGATCCTTCACTTAATCACACCTGCGAAAGCCCTTTTCCCATAGGAGGTCGGGGATAGGTTCCGGGGATTATGATGTGGGCGTATCTTTTCGGGGGGGTCACCATTCATCCTTCTACGCCGCACGTGTGAGGCGGCTCGGGGCGAAAGGAGAGCAGGAAAACCCACGAGGGCAGAAGCAGGAGTTGGGGCTCCTGAGGTTGAGCCTGGGTGACCCACTGGAGGGGATTTTAGGAAATTTCCAGAAAGCACGGAGTCCCCGATACAGGGCACGGGGAGGGGCGCCCTTGCCCGGGTCTGAGGGCTGCTGTGGCCACCGCACGGCTGGCACCTAATCACGGCTGGCCCTTTTCCACACGACAAACGTGGAGCTGCCCAGGAAACGGCCCCAGAGTTTGGAGACGGCCCGGACCCTGGAGTCGGCCCAGTGTAGAATTTGTGTGAACCTGACAGGATATACCTGTCTTCCTGAAGCCTCAGTTCTTCCACCTGTAACACAGGGATGATGGTGGTCCCAACGCCCAGGGCTGCCATGAGGTCTGAACACCACGTGGACCAGCCGGCACCAAGCCCGGCACCGGGTCCCTCCTCTCTCAGGCACGAGGCTGGTCTCCACAGAAGGGCCTGGGGACCCGTCCGGCTCTGGGTCATCGGTGGGTGCCTCAGGCCCTCGTCCACGGCCAACCTGCAGAGACCTGGGGGCTGGGGAGCTGTGTCCACACACACACTCCTACTTTTCGTCCAAGGTGAAAGTCAAATAAATATAGAAAAGGTGGCCAAGGAAAAATGTAGACTGTGTACCATTTATGTGAGTGATTAAAATTCTTCGGCTGGCATGTTTCATCCCACCTCCAGGGGAGAAATAGTCCTTCTTATTAAGTTCAAATGTAACGTGTCAGGCGGGGGCTGGTTGTTAGGCGCTTTTCTCCCTGTTAGGCTTAGCCCAGAACGAGGGCGGATTCTTCAAAGGGGCCTGTGGGCCACCGCCCGATCCCACAGTGAGGCCAGCAGCCCCAGCCTCCCCAGGGCTCAGCCTCTCAGTCCCCAGCATGAGGCCCGGCCATTTGGCTGGATGCCCTCCTGCAAGTCGGTCCCAGCCTCCCTCCCGTGAAACTGCATTTGGGCTGTGTGCCACGTGGCCTCAGCCCGCCTTGTGCACTCCTTCCTGCACCCTCTGCCCTAGACTTAGCCCCTGACCCCCATCGTATGGAGACCAAAGCCTGGGAACGTTGGAGCACTTCGTATTCCCGCTGCATTGCTTCCCACGTCCCCCACCACATAGGCCGACAGGACCCAGGTCTTGCCCATCCCCGGCCTCACGGGCCATCCTTGTCCCATCGTGCACTCTGCTCCAGCTGCACGCCCCACCTCCTGTCCCTCTGGAGACCCCACACTCCGTCTGGCCTTGGCTTTGCACATGCTGTTCCCTCTGCTTGGAATGCTTCCCCTCCCCCCTCTGGTTAATTTCCATCCACCCTCCAGGTCTGTGTGACTCTGCTCCGGCAGCCATAAAAAAGTACCATGGACTTGGGGGGGGGTGCGGCTGAAACAACAGAAATGTATTGTCTCACAGGCCCCGGAGGCTGGAAGTCCGAGATCAAGGAGTCAGCAGGGTTGGCTCCTCCTAAAGCTTGTGGAAGGCCATCTTCAATTTCATGTGGCCTTTCTCTCTCTCTGTCTGTCTCTATATCCAAATTTCCCCTTTTATAAGGGCACCAGTCACACTGGATTAGGGCCCACCCTAAGGACGTCACTTTAACTTGATTACCTCTGTAAGACTCTCTCTCCAAATAAGGTCACGTTCTGCTATCTTGAAGGTTAGGACTTCAACATACCAATTTAGGAGACACAATTCTGCCCGTAACAGGGTCTAAACCCCAGTGTCATTTCCCAGGGAGCCTTTCTCTGACCCCCTCCTCCAGAACAGATCAGATACACTGATGACCTCCTTTGCTTCCCCTTCATGGCCCACACATCCCATGGAATTGCTTGTTCAATATCTACTCATCCCCCTCCAGACTCCTAGAGGACAGGTGTCCACCTGCCTTATAACCACCACCCACCTAATGCCTCTCACAGAGAAGATGCTCAGCAAGGATTTGTCAAATGCCAGGCAACCTTTTTGAAGCCATGCCCCATGTGGTCCAGGCTTAGTGCCGTGGTGCACATGCACACAGACACACATAATCACACACACGCACACACAGTCTATGTATCACTGAGGAGTGATATCAGTAACAAATAACAGAGAACCCAACTAACCTTGACTTAAGCAAATAGGGCTGTTGTTTTTTTCTCACACAAGAGGTCTAGCAGTAGGACGCAGCTGTGGTTGACTCTGCGGCTGGCATCTCTGCAGTTCTCTTGTCTTGCCATTCCTGCTTGTTGCCTCGCCATTCCTTCTTGTTGCCTAATGGCTACAAGATGGCTGCCATGGCTCTGGGCATCACCTCCATCTTCAAAGTATGAAGACAGAGGAAGGACAGTGCCACATGTGTTTGTCTTGCCTATTCTACTTAATCAAGAAAGTGAAAACCAAAACCAAAAAAGACACCTTTCTCCAAAGTTCCTAGAAGACTTCTGTTTATTTCTCAATGGACAGAAATGGGCCACACAGCCACCTCCATGGCTGAGGAGGCTGGAAGCAGGAGTGATTAGTTCTCCTGTCCTCTGTAATGGGAGGCAGTGAGTCAGAAAGTGTTTAGAGTGCGGTTGGGTCAGCCCACCAGCAGTGTTCGCCCCCCAGGCAGAAGTCCACAACGAATTTTGAATTTCGGAATGTCTCTGGTTGTTTCTTTGCACTTCCCGAACCCCAGGAAGGGCTCCCAGAGCCTGCACCAATGAGCCTCAGCTCCCCTACAGCCCCTTCCTGGAAGGCCCCCAGGCTCCTACCTCCTGCCCGCCTCCCTCTCCTTCCCGAATCTGCATCCACAAGGCCCAACACTCAGAGCTGCAAGGATGGAATCTTCCTCCCCAGGGGCAAGAGAGAGAGGAAGAAATGCAGCAGGGCAGCCAGAGGGCAGTGGGACACTCATAACCAGTTTTGCCCCAACACGAATGAATGAATGATGCTACCTGTGCATCTCAGATAGTGTACACAGGTGATAAAAAGTCCACGTAGGGCAGTGGACATGTGAGCAGTTGGTGTCAAGCACAGGAGTCAGCCCTTTTCTGGGTCTCTGTCTGCTTATCGGAGGACAGAGTGACTGTCCAGGTCACGCCTTCCTCCTGGGTGGTGTCTCTGTGTCCCCTGTATGTGCATCAGTGTCACACCTGTTGGGAGGGACAGGTGCACTGTCGCCAGGAGCCCCTTGTAACCCAGACACACAGGCTTGAGGCCTCCAGGATGGGTTCTGAGCAGCAGGGGAAGCCCAGCCAGGGTGCTGTGCTGCTCTGGGGAGAGAATAGGAAATACAGAGGTTTCCCCAAAAACAGTGAAAGAAAAGGCCCTGGGCGGGGCAGCTCTAGCCAGCACCACTCTGGTGGTCTCTCAGGTGGGGACCCTGTTGTGACAGCACCGAGCTTGGCTCTTCCTCAACTTGGGGGACCCACGCTCTTGCCTGATGCCCTCCTGGAGCCACGCTCGGGCCACTCTCCCACCTGTCCCCCTTGCACCCCGTGGAGAGGATCACCTTACCTGTCCAGGGGCGTCTGCCTTTGGCTTGGAGCTCTCAATAACATCCAATGAATCTATTAAAAAAACTCGAGGCAAATTCTGCTTCCAGCTCTGTTGATGTACCTGGTACCGGGCTGACCCTCCCCGCCAGGGATGGCCACATGCCTGGACAATACGTCTGAGGCAGCTCTTGACAACTGCTGGATAGCCAGCCACGTGAGACTGCAGTTCCCAGAGAAGGAAGCTCGGGAAAGAAGCCACCAGGTCCACTGAGACCATTCCCACCATGGCTCAGCAAGCTGGCTGGTGGGGGTCCTCGGAAAGCATGCTGGGCCCACTAAGCCGAGGAGACAAAGGTCAGAGTTCGGGACACCGATGCTTCTGGAAGCTGCGGGGCAGGGCAAGAGACAGACCCCAGACTTGGGGGTAGGATGTGATTCCAGAGGTTGGGCATTGCTGGGGCACATGGTCCAGCCAGGGTACAGAGAGTCATTGACCCCTGGACATCCAGCTGAGTACAAGAAAGTCTTGCCTTAGGAGCAAGGATGCCATCGTGAGGCAAGACCCACTTTAGACTCCCCCGAACAAACTTAAATCATCCCTGATAGGATCTACAGGAGACAGTGTGGGAGGGGGATCTCCCTGAGCTAGAGGGTCATGGGAACACCTTGGGCCCCCCCAATACCCACCAACAAAGTATGAAGTCGAGGACGTACAAGTTCGGGGAGCAGAAAGAAATGCAGAACAAATACCAACACTCTCCAGAGGGAGAAAAGAGGATGAATGTCCCCAAGATATACACTTCATAAGTTTCAGTGCACAACAAAAAATAGATAGATAAAAAAAAAAAAAAAATACAGGAAAGTGTGAACCGTAGTCAAGAAGAAAGCAGTCAATTGAAACGAACCACAAGATGACTCACGGGCCAATAAAATAATCGCGAGGGCACTAAGGCGTTAACCATGAAAATAAAAATTGGATGAATAGACTTCAGCAAAATTAAAATATTCTGGGCTTCAAAAAACATGGTAAAGAAAACTGAAAGCCAGATCACAGACCGAGAGAGAAGATTCACAGTGCACGTCTCTGCCACAGGATTTTCATTCCGAAGATATAACGGACTCTTAAACCCAAGCATAAAATAAACAACCCAATAAAAATGTGGGCACAGGTTACGAATTTACACTCCCCAAAGGAGGCATCTAACTGGCCAATAAATACGTGAAATGCTTCTCACCACCATTAGTAATCATGGGAGTGCAAACTAAAAGCGCAGTGAGGTGACACTTCACATCCACTACATGGTTTGTGTTAAAGATGGGCGTCACCAAGTGTCAGCTAGGATACAGGGCACCTGGTATCCTCATACACTGGTAGGGCAGCATGTGAAGTTGTCCATCCACTTTGGAAGAATTTGGCAGTTTATTATTATTTTTTTAACGTAAAGATGTTCACTCAGACATCCAAGGAAGAACTGGCCGACATAAGGATAAACCTTTCCAGGGGAAACTGCAAATGTCTGGAAATTTGGCAGTTTCTTTTAAATTATATATACTGTTACTGTACAACACAGTTGCCCCACTCCCAGGGATTCACCCAGGGGAAAGGATAACCTACACCCACAAAAGACTCAGACACTGAGTTCACAGCGACAGGAACCGGGGCAGCCCACCGTTCATCAACACGTTAATGATAACAATCCAGGGTATGTTCGAAGTGAAAGGAACAAAGTGTAGATCCACACAGGCTCCTGAAACCTCGTTATTGCTCTGCTGAGCAAAAGAAAGATGGACCCACAAGAGTGCCTGCCACATATGCCACCCGCATCCCTGGTAAATCTCAACTGTAGCACCAAATGGTCACCTGTAGACAAGGAAGGGCTGAGTGATTACAGAGCGGCAGAAGAGAGCTACCTAGAAGCATTCTGCATTCCAGTAAAGGTGGTGGTTGCCCAGCTGTGTACATGTGTCCACTCATTGAACTGAACACTTAAATTGGTGGGCTTCGTTGTGTATAAATTATACCTCCAGAAAGCTGATTTAAAGAAAAACAAAAAAGCCTGAGGCATTGGTGTTTGCCTTCCTTCTCTGCCCCAGACTAGGTAGGGTAACAAACAGGGACCGTGCGTCCAGATCCAGGTGTTCTTTTGGTGGGCTTGGCGAGGGCTTGATTCCCGGGAGCAGGTGGAAGGGGCAAAAGCATTAACCCAATGGCAACCCAACACGTGAAAGTCTCGTCCCCCAGCAGGTTTGTTGTGGCAGCCAACTACCCCCACCCCCTCCATCTCAAAGGCCTACAGCAGCAAAGGCTTGTGTCCCACCTACTTTATGTGGAGCCACAAGTTGGTCCACATTCTTCACGCCAGGGTCCAAGCTGAAGACACAGTCCCGGCGGGGAACACGCTATTCATGTGACAACACTCAACGGCACTTCAAACTCCTCCTGGGACGGGTATCCTGGCACATTCCGTTGGCGCCAGTAAGCAGATGGCCTCGTCTAGCAGCACTGAGGCAGGGATGTAGGCCCTTTCTGCACGAGCCACTGCCGTGTCACAAGGTGACTCTGGGGATGTCCTGTTCTCATACGGGAAGGGGACACAATAGCTGGGGACAAAACCTCCACCTACTGTGTCTTCCAATCAACATACACACACAGACATACACAAGACCCTTGCACAGAGCTTCACACTTTGCAAAGCCTTTTCATAGCCACAATCCCATTTGATGACGTCAGTGACTTAAAGCTGAAGGGTGATCTGGGACGGGAAAGCCCACTGTAAGCTCTAACCATTGTCCGAGGCTTGACCTGACCCGTTTTCCTCAGATGCTCCTTACTTAGTGGTGGCCCTACAGTCCCCCGTCCCCCCAGGCTGGACACCTGGGTTGCATCTCTGACTCTCCTTTGTGACCCTCCACGTTGACCAGTCAATGTGTCACGGAAGATGCTTTCATTACAAGGAACAGAACTCCTGTGGCTCAAACTGGATTTAAAAACACAGGGACTTCATAGCTTCAGGCACAGCTTGATCCAGGTCAAACTATAGGGCCAGTAATTGGGTTTTCTTTCTCTTTCTTTCTTAACTCTGCTTCCTTAAGGTTGGTTCCATTCTCAGTGAAGAACATCCATCAGCACTGTGCAGTGTGCGACCTGCACATCTGTCCATGGTGGCTGCCCACATCTGTTGGGTTAATGGGGGAATGGAAGCAGACAGCATGTCTCTCCCATTTCTGGGCAACCAAACTTTTCAAAGGCATGGGAGGCAGGCTGGCTGAGGTTCACCAAACAAGGCAGGCTGCTAGCTTTTAGTGACCCATGTGAGAAAGCAACCTAAGGGTGGGGAAAGAACCATCCAAAGGGACGAGAGGGGACAGAGCCCAGAGCACACAGGACTGGGGATTGTGCCTGACCCCAACAGCCAGAGCAGAAAATCTCACTGCTCATGGGACATTCATTAGAAGACTGAGAATAATTTTGCCTCGGTAATGGGGGTAAAACTAACCCCAGACAGGGCACTGTGCTGTTCCCAACCAACAAATCTTAAAAGCAAGATCAGGGCTTCCCTGGTGGCACAGTGGTTGGGAGTCCGCCTGCCGATGCAGGGCACACGGGTTCGTGCCCCAGTCCGGGAAGATCCTACATGCCGCGGAGCGGCTGGGCCCGTGAGCCATGGCTGCTGAGCCTGCACGTCCGGAGCCTGTGCTCCGCAACGGGAGAGGCCACAGCAGTGAGAGGCCTGCGTACCGCAAAAAAAAAAAAAAAAATTTCTTATGGGATGAATAAAAACCCAACATTATCATGATTATGGAGTTAGGTGCCTTCGTCCACCTGAACCGTAGACTCCTTGGGAACCCTTGGGCAGAATGTACCAAACGCCTTTCAATTATTCATATTCTTTGACTCTGAAATTCCTTTTCTAGGAAATTCCCCCACCGAAATGCTCAGACATGGGAAATCTGAACATATACATATGTTCACTGCAGTGATGTTTAAAATAGTGAAAAAAAAAAAAAAAAAATGGCAATGACCCAAATACACATCACTGGGGATTGAACAATACATCCTTGGGATTCTGCTGAGCAGTTCAACTCTGACAAAGCAGGAAGCTGTGTTCAGTGGCCAGAGGTCGCCACAATGTCCTGGTACCTGGATAAAGTTCCAGAGCAGCAAGTATTTGACCCACCTACAGGAAATGGAGCCTTTGTGCCTGAGGAGACTTGGAGAGAGGTCTGCAGGTGTCCCAGGGTTATCTCTGGAGGCAGGGGTCACTATCGTGGTTTTTTACTTTTTCACTCGTGCTTTTCTATATTGTTTGAATTGTTTAGGTGAGACTTTATATAATCAGCAAAAGTAGTCATGGCATTTTACAGTTTATAACAGGGTTGCCCTACAAAGGTATCCCCTGGGGAAGTGGCGGGGGATAGCAACAGATCTCAACCTTTGGGCCCTGATATCTGGAAGCTGGGTCAGTCTCAATCTGTTCCCTGAAAAGAGGGGGTAAAGGAGCCAAAGGAGCCAGATTGGGTCTGGCAAGACAATAGTCTTTTGTCCTCAAACTTGGAAGGCAGACTGTCATAAATTTTGCTTTCTTGAGAAGGATTCTAGGAGACTGAGGACATTAGAGGTATAGGGAAGGACACTTTGGTTTGCAGAGTACAGACATCCAACTCAAACTCCCGGAGGTTGTTAACATGACCTGTATAACCTGGAGGTTCAGGGCCAGATCAGGCTATCTTCAGGTATAGCTGGCTCCAGGTGCTTAAACAAAGCCCCCAGGGTTCTCTTCCTCTTCCCCTTTCTCCCTACCTTCTACTTTCAGTTCTTCTCATCTCTGCTGCACTTAGCAAGCCCCAGGAAGAACTCAGGTTGCCCAGCCTGGACCACAAGCCCATCCCTGTGACCAGTGGAAGTGGGGTATGATGACTGCCAGCTCCCTCCAAGCCATATTGAGGGGGAGAGAAATTGTACGAAATTTTCCAAAGGAAAGAGCGTGGTTCTGCCTGAAGAAGGAGGAAAATCCTGCTCCACACATACAAAAAATTGCAGAAGCCAAGATCCACTGTAGTCACATTCTACGGATTCTAGTACTTGTCTGAGCGGACACACGCTCAGAGCTTTACAGCTTTCATCTTCCGGGTTTTCCACGTGATTGTGAGTACTCACAGGCCCTGGTCGCTCTGATCCCCAAACAGTCCCGAAAGGCAGATGGGATCCTTCTCCCTTTACTGATGAGGAAACAGAAGTTCAGGGACACCGGGTAAGTGGTCCAGCTCACCAGGCAGTAAGTAGCAGAACTAGCTCCGACAGTTAGGTTCTCTGATGTCAGATCTCCCTGCACTTCTCTGCTCTCAGGCTCAGGCTGTGAGGCATCACCCCCATCACCACCAGGATCCCCACCTCCATCATCAACAACACCATCACCATAACAATAACAAAAACATCCCTAACACCTTCCACCGGGCAATTCATCACAGAGCCGTAGTTCACAGCTCTCTAGGCACTGCCAAGGAACTGTGAACCTAAACCGAAAAGGAGAAGTTGACTGAATCAGACTTTCCTAGTGGGAATTCCTTTCTCGGCAGCCAGGCCTGGGCCTAGCTCTTCTGTGGCCGGAACCCAGCATTGCACTCACAGCATTGCGATGTTTCTCCCCGATGACTGGGCCGATCCCAAAGGCCTGGGCTGGTGTTTAGGGATCAACACACGTGAGTCACTGAGGCTGACATTCTTTGGAATCTGACGAGGTTTCTACTTTGGGAACCTGCTTAGTTGACTCAGCAGTGGTTCACCAGCAAGCAGGCGGTGGATTTGGGAGCACGCCCTCCTCGTTAGCTGCGCTGGGGCTGCGGGAGGCTGGGGTGGGTCCTGGGGACTGTGCTTTCAGGCTCTGGTTGTCTCCTTTGTGGAACTTGGGATGGAGATTAGGTTCCGAGACATGAAACGGTGCACCCCAAGGCCGCACGGTAATAGGAAGAGGCAGAGCTCAAGCTCCAATCTATGAGACGGCAGGGCCCACAGACGTCATTGCCCCGCACTGTCACCAGGCTGGCCCTTTGGTTCTGCCATCCATTCCGCTCTGCCATGGGCTCTCTGCGGCTCTCTCCCAACTTTGGGGGAGGATGGCTGGGTTGTTGGTACTGGGTGAGGCCGAGGGTGTGCCCCATCTCCCCGCACTGAGCGGTGGCACATCAGGAGCCTCTTGGGGGTGCAGAGTGCCCCCCTGGGCGGCCACGGGTTGGGGTGACTGTCTGGGTTCCACCAGGAAAGAGAGGACTCACGCTGAGAAAACTGCAGAGTGGAGGGAAACCATGCAAGGTTGGCAGCCTACCTCACCCCAGGCTGCTGTCACCCTTAGGCCGAAAGGATAAGGGGAAACTACCACTGCCAGAGCCTGGGAGGAGGAAATCATGGAGAGAGAGCTGCCGAGGGAGACGTGACCTTCAATCCAGGGACACAGCCTGCCCAAGGTGACAGCCCAGGGGAGATGCTGTGACATGGACATTCACACCTCACCCTCCTGCCCTCTCTTACTTGCAGCCACAGGCCCAGGGCCAAACCCAATGGGAAGCCAGAGAGTATGGGAACCCAAGAAAGGGGTCCATCAGGCTCAGCCCCTGGGGCAGAGAGTGGGCGGCGTCTGGTCTTGTGTCTCCTATGATGAAGAGAAAATGTCCTCGGCCTGGGGAATCTTAGGATGTGTCTGAGGCCAGAGGTTGAAATGTCACAAGAAGTAGAGGTATCCGTTGGAGTTTCCCTACCAAAATGGGGGGACATTGGGAAGGGGAGATAGGCGGCCAAAGGGAATTTCCCCTCTGAAGCTCGCAGGTGGAATAAGACATCCATCCAATGCCAGGTCTTCCAGTGTGTCTGCAGGTCCTCCGGGGGGCTGCAGTTGGCCTTGGATGCATCATCTGGGGACAAGTGTGCACACAGCCCTGTCTGCAGTACCTTCTCATTCTGGTATGTCCACAATCCCTACAATGAGCTCTCGCTATCTCTTTCCCTGTGGGAGACCCTCAGGGACCAGAAACCCCCAGAATCATTGCCAGGGGCAGTCAGCCCGTGGAAATATCCTTTCTCTCCCTGGGGCTTGCATCCCCCTGGGGAAACCCCCAGGCTCCACCTCCAGCCTCAGGATGCACCGACACCTCCACCCACTGGTCCTTCCATAGTCCTGGGCATCACCACACGGTGATGGGGCAGGTCCCCCAGCCAGACTTTGGGGAGACACAGTGAAAGTGCCATTCCTCTGGTTTTTAAAGATCTGAGAGCCGGCTATGATGGAGAAAATGCAGATATTGCGTTTATACATAGAAAAAGCATCTAACTCAGGCTTGGAAGACCAGGGAAGGTCACATGAGCTATAAGATCTGAACAGTTGTTATGCAAAATACCCAGGGCATGGCATCCCACTTACCCACCAAGTGAGGGCTCTGAGATAAGAGGTGATGTCACCTGAGAGCTGCAAACAGGCCCATGTGGTGGGAATGCAGAAGGTGGCAACAAAAGGGAGTGTGGAGATAGGTGGGGACAGATCTCAGGAGTTGCCCCCCGAGACAACAGCAGCAGTGCCCAGGCCAGATGGTCAGGTTGAGAAGGAGCCCCCTCTGCTGCTGGGTGGGGAATGGATTGGAACGGAGCAAGACTCGCGGTCAGGAGGCCAGAGAAGAGGCTGTGAGAGTGGTCCCAGGGAGGATAGACTAGGGCGATGGGGGTGGAGAAGGAAATTTCGTCGGACCCAAGAGCTCCCATGAATGTCAAAGAGACGCCTATGGCTGATGGATCCCCCACAGGGAGCGATTAAGAGGGTAGCACTGAAGATGAGTCCCGGGATTCTGTGTTGGAGAAATGGGTAGATTGTAGTAAGTCTTCAGATGGAGAACATGGGGGAGGAAGGTTTGGGGTAAGATGCTGAGTTCCTCATTTCTGGTCACAGCTCAGTAACTGGAACTGGATCAGCCCCTCTGTCATAAACAATCATAAAACTTCACAGAATATATGAGGCCCCTGTTTTCAACATTGTATCAAAGGCAGGGCAAGACTGTGAACTCCAAGAGAAGAAAATAACATGAAGTGAGCCTTGTGATCTCCCTGGATCTGTACTTGGGGATACTTCCTGGACCGCGGTGCAGCATGTGGGCATCCATGTAGAATTCAGAAGTCCCCCTGAACAGACGGTGAAGCAGCTATAGAATCTTCAGAGCCGGAAGCTGTATGGGGAGAGGGGAGAAAGTTCACATGAGGGTCCCCGGGTTCTGATGAGACCACCTGAGTCTTGTTTCTTGATGAATTTATTTATTTTATTTATTTATTTTTGGCTGAGCTGGGTCTTCGTTGCTGCGTGCAGCCTTTCTCTAGTTGCAGCAAGCGGGGGCTACTCTTCATTGTGGTGCACAGCCTTCTCATCGTGGTGGGTTTTCTTGTTGCGGAGCACGGGCTCTAGGCACGCGGGCTTCAGTAGTTGTGGCTCACAGGCTCTAGAGCGCAGGCTCAGTAGTTGTGGCACACGGGCTTATTTGCTCCACGACATGTGGGATCTTTCTGGACCAGGGCTCGAACCCATGTCCCCGGCATTGGCAGGCAGACTCTTAACCACTGCACCACCAGGGGAGCCCCCACCTGAGGCTTAACAGGTGGTCTCAAGCCCTAAAGTTTTGAGAGTGGAACAGAGATACTAGATGTCAAGCAAAACTAGGGGACTTTGGGGTTCTTTCCCAACCACAGTGGAATAACCTCACTAACACTAGGGCATCTAGCTGTGACACCAGAAAGGCCTCATCTTAGTAATAAGGTTCACACCTTGGAGTAAAGCCTACTGTAGACCTTCTATAACAAGAAGCCTCAGTAAGATTTGCTTGGAGCTTGATTCTCACCAAGTTAGAGAAGTTTGGGAGATGCCTTGGGCTTTCCACAGATCTGCCATAACAAATGATAAACCACGACCACACACATTCAGGTAATCAGCCAGTAACTGAAATGCCTGCTAGAACAAAAATCAACCCTTTTCAGAGGGAGATATTCAAATCCAGAGTTTCTATAATATATCATGCACAATGCCCAGTATATAATCAACAATTACCAAGTACACAAAGAAACAGAAATGTGACTCATAGTCAAGAGGGGAAAACAACAGTCAATAGAATCAATCCTGAAATGGCCTGGATAACAGATTTAGCAAACAAATCTTTCAAAGCAGCTATTGTAAATATGTTCAAATATTTAAAGAAAAATTTACTCAAAGAATTAATAGGAAATACCTTCATTATAAGGGAGCAGATAAGGAATCTAGGCAGAGGAATGGAAACTGTAATAAAGAAACAAATGGACATTCTAGAACTGAAAAAAACAAAAAGTGAAATAAATACACTGGTAGGAAAAAAAAATACACTGGTAGGAATCATGAGCTCCTTGGTTTGAAACATACCATGATGCCTATAGGATATCCAGTGGAGACGTTAATATACACAATTGGAGATATGGGTCTGACATTCAGGAGAGAAACCAGGCTGGGAGATAGATATTTGAAAGTCATCATCATGGAGATAAAAATGGATGAGCTCACATCTAAGGCTATGGAGAGTGGTGTAATCCTCAATTCAGCCAAAGTCTTCAATCTCATTGGGAAGTGAAAGAAACCAAATAAGCAAAAACACAAACACTGAGCTCTAGAGAGCTTAGGTACCTGCAAATAACACTCACCTTTTCAGTCCCACATCTCAGAGGACCCTGCCCCCCAAGAAGAGCCTCAACTAACCTTGCACCGTTTGATGCCCAGCTACTAATTACAAGTTCCTTATGAAGCAGAGAGACGCCTTGGGGATCCTTCTCTGCCAATGAGGCCTGCTTTGGGGAAATTGCTGTGAATGGGGCTCCTTGCTGGTACCTAGCAGACCAGTTCTCCTGCTCCCTCCCACTCTTGCAAAACGTGCTCTGTGATTTGCTTGATTCTGGAACCAACAGAGTCCCCATGGGCACTCCATACCCTTAGGCTCCAGAACCTGAGGAGGGGAGTGGGGGCGGTGGCAGCTGTTAGGACCTGCTCTTGGCAACCCAGTTTCTAGGGTTTGTTGAAACAGAAAAATAGGAACAGGGCTGCTGAGATGGGGGTGAGGAACTCCCCATCCAGTCGAGAGGTAATGATTAATAGTAGTCTTTATGTGAGCTTTTACCTTGTGCAGGCACTGTGCCACGCATGTTACATGAACTGTCATGACATCCCCATTTTCCACGTGAGGTCACAGAGGTTGAGAGAAGTTCAGCGACTAACACATAGACAGTGGTAGAGCTAGGATTTGAACATAGGTCTCTCTGTTTCCAGAGCCTGTATGTTTAGACTGAGGTGTGTGCCCACCTGTTTTTTAGACCTATTTTTGGAGTCATCCTAGTCTCTGAAAATGGCTCATCATCTTCCCAGTTTCTTGGTCCAAACACCTGAGAATCACACCACTTGCCTTCTCTTCCCAGACAATTCACAAACCAACTCTGTCATCTCTACCTACAAAATATGTCCTGAACCTGCCCCACCTTTCCAGCTGTGTCTCCACTGTCCTCTCTAGCCTGGTCTACTGTGATATCCTTCTCACCACCTTCCTTGTTTCCACCCCTGCATCATTCTGTACACCCCCACGTCGGAGCCAGAGACATCCTTTGAAAAACTTAGACCAGTCATCCTCCTCTTAACACCCTCCCTTGGTTTCACATGCTGCTCAGAACAAAATCCATAGTTCTTACCTGACTCCTTATCACGTCTCAATTCAATGTTACTTCCTCATCAAGTCTTTCCCTGACAACTGAAGTACACCTTCTCTGCTACAGAACTTCCCTGAGTCACCATAGGGATTTATTTGTTTTCTGTCTGTTTCCCTTGCCCCCGCCCCCATACACACACACACTGGGAGTGTCACCAGGGCAGGAACAATCTGATCATTTTCTAGGCCCCTGGAGCCCAGCAGAGGAGGTAATTGAGTGCAAATTTTGTATGGATGTTGGATGGATGGATGGATGGATGGATAGATGGATAGATGGATGGGTGATGGGTAGATGAGTGGATGAGTGGATGCATAGGTGGGTGGATGAATGGATGGGTGGCTGGATGGGTGGATGGATGGATAGATGGATGGGTGATGGGTAGATGAGTGGATGAGTGGATGCATAGGTGGTTGGATGAGTGGATGGGTGGATGGATGAATGGATGGATGGATGGGTGGTTGGATGGTGGATGGATGGGTGAGTGGGTAGATGGATGGATGGGTGGATGTGTGGATGGATGGATGGGTGGATGGGTGGAATGGATGGTTGTGTATAGGAAGGGTCCTCACACCCTCCCTTTCCTCCAAACTGGTTAGTTTTGTGGCTGTCTCAGTGTCACCCATTGAAGAATGGGTGCCAGGGCCAAGCCTTAGAGGCCTCGAGGTGAGGCCCAGGCCCTCCCACCTTCCTCCCACACATTCCTCTTCTCTTCATGGCCCCTCCCCAATTAGGCCTAGTACTCTGACACCACTTTGAGGGGCTCAGCTTTCCAGGAAGCTCCGCCAGAACCGAATCGCCATGATCCCCTCCATGAACCACTCACTGCAGACGCTGCTGGCCTTGGCCTCCCCCCACCATCTTCCCAAATCCAGCCCCTCCCCCGACCCCCACCCCCAGCCCAGAGCCGCCCCCATGGCTGCAGCTGTCCACACTTACAAAGCCCGACTGTTCGATAAGGCTGTGCCAGCTGGAATGAGACACTTCCCGTCCAACGGGAAGTTCTACACGGAGCCTGGGGGCAGCTGTCAGCTTGGGGGGCGCAGGACCGGATCTGGGGCCTCCTGGGGGCCGGCCCCCTCCCGGGCCTCAGGGGAGTCTCCACCGGGCCTGGCCTGGCTTTGGGTCCCTGAACTGGCTCCGCAGAGTGGAGGGCTGGAGTTGAGGGGGCTGGGGAGAGGGGCCTCAGCTGCTGGAACCCTCTGAGACCCCATGTCCAGAGCCTTAGGAAACGTGCCACTTTAGGAGGCATGGAGGTCAGGAGCTGCCCTGGAGTCTGGGGGCTGGCAGGATCTGCTGGCGCCCTCCCCACGGTGACGCTGTCCTCCTTGGTCATCAGCCACCAGTGACTGGGGAAGAGGCTGCAGGGAGAGGTGAAGGTCAGTATACACACCAGGCAACGCAAGAAGGTCCCCCACTGCTGGGCTGGACGCTGGTTGACCACCACGGGGAGCAGAGCTGCGTGTTCTGGCCCCAGCAAGGCGCTGCCACTTCCCTTCTGGGAAAACCATCAGCCGAGGGTCCTCGGGGCAGCTGAGGCTGTCACTCCCCAGCCCTTCAACTTGACTCCACAGCTATTTCTTGAGCACCTACTGCGTACCAGGCATGGGGACACCACAGGCCTGCATCCCTGCCCTCACGGAGCCTGTGTTCCCCTGGCCTGGCCCCCCCTCTGCCTGGGGCCGGCCCTGCCCGCTCACTGGCCCGGACCCCAGGCCCAGACCCAGGCCCACCAGAGCCTGTGCCTTTCCTGCCTCTGATTCCTTTTCAAAGGCTCTAATTTCATCCTGGGAGAAGCAATTAGAACGAAACTAAAGGGTTTTTTTTTTTTTTTTTTCTGTCTCTCTAGCAGGCCGGGCCTATTTAATAACTTAATTAAATAAACAGAATTATAATTATAATGTTAATATTTCCTTTCTGTAATGCCGACACCTTCTGCTGGAAAAATCCTTTCTTGGGGATGGGGGCTCCCCGCGGCCCCCAGCACCTCCCTGGTCCGAGGCTGGCTGCCCACCGCCCCAGTCTGGGCCCACCCTGTTCTGGGACCCTGCAGAGCTGGCAGGAACCCCAGCCAGGGGAAAAGCCATGTCCTCTCCACCCTGAGTGTTTACAGTCGAGCTCAAACCACACGATGGAAATTCCTCTGAGCTCCTAATTGCACATTTCCTTCCTCCAACCATTTTCTTTTGACAGTCGACTTTGAAAACATTCACCACTTAATTCTCCCCAGGCGGGAAGGGGGAGGAAAGAGGCTGCTGCAGTAGGAGACAGCCCTGCCCCCCCCCAGGGGCCGGCCTCATGGGGCCAGGATTCTCGGGCATCTTCGGTGGGGACCCCAGGGTTCCGGGCAGTGAATCTTTCCTCCCTGCCTCCTGTCCCCCATCTCTAGCTGACCTGGAGAGCAAGGGAGCTCAGTATCATTTCCTTGTCTATAAAATTAAGAATATTCGTTTGCAGAGTAATGGTAGGAAATCAGCCAGCACATAGTAGGTGCTGGTAAGTGTTAGACTCTTCCAGCTTCCGGGAGGAAACGCAGCACATAAAAACGGGATTCTCCCAGCTATTTTCTCGATGTGTGTAGTATAGACAGAGGTTAAGATCAGGCTGCCTGGGTTCACACACCAGCTTGACCTCTCAGCAGCAGAGCAGTGAGGCCCTGGGAGAGCGTCTTGCTTTCTCTGGGGCTTGGTTTCCAGGTCTGTAAGAGGGGACCTTACGGTGTCTACATCACTGAGTCGTCCTGAGGCCTATGTGACTTTACCTCGTAAAGGGCGAGATGCAGAGGAAAGCTCAGCTGATATTGGCAATGACCCCCATGGCTCACTCTGGAGGTGGCTGGTGGGCTTTGGAATCAGACTGACGTGAGTTCCAGTCCAGGATGTACAGGTACTTGGGAAAGTCACCTGAGTTCCCGCACCTTCCGCATCCCCGCTGTGAAACGGGTGTGAGCACACACTGGGCTTTTTGCAAGGTTTGAGGCAGGCAATGGGCGTGAAGACCTCAACAGGGTGTGGCAGGACTCCCGTCCCAAGGCTGGGGATTCTGGGGGACTTCAGTCCCGGGGGTGACAAAGGGGAGAGGCTGCAGGGTCAGGAGATACCTTCTGTTGGGGTTGAGCCACTGCCGAGGGAGCACCTGGGACCTCCATGTCTCATCCTGCCCAAGACTCAGGCCCCCGCCATCCACGCCCAGGCCCTGGAGCCAGGCGGCTTCAGCCCTTACTCGTCGTGTGGCATTGAGGAAGACACGGAACCTCTCTGAACCTCCATCTCTACATCTGTCAACTGGAGTAATAACTGGGTTGCTGGGATGCTTGGTGAGTGAATGCATGTCAAGTGTTGCCCAGGGCCTGGCACACCATAGGCGCCCAATAAGCATTAGCATAACATCCGTGACTTATTTATTCATCCCCAAGCTCAGTGTCAGCCCTGGGCGGTCCCGGAGCTGGTGGAGACCCAGTCAGCTCCCAGAGCATCATCACGGGCAGAGGTCAGGATCCACTCTCTCTGCCTGGCGCACCTCTCGCATCCCCACAGCCTGGACTCCCGTGTCCTGAGGCCCCACTCTGCAATCACCCTCCTCTTGGAGGCTTTCCGCAGGCTCATGCCCCAGGACCGGACTCCACTCTCCCGACACCCTACACTCAGCATGTCATACCTACCTGGAGTATTAAACTTATTCTAATGTCCCACTGGACTCAAGTCCTGGAGGGCAGGGACTGGCGGCTTATCTCTGCCTAACTCTCTGCTGCTCTTCCCCCCTCCCCGGGTGCCATGGGAAACCACAGGAGGCTGGGGTAGGACCTGGACCTAGAAGCTTTCACTCTAGTGCACGTGGGGCATCAGAAGGCCCGTGGGGATGGAGGGAGGGACCTGTCGTGAGGCATGATCACTGAGTGAAATACAGGGGAGGTACTGGAGATGCAGAGAATGAGATGGATTGACATTCGTGAAAGGAGCTGGAATGCCAGGATGAAGTTAAGAATCTGCGAGCTGCGTCCGAGAGATACGGTGGATGGAATGGGCTTTGGAAGGACTTGTGGGCGGTGATGGCCGCGTGTGAGGCTTGGCACCGTTCCCTGAGATGCGAAGTACCCTGGAGGCCCAGGTTGGGGCTGGTCACCAGTTTGGTGCAGGGTGTGTTGAGTTGAGGGAGACTTTGAACACCTAATCGGTGGTTGGGAGATAGATTTGGGGGTGCCTTTGTGCACATGGTGATGACATTGAATAGGTGATTGGGAGATAGGTCTGGGGGTGCTTTTGAGCACCCAAGGGCAGCATTTTGATGGTTGGAAGGAGGGGATCTGGGGCTCGGAGGAGAGATTGCAACGGTGAGATGCCCGGCCATTACTGTTCGTGTTTTTGTCCCAGGATCACACAGAGAGCTACGAGCAGAGCTAGGACCAGGACCTGGGTCTCCGTTACCCTCCAGCCCAGCCTGGAGACTCTTTCCAGCCCTCCTTGTGGCTTCCCAAGAGGAAGCAGGGTGGACAAGGCTCCAAGAGGAATGTTCCCTTGAAAACACAAATCCCTTCAGCTGTATTCCTCTTGAAACATTGGCAAGAGCCCAAAATCTATACATTTTTTTTCTAGTGATAAAGAATAGCAAACCTGCCTTGGTCACTCCCACTGTGAAATCGGAGGCAGCAGACGGAGGACCCTCAGAACATCCCCCGCCCTGGTGACCTCCTGCTTCAGAGCGAGCCGGGCGCCAGCATCTCCGTGCCCGTGAACAGCAGGTGCTGTGGTGGGAGCACCTGGCAGCGGCCCAAGGGCCTGGAGCTGAGACAGCTAACTGCCCTCTCTCTTCCAGGTGCCCCTTCCTGGAGGAACCTCATGCCTCCATCTGAAGCCACCACGTGAGCACTGGGACCCCCAGATCGTTTTCTCTGGCCAAGACCTCTCCTTGGGTCCAGAGCTGCTAAGGCAGGAGCCCAAGGCTCTCCCTTGGCCTTGAGAGACTGCAAGCAGTAAAACCCCAGCAGGCCCCAAGCCAAACCCACCTCTTCACCTCCCGTCCCCTGATTTCTCCTCCTACATCCAGTCACCAGCCACCAATCTGGGGATGCATCGGCCCCTCCACGGAGCCCCACTGAGGGCGGAGGAGAGAGGCTCAGTGGGCCGTTTCTCCCAGGCTGCTGCCTCACCTGGCTCCCTTCCTGATGTGCCCTGCACCTGTCAGAGGAGTCTTTCAAGCAGGACCCTGCCATTATCACCTCCAGTTCCCACAGGCCTCCAGGTGGACTTCTGAGGCCCTCTGCCCATGCACCTTGCCACCCCTCAGCCCTCGTCCAAGCCATGTCCTGAGGTCCCCACTACTGCCCCCTGTGTGGGACCCAATGGGGCAACCCAATCTTGCTGTTTGCTGCCTTGGCACACACTATTCCCTCTCCTAAAGTGCTCTTCCCGCACCCCCAGCTACGCCAGGTCCCTCCTCCCTGTCACCTCCTCAAGGCTCAGCCCAGGGGCTTCTGCTCCGGGGATGCACCCCCGGGAGCAGCTTGTATTCTGGGTGCTGCCCGGTGGCTTCCTCCTTCAACAGGAGGGGCTCTCTGTGCGAGCGGGGATCAGCGGGGGCCTTGGTGAAAAGCCGGGTCTTGCAGTCAGACAGAGCCGGGTTCAAATCCACACAAGAACAGGGACACCCCAGGCAGGCCATCCATCTCTGTGATGACAGGCGGCTTCTCCACATCTGAAATGCAGGCAACAGCATGACCTGTCCGGCAGGGACCTTCCCTCATTTGTTCAGTGAATCTTTATGGAGCATCTAGTACATGCCAAGCATGGTTTAGGTGTAAGGGGCAAAGCTGTAGATGAAACACCAATGTCCCTGCTGCCAGGCTGCTGACCTCCCGGCAGAGGGAGACAGCTATCAACACGATAAACACAGAAACTACCCCGCGTGTCGAGTAGTGAGTGTCACAGCGTCAGGGGCGGGGGGTGGCGATTATAAATAGGGGGTCGGGGGAGGCTAACCGAGCCGGCGAGTGTCTGGGAAAGTGTCCCAAGCCGGGGACACAGCAAGTGCAAAGTCCCTGGGGTAGAAGGCTGCCCCCGAAGTCCGAGGAGCAGCAAGGCGGCCACTGTGGCTGGAGCCCAGGAAGGGGCAGGGAGGAGGCAAAAGAAGGGACCGGAATGGGGCGGGGGGCGGGTGCAGGGATGCGTGGCTGCAGGTCCAGGGAAGACTCTGCCATTCCCTCTGAAATGGAACAGTGGGAGGCATGACCAGGCTCAGATTCTAACAAGATCACTGGGTGGGGGGGCTTCCCTGGTGGCGCAGTGGTTGAGAATCCGCCTGCCGATGCAGGGGACACGGGTTCGTGCCCCGGTCCGGGAAGATCCCACACGTCGCAGAGCGGCTGGGCCCGTGAGCCATGGCTGCTGAGCCTGCGCGTCCGGAACCTGTGCTCCCCAACGGGAGAGGCCACAACAGTGAGAGGCCCGTGTACCGCAAAAAAAAAAAAAAAAAAAAAAAGTCACTGCAGGGCCAGAGAAGACCTCTGAGGAGGCCAGGGATGGGGGCCGGAGGGAGGGGGCAGTGGCAGGACCCAGCAGGTTCTGAACGCGCATGGACGGGGCAGACCAGGACACGGAACGCGCTTCGCAGTGTGTCTGGCATGAGTTATACGCTCAGGGCGCGAGAAGAGTTTGGTCAATAAATAACACACATATGCAGGGGACGATGAGCACAGCCAAAGCCAAGGCACAGGGTGTGGGAGCCCGATGGAGGGGAAGGTGGCTCTCCTGACCTGGGGAGGTGGAGCTGGGGTCAGGCGGCCCTGATGGGAGAAACTAGAGGCTGCTCCCTACTGCTGCTTCCCGTTCAACCTGGCCCAACCCTGTAGGCCTGGCTGGGCAGAACCTGGTATCCCCCGGGGTCTCGGAGTGAGAGGAACCCCCAGGACCCAAGGTCTTCTGGAAGACACGGCCCGTGGCCAATGGGTCCGGGTGCCGGGGAGCCAGGTGTCCACTGGTCCCTGAACCAGCACCTTCTAACTCAGCTGGCTGCTTGTGTGACCCTGGCCCTACAGCTAACTTCCTGGTGGCAAAGGGAAGTGGTGCTTGCAATCATGCAAATGCTCCCTGAAAGGAAAGGAAGAACATTCTAGAGTCAAGCACTGCAGGAGTTGGTGGAGAGCGTTCCTGCCGGTCAGCAGTTTTAATTTTGACGTGTTTCTTTGTCCGAGAAGTCGCAGGGTGACCCCAGTCCCGAGCCCACCATGTGGCGGCAGCAGAAGGGGACCTAGGCTCCTGGGGTCCTCCCAGTAACTGGCTCTGTGCCTCTGGGCAAATCCCCTTCCCTCTCCAGGCCTCCGTGTCCCCTGCTTGTGTTGTTGGGTATATTCCTGAAAGGAAGGGTCCACTAGGACTAACATCTATGAGATCTAACATCCCCCACTGATCGGAAGAATTCCAATCCTAAGCCTCCTGGCCTCAAGCCCCCTCCCTCCACCTCTGTCTACACTGCCGGCGCCCAGCACGTGATATGTATTGATATATCACAGTGACCTCCCCGACCCTGCATGTTCCTGGCTCGGTGCTGGGTGAGTTCCAGGACTGGCAGGTGCCCCTGGAGGCCCTTCCTACAGCAGGACGCCAGCAAACGGCTCAGCTGTACACAGTGTGTCTTAACTACACAGGTACGTCCAATAAACCCAAGCTAAACAGATCCCCAGCTCGATCTCCCCCTTAACCGAATCCCAAACATGTCTACGGCCATGCCAACATTCCCCAACACAAGGGGAGGGCTGACAGAGAAAATGGGATGGAGACAATGACTGTCACCAGTTGCAGCTAAAATATCTCACTTTAGCAAATTCTGTGGGTACATACACAGGAGCAGGACGCCGGGCCTTGGAAAGGGTCCATGCGCGGAAGGGGTCAGGATCTGACCGTCATCAGCTTCAGAAGAAATCATGCTCTGGCTGGCTGGGGTCTTTTCTTAGGCCTAAACCCCACCCTCCAACCCCAGATGGCCTCAGGATGTCCATCGGTGTCCCTGTTCCCCGACCACGCTGGAAGCAAGCAGGCCTTGGAGGTACCTATTGCCAGGTACCCAGTGTCCCGGCAGGCCAAGCCCATTTCAAAGACCCTTCTGGGTAAGTTCCATGTTGAGAGGTCTCCAGGCATGGCACTGGGCATGAGAACGTTCAGGACTTCTTTCGGGCCTCCTGCTGCCCGCGTGACTATAAACCCGTCCTCGAGTCTCCCCATCTGTGAGATGCGGCCCCGCCTCCCTCACTGCTCTGACCACGCAGACCTCTGCTCTGGACGGAATAGTGGAGGTCACCTGCAACTTCTGTCCACGGCCCCGGCTCTGCCCCATACAAGGGGACCACTTCAATAAGAAAGCAGCTCGCACCTTTGGAGCTCTCACTTGGTGCCAGACGCTTTACAAATATTACATATTGGGCTTCCCTGGTGGCGCAGTGGTTGAGAGTCCACCTGCCGGTGCAGGGGACACGGGTTCGTGCCCCGGTCCGGGAAGATCCCACATGCCGCGGAGCGGCTGGGCCCGTGAGCCATGGCCGCTGAGCCTGCGCGTCCAGAGCCTGTGCTCCGCAACGGGAGAGGCCACGACAGTGAGAGGCCCGCGTACCGCAAAACAAACAACAAACAAACAACCAAAAAAATATTACGTATCTTACATCAGCTTGCATAGATTAGCCCATTCAATTCTTCAAACAACGCTGCGAGGGAATTATTATTACCATCATCCCCATTTTACCGATGAAGAAACAGAGGCTCCAAGAGGTTGCCCAAGGACGCACAGCTAGAAAGGGGCAGCCTGAGCCCGGAGGCCCTGTTCTTAACCATTGTACCACACTGCTTCCCTTCCAGTGAAGCAGAGAAGGTCCAGAGAGGTAAGGGGCCTGCGGAAGGTCACACAGCTGGTTACTGGCTGCACACAAACCCAGGAGCCTTGGACCAGGAATCCCAGGCCTCTGTT
Source organism: Inia geoffrensis (assembly GCA_036417435.1). Taxonomy (NCBI): domain Eukaryota; kingdom Metazoa; phylum Chordata; class Mammalia; order Artiodactyla; family Iniidae; genus Inia; species Inia geoffrensis. Next base: position 4,174,677 of record CM070907.1, read on the forward strand.
CTTGCTTCTATGCCCCTAATCCATATCTTCTGGGAGTAACCTGGGCGGGTTTTTCATGGGAGAGAAACACAAAAGAAATTTCTCCTTGAAGGAGGTGGCTCATGAAATTCCTGTGAAAGATTAATAAAATCTTATCCAAGAACACAATGATTCATGCCAACCCACCAAGTCAATCAGGAATCGGCAGGACTGTAATTTCTATCAAACTATAATTAGCTGAATTTCCTTTTTGTAATCTTGGGAATCTGAACAGAGTGCAGCCTATCATTGGAGCCGTGGGTAATGACCAGCCACCTCGAGCACAAAACGTTTAAGAGTAAAAATGTCCTATGGTTCCCTTTGATGTTTAAAGGGGAATCATGAATGCAAAGACACGAAAAAATTAGTGGAATTTCAAATACAAAACAATTGTAGCCTTGTTGGGATACATGGTTTCCCAGGGGGAGGGATGTTGGCAAGGATGTTAAAGCAGGTAGGTGTTCCGGCCGTGACCAGCCCCTCCTTGGGCAAGATCTGCAGAGAGTGGTCAATGGGGGTGGTCAGTGTTTCTCCAGGGCTGTGCGCTGGGTAGACTGAATGCATGCAAGAAATACGTAGGGAATGAATGAATGAATGGAGGGCAGGAGAAGGGTGAGGGGAGCAGCTGGGCCATTTCCCTCTCCTCGGCCCAGTGAAATCCAGTGAGCTGGGGGAGGCCCAGTGTTCCCAGGTCCCCAAATCTCAAGGTGGCAGATTCAGGTCTTCACAGCAGCAGGGACCTAGCCAGTGAAACACAGAGGATGTTTACCCCCTTCCTGGGAAGTCACTCTGTCTGGTCCTCTCTCCCTGCCAGGGTTCCAGGGACCAAGCCCTTGGTCCATCCGGCCAGGGAAGGCTGAGTGCCCCCCACACCCTTGGCAACTGCCCCAGGAGATTCCAGGGAGGTGGCCTTTGGGATGAAAGAATGTGTGGCAGGAAGTGACAGTGGTGACTCAGGGTTACTCAGCCTGGAGTGTGCCAGGGGCCTGCTGAACAGCCCCTCCTCTGTGGCCTTGGCAGCCCCTCTTCCTCCAGCCTCGGGGCAGGGGTCAGGGCTCCTTTCCCCAGGGCCTGTCTCTCAGCTGGCTTTGTGCCCAGAGTCCTGGAGAGCAACGGGAAAGGGGGAGCACAACAGGTACCTGGACAGAGTCAGGGAAAGGAGTGAGGGAGAGCCTGTGAGCTGGAGGGGGAGGGGCTGAGCTGCTGCCCCCACACACAGAGGACCCGGAAGCCTCCTGGGCTTTCCTCAGAAGCCCCTCTCATCCAGCATCTTCACGTTGCTGACAGGGAAACCAAGGCCTGGAGGGGAAGCAAGTGACCAGACTCAAGGAGCCAATAAACCTGGATCAGGAAGAGGGTCCAGGCCCCCCTCCCAGGCCTAGCTTGAATCATTGATCCCCAGGCTACTGCCCAGCTAGGGGAGGACGTGGGCATCACGCTATGCACGCCAGTACTCCCTCCAGGAGGCCCTGCTGGTCCCAGCAAGGTCACACGGCCAACATTCCCTCTTTGAGATGGACTCATACGTTCATTCCACTGTCTACCAACTCACCAATCCACCCATCCATCCATCCACCCACCCGTCCAGCCAGCCACACTGTCATCCGCCCATCCATTCATTCATCCATCCATTGATCCTCCCTTAGACTCTATCCAGATATCGGTCAATGCACTTATCCTTCCACATATCCATCTGGGCATCCACCTGTCCATCAGTTATTTAGTCATTGAACCAAGCTTAGTGAGCCTTGACAAGGCAGCCAGTCCTGTGCCTTGCTTCTAGCCCCCGCCCCCTTCCATGGCCCACTCCCTCTTCTCCAGCCATCAGACCCTGTCCATCCCAGTAGCCCTTGTGACTCAGGCCATGGCCCATGATCTTCTGGAGCTTACAGTCACCAGTTTTCTGGGGTCTGGACCCAGAATGTTCTAGCCCAGGCAAAGCTGCCCCGTCCTTGTCTCCTTGCTGTCTGTGGAGCCTGCTGTAGCTCATCCTCACCCTTCGTGTGGTCGGAGCTGGGGGAGAGGCCTCCAATCTCTCCACCCTCCTGCCAGTTTGGTCAGGAACAGCAGGCTTGGGGCCTCCGGAGGAAGCCAGGGGCCCCAGACTCCAGGGCAGCAGTGACCGTGAACAATGCTCGCTGCTTCCTGTCTGGCCCCAGCCCGCCCCTCCCCGCGCTCCTAGGTGCAGTCTGCAGTCTTTGGCTGCAGGGCCTAATTAATTCTGGATGGGCCCAGCACTCTGAGATCGCTGGATAAGACGGAATTCCAGAGGGGCAGCTCAGCCTCGTAAAACCTTAATTGGTTGTGTTTTGAAAAATCGTAATAGTATCTTACAGTTTTTGCATCTCAAAGTGCTTCTCTCCTAGGACTGGATTTAGCGCCTGCAGCAAGCGTGCATGGGCGGTCAGGGGAGTGGTGAGAGACCACTGGACCGCATGGCCCTTCCTTACCCTAGGCTGGAATGTCCTCCAGGGCTTCAGTCTCCTCCCACCTGGCCAGGGGGGCACAAGGTCAAAGTGAAACCCTCTACTGGAGCACCCAACACAGTGCCCCGTGGGCTCGTTACAGGAGGCTGTGGTCAGCTGGGTGAGGGTGGCAGAACGGGATGGGGCTCTCCCACCTGGCGCGGGGACTGCTTGTCCCCTTGAGTGGTCCAGAGGTGCCACAGACAGGAGGATCCATGGCGACCTCCGGCACCTTCTTCATCCCGCCACGCCCTGCAGGTCAATTCTAAGCATCCATCAACCTCTTTTCTTTTCCCTGTTACTTTGACATTCTCTGTTATTAACTGTGAGACGCAAGCAAGGTACCTGAACTAGTCGCTACAGGTAACAAATGGCCACGGATGACAGATGGGACCTACAGGGCAGTCGGGAACCCACGTGGTCAAGCCCTGCCACGGACGCAGCACCCTTGGCCAACTGATGGCTGCTCTGGGTCATCCCTGGCCCCCGCCCCTCTGGGTCCCAGAGCCACTGGAGCCTGCAGAGACGTCTCTGGGGAGACTCCCAGGCATACTGCTCTGCTCCGGAGAGAGGGGCCCAGGCCCCGGGTGGCCGGAGCAGGGCTGGCTGTGCCTGTCACTCATAGGACTTTCTCTTTGGTTTCAAACTCAGGGCTGAGGCCCACCCCACCTCCACCCTGCCTCAGCTCCTCCCAAACTGACCAAGGTGCCGGGTCTTAGATTTCCCTCTGCCTGCCGGGCCTGGGGGAATCGCTGGCACCCTTCTGGGGCAGCCCCATGGCTCGGGCAGGGGCTTGGCAGGAGGGGTAGCGCTGCTCTCCTGCCTGGCTCCTCACCCAGGCACCCCCTCCCCCATCCACCCTGCCCAAGGAGGCATCCGGAAGCTCCCGCAGACCAAGCCCGCGACAGCCCTTCACCACCCTTGGGAAACGTCTGAGCTGCTCAGTTCGGCCTTCTAGTTCAGCAGGGCCCCCGCCCCGTCCCAGCCTCTGTCTTCCCCGTCCTGGGCCCCATCCCAGAGCACTCTGCTCAGCTGCCCTGATGGCTCTCGAGGCCTCCAACACACCCCAGGTCTCTGCTCCAAGCCTTTGTCCCTCTGCCTGGGGCCCTTCCCCGCCACCTCCCTTCCACCCACACCCCCTCACCCTTCAGGGGTCTTCCCAGGCGCCCCCTCCTCCTGAACGGCTTCTCTGACCCCCTGGCGGGGCCGGCCCCCTTCTCTGCACGTCTCCTGCTAAGGCACTTCCCACCCTGTGTTCTCACCGTCTAGCTGCCCGTCCGCCTCCGCCATCAGACTGGCAGCTCAGGAGGTCGGGATTGCATCGAGTCACTGATGCGCCTGGAGCACCCTGGCCCTGAGGGGCTCCAAGATGAACAATGTGTGACCCTGGCAAGACCCAAGCGCTCCCTGCAGGTGGCTGAAACGCTGCCCGGGGGAGGAACACATGGCAGAGTTTGGGAGTTTGTGCCCCAGTGGCCTCCTTTTCTTCTCACCCCTTTATCTTCCCTCATCCTTCTCTCCAACCCAGCCTGGGAGGTGGTGACCACAGAGGGGATGGGCTCATCGGGCAGGAGTCAGGCTGCCCCACAGGGGCCCTGGCATCCCAGCTGCCTGGGACAAAAGACCAGTTTGTCCCCCGGGGAGGACCACGGCCCCTGTGACCAGTCCCGACCTCCCTTCCCTTTTCCCTGTCTCTGCTCTGCATCCATGCCCCCCACCTCCATCCCTGACCCAGCCACCAGGAAAGATGAGCCAGGAGGCTGGAGGGAGAGGCCCAGATAGACGCCAGCCATGTGGATGCACGGACTCGGGCCTCTTACACCCCCAGGAGCGCGCCAGCCCCAGCAAACCTGCAAACACCACAAGCCAGAAGGACATGGGAAGCAGGCAGGTCCTATTTTTGTGAATGAAATGGTGGCCTGGCTCTTGCAGTTGCCCAGGCCCTGCCAGCCTTGCCTGACCACTCTGTAACCTCGGCAGAAACGCTGACAAAAAAGGGAACGTCAAGACCTAAGTGTGAGTCAGACAGAGGAAGAAAAGAGGGAAATTCTTCTTAAGGTTCCACTAAAGCCTCACACTGAGAGCTGCCCCGGGGTTAGAATTACGTGCCCAGCCCCTGCAGGAGCCCCTGGACTCAGGATTGTCCACAAGTAACCTTGGCCTGTCCCCTGGTGCCCTGTCTGCAGGGAGGAGCCACCCATGCTCTTGACAGGGGACGGCCGCGGAGGGCCCTGCGGCTGCTCACCCGTCCATCTGTTCGTTCTGCGGATTCCTATTCACGCTCAGTATGTGCCAGGCCTTGTGCCGTAAACAAGACACACAATGTCCCTGCCCTCATGGGGCTGACAGTCTCGGGTCGGGGAAGCCAGTGAACACACATCGAACAGAGCGGTGGGTTGTTACTCACGCTGGCAGAGCTAGCAAGCTCTGTGACACGGCCCGGCAGGGCCACATCGGAGGAGGGGGCAGGAAGGAGACCTAAAGGACGGGACAGAACAACAGAAAGCAGGGACGCGCGTTCCAGGTGGCCGGAGGGGCTGCCCGGGAGGCAGCTCGGGATGTTCTAGGAACTGTGATGAGAAGAATGCAGGACAAATAGGGTGGCTTACAAAGTTCTGTTGGCCTTCTGAGCTTGGGCAGGGTTTCTGGCCAGGCAAGAAGCAAGGTTGCCAAATGCCCGGGGGTTCCCGCCCTGCAGTTGGTCAGCCCTGGGGTGAAATCACAGGCTCCTCTCCCCAGGAAAAGGCAGGAAACCCCCTCCACCTCCAGAGAGGGGGGGTGGAGGGGATGCTGCCTGCCAGAGATCCCCAAGCTTCCTCCTAGCCCCCTCTTCGCCTGCCCGCCCAGAGGAATCAGCTCTGCTGTCCCTTTAAAGGGGTCTGAGTCAGAGAGTTAAGAATGAAACTGACTCATGATGGGATGGTGGGGGGGGGGGGGGGGGCGGGTCACTGGGCTGGCCAGGTGCCAGGGCTGCGGCAGCAGAGGAAGCCGGGTGACCGCAGCTGCCTGTGTGTGCTCTGCTGAGAAGGGCAGAAACCACAAAACCCCATTTGAAATTCCACCGTGCGGCGCAGCTCGTGTAATGAGGTTACCCCTCATAATGGGGGCATTCAGGGCCCACGCGGGCCTGTGGGGCTGGGGGGCCTGCCCCCCAGGGCCAGCTGATGATGATGTCACCTTCCGTTAGGAATCTCCCCGGCTCCCCCCACCACACACACACATGAAGGACTTAAAAAAATGCACCAGGAAACTAAAGTGAGAGAGCGCCAGAACGGAAGTCTTCGTTTTATTTATAGTTGATAACTTATGTCCGGCCTGCTCCACAGGAGGCCCAGCAGGGAGGATAAGGAACCCGAAGGAGAGGGTGACAAAAATGCCCCAAAGCCTAGGCCAGTGTGGCACCTGGGAGCAAGCCTAGAGCTCCATTCTGAGCTCCCTAGCAGCCGAAGCAAAGAGGGGAACGGGGTATAGCAGCATGACACCACAGAAAACTGGGATCCTTGGAACCTGGGTTCAGATCCCAGCTCTGCTACAGATGAGCTATAAGATCTTAGAAGCTTCCTTCTCATTTCAAAAGGGAGAGAAGAATTTGGAATTGGTTTGGAGGGCCAGGCAAGGCACCCAGCACTGCCTGGATGCATATTAGAGGCTCTGCTGATTTGGGGTCTACAGGTAGACAGCACAGTAGCCCTCGCTCCTGCACCTCCGTTCATGGCAGACATCACTGATGGATTGCAGCACACTTTCCCAGAGCCAGAGTCTGCGTCCCCATCCCCTTGCACACAGTTCTCCAGGGGGTCACCGCCAATGCACTAGAGTCAGCCTGGGGACTGATCTGCTTGTCATCCAGCAGCTGAGGAGAGGCCCGGGGGGGCCTCGGTCACCTTAGTCTTGCCAACACCTGGCTGGTGCCTGCACACAGTGGGCACGCAATAAAAAAAAACCGTCCAGTAAAGGAGGGAGGGAAAGAAGTGGGGGAAAGGAAGGGGGAGGAGAAGGGGAGGGGGAAGGACAGAAGGAGGGAGGGCAGCAGGGGCTTGGACTTGAGCAAGTCATTGGGCTTCTCTGGGCCTCAGTTTCCTCATCTGTTAAAAGGAAGCTTTCAGTAACTAGCTCTTGGAGTTGTCTCAAAGGTGAAGTGGGGCTAGGCCTGTGGACCACTTGGAGGCCCCCCTGCCCCCGGGGGCAAGGAGGAAGGTGACAACGACGGGCAACATTGTCATCACCACGAAGGGCCTGACGGGAGGTGGGAGTGGGGTGACCCTGCCGGCCAGTCCTCCTAGCTCACCCGTCCCAGGCCCCAGGATCTAAGCACCCAGTGGGCGCTCAGCAGGCACCCAGCGCCCCCAGGGCAGGGCCCAGGGCTGCATCTGTGAGGGGTCGTGGCAGGATTGTCGGGCCTGTCACAGTCAGAGGCAGCTCCGTTCGGGCCACAGGCTGCTGCCTGGCCCCCTCCCAGCTCGGGGTCGTGCTGGGTACACTTGGCTCTGGCCAGAGGACGCAGCAAGGTGACAGCTGAGTGTTGCGTTCATGTGGGACCATGTCATTTCCGCCCAGAGCCGTTTCCTGTGGATCTTCTCACACCAGAGTTAATGGCCTTTTCAACTTCCCCTTGAAAGGCCGATCTCAGGGTGAGCAGTGCTGGGCCTGGTGCCCGCCACCCTTGCAGAGCCGTGTCCCAGAATCCCTGCGTCTCATCCCACGCGGGGCTCACGGTGGCATCTGTGGCCTGCCCGAGGCGTGTCCGTGTCCCAGCCTCCTGGCTATCGTCCTCCTTCCTCTTCCTCTGTCCACCCCCGGCTCCAGGGACAGGTGTCACCCCGAGAGGACTTCTCCCCACAATGCAGAGGGAAGGATGGGGCTGCAGGGGCCCAGCTTTGGGTCCCTCCACGGAGCATCCTGCCCTGTGCTCAAGGGGGACAGCAGTGGACAAGAGGACAGGCAGTGACACTCCCAACCATCATCAGGCCGTGCTCGTTGCCACAGAGGAGAGAGATGCAGCCGAGTCAGGGAAGTGCCACCGCTGCTCGGGGTGGTCAGGAAGGCTGGCCAAGGAGGGGACCCGAAACCGAGGACCAAAGTCAAGGAGGAGGCAGGGAGGGGAGGGGAGGTTGTTCCAGGCGGAGGGAACGGCGTGTGCAAAGGCCCAGCTGGGGAGAGTGCATTGTGGGGACAAGCTGTGGGCAGGGCACACCGGCAGGCCAGCCCTCCAGGGCGTGTGGAGTAGACACCAGACATTGTCCTAAGAGCCAGGGAAGTAAGTCATTGGAGGCGGTGACTAGCTTGACTTACGACCTCAGGCGGAGCACACCTGCTCCCCACGGGATCCTGACTGTCGCGGCTGTGCAGGGGTTGCCACCCTGCAGGAGACCTGCCACCAATGTGTCACCTCCTCGGGCTGGGCGCTCCCACTGCCTCCGTCAAGCCAAGGGCCAGCGGACGGTCAGGGCCTGGGTCCCTAGGCGTCTGGGTCCCTTCACATCTGCACTCACCAGCCCGGGACCTGAGAGATGGAGAGACCTGCCCAAACCCACAGGGCGGTCCCAGCCCAGGAGTCCCTACCACTGTCCTTGGAGACAGTGGGTGAGCAGCCTTATCAGCCCAGAGGACACTGAAGTTGCGGCCCTGGCTCTGGGGCCTTGAGAAACATCCTGCCGTCTTCATGCACAAGGCAGCGACCAGACAGAAGCCGCTGGTCTATCTTGGTGGGAGCTGGAGGCCTCGCACCGCGTAGCAGCCTAGCCCCACCACTGCCTTGGCCAACTCCTTCAGGGATCCTGGAGGCCCCGGGGAACCAGGGGATGACGCAGCCGAGCACCATTCCTTCCCTCCTTCCTTCCTTCATTCGTTCACTTTCCATTTATTCATTCACTTCATCATCCCTTCCTGGGCAATATTAATAATATTCGTAACAACAGGCGTACAGATACAGAACATGAAGATTTCCCACACATGAGGTGTCCCATAAGCCAGACACGCAGTAACTCATAAGCCCCCACGGCCCCCCCCGCATGAGACAGATGGGTGGGAAGAGGGGCAGGAGTGAGTGCGCAAGGCCCAGAGAGGAGAGAGCCCCGGCCCTGCTCAGGGTCAGTTCCGTGTGCCCGGACCCTGGCGGCAAGCCGGCCCTCCACCTGAGACAGAGCTGCCGCCACCAGCCACCAGCCGGCCCCAGACGTCACGGCAGGAACAGGGCCTCCTCCTCCACTTTAGAAACTTCTTCTGGACGCTGCATGGAAGGGGCTTGGAGAGGGCAGGAGGGGAGGTGACCATGGTCACACAGGTCCATAGTGGGAGATGGTGGTGGGACAGAAGAGTCAAGGTGAGGGTCAAGGAGAGGGGGTGTCCAGACAACTCCTGGGAGGACAGAGTCGCCATTTGGTGAGATGTGGAGGCTGGGGTAACGCAGGGGGGACTTCTTTACCCCTCATTTAGTTTACACTGAGCTGCGGATGCCTATGGACAGCTGCTGAGATGCCCCAGCAGGGTCTGCACCACCACTGAATGGAAGGGAAGAGTTTCTGACAGCAGCCAGCACCTCAGCTCGGGAATTCCAGGGCCCCTGAAGCTCGTCCACACCCATTGCCCCCCTGCCACCTGCCCCCGGGTGGCTTTCACGCCCATCAGCACCATCTATTGGCTACTCAGGGCAGGCCCCCAGTGGTGTCCCAATGTGTCCCTCTTTTAGAGAAGAGGAAACTGAGGCCAAAGGGGCCTGCCTGAGACCATCCAGCAAGGGAGAGGCGGAGGTGGCGTGAGACCTCTGGGGTCCTGCCAGGCAGCCCCTCTCCACAAAGAGTCCCTTCTGAGGAGCAGATGGAAGGAGGTGGGTGCCAGGAGATGTCTTACCCCTCTATAGTTTGCTATCAGCTTCCCAACAATCCTAGATACTTCCAGCACCCAATGCTGACCCAGACTCAGTCCCACCAGAGCCTAGTTTTGGACAACGAAGTTCATTCCTTTGGGCCAACATCTGCTTCTGTGACCACCACCCCACCACCACAGCCCATCTGAGCCCTGCTGGGAGGTGGGCAGTACCATAGAATTGTGACCTGTCTCGGCTGGATTCTCTCACTCTGCCTTCAATACTCAGGGTGCAAACCCACCTGTTAAACCAATGATGAGATGGTGATGGTGATGGTGGTGATGATAATTGTGATGATGATGATGGTGGTGATAGTGATGGTGAGAGTGATTATGATGGTGATGATGATGGTGGTGATAGCGATGGTGATCATGGTGGTGATGATGATGATGATGATGATAATTGTGGTGATGGTGATGATGATGGTTGTGCTATAGATGGTGATATGGTGATGATGGTAATGATGGTGGTGATGGTGGTGGTGATGGTGATGATGAAGACAATGATGATGACAGTGATAATAGTAATCATGACGATGGTGATGAGGATGGGATGAAGATGATAATGGTGAGGCTAACTTTTATGGAGCATTCATTACGCGCCAACTGCATTCCCACACTATTTCGTTTCATCCTCATGACAACATTTTGAGCTCGGTCCACCACTATCTCCATCTTACAGAGGAGGAAATTGAGGCTGACCTCAGGGAGGTTCAGTCACATAGCTAGTTAGCAGTAGAGCTGAGAAGCTCACCCAGGCGGTTGCACCAGAAGCCGCTCACTAGCCATTCCCTACCCTCTACCTCTGTTATGAAAGAGCCTGTCCTTGTGGCCCCTCATATGATACTCCTTGTCTGCCCCCAAAGGACAACACTGTCCCCATCAATACCATTCTGGCCGAACTTCCCCAATAAGACACAAGGAGGAAGCTGAGGTCCCCGAAAGGGGGGACACAGGGCTGTGGGTGCCCCTCAGGGCACTGCCAATGAGGGATCACCACTCCACTGCCGTGGGAACATGAATGTTCCACCTGCCGTCACTCCCCACCCAAGGTTCCTGCTCTGAGGGGACATGGCTCTGTAGCAACTGGACAATGGCAGGGCCAGGCTGCAACCACCAGCCGGGGCAGGCACTGGTCAGTACATGGCATGCCTCTCAGGGACCCCATCTGGCAACCAGGCCCTTCTCTGGCCACACTTGGATCTTGAAAGATGCCTAAAGTGTACTTGGATGTGTTTGAGCCTGAAAACATGCTTTATCATCAATCACATCTTGCTCGAAATGAAATGGAAGGCTGGACTGTTTTAAAAACCACGGCACAGCAGCCTCATTCATCGCACAAAACCAAAACCCTTGTCTGCTTGACTCATTCAGCTGTCCAGCTGCCCCACCAGTGGCTGTCATTCCATTTTACAGATGAGCAAACTGAGGCCTGGAACAATTAACGTGCTTCCTTGAGGCTCTCAGCCGTTAGAGAGGGAGCGGTGATTCCAGCCCGGGGCTGCCTAGAGCCAAAGGCAGCCCACCCAGCCCAGCCCTGCACCTGCTGCCCCCATGGGAAAGCAGCACCTAGGACCAAGGTGATGCTGATGTCACTGAGTGAGTTGTTACGTTGTGGCGGGCTGAATTCTAGGATGGCCCCCACGGTCCCTCCAACCCTGTACACGCCCCATGTACTCCCTGCTGCTGTGAATATGATGGATTCCTCTCCCATAATAGCTTGTGTCACACGGCACAACTTGTTCACTGTAAAAAAGGGACATCACCCAGCCAGGGGTGCCTGATCTAATCATGGGAGCCTTTAGAAGCAGAGGGTTTTCTCCAGCAAGGAAAGGGGGACATCAGTCCTACAGCTTTGAGGAATGGAATCTGGCCAACAACCTGAACGATGTGGCAGTGGATTCTTCCTGCAGCCTCCAGAGGGAATGCAGCCTGCCCAGCACCTGCCTTGCAGCCACATAAGACCCCAAGTGGAGGGCTCAGCTAAGCTGTGTCTGACTTCTGACCTGCAGAGCTGTGAGCTAGTAAATGAGTGTTGTTTGAAGCTCCCAAATTTGCAGTGATTTGTTACACAGCATAGATAGCTGATACAGACATCCAGGTGGCCTAGGCTGTGAAGAGAGAGAGGGAGGGAGACCTTGGTCCAAACCTCCACTTTGCCCTGCCTCTCTGGGCCTCCCACTTCTCAGATTGATGCCAGGAAGTTGCAGCAGGATGAAACAAGGGAATGCACTGAAAAGTGCTTAGCTCCGTGTCTGGAACACAGTATGTATTTAAGAACTCACGGGTGGTAATACTATGTTAATATTAACAACAATTGTATTATGATTTTCATGCAGATGGAAGAGATGTCCCAGCCAAGTCCCGTAGCAGTAAAACAGGCTTTAGCATCTCGGCCTCCCTGGTCAGAACCCCAAGTGGGAATCTCACCCCCAAGGGGCAAAAAACAGGCCAGCCTATGCCCCCCCCCCCACCCAGCTCCTGGGGCAGACAGGGACCCTGCCTGTGCAGTGGAAAAGTCCACATACTCGCACCCTCAAGAACCTTTCGGAGGAGTTTAAGAAGTATTTATCAAACAATAATAAAAAGTAAATCTTAAAAACCTGGAAGGGCCTTTTTCCTGTGTCCACAGACTCGGGATGAATTGGACACGGGCCCTTCGCTGGCACCGTTAGGACCAGAATGAACCAAGTCACTGGTTCTGTGAGCTCTGGGAGAGACAGACTCAGAAATAATGGCCGACACACGGCACCAAGAGGGGACGTGATTGCACTGTGACTCTCGCAGGGCACCTGCCATGTGGCATACCCCAGGCTGGACTGTGTTCCAGGCCCCTGGAATAGAGCAGTGGACAGAGACCCAGCACACATGTTGTTTACCACGTGGTGTGATCCGTGCAAAGCCCAGGTCTGCTGGGAAGGCTGCAGAGCTCAGGGAGGGTGGGCCGAGTAGGGCAGGAGGCTTTCTCTGAGCCCCATGGAGCTGAGAAGTGCTTTCCAGGCAGACCAGGTGAAGAAAAGCATCTGAGACAGAGGGAACAGCCTGAGCAAAGGTACAGAGGCTGAGATGGACGTGACTTGTCAGGAAACCGCAAGCTGCCGGGGGTGGGGTGGGCCAATTCCTCTGGGAAGGAGCCCTGGGCCTCACTTCCGGAAAGGAATTCCTTTGCTTCCTAGTCCTTCGAAGACTGACTCAGATGATTAATTAACCAACGGTACTACTTTCCCAGGAAGCTTTGCAGACGGCAAGCCAGCAGCCAAATAGGGCACAAGGAAGACCCCGGAGGGTGAGAGCAGCGGCCCTAAAGCTGGTGACTGTGGGCTCATCGGGTAGAGGTTTAGCCCTCATTTGTGTCTGAGGCCATCAGGTGACCCTGGGCAATGGACGGGACCAATGCGGGAGTTTAACCTTAGACCATGTCACGAGGTACTACAGGTCCCTGAGATAAAGTTCCGTGGCTTTGTCCAAGAGCTTTCATGACTTTTCCTCAAATGCTATTTCAATTTAGATTTTAGAGCAGGGTCAGCTCCTGCAGAGCACACGTGCTGTCACTCTCTGTTTCTGCACTCATGGCAGACAAAATTAATCAATGGTAGAATTCTCGGTCCAGTTAGGCAACTGATCCTTGGGGATGTCTGAGGTCTGAGCCACTGTTCTCAGTGAGATGGACACACCCAGCTTTGTCATGAGCCCACTAGGTTCTGACTCTCCTCTCCACACTCTGACCACTTTTGGCCAAGACAGTTGGAAGATTGTAGAAACCAGTACAAAGGGAGAATGAGACAGCGTCCTCTCTGTCTCTGTCTCTCTGTCTCTGTCTCTGTCTCTGTCTCTCACACACATGCACGTAGGAACATAGGCAGAGCAAGGCCACGTGCATCACAAATGATCTGAAACAGGGTGCAATGTAAGCCACACAGCAGACGGCACCAGTCGGGCCCATCTCTGGCTCTGTCCCAGTGTCTAGGACAGTCCCTGGTACACAGAAGGTGCTCAATTAATACCTGTTGAGTGAAGGAACACCTGTGGGTCCGAGATGTCTTCAGACCAGCCCTGGCCTCCCCAGCTCTGTCTCCTGGCCACATCAATGTCTCAACTCCCTTGTCCTGGCGCCCTGATGGTCATTTCTCCCCCCAGGAAGTGTTGGAGGCCTAGGGACAGCACTCCCGTTAAACAGTTGATGAATTAGGGCCTGGAGAAGTTTTCCTGGAGTCTTTAAATTACTCGTGAGATGAAGTTCTAGATAAATGCAGAATGAGTGATTGAGGTGGGAAAACCGCACTTTCCAAGGGGTCTCTGCCTCCCCCCCCACCATACCCCTGCTCCTTCCTCTGGGAAATTAATTGGTATCAAGCGAGGATTTTAGGAAATGGCCGTGTTTTAAAGGCCTCTGCTTAATGTTCCCTTTAATTAGAATGGGTTTCACTTGACGTTTCTGCTGACCCACAGGGGGAGGGCGGCCCTGCCCGAGTGAATGCCCACTGACCCAGGAATTCCTGCGTCTCAGTTATGCCCCGTTCGTGGGCTCACTTAGCAGAGTTCAAAAGAATGGCTTTCTCTGCAGCAAAACAACAGCCAGAGCTCAGAGTCACTCCCCTTGGTTCGGGCACCTCTGTGGGAACCTGGATCCAGGACATTCCTCGGGAAAGAAGAATGCGCACACGGGGGATAGCTGGGTCCCTGCCAAGGTCAGTCTCCCAACAGGTTCAGCTGGCAGAGCCTGAGCCCCAGAGAGGATGGACTCTGAACTGGGCCTGGGGACAGAGATGTGGGCAGGGTGGCATGCACCTGCCTCAGGGTGTCAGGCCAGGAGGGGGTCCCACGAGCTGGCGACTCCAGCCAGGTGGGACGTGATGGAGAAGTCCAAGTTCAGGGAGCTCAGGAGAGGTGTTGAACCCACCCAGCTCAGGGCACCATCTCCCCAGGGCCAGCTCTGGCTAAGGTGGGACCTTGAATTAGTCTGGACTAGCGAGGCTGGACTGCCATAACATAGAAACCCAAAACTTGAATCCATTCTGTCCTCTTCTTGTGGTCCACTGAGGGTCTTCTCGGTGGGTCTCCTCCAACAGGGGTGAAGGAGGGAAGGGCTTGGGTGAGGGGCTGGGTGTGGTCCACGTGGGCTGGAAGCACTGATGTAGAGGCCCTGGCCTTGAGCCCCCAGGTAGAGAGCGGTGCACTTGCAGAGCGGGAAAAGCAAGGACAGGAACGGGGGCTAGAGGGCTGAAACCCAGAGCCCCTGGGGGACACGTCAGGTGTGCAGTGCCACGAGCAGCCCTAGTGGGGATGCTGGCAGAGGCTCGGATACACAGAGCTCAGGGGCATGGGCTGACCCTAATATGAAAGAAGCACATTTGAAACAGTCCCTCATTCTGGAAAGATGACTTGGCCAGTTTACCAAATCTAAGCAGTGGGGGTGGGAGAAAAGGGGTCAACAAACCATTCTTACAGGGCGAGGGGGGAGGGCCTCCCCATTTGACAGGCAGAGGCACCAAGGCCCAGGAGGGACACAGCCAGGGTCTCTCAACATGTGTCAGGCACACCCCAGCCTCGCTGTGTTTGGTCCACACCCAGAAAATGATGGGAACCATTAATATCCCCATTTTACAGATGGAGAAACTGGGGAACAAAGCAGTTCAGCGAGATCCCCAAGGCCACCTAAGAAGCCAGTGGCTGCCCTGAGGTTTAATCCAGGCTGTCCGACCCCACAGCTCATGTTCTCATCGACACAAAGCCAACTTTCCTGATTCCTTTGCCCTCTCGTCCAGGGTCAGTTGGAATTCCAGAGCCTTTAGCCCCCAGAGAAGTTATCGGCATGTATCTGAAATTGCACCTTGTGCGAAGCAAATTTGGGTCTCATTCTTCCCCTGCTATCGTTTTCACCTGCATTCCTGGGCATAAGACGTCTCAGCTTGGCCCTAGGGTCTTATCGATGAAATTACCGGGTATGGAATGCGGGACCCACCGGCGTTATCTCGGAAGGCAGGTGGTAATTAAAGTATCCTGTGCTGCCATGCTGACACTACAGAAAGGCCACCACGCCTGGCCCCCTGCTGAGTGGCAGTTGGGTCAGCCTGGGGTCAGGCAGAGCAGCGTCACCGTTTGTGACCTTAGGAGTCGAATCAGGAGAAGCATCCACACCCCCCGCACGCCCCAGTCATCACATCTGACCCCAGCAGCTGCCCTGTGAGTCACCATCCCCGTTCCATAGACGAGGAAATGGAGGCTCAGAGAGGGCAAGCCACCTGCTGAGGCCACCCAGCCAACAAGTGGCTGAACCAGCACACTAACCCAGGCATTTGGACCTTAGCCATTTCTTCCATAAACGCATCTTGAGTAAGGCTGATTCAGGGCCAAGTTCCAAGATACGTGCTGGGAACAAGCAGATAAGTAAAACTTCAAGCCTGACCCCAACAATCTCATGGTGATGATGGGAGCAGAAGGGACACAAATCAAGAAACCATTCGCTGTGGAATATTACTCAGCCTCAGAGAGGAAGGACACATTCTGACACATTTTCCAACGTGGTGCGGGGTGGGGGGGCCCCCTGGAGGTCACCATGTGCCGTGAGACAAGCCAGGACACGTGCTACATGAGTCCACGTACGTGAGGTCGCTCCAGGAGTCAAAGTCACAGAGACAGAGAGTAGGATGGTGATGCCAGGGACTGTGAGAGGGCGATGGGGAGTTGCCGTTTAACGGGGTCCGTTTAGAAAGAGGAAAAAATTCTGTAGATTGGTTGCACAACAACGTGAATGTACTTAAATACTACAGGACTGGACACATAAAAACGATTGAGATGGTAAATTTCACTTTATTAGTATTTTGTCACAAAATATTTTCATTTAAAAAAATCCCTCTTCATTCATTAGTTCTGCAGCAGTGCCTGAGAGCCCACTTTAGCCCTGGTCCAGGCACTGGGCCAGGTGAGTGTGTGTGTGTGGGGGGGGTCATAAGAGGGATGTAAGAAGGTGGCCCTGGTCACAGGTGCTGGCACTCCAGGCAGGGAGGTCAGAACCCCACACAGGCAAACGTGGCTGCGGCAACGATAATAGCAGCCCGGTGGCCCCTGGGGATGCCGGGCACAGCGCAGGCTGCATCCCATTCGGCTCTCAGCACAGTTCTCTAAGGGAGTTATGATTAGCCTGTCTTGTAAAGGACGAAACCAGGACTCAAAGCGGAGTCACCTGACCCAGGTGACTTAACTCATAAGGAGAAGCACACAATTCAAAGTTCAGATATTAATTATCTCTTGCTGTGTAACAAATTGCCCCAAAACGTAGTGGCTGGAAACCACAAATATTTATTACCTCCCGCTGTTTCCGTGGTTCAACGATCCGGGAGCCACTAGACTGGGTGGCTCTGGATCAGGGTCTCTTAGGAGACTACGGTCAAGATGGTAGCCAGGGCTGCAGTTATCTGAAGGCTTGACCGAGGCTGGAGGACTCACCTCCGAGGCAGCTCCTTCACCCGGCTGTTGGCAGGACGCCTCAGGGCCCTGCCACACGGGCCTCTCTACAGGGATGCTTGAGTGTCCTCGCAACGTGGTGGACGTCTTACCCCATGGGGAGCAGTTGAAGAGGACCAAGTAGAAGCCACAGCGCCTTCTGTGACGTGGCCTTGGGAGTCACGGTCCAGCATCCCACAGCATCCTACTGGCTACCAGGTGGGCCCTATTCAAGGTGGGAGGGAGCTACACAGGGGATGAATGCCAAGAGGCAAGGATCGTCAGAGGCTGTCTCGAACTGGCTGCCACCCCAGGCCTGTCTGACTCTCCCACCGGGCTCCTGCATTCTGCTATAAGACCAGCGGTCAGTGGTACGGTGGTATCTGGCGTCGGAGGAGTTTCAGAGACAGCTGGGGTTGGAGGAGGGGGGCGTGCCAGGCGGGGGTACCATACGGATTGGAGACAAGACCTGTACCATAGAGGCAGTTGTGGGCCTCTGTCTCAGCTGAAGGGAGAAGCTCACACCAGGCCGTCATCATTTTTGGGGAAACACGATGGACGGTTGGGCCCGGGAGGCACCCTTCTCAAACACAAGCCTCCTCGGAAGGCCCTTGGGGAGAGGATGACCAGGTGAACAGCAGCACCTCTGGCCGTGGCAGCCAGAGCTAGGTGTTGGTTTCAGATCTGAAATGTGTGTGGCCTTGAGTAAGTCTCCCATATGCACTCTGACCCTCAGTCTCCTCCTCTAAAATAGAATAATTAATCATCTCTCCCAGGCAAGAGAGAGGATAAAGCTGCATGGGCCCAGGGGTCTGGCACGCACCAGAGCCTCAGGTTCAGCCTCTGACACACCCCAGACCCAGCAGCAGGCCAGCAGCTGACGCAGACAAACACACCGCCCCGGTGGAACACGAGTGTCCCCGTCCCCCCAGTTCAGCCAGTGAGCCAGGACCCTTACGCCCGCAAATCCAGATTAGCCGGACTAGTGGCTCCCTCCGGGCAGTGCTTAGGAGAAAGGGCCAACGCTGCTCATGGTTATTGGAATGTCCCATTGATGAGAAATGATCTGGACAAATATTTCACACCTCCTTTGTCACATTCCAGTGGGAAAATAACATGGGCTGTGGAACGCTCCTTCCCAGGACCGCTGACAAAGAACACGGACATTCCTTTATCTCCGCTGGAAGTTTTGTTTTCCTTTTATCAAAAAGGTGTTATCAGTGCTGCTTAAATCAAAAAGAAATGTGCACTAGAAAATGAGACCCGGCCAGCTAGAAAAAGGAAAGCCCGGGTGAAGGAATAGCTTCCCAAAGAGATGTTTTTTCATTAACCTGGCATTTGGGAGTCACAGCAGCCTTTCTTTCTAGTACCATCAGATGAAATTGGACAGTGCAGCCTCTGTCAGCGATAATTAATTATGGCAATAACGCAGATTACTTATTGTGGGCATTTTGCTGTTACAGTGGCTCAGCAAAGACGTGCTGGTATGAATCTTCATATCATACAACATGGACAAGTTACCAAGTCCAAGGTCACGCAGCTAATAAGTGGCAGAGCCAAAGCCCATGCTTCCCCACCCTCCATGCCTTTTGACTTCTTCCCAGGAGAGGAAGGGCAGATGTGGCTGGAGGGAAAGGTGCAAAGCCAGTGACGAAGTGTTTGCTTTGAGCCAACTTGGTTTTGGCTACATCACCCAGAATTAATGCCAGCCAACCTTGCTTTGTGCCCACTGATGGCCTCAGGCCTGGCACTAGGGATTTGAGGGAGTGGACGGATGTGCAGGTACATCAAAAGGTGGACAGAGGGACAACTCAATGGGCAGGTGAAGGCTAAGTGGGTAGGTAGACAGTCAGTGGAGGATGCTGGTGAGTCAACAGGTGGACCGGTGATCAGATGACAGGATGGACGCCTGCGTGAACGGCTGGTTGGCTGGCGGGTAACCTGATGGGATAACTGCGTACCTTTGGACGGACGACGGTAAGTGTTCGTTAGAAGGGTGGATAAGTGGATGGGCAGTGGAACAAGTGAGCGGGCAGGGCTGTCCCCTGACTCCAGGCCTGACTCCCCATTCCTGCAGGGAAGGGAAAGCCGGCCCTCAGCGGACGGGTCATTCTTGAGCACCTGCTATTTGGCCACAGCGCCAGTGGCTCCTGAGAATCTGAGAGCCTGGAATCTGAGAGGTGAGAGGGGCCATACGGTCCCACTGGTTTCCTGGCTGGGTCCCACGATGGGGAGAGCCTCGCTTCACCCTCCACCCAAGGCTCTCAGCTCCCACCCTCATCTGGGCTCCAGGAGCCGCTGCTGTCCCAAACTCCAGCCTGAGAGGTGCCCCTTGACCCAACTTAACCTCGTCGTAAACATGGGCTCTGAGGTGGCATGATGAACTGGCATGACGGTGCCCTGTTTGAGGGTACCGGCAGCAGTGTGGTCCCTGTGAGGCAGCTGTGTGGGGTCCTCTGAGACCTGAAGACCCTCAAAGCCCCAGGGACCCTTGGAAGCCTTTATCCACAGGGGCAGCAGTGACAGCTGGTGACCCAGCAGTGGCCACAGTCATTCAGCTAGCTCTTCCTGTGCACCACTCCACGCCAGGTCTGTGCTGGGTGCTGAGGGGCTGGGCGGTCTGCACCTCTGGGAGTCCCAAGCCTGCACACAGCGGGCCCTGGGTCAATGTCCCTCAAGCAAAAGGGCAGCCCTGCCCTCCAAGAGCTCCAGCCCAGGAGCATCTCTGAGTGGCTTGGGAGAGGTGACCCACGTGTGGCCGTGGCCTGGGATCCCTGGTCAGTTCGTCTACTCCTTTGGAAGCAGGTGTTCATGGGGTTAGAGGAGCTAGCTCTCGGTCACCCTGATTTCAAGGGTAGGGGGACGCCCGCCCCAGGCCAGCCCAGCCCAGAGATCAGCAGAAGTAGCACGGAAACAAAAATCTAGGAGTTGAGGCTGTTGTCTTCCTCCAGGACCTTCTCCCCACAGCTGGGTGTGCTGTCCTATCACCTAGCATATTCCACAGAGGTCGGTTTAGGGACCCACTCACCCTTTGCAGATGGAACCCTAGGTCACTGCTAATGTGGACTTTTGCTGTGAAATGAGACACGAGGTTGCCCACGGGACCATGGCCCTGATTACATCTCCATCCTGGCCCCTGGCTAAGAGCCTGGCGCACAGGAGGGGGTCAGCAAAGGTTTGCTGAGTGAATACATGACTAAAGAGCACAGACTTCTAATCCAGAGGAGCCCGAGCCCAAATCCTGACTCTTCCCTTTTGGGGCTGTGTGACCCAAGGGAAGTCACTTAACCTCTCTGGGTCTCAGGTTCCTATTCTGTGAACTGAAGACCATAATGTTAACCTGGCAGGATTTTTGTAAGCACTCAGGGAGGTGGTGTTTGCCAAGGGCAAGGCACCGAGTAGGTGCTCAGCGCATGTGCTCAGCTGACCCCGCCCCCAGGCTGTGGGGCTCCAGGCTCACCTGTGGGTGGCTGAAGCCCCGCCCTCCTGGCAGCCCCAACCCCCAGCAGGTGGCTGCAGAGGCTCCTGGGCGCCAGTCCTGGGAGCGTGGGAACTTCCTGCCACCCTGTTTGTCTTGGGCTGCCTGGGAGGGGCTGCCACCCTCTGTCAGCTCCAGCACGCTCCTGCCAGGTCGCCCAGCGTGAAAGGGAGGAATTGTTCCCTTGACCTTTGCTTTCCTTGTCAAAGGTGATTTCGGCAAGTCCCGCCCCTCTTCCCTAAAGGCCGGGCCAGCTTCGGTTCCCATTGCCACAGGGGCTGGAGGGACCACCTGTGCACATGGGGAGGAGGGGCACTGGGGAAACCTGTAGCCTCCTTCCTGCCGGCAGGTGCGAGGCCCTATGCCCCTCTGCCCCCATCCCGGAGCCGGCAGCTGGCCGGTGCCCCTCCCCCATCCCAATATCCTGCCACCACTTACCTGGTCCTCCTTCCTCTGTGCCCCCCAGGACCCAGCATGGGACCCAGCCCAGGGTCAGAGGCTCTGGCATCTTGGATCAGTCAATCTCCCCAGCCCAAAAAGACACCCCCGCCCACCTAGAGCAAGGCATCCTCCCCTACTCCTGCCTCCACCCCACCCTGCCCTGGGAGGGTGTTCCCTGTGCTGGTCTCTGGAGGTGGGCCACAGGTCTCTACACAAGTTGCAAACACTTTTGTCTCCCTCAAGTTTTTATGATTGTGCCCCAGCCTCGTCCTCCCCCTAGTTATGTGGCCAGGCCACTGCCTACTGCCCACCGTCCGTGCTTTGGCATGGCTGGTGGCCTCAGGGTGTAACCCTGGCAGCCACGGAAACTTTGGTAGATCAGCCATGCGGCGGCCACTGCAGGCAGCACAGCTGGGGTTAAGGGCAGCCTCGGATCATGGAGGCTCCGTTTCCTATTTTCCAGAAGATGCTGATTATTAATGATCATTGTTCTTTCCTTCTGGGGCATGAAAAAGCAGGTTTAGCTCACAACCGGAAAGCAGCAGGTCAGGGTTCCCAGAGTATGAAATGTCAGCCTCTGGCGGCAACGACATTCACCCAGAGGTACTAAAAATAGATGCAGGACAGAAACACCAGGTCTCTGGAGGCTGAAGAAATAAAGTGAGCTGAGGGCAGAGACGACACTCGCTGATTATTTGTGTGGCCGCATGGCAAGGGTTTTACTTTTTTCTTTCCTTAGAGACAAGGAAGTGAACTTGAGAAGGGTCAGCCCAGAAGGACCTTGTTCTTTCAAGGATGACCTTGCCGTATGTAAAATTCAGATGGAAACGGAACCTGCAGTGAGATGGGACCCCCGGGCAAGTCTGATGTTTGGCAGAATTCACGCCTTCTTGGCCCTAAAAGGCAGAGGGTTTGTTGTCCTTCCCAGCAATGAGGGCAGCACAGTCCAAGAGAACAGCTGTGATGACAGAAATGTTCTGTATCTGCTCCGGCCAACAGGGAGCCGCTAGTCCCATGTAGGTGTAGAGCCCTTGAAATGTGACTATTGCATTTCAGCAACAGAATTATTTATTTGATTTCAGTTGATTTGATTTAGATGTAAATAACCATTTTTAAATGATGGCTGGTGGCTACCATACTGGGTGGCATGGTTTTAGGCTCTAGGGGAAGGAGAGCTGCAATTGATTAGCAATGTCTACCAGAGACACAGGATGGTAAGGTAAGATACGAGTGCTGTGTTGCCAAATGACCAAGGGAGCTGGTGTGACCCAGGTCACCCGAGGCCCAGGTCATTGATTCTGGTGCCTGCACAGTTTTCACATTTAGAAGAAAAAGTATCTATGAAGTTTAGTGTCACATTCCCCACCCCCCACCATGATCTTTAGTCTCATGATCTTTATTCCAGGCAACTGCCAGTCTCCTAACTGGTTTCCCTCCCTGTGGGACCCCATTTCTAATCCACAGCAGCCAGAAGGGTCCTTCCAAAATACTAATCCAACCATGTTCTACCCTGCTCAAAACCCGTGATCACCACGGCCATCAAGACCTTTCCTTACCATGCCTCTCTGGTTTTGTATCCTCTCATTCTTCGTTTGCACCCCTCTGATGCTGTCTGGGTCTTTTTCTGCTCCACTGCCCAGAAAGTCCTGAAGACCAGGGCTAGCTCTTGTCCCATCTTGGCAGCCCCCCGCACCCAAAGCACAGGACCTGAGTACCTCCTACTGGAAGGCTCACGTGATTCCGGGAACTCCCATGTAAATTTTCTTACTGTGCCCTCAGAATAATAAGACAAGTACCATTACTGCTCTGTTTCATAGATGAGGAAGCTGATGCTCAAAGAGGGTAAGGGTTAACCCAAAGACAGGAGTGAAGATGGCAGATGTGAGACCCAGACCTGGGTAGGTGTCACTCTCATACCTTGTTTTCTGCACAGAGCACTCAGTTTCAACACTGTGGCCGTGCTAAGACTGGAAGCCAGGTCACAAGGCTCCAGTCCACTATTTCTTCCACTACTAACTCAATACATGGTAGGTGAAAGAAAGGATGGATTCATGGATGGGTAGATGGATGATGGATGGATGGACAATGGATAGATGGATGATGGATGGGTGGGTGGATGTGTGGATGGATGGATGGACGATGGATAGATGGATGATGGATGGGTAGGTGGGTGTGTGGATGGATGGATGGACGATGGATAGATGGATGATGAATGGGTGGGTGGATGTGTGGATGGATGGATGGACGATGGATAGATGGATGATGGATGAGTGGGTGGATGTGTGGATGGATGGATGGACGGTGGATAGATGGATGATGGATGGGTAGGTGGGTGTGTAGATGGATGGATGGACGATGGATAGATGGGTGATGAATGGGTAGGTGGGTGTGTGGATGGATGGATGGGTAGATGGATGGATGATGGATAGATGGATGATGGATGGGTGGGTGGGTGTGTGGATGGATGGATGGGTAGATGGATGATGGATGGATGGATGATGGATGGGTTTGCGTGTGTGTGGATGGATGGATGGACGATGGATAGATGGATGATGGATGGGTGGGTGGGTGTGTGGATGGATGGATGGGTGGATGGATGGATGGGTAGATGGATGGACGATGGATGGATGGATGATGGATGGGTGGGTGGGTGTGTGGATGGATGGATGGATGATGGATGATGGATGATGGATGGCTGGGTGGGTGTGTGGATGGATGGATGGGTGAACGGATGGACGATGGATAGATGGTTGATGGATGGGTGGGTGGGTGTGTGGATGGATGGATGGGTAGATGGATGATGGATGGATGGACGATGGATGGATGGATGATGGATGGGTGGGTGAGTGGGTGGGTATGTGGATGGGTGGATGGGTAGATGGATGATGGATGGATGGACCATGGATGGATGGATGATGGATGGGTGGGTGGCTGTGTGGATGGTTGGATGGGTAGATGGGTGATGGATGGATGGACGATGGATGGATGGATGATGGATGGGTGGGTGGGTGGGTGGGTATGTGGATGGGTGGATGGGTAGATGGATGATGGATGGATGGATGATGGATGGATGGATGATGGATGGGTGGGTGGGTGTGTGGATGAGTGGATCGAGGGATGAATTGGTGGATGTGTGGATAGATGGATGGACGTGTGGATGGATGCATGCATACACTCATGAATGAATGTAAAGTCAACAAAACATGGTAAGAAGTGAAGTGAAAGGTCATGACTAAGGAAGTGGGTGGAATAATGGTCTGGCTTTTTCTTAACCATTTTTCAGGTTTATCAAAAAAATCAAGTCATGCAAAAAATTATTTGAGGCTTTTGTTTTTAAAGAGATCAAGTGAATGGTAAGTCCTGTGTGTGTATCAAGAAAGTCCGGGGCTGTGCCAGGGCGTGCTGCCCTCTCTCCTCCTCCTCTGCCACCACTCCCGCCTCCCCTGCCAGTTCACTGAGCTCCTCCCCTATGCCGCTTTCCCATGGGAAGGCTGAGTAACAATAGCAATTTCTTCTGAATGGAGCTCTTCCCTGAGCCAACGAGTAAACAGGAGCCAGGGAAGAGCTGGCCGGCGTGTAGCTGCTCCGCGGTGATTACATAACCAGGATATACATACCTGGGAGAGGCACTGATCCAGGGGATTTTAACAGGGGTGGGAGGACGTGGGGCACGCCCGGCGCAGGAATGGCCGGGCAGGTACCTGGCCTCACTGGGAACTGGAGCCTGGGTGTCCAGGAGGAAGGAAACTTGAGTGTCATTTTCCGAGTGTCATGTATTAAGATAGGCCCCTGCATGCTCGTTTTGTTTAATCTTCACAGCAGCGCGCCGGGGTGGGTACAGTTATGTTCTCTTTTCTAGATGAAAATAATAGAAATGAGACACAGGGAGATGATGTCCCCAACCAGTCACACAGCTGGGATGTGAGCTTCATCTGGCTCCAGAGCCTGTGGGGTTAACGGAGCTGGACCACCTCCCACCTCTACTTTCTCTGCACCTCCCATCTTCCTCTCTCCCATTAAATCTTGTGTCCATTTATTTGTCCCATTTTCCATCCGTCCGTCCGCCCACTAGTCCCCAGCGGTTTTCCCTTCCCTCAGGACTGGACCTACATCAGGAGGAGAGCCGAAGAGAAGCCGGACACAGCTGCTGCCTGAGAAAGACTTGGTTTCTGAGATGTATCGATGTCCATCTGAGCTACGATTTTAGAACTTCCATGTGTTGGGCCCTTTCTGCGTGTGACGGACACAGAACGAGCTTTGTAACAGCTTTCTCGCCTGATCTGCAAAAGGTGATTCCCGGGATCACTCTCCCCTGTGGCAGAAGAGCCTGAGGTCCACAGAGCCTCAGGAGCCTCGCCCTGGAGACTCGGGGGTCGGGGAGGGCTCCCCCGAGGGGCAGCCTGAGTGGGCTTGGGCAGGGCACCCAGGGGTTCCTCAGGCAGAGGAGGAGCAAAGTGTGGGTGCATTTCTGGCCCTGAGCCACGTGATCGAGAGGAGGCGGTGGGAGGATGGGGTCTGTCGTAGCGTGGTCGCCTCTCCTTACCTGGAGGCTGCCAGCCTCGGAGCTCCTGAGACAGGAGCTGAGGAAGACCCCAGGGACCCCAGGGCTGGCCAAGCTAAGGACAGGCTGCCCAGAGCAGGGTCTCAGCCCTTGAGCATGGCTGAGTCAGACCAACCCTTCTCTTGAACAAGCATCTCTCCTCTCTGGGGGTCAGCTGCCCCATCCGTAAAGTGGGTACAGTGGGAGGATTCCGTGAGAGCACATGGTGATGCCGGCTGGGCAGTGGTGAGCCTGTAGACCTATGTGTGACTCCAGAAGGGCTGCACAGAGATGTCCTTGTATCTGGACGTCCCTACTGCCTGGGGCATCCGCGGCTCCTGGATCAAACAAGTAACCCCCAGGGGCGGGCGCCAGGGTGCCAGCCACATCATGAAGGAGGCCTCCCTCTCCTGTAGCGCCCAACCACCACGCTCCCGTTATGCAAGCTGCCTCCCCCGCCACCGCAGACCGGCCATGTTGCCACGTAACTAGATGCCTGTATTTACCTACCGTGGGGGAAGGGACAGGCCTGCCTGGTAGGTCGGGCAAAGATGAGCTCAGAGGGCTTTGGCTTGGTTTCTGCTACACACTGTGTGTGCACACCTCCTGTGCCTGGCAGCTGGGCTTGGGTAGGGGCACAGCGGCAGGGAGCAGAGGGAAACTATGTCCTGGGAGCACAGGCCAGGGTTGCCTGCTTGGGTTGCAGCAGCCAGCCTTGGCCGGGGGAGGCCGGGCCCAGGCCACCTCTGGGTGGCAATCATCTGATGGCCCCCGACGGCTCCGAAGCTCAGGCTGCTGTTGGCATCACTCAGCTGCACTGGATGAACAGATGGCCATCTGAACGGGATGGCAAAGAGCTCTGAGACTAGAGGAACAAGCCCTGGGCACAGCCTGGGTTCAACGGTTGTTCCTCCAGGGCACAAACTTTTATTAAGGACCTACTATGTGCAGCCCTCTCTCTGTCCTCCACCGTGTGAGGACACTAGAGGATGGCTGCCTGCAAATCCAAGAGGGGTCTCACCAGGCACTGGATCTGCCAGCACCTTGACCTTGGACTTCCCAGCCTCCAGAACTGTGAGAAATAAATGCTTGCTCTTCAAGTAAAAAAGAACCTACTATGTGCAGGAAAATGTTACACCTTTTATCTTTAATTCCCAGAACAATCTCAATGTTCATATTCTTGTTTTACACAGGAAGAAATTGAGGCTCAGAGAGGCAAATGACTGACCCAAGACCACACAACTCAAGAGAGGATGGAGTTCGGATTTGAGCCCATGTCAGTCTGACCGTAAGTCATTATTTCCAATATATATGCTCCCTCCTATGCCTCAGTGTTTTCACCTAAGTAGGGGTCCTCATGCAATCCAAGAAATGGTGTCACCCTGTGCTTTGTGACCAATATGGCAACTTTGTGTGACATTATCTGTTCATGGATATTTGGCTGGAACAATGAATGGACAGGTGGATGGACAGTGGCATAATTGGACAGATAGATGGATAGGTGGTTGGATAAATGAGTGCCACATTTATAAATAGGGTGGGAAGACAGAGGGATAGATAGATGGTTAGATGGATGGAAGGATGGATGGATGGATGGATGGATGGATGGATGGATAAACCTGTGAATGGATGGGCCAAAAGATGGATAAATCGATGGATAAATAAGCAATGAATGGATCGATGAGCCAATGGATGGGTGGCTGAGTACCTGGAGGATTGGAATGAAGGATAGAAATCTGTCTGGATGGAGAGATGCATTGAAAGTTAGGTGGGTGAGGGGACAGATAGGTCCCGCCTGATCCAACTCTAGCTGTGCAAGAGATTTTCTCAAATACCCAAAACCCATCCCAAGCTGAGGTCCAGCTCTGTGGTCCAGGTGCTGACTGGGGAACGTTAGAGTCGCCTTATAGAACCAGTGTCCCCGCTACTGTGCCAACAGCCCTGTGGCGGGCAGAGGTGAGTCAGCAGCCACTTTCCCTCCCAACCAGAGAAGCTGGAGGGAGAGGCCTGGGCTGGAGACACATCTCCAGCCTTGACACTGACCTGACATGTATCCCTGGAGGGCCCTGCCCATCCTGGGGACTCTGCCACAGGTGGGCAATCGGACAGAGTGAAAACCCAGACAGGTATAGGTGGAGTCGCTCGGCTGCAGCCGGCAGAGCCCTGGAGGCCCCCTTATAGACTCTGGCGCTATTTCTCAGAGGTGAGGGGTCTCCGGACACACGGGCTGGGACCATTTCCAGGGCTCATCCAGCATCAGCAGCCTGAGATTCTGGCCAAGGAAACCCAAGTCACTGGAGCCCACACTGGAAAGGCGGCTGGTCAGGGCTCTTAATCTCATCTGGCCGAAGGTGTCCACCTCTCGGATGTGCGCTGGGCCAAGGTCAACCCCTCTTCTGGGACCACGTTCCCATCTGTATCCTGAGCCCATTTGGAAGATGGGGCGCGTGAGGAACATGGGGATTTTTATGGGGCAGGAGCCTGGGAGGTCCTGGGCCTGATGGTGGGGGGTGGCTGTGGAAGGAGCGGAGGGGGATTGGGAGCCACGATGTGCCCCACGTGCCCCAGAGCAGGGGGGGCAGGCAGCAGAAGACCTGGGCAGGCTGAGGGAGCCAGGGTCCCTTCACAGGCACCCTCCTCCCCTTCTGTGCTCACCACGGCCTTGGCAGGGTGGCTGCCTGGAGCTGACCTCCCGCCACGATGCAGCCACTGTCTCAGGGTCGCCGTGCGGGGGCCCCAGCCCTTCCCTCCGATATCCAAACTGAAGGGCCAGGCCTGGGAGGAGTGGGAGGGGCACAGTGGAAGTCAGGGGCTCGCTCTTCCCAGCACACCCTGCCCGGGCTACCCACCCCCCACTGATCAGCCGTCAATCCTATTCCCCGGGAGGCAGAGCACAGGCCCTGGACCTTGTCAATCTTCGGGAACATTCGCAGCCTGAGCCCGAGCGTTCCCACGCTGCGTCGGCTGCCGAGGAGGGGCCCTGACGCAGGATCCCCGCCTGGCACAGGCCTGGGGCCCCAGCTCCTCCCAAGGCTCTGCGCCTCCCATTGCACCACTCGGCAAACTGAGCCCACCCAAGACCCTCGCAGCCGTCCAGTCATGGAGCACGTGGGGCTGGCTGTTGGCCAGGCTGCTGGCTGGCCCTCCCTGTGGGTGTGTGGAGGGGTTGCCAGCCCACCGAGGCCAGGAGAGCAGAGCCTCTGCCGGCTGCTCCTTGGGAAGTTCAGATACTTCTGGAAGCCTCCCATGAAGCCTGGGGTGGACAAGCTGGGGAGGAGGTGAGCCCAGGCAGGGGTCCCCCTTTCGTGCCCACACCTGCACTCTGCCGCCTCTGGGGATCCCCCTTGGCCTGACCAGGGTCCTGAAACTCCCTTGATCCCAACCCTTCCCAAGTGCCCTCGCACCCGGCCGGCTCCCTCGCTGTGACCTCCCTGAGTGGCTCCCTGCCACCACGCGCTGACCGTCCATATCCACTGGTTCCTCATTGGTCTCTGGTCAGCTCCGGGTTGTCCAGCTTTGGACCTGAGGTCTGGGAAGCCCCTCTCTGCCCCGGCGTCTCTTTCCCAGCCTCCACTGTGCACAGCCAGCATTGCTGAGCCCAGGGGTCCTCTCTGCCCTCCCATCTTTTCTCCCTTTCCTGGGCAGGATTGGGGGGACCCCCTGTCCCCAGACTCTCCAGGGGCCAACAGCCTGAGGAAAGACCCCCTCTGATGTTTTTTCTGTACCAGTGTGGGACCCCCAGCACCCAATCAGGACAGAGCTCGCTCCTCTTAATGGCCTGGCCACTTTCCTTCCCACCAGAGAGGCAGAAAGGTGTTGCTTCCCGAGGGAGCAGACGCTCAGCTGCCCCACACTGTATGCAGGATTCTGGAGGGTCGCTCATACCTATCCCTGTCCCACTCCACAAGGGGAACGATGCACCACCCGCAGCGTGGGGCAAGGGCAGCACCTGACCCACCCTCCAGACAAAATCCACTCGAGAAAATAAAGATCACAGCACTGCAGACACCCGCTTAGCTTGGAGGGAACACAGATACACATGGTCTCCATTTCCCAAAGCCGTCTCTAGTTCCACGGGACATCAGTAGAGGATCAAAGAAGTTTGGGAATCACAGGACAAAGCAAAGTCTTTACTGAGGACTCTGGGCAGAGCGTCTACGATGAGCCTCCAACAGGAGGAAGCAGTTTTTCAAGCTAATCTGACCCCGGAAATTCTTTCCCTGGAACATTTTATGGGACCAGTGTTCCTTGAAACACTGCCCAAGTTGCCCACAAAGCCCCGAAGGGCTAGGTTCCTGGCTCCGGCCCAGCCCGGTGTGGGGTTGGGGCCGGAGGAGGTTGCTTAGAAAGCTCCAGGTACCGGGCATGGGCTCCTGGCATCCCCCCACCCGCACTCAGTGACTGACGCCTGCCGCTGTCTCCCTCCTCTGAGGATTAACGTGGTACCGAAGCCCACGACACCACCACCAAGGACGTGGGAGCCAGACGGCTTCCCCACCCGGGGCCCTGGAGAGACAGCTCAGTGCCCCACGGCCCGGCAGAGCCTGCAGCCCGCAGCCTGAGACAGAAGCTTCAGGAGAGGCATCGGGAAGGCCTAGACAGGTGGCTGGGTCCCCTGGGGAGGAATAAGGCAGGCGGGGTTTGCCCCTCTGAGACCTCTCCTCGGCCCGCTATGCTCTCCCCCAGCCAGGAGTCTCTGGGGCCCCCAGGGTCTAGGAGGTCTGGCCACAGAGCTAGCAAATGCAGGACCCAGCTTGAGGGGCACGGCAGGCATCCAGGTGGGCACCAGGCAGGTACCAGCTGGCCCAGCTCCCCAGCCACCTGGCTGGCGGGACAGCTGGTTGCCTGGCACCCTCCTCCTTCCAGCCTGACCCCGAATAGCCATCCACATTCCCCAGAAGCACCTTTGATCCGGCTGGAGACTCTCCAATTGATTCAGCATCTAATCTGTCTTCCCATCTGATTTGTGAAGGGCCCTCCACGCCTCTCCTTTCCGCTTGGTGCTTTCCTAACCCTCTGGGCACTGCTTGCTTACTGCTCCTTCCTGAGTGCCAGCCGGCTCCTTTGTCCCCTTGGCATTCCTGCCCCAACTCCCTCCGACCCTCCCTCCCAGCCATGGCCTTGCCTCACCACAGGGCCCGAGCCGGGCAACCTTGCGTCTGGGTGCATTGCTGGAGCTCACACCACCCATGTGTTCCTGCCTTCCTTCCTGTAACCGGCTTTCCTTGAATGCCTCCTCTGTGCCAGCACAGGGCCCGCATCTGTGGTCCTGTCCAAAAACAGCACAACGCTGTGGGCTCTCACAGGCCTCCCGGAGCAGTTATGACACCCCCTCACCCCCAACCCTGGAGGCCGATGAGATTACACCCACTGTGCAGATGAGCAACCTGAGGCCGGAAGTTGCTCTCAATTGCTGTTCACATGCAAGGAGAGCCAGGACGGGAGTTTAGGCCCCTCTGGACGAAACTACAGAAGGCTGTTCTCGTTGGCATTTCATCGTCTGATACTCACACTGACCTGCACCTGGTGGCCCTGTGACAGCTCTGAGCCTTGGGCCCCAGGGAAGCCATACTTTACAGAAGGTGACCCAGGCTCTGACGTTGTCCTGGCTTGAAAAGTCCGTGCCCATCCTTGCTGGGTACCCTCTGTTCATCTACTGCAGGCACCCCGGGCGGCCCCCCGGCTTTGATGCCCTTGTGAAGAGAGACGATTTTGCTCCTGACCAGAGATTGTCCCCAAGCGGGGTGGGGTGGGGGGGCGGGCACTAGAAAGGCACGCCTGGCAAGCCTCCATCCCTGACCGGCAGAGAGAGCAAGTCCCAGCCCCGAGTCGCCCCCAGCCCTCCTCCAACACAGGAGCACGGGGGCGTGGCCTGAGCCAGGGCTCCCCAGGCTGGGCTTGGGCTCCTGGACAGCAGGACCATGGGCAGGACCCGTGGGGCCAAAAGCAGGGGCTCTTGTTCAAAAACGATGAAGAGTTTCCAGATAGCTACTGCAGAGCAGAAGCAAGTATGTGCCCTGCAAAACGTTGGGCCAAATTGCACGATTGCTCCCCATGTCGCCAGCCCTGCACTGGGTGCTCAGCAAGGCTCCAGGATCAAGGTGCACAGGAAAGTTTGTGGTGTTTAGGGGGAGGCTGAGCCAGTGCTGTAGCCCCAACACAGGCAGGAGAAAAGGAGCCATAGAGGCCCAGGGACCCCTGAACTTAGAGAGGCAGGCCTTGTGCTCAGTGGCGGGCAACCTGCTCCATGTGTGGCAGAAGTGGCCCAGTCCCAGCAGGGGCCTTGGAAAGCAGCCAACCCTGTCCCTTCACGGTGTGGGCAGTGGGGACCAAGTGGGGGGACAGCAAACTGCTTGAGGTCACATGGCCAGTCAGGGAGGGAGCTGGGGCCTATGTGGGTTTTGAGTGCCCTGGTCTCAGCCCAGATCTGGCACCTTCTGCCTCCTTGGAATCCAAGAGGAGCAATTTGGGTGTAGAGGGTAAAATAGGTCATGTCAGCTACCTTTGAGATGCAGCCCAGAGCAGAGAGGGTGTGTGGACTCATGTTTTCAGAACCCAAGTGGGAAATGTTCTCTCTCTTGGCCCTAGATATCCAGTTGTCACTGTCTGTTTACTCAGCTGCCTTCCCACCAGACTGAGGCTGACACAGCAGGTGTTCACTGAGCGCTTGAGGGGTAGATGGAGGGTCAAGTGGGTGGGTGAGTAGGTGAGTGGTGGGTGGGTGGATGGATGGATAGTTGGGATGAGAGAGCAGAGAGAAGGATGGATGGTGCTATAGACTAAATGTGTCCGTTCCAAGATTCATATGTTGAAATCCTAATGCCCCGCCTCACCCTGCAAGGTGATGGTATGAGGAGGTGGGGGCTTTGGGGTGATGAGGTCATGAGGGTGGAGCCTTCATGGATGGGATTAGTGTCCTTATAGAAGAGACCCCAGAGGGCTCCTTCCCCGCTTCTGCCACGTGAGGACACAGCGAGAAGTCTGCCATCTATGGATCAGAAATAGGTCCTCGCCAGACACTAAATCTGCCAGCCCCTCGATCTTTGACATCCAGCCTCCAGAACTGGAGGGAATACATAAATTTGTGTTGTTTATAAGCCACCCAAGTGTATTGGGTATTTTTATTATAGCAGCCTGAATAGACTAAGAGATGGATGGATGGATGGATGGATGGATGGGTGGATGGATGGATGGATGAGGGCAGGCACGAGCTCATTGGTGCAAACGAACTGTTGGGTGGGGACCACACAGTGAGAGGAGAGCCCACTACAGCTGAGGTTTTGGTGGTTCCAGGGAGCCAGGGGCTATTGGGGTGCTACAGGGATAGTGAGGGCAGACCTTCCGCTCCTACTCTGGGGTTGGGGGGCTGTAGGAAGCAAGGAGACGAGGGGACCACAGCCAGGCAGGTGGGACCCTGAGCAAGAGTGGGAAGGAGGAAGGAGCAGGTAAGATGCTCAGGAGCACCCACACCCCCGGACCTGGCTCTCTTTATTCTAGAAAGGCAAGTCATGACTGGGCTATTCTTTCTAACAGCCTTATTGAGACATAACTCACATACCATACTAGTCATCTATTTAAAATCTTTTTAGTATATTCCCAGAGCAGTGTGCCCACCACCACAATCCCTTTTAGAACATTTAAATCAATCCAAAAAGAAACCGTGTACCCATCTGTCATCAGCCCCCATCCCCTCCCACCCCAGGAAACCACTAATCTACTCTGTCCCTATAGATTCTCCTATTCTGGGCATTTTGTCTAAATAAAATCATGCAATAAGTGGTTTTGGTGACTGGCTGTATTCACTCAGCATACTGTTTTCAAGTTTCATCTGTGTTGTAACATGTGTCAATATCAGTACTTCACTGCTTTCTAAACAATATTCTATTTAATATTCTATTTAAACAAGATTCTATTGTATCTGCCACATTTCAGCCATCCATCAGCTGATGGGCATTAAAGTTGTTTGGCTGTTGTGAATAGTGCTGCTGTGAACACTCATGCACCAGTATTTGTTTGAGGACCTGTCTTCATTTCTCTTGAGTATCTATGTAGGAGCAGAATTGCTGGATCTTATGGTAACTCTGCTTTTCACCTTTTAAGGAGGAGCCAAGCTCTTTGGCTGCACCGTTTTACATTCCCACCAGCAGCATTGGAGGGTTCCCATTTCTCCACATCCTCACAGACATTTGGTATTGTCTGTGGTTGAAACTGGAAGGAAGCCAGGAGTAGGTCATCTTGAATGGGTCCCAAGAAGATGAAACCACCACCCTGAGCCAGGTGGGGACTCCTTGGAGAGGAGACTGGGGGAGCCACAGGGGTTCAGCTGGAGGGTTCCTACCCAGGCCAGCGATTCATGCTGGGGTCCCAATGAGGACAGCCTGGTGGCAAAGGCACGGCCAAGCAAGGGCTGTTCGTGTCTTCCATCCCGCCAAGCTGGAAAAGAGAGGCCAGGAGGGTGGATCCTGGGAAGAAGGAGGGGCTGCAGGGCCATGGAATAGAAAGGGGCTGTAGATTGGATATGAGACTACAGTTCTGATTTAAATCCGACCAGAATCTCTGCTCCCTGAGAACAAGACTATTTTTAATATGTAGAGGGGACACTAAGGAGGGCTACAGGGACAGACTTCAGGGCAGGAAGGAGGCCCCACAGAGGACGTCTGAGGCTGAAGGCCTTCCAACACTTCAAGTCACCATGTCAAAGCTGATGTCTGGCCCTTTAAGTCTTAAAGGGCCCCAGCAGTTTTAAACGTGTATGCTGGGTGTACAGGGGAGAGACCCACCCCTTAATGTCACCTCACCATCCACCTGGCAATTTCCAGGTGAATCCTGATACCACAAGTGTGAGCTCCAAGGAGTCTGGGGGAACATCTTGCTGAGATGAACATGGCTCTGGAAATCTCCTCGAGCTGCACTTGCAAACTGGTATAGGCACGGACCACACAGAGTAAGCGCTTTCTAGACACTCCCTTTGCCATCACATGTGATTGGTTTTGCCCTGCTTCCCCCAGGCCTGTCACATCCTAATTCCCTAACCTTGGTGAGCGAGCCATGAAATACTTCAAAATCGGTTTAACAAAGGTAAGATCTCTACCGTGAAAATGACAAAACGCCAGTGAAGAACTTAAATCAAGTCCTGAATCAATGAAGAGAAATGTTCTCTAAAAAGAAGATTTTACTATAACAATTGGCCAGGTCTCCAAGTATTAATATACTTATTCTAGTCCATTCAGAATCCCAGCAGGGTTCTGAGTTTGGGTCTGAGTCATTTTGCCTTAAAAACTAGACCAAATCTTCATTTTTTAAAAATTGGACCATATGAATCTGATATTCAGGTGGAAAAATCAATCTTCAAAAATTGTCAAAACAACTTTGGAAAGAGACCCTGCAGGGGATTGTAACCAACCAGATTTAAAACTCACTCTGCAGCCATGGTAATTAATTCCTGCCATGGGACAGACAGACCAGTGGAAGAAATAAGAGTCCAGAAACCCCTCTAAGTACATATAGGAACTTAAAATATGACAAAGGACAGATTCTTTATTCGAAAGAGTTGAGACAATTGACAATCCATTTGGAAAAAGTCAAAGTTAAATCCCTACCTCACACCATATACAAGAGTAATTTCCAAATGAATCCAAAGTAAAAGAGTTTTTTTAAAATTCCAAACATATGGAAGATCATAGAAGCAAATATTCTTATAACACCACTGTGCAGGAAGTCTTTCTAAGCAAGATAGGAAACCCAGAAGCCATTAAGAATAAATAAATAAATAAATAAAAATTGAGTACACAACATACATAAAAAGTCTTACAAGGTTGTACTTTAGGAAGAGGCCAGTCTGGTGGCAGGTATGGGAGAAGCATTGGCAGAGGATGGCAGCTGGGAATTTAGGAGGAGTCCAGGGGGAAGAAAGTACCCTTGGTCCTGAGAGGAGATATCAGAATGAACCAGAGCAGTGGCCAGCAGGGACGTGAGAGAGATGCCAGGATTACATTAGAGTTTAAATACATATGATAGAAACAAGTGTTATCCCTTGTCTTTTCCCCAGGCAATCCTTGGTGCTAGAGAGAACTTCATCTCCACTGGATCAGATTCGCTCCCTCCCCTGCCCCAAAAGGGACTTTGGGGTGTGTTTGATGGAGAACGGAGGTGTCAGCTGTCAGGTGAGTCAGGCTGAGTGGAGCCCCTGAGGCTTCAGTCCAGGTAGGATGATGAATAAAGACCAGGGGGTGAGATGGGCAAGGGATCAAAGACACCCCAGACCACTGCCACCAGGAGAGGACTGCAGGGGCCCCTGGGGCCAGATATGAAAGGGCTCTGCTAATGAAGGGACCTCAGGACATGGCTCTCTCTGAACCATCACCCAGCTCTTTTCCTCTCCCAGT
This sequence comes from Inia geoffrensis, assembly GCA_036417435.1. NCBI lineage: Eukaryota > Metazoa > Chordata > Mammalia > Artiodactyla > Iniidae > Inia > Inia geoffrensis. The sequence continues at coordinate 4,210,311 of CM070907.1, forward strand.
GGTTCTCAGACTGTGCCCCAGACTCACCTGGAGGGCTCATTAAAGTAGATGGCTAAGCCTCCTCCCAAAGTTTCATCCTTTTTCAGGATTCTGTTAGCTACTCTGGTACCCATACCTTTCTGCCTAGATTTTAGAGTCGTTTCCTTGATATCTATGAAACAGCTTGCTGGGATTTTGATTGGACTCATGTTGAATCTACAGATCAAATTGGGAAGAACTGACATCTTGACAATATTGAGTCTTCCAATCCATGAACATGGAATGCCTCTCCATCAACCCTCCACCCTGAGTTTCTGATTCAGTAATCAGGAGGGCCTGAGGCTTTCCATTTCTACCTCGTGGCCAGGTGACCCCACTTTGAGAACTACTGTCCTAGGCCCCCGAAGCCCTGCCAAGCTTGGGAGCTGGGGCCATTCTGAAGACTGGGAAACTTCTGGGCTGGGCCACAGAAGGAGCTTTGGTTCCCATGCAAATCATAGCAGGCCGGTTCTGCTGGGATTTGCATGCTAACAGCTGACATTTTTAGATTTTTAATCTCCAGCAGATAAACAGTGAGTGCCAGGAATTCACAGGTGTGGAGGTTCAAGGAGACACAGCCACTTGTGGGGAAGGGTTTTTTCTCTAAGCATCCGATTCCTCAATTTCCTGGGTGAATTTCTTGCCTCTTGGGACTCTCCCTCCCCCCAGTAAATACCTCCCAGGAAATCTCAGAAAATCAACCCCAGGTCTAAAACTAGCAGGGTGTCGGGGTGGCCTCTGGCTGACCCTAAGATGAGTCCAGCTGGGTGGCCCAAGGAAAGACAGAATGCGATGCCGTGAGCAGAGGGCTGGCACACAGGACTCCCCACTTCCCTTCCCAGAGGAGATGAGGGCCAGCCCAGGAAGGGCCAGGCTTTCCAGGTGGAAGGAACAGCCTGGGCAAGACTCAGAGACCAACACCAGGCCTCCACTGGGTCACGCAGGTAGCTCTCTCAGTGGCCACATTCCTGCCTGCTGTGACTCTGATCTCAGGCACTCACTCAACCCACTGCCTTCCCTTCCTCCCGGACCAGCCCTCCTAGGTGTCCCCTCGCTGATGCTGGCCATGCAGAGCCCCAATCGGGGATGCTCAGCAACGTAATTGCATGTCCCACGGGGTGGTGACTCTGACCCTTCTCCCTGGCCGGCAGGGTTGGAAGGCTTGGAAGGGTGGCCTCAGTCTCCACTGGGGGTCCTGACAGCTCTGCCTGCTTCCCAGTGTCTGCAGGGGCTCAGAGTCCTCATGGGGCCAATCCAGAGCCTGTTCTGGAGAAGCAGAGACCCCAAGAGGGAGGAGCAGGTGGCCATGGCTCCAGAATGCAGGGCAATTCACTGCCACTTATATTGTGATTGGGCTTGGGGTGTCTGAACAGGCCACACAGAAGGCCAGAGCTGTTTCCATGGACCCAGCCCTGTGGGCCCTCAGAGAGCACAAGCTAGACCTCGCGGTCAGCAGAGGGGTCATCCTGGAGACCCCAGGCCCTGAACCCCACACCTTCTCCCTGCGTCAGGGCCCTGGTGCCCCAAAGCCCAGGTCCCAACGCTGGGGGTAGAGGGGACCAGCTGAGATGTACGGGGCCTGGTCTGGAGCTGCCGAGGGTCCCACACCAGAGCCCGCATGGAGTCTTTCAAAAGTGGCCAAGAACTGCCCTTTGCTAAATGTCCATAGGCAGCCAGGAATTGAGTGGCCGGGGGCCTGGGCTTCAAGTGGATGTGGGTTCAAATCCCAGGCATGCCACCCAACAGCTGTGCGGCCCTGGCTTCCCGGGACCTTCCCAGGCTCTGGATAGCGGGTTGAGGAGGTCTGTCCCAGGCTGCAGTGATGGTTACAGGTGACGCAGAAGCGCACACCTGCGTCGGGGCCAGGCCTGGAGCAAGTGAACCGGGGATGCGGTCCCTGCTATTTGTGTTCTGGGGTCCTGCGCACCCAGATGGGGAGCATCACAGAGGGGGACGCTTGGGAAGTACATGAGAGGCATGGCTCAGATTTCCTAAAGCCGTGCAAATCCATGGCCTCTGCTGGCCCTCAAAATGGGAATCTCTGGAATCTTCAGTGTGGCTTTGACCTCTCTGTGATCTGGCCCAAGGCCAGGCGGGTCCATCACAGAGTCCCCAGCACGCACGCTGTTCATCAGCGTCTGCAGGTAGTGGGCATTTGCCTCTGAGTGTCCTGCTTACTTCATCCCTGTGTCCCCAGCACTCGCCCTCCCCTGGCCTGAGCCTGGAGCCTCTCCGCAGACCCCCTACTTTGCAACCAGGCATCTGTATAGTCAGCTTGGGCTGCCTTTCAAAAGGTCCCATCGACCAGGCAGCTGAACAACAGAAACTTATTGTCTCCCAGTCCTGGAGACTGGAATCCGAGATCCAGATGTGGGCAGGGCTGGTTCCTCCTGAGACCTCTCTCCTCGTAGTGTAGACGGCTATCTTCTCCCTGTGTCCTCACAGGGTTGTCCTTCTGTGCGTGTCTGTGTCTTGATCTCCTCTTCTTATAAGGACACAAGTCCTATGGGATTAGGGCCCCACCCTAGTGACCTCATTTTACCTTAATTATGTCTTTAAAGGCCTTTTTTCCAAATACGATCACATAGTGAAGTGCTGGGGGTTAGGACCTCAACATAGGAAATTGGGGGGATGCACCTTAGCCCATAACATCTGTCTCCAGGAGCCTCTGTTAATGTGCACACGTGTACTGGAGTGGAGACCCAGCACCCCCTTGCCCTCACTCACTTTAGATGGAAGTGGGAAGGGACCCAGGACCAGTAGGCTTTGCCCCTTCCCTTCCTTTTTTCTCCAGTAAGCAAAGCCTGGTGTTCCCAGGAGGCCTTGGGGTTGGATGTCCAGTGTTGCTGGTTATACAACAGTCCCCTGTCGGGTCTGGAGCCCAGCCCAGCCAGGTTTGCAGCCAATGAGGCCAGGATCCCAGCAAAAGTGCACCCATGGGTGATGCTACCCATGCTTTCTGTGTAGGATCCCCCCGCCCATCCCATGGAGTCTGTGGGTTCCTCTCTGGGCAGCCCACACATCAGGTTGGGAGGGTCTGGCATCCGTGAGCAGAGGGGAGCAGTGTGATGGTGCAGCTCTTGGGAATGAGGGGGTGTCAGCAGAAGAGACCCAGACAGAGAGCCAGGTGCATCCCTGTCACTGTTCATTGTCTTGCCCTCAGGTGGCCAAAGGCAGCAACTACCAACACCTACTAATGACAATTTCCCACCCTCGAATGGGATATGCTTCTTTAAGGTTTATTGATCTATGTAAAACTATTTTCCCTGCACCAAGTGGCCCCAATGAGTTCATAGGGTTCCCTTATCTCACCTCAGCTGCTACCCTTCCTGCTCTTCTCCTACCAAATCTCGCTCTCTGTCTCTCTCTGTCTCTCTCTCTCTCTTTCACACACACACACACACACAGACACACAGATACACACACGCACAGACCGCCAATTTATAAGTCCCTAATTTACTATTGAGTGGAAACAGAAGTTTAAAAGTCTGTTACCACTTTGTGTAAAGTAAGAGTCATCAGGCTATGACTGAGGGGCTGCATATAGTGGATGGATCAATACAGAACCTTTTGTGAAAACCTTGTGCTTTGCTTCCTGCCCACTTCTTGCCTGGGGTCGGAACAGCTGATATTCTCAAAGTTAGGGCTTGGCGATTCTCCTAACCCTCCCCGCTCCCTTCGTCTCCTGCTTGTCCCAGCTCCTAGCTAAGCTAAGCTCCACTCTTAGTTCTGAGCTTAACGTGTGCTTCATCAGCCCCAATTCGGCTATGAGGACAACCCCCTTACCTCTGGCCATCTTGCCTTGTCCAACCCATACTACACACCAGAGCAGCCGTCGAATTCTGTCCACAACAGAAATCAGACCAGATCCATGTGCTTGAAACCCTTCAGTGGGTCCTACTGCTTGAAGGATAAACTGCAGCCCCTTAGGCTGACTCTCAGTGTTTTTCCTGGTATGATTCTCGTTCCAGCTAAGATACTGACACCAATTCTAATGTGTGGGTCGTTCCCTCACACCAAGCAATTCTTAGACGCGAGCTGGGAGTCCTATAATTCAACTCAGTTCTGACACTACTGACCTGGAGATGATAGCACCGATCCCACAGTTACGGGCTTCGTCCCACAAGAGCCCTTGACCCCACTTCAGATGCCAATAGCAAATCCAGGTCATCACCTGTGCTTCTGACCGACTGACTATAGTTTGGAGGTTCCCACAACACTTGGGTCTGATTAATTTGTAGAGCAGCTCACAGAACTCAGGGAAACATGCTACTTACTAGATTACAGGTTTATTATAAAAAGATATAACAGGAACAGCCAGATGGAAGAGATGCCCAGGGCGAGGTGTGGGGGAAGGGCGTGGAGCTCCTCCACGTTTCTGAGCACCACTCTCCCCAAATCTGCACGTGTTCACCAACCCGGAAGCTCCTGGAACCCCATCCTTTTGGGGTTTTCTGGAGGGTTCATTGCACTGGCATGACTGGTGAAATCATTAGCTATTGGTGGTGGGTTCAACCTCCAGCCCGTTTCCCCTCCCTGGAGGTGGGACTGAAAGTTTTCACCTCTGTTCCTGTGGTTGGCTCCTGTGACAACCAGCCTCCATCCTTAGGTAATTTCCAAAAACCACCTTATTAACATAACAAAAGACACCTTTATGCTCTCTCCACAGGAAATTCCAAGGGCTTTAGGGGCTCTGTACCAGGAATGGGACAAAGACTGAATATATATTTCTTATTAAAAATCACAATATCGCACCTGGCCAGACCTCAGTTCTGCCTAACCAGCCTCTTTGGGCAACCATGCCCATCTCTGCCCTGGATGCAGAAAGCTCTCCAACTTCTCCAGCGTGGAAGACCCTGGCACGTGTGCCCCTGCTAATAGATGGGGCATCACAGTGCACTGTTTCTTGTGCACTGGCACCCCTCCCAGTGCAAGCCTCTCTCAGTCCATCAAGAGATGCAAAGGATGTTCCCCAGACCCGGGGTTATCAATCCGTGTTTTTTATCCCCCTGGCTATCGTGGTTTATTTGGAAATGGGCATGTGTGACCCCGATCAAATCAATCAGAGCCCACCCAGACATTAGAGCTTTCTCAGAGGAAGACAAAAATGAGAAAGGAAGAAAGTGAGACTGAGTTCTGATGATATCATTTGAGCCTCTGGATTCAGCCATTCCTGAAGCTGAAATCCTTGGGCTTCTCAACAAATGCAAAAGCCACTGACACTCAGAAAGATCCTTCTGACTGACCGGCTCTAGCAACTGGCTATAGAATCTTTCTGAGTGTAAGTCATGACACTCAGAAAGATTCCTGTCCAGTAACAGGTACGAAATATAAGCACGGCTCCCGTGGTCTTTGGAGAACAAGGGAGGTTGCTTAGCCAAGGGGCGGGCCTTGCGCTTCCAGGAGCTTGGGCACCTATGGTTTGCCCTTCACCTAGTCATGCCGCACTGACTGGAGAGGACACAGTGCCTCTGGGGGCAGCGCCCCTCAGTAGTGAGCCAAGGTCCATGGTCCCTCCAATGGACTTCCCAGTAAGAGAAGGAACCTCTGGGTGACAGAATTCACAGAGTGACAGATGAGCAGCGCCTGGAAAGGGGGACCGAGACAGTGTGGCACTGTGAGCCACTCAAAAACATGCCAGCGCAGGAGTTAGGCTGGCCCGCACTCTGATCACTGCCAGCTCCCTCCGTCAGCTTGGTTCAAGTCACCTCCCCACCCAGGTACCGTTTCCCTCGTCTCTAAAAGAAGATTGGATCTCACCGTGTGCGGCAGGGACCACATTCTACACCCGGCAGGATCCCATTCACACCCCTCCCTCCCAGAGTCTCGCTGCACTTCCAGGGAGCAGGGAGGGCAGAGTGCACAGGAGTAGCTCTGGGTAATAAGTGAGTCGAAGTACCACGTCACTTCCAGGCTGAGGCTGTGAAGAGCCCCGTGTGCCCAACCTCCCTCAGAAGCCTGAGATGAAACAGCCTGCATACAGACTCACCACAGGGAGGACACGTGTCCTGGGAAGTTGCCCCCTTCACTTTGGATTCTGTGTGAGAGAAAGTCAAACCTTTGTGGCATGAAGTCTTTGAGATTTGGAGGCTTATTTGTTATTGCAACAAAACCTAGCTTCTCCTGACTAACACAGAAGAGATGGCAGATCCGGGGCACACACACTGTCATCAAAAGACTGGCTCCTGGACAGACATTACTAATCCATCAGGGCGCCCTTTCCTCCCCCCAGCTCAGCACGTGCACAGGCAGCCCACACCAATGGATCTACAGACCGCGAGATGTGACAAGATCCCTCGAGCTCATATATTGCCCCTCGGGTGGTTGAACCATTTGATCGGCCCCCCTCTTTGGGCACAGATGGTGGGACTTGGGAGGATCTGACGCCTTCCTACCGGTCTGTGTTCCGTGCTTGTCAAAGTGTTCCTTCCTCCTTGCCTGCTCTCCAAGGGGTGCTGAGCTAGGGCCGCCGCCCCCAGCCCCTTCCTGCTGCCATTCCCCCATCGCCAGCTCCAGGAGGGATTCCAGCATCGGTGACATTCTTCTCCCCCTCTGAGCTGCTACATGTAGAGCCAAGTCGGAGCTTGTTGCTCTGAAGACACCGGGTGAGTTGGGCTGCCCCAAGTTCTCATTCTTCGTCAGGGTGTGCCTGGCCTCAGACTCAGAAAAGACAATTCACTTTCGGTGGGACCCCTTCCAGAAAGAGTGCTGGAGCTGGAACAGGAGCCCGGTCCCGGGGGTCAGCTCCCGCCCTGTGTCTGAGATGAGGGAAGGGCAGTCCCAAGACACGGGCTCCAAGCGGACGAACAGAGCGAACACAACTGTTGACAATGGGGCTTTGATCTGCCTAATGTCACAAGACAGCCGGGGACAAACGCCAGGCCCTGGGTGACTCCCAGTTCCCACAGGAGATGCCCTGTGCAGGTATTCACACGGGGAAATTCTTGGCAGGACCGGGCCCTGGGTCTGTGCCCATCACAGACACAGTGCGGCAATTAGGTTGTGGAAAATGGTGGGTGAGGCTCATTTGACCAAGGCTTCAGCCTCCGGCTTGAAGGTAGCATCAGAGGGAGGGAGGGAGGGAGGCCAACCCCAGTGGGAGTGGGTTCCTGGCTGATGTGCACGAGGGTGAGCTCGAGGAATTCCTGTGGTTGGGGCAGCCAGCGGGCACAAAGGCTGGGCTGGTGCCCTTGACAATACACGCTCTGTCCCCAGCTGTTGGGGACCTCCGCCAAAGCGCTTGGTGAATGGGCCATGCCGCTCCCAGGTGTGTCCAAGCCGCCAGCGCTGGAAACACATGAAGAGGCCAGAGCATTCACAGGACGTGTTGTAGCTCGGGTGCCCACAAGGGCCGCCCTGGGGCTCGAGCCAGGCTGGCGGGGCCATCCTCCGGGCTGTCAGGATGCATTATCCCCACCTGTGCTCCGGAACAATGGCCTCACCTGTACCTCGCTCTCATCCCAAGGTGCATGGAACGGCCCACGCCTCCTGCCAGCAGGTCTGGTTTCCCGGGCTGCTCCCCTGGGAAGGAAGTGGCAGGAAGTGCCCGGAGCCCAGAGAGACAGCGGCTGGAGGGACAAGGCTTCCTGAGAGCTTCCTGCTCTAGCCTCTGGATCGCTCACTTCCAAGAAGAGTCCTGCGTGGATCACTGACCTCAGGCCCATGAGGGACAAAATCCCCATCAACCTCTGTGTCTTCTGTCTTGGCCTCTGGGCACCGTGATACCAGCCGCACGACGGTGAAGACACAGTTATGTATTAATAAACACCAAGATGCATTTGCTGGATGCTGTGTCTTGCATCACACACACACTCGTTCATTTAATCCACACAACCACCCCACGGGCAGCTGCTACCAGCACTGCCTGTGTTTCACATCTGGGGAAACTGGGGCCCCAGCTGGTAATGGGCAGCCTTGGCTGTGAACCTGGGTGCCTGGCGTCTGTGTCTGTGACTGTGGCCACCTCACTGCTCTGATTGTCTCCTCCAAACTCAGGGCCCTTTGGTGACGCCTAGAAGGGATTCCCTGACCACACTTTTCCTGTTCACGACCTTCCCACCGCCCACCCTCCTGGGGCAGGGACCCCCACACCCAGGCCAGGTGACGGCTTCTTGAATCAGTGAGAAAAGCAACTGGATGAAACAGGCACCGTTTCTTGAGCTCCTCCCCAGGCCGGGCATGTCCCAAATGCTTCCACGCACGCCCTCAGCTCCCGTTCCCAACATCCCAACGTGGGGATGCAAGATCACCATCCCCATTTTACAGATGAGGAAACTGAGGGTCCTCGGTAGGTGGCCACGGACCACCCAGCTGGTCAGTGGGGTGATGGATTTCCGCCTCTAGCCTGGATGAAGCGGGGCGGGGGTAGGAAAGACGGGAGAAGGGATGCTGGCTCACTCGCAGGCAAAGCCTCCAGCGTGTGCTCCATCACGGTAAAGATACATCCCGTCCCTGACCGTGATGACCCACAGCAGCCATGGCCCCGGGTCGCCCACTTCTAGGACATCAAGGTCGGCACTGCGCTCTTGATGGGTCTGGCCAGTTTCAGGGTTTTGATGACCCCACTGGGAAGTCTTAACAGCAGGTGGCATTTCCGGTCCCGTGGGAGTGTTCTCAGAGGTGCCGAGGGGTAAACAATGACCACGGAGGAGGAACCCCAGCCCTGCTCAAAGCTGTCGTGTGCAGATGGACGTGACCCTACGTGTCCTTAGGAGTAAAATATTTAGATACTAGAGAGCCAGCTCGCATGTCAACAACAGCCCCTTTGTCCCAGGCGGGGGAGACAAGGGATGGATGGGAATTTGCATTTTTGAACGCATCTTCTGATTCTATGGATGACCGAGACTACCTGGCACTTGGAGCCCCCCGCGTCTGGGCGACCCTGTGCAGGCGGGCGTCTGTGTGCCGGGCACTGAGCCAACGTGGGAGCCCCGGGAACGGAATAATGAAGAATTAATTTACCCAGCAGGGCCCTTTCAGTGTCTGGGAAGCTCTCGCACCTTCTCGGAGGGGGCAGATGTGTTTCCTTGGGAGGAATGCCATTACACAATCGGTCTGTCAAGAGGCCGCATTAAGAATCCAGGCGAGGTTGCTTCAGCTGCGGTCGGTTCCTTTGATTCACACACTCCCCAGGGGCAGACCCAGACCCCTGGTTCCCTGATGTCCTGAGAAGGAACGAACCACCCGCAAGGGACCCCACACAGGAGCCAGAGAAAACACGGTGGGAATGCACCACCCCCCGACACGGAGAGAGCTTATAACCTGAGTCCCCTGGAGCCCACAGATACCTGCTCGGCAGATCTAACACCCATTGTGCAGATGGGCACACTGAGGAGCACACAGCTCCTCGACCACCAAGGAGCAGAGCAGTGATGACCAAGCCCACATGCAGCGTATCACATAGTACAGGTGGGGACATGGTGGGGGGCTGGAGGGGCAGCTGATATGCCAACACCAGAAAATAAGAAAATAAAAGATCAACGTAGAGAACAAACTTATGGTTATCAAGGGGGGAAGCGGGGGTGGGATGAACTGGGAGATTGGGACTGACACATATATACTACTATGTATAAAATAGATAACTAATGAGAACCTCCTGTATAGCACAGGGAGCTCTATTCAATGCTCTGTGGTGACCTAAATGGGAAAGAAATCCAAAACAGAGGGGATATATGTATACATATAGGTGATTCACTTTGCTGTACAGCAGAAACTAACTATACTACAATAAAAATCACTTTTAAAAAGATCAACCAGCTACATCAAAATGGGAAGGAAAGGGAACCCAGTGGGCTGTTCATAGGTTGAAGGAGGGTGTTGCAACCTCACCAGGCTGGGGACCCTTTGAAGAGCCCAAGGGCCCAATCCAGCTCCCCCCGTCAAATCACCGGAGGCTCTATAAAACGATTCCCATATTATTCGATGATAAAAAGAAATGATCCAGGTATTTAGAGTAATCAAAATCATGAAGACAGGAGGTAGAATGGTGGGTGCCTGGGGCTGGAGGAGGAGAGAATGGGGAGTTAAAATTTCGTGGGGACAGTTTCTAGTTCACAAGAAGGAAAGTGTAATGGGGATGGTTGGCAGTGATGGCTGCAGAAGGTATTTCATGAAACTAAGGCCACTGAACTGTATACTTAAAAAAGGTAAGATGGTAAATTTTGTGTTATGTGTATTTTAACACAGTGAAAAAATGGATGGAGAAAAATGCTTCTCTGTGTATAAAATAATCTTCAGAAGGATGTTCTTTCAAGAAAGTGTTAACATCAGTTGCCTCCAAGGAAGGGAAGCAGGTGCCTGGGGGATGGGATTAAGAGGGGGACTTCAGTACCTTTTGAATTTTGAACCACACGAATGCATGGCAGTCACAAAAATATCATTCATTTTTTTTCTTTTTTTTCCACATCTTTATTGGAGTATAATTGCTTTACGATTTATGTTCATTCATTTTTTAGAGGAAAAAAAAAAAAGAAACTAGCTAGCAAGCCACAAAAGACACAGAAGAACCCAAAATGCGTATTGCTAAGTGAGAGAACCCAGTCTGAAGGGCTGCAATACTGTATTTGGATTCCAACTACTTGACATTTTAGAAAAGGCAAAATTATGGAGACAGTAAATAGATCAGGCGTTCAGTGGAGCACAGAGGATTTTTTTTTTCCATTGGAGTATAGTTGCTTTACAAAGATGTGTTAGTTTCTGCTGTACAGCAAAGTGAATCAGCTATATGTATACATATATCCCCTCTTTTTTGGATTTCTTTCCCATTTAGGTCACCACAGAGCATTGAGTAGAGTTCCCTGTGCTATACAGGAGGTTCTCATTAGTTACCTATTTATTCATAGTATCAATAGTGTATATATGTCTTTTTTTTTCTTTTTTATTGGACTAAAATTGCTTTACAGTGTTGTATTAGTTTCTGTTGTACAATGAAGTGAATCAGCTATATGTATACCTATATCCCCTCTCTCTTGGACCTCCCTCCCACCCACCCACCCCCCATCCCACCCATCTATGTCATCACAGAGCACCGAGCTGAGCTCCCTGTGCTATACAGTAGGTTCCCACTAGCTATCTATTTTACACACGGTAGTGTACTTATGTCAAACCTAATCTGCCAGTTTGTCCCACCCTTCTCTTCCCTCCATGTCCACATGTCCATTCTCTACATCTATGTCTCTATTCCTGCCCTACAGATAGGTTTATCTGTACGATCTTTCTAGATTCCACATATATGCATTAATATACGATATTTGTTTTTTTCTTTCTGGCTTACTTCACTCTGTATGACCTACTCTAGGTCCATCCACATCTCTACAAATGACCCAGTTTCATTCTTTTTTATGGCTAATATTCCACTGTATATATGTACTACATCTTCTTTATCCATTCATCTATCATTGGACATTTAGGTTGTTTCCATGTCCTGGCTATTGTAAATAATGCTGCAATGAACAATTGGTGTCAATCCCAACCTCCCAATTCATCCCACCACCCCCCTTTTCCCCCTTGGTATCCATACGTTTGTTCTCTACATCAGTGTCTCTATTTCTGCTTTGTAAATAAGATTGTCTTTACCCGGTTTTACTGATTCCACATGTATGCATTAATATACGATATTTGTTTTTAGCAGCATTATTTACAATTGCCAAGAAATGGGAGCAACCTAAATGTCCATCAACAGACAAATGGATAAAGAAGATGTGGCATATATATATACATATATATATATATATATATTTATTTATTTATATATATATATATATATATATATATAAATACTTGGGACTTCCCTGATGGCGCAGTGGTTAATAATCTGCCTGCCAATGCAGGGGACACAGGTTCGTGCCCTGGTCTGGGAAGGTCCTACATGCCACGGAGCAGCTAAACCCGTGCACCACAACTACTGAGCCTGCGCTCTAGAGCCCGCGGGCCACAACTACTGAGCCCACGTGCCACAACTATTGAAGCCCATGAAGCCTAGAGCCCTGCTCTGCAACAAGAGAAGCCACCGCAATGAGACGCCTGAGCACCGCAACGAAGAGTAGCCCCCGCTCGCCGCAACTAGAGAAAACCTGCGTGCAGCGATGAAGACCCAATGCAGCCAAAAATAAATAAATAAATAAATAAATAAATAAAAATAATAAAATACTACTCGGCTGTAAAAAACAATGAGATAATGCCATTTGCAGCAACATGGATGGACCTAGAGATTATCATACTAAGTGAAGTAAGTCAGACAGAGAAAGACAAATATTATATGCTGTAACATACATGGAATTTTAAAAAATGATACAAATGAACTTATTTACAAAGCAGAAATAGACCCACAGACATAGAAAACAAGCTTATGGTTACCAAAGGGGAAGATGGGGGAGGGATAAATTAGGTGTTTGGGATTAACAGATTACACACTACTCTATATAAAATAGATAAACAACAAGGACCTACTGTATAGCACAGGGAACTATACTCAATATCTTATAATAACCTGTAATGGAAAAGAATCTGAAAAAGAATAGACATATATCTATATATGAATAACTGAATCACTTTGCTGTATACCTGAAACTACAGCATTGTAAATCAACTATACTTTAATAAAAAGTTGTTTGTTTTTGAAAAAAAATATTTAAATTAAAAAAAAAAACGAAACTTGCCGAGGCCCACATCAGGGCTGAGTACCATTCAGGCAGGGTCCGCCCTGGGCTGAGCATTGATACTCAAAGCTCTCTCCCTGGACCCTAGTGAAAAAGAGACATGACAGCAGGCCAGGGTCTCAGGCTGACACAATCACTGCTATAGCCATAGCACCCAGCAAAAGCCTCGTATACAGTAGGTGCTCAATAAATATTTTAAATTAATGAATGTTTAGGGAATGAGAAATCCAGGCAAGGCTAGGATGGGGGAGCCAGGTGACAGAGGACTGGAGGGAAGTGTGTGGGGACTTTGGTGACCTTGAGGGGAGCTGGAGGAGGGAGCTGGCATTGCTGGTCCTTCCCACGGGAAGTTGTCCCTAAGGTCTGCAGGCAGCTGGGCACACAGGGAGGTCATGTCTCTTCATCAGGGTTGAGAGATATGAGTGTTAAGGGTTTTAAACTCACATATCTATTTGACAAGTTGGATTTCATATTTGTAAGCATAGAGCTGGAGCGTCGGAGGGGAGATCGGGTCTGAGCCTTGGGCCCAAGCCCATCACGTTCCACCTCGGCCCTCGGTCTCCTTGTCAGGAAAGTGACTGGGTCGGGGTCCTCAGTGTTCCCTCTGCCACCCGGGACTTGGGTGGAAAGGGGTTCTCTAACCAGGCTTCGCGACAGTCTTTACGGCAGGCTTGAGATTCGAGACTCTCCACTGTGTCTTGCTTAAAGTGGGACTAAGAGCCATTTCCTTCGTTTTATGGGAAGGGCTCTGGTTCTGCTTTGAATCTTTTGTACATTGAGAGCCACTCCCTTCCCATCTCATCCAAAGATCTCACAAGCTTAAGAAAAAAAAAAAACATTAACAGCAACTGTGTTCCATTTTAGAAGATCAATAAATAGAATTCAGTCAGTTATAAAGAACGAACACAGCTATGCACCTGGCACCTCTGCCAGGGCTGGAGGAGATGCTGGTAACATCACACAGGACATACTCAACCCCAGAGGAGGAGGATGCCTCACAGCGCAGAGGGGAGGGGACGCTCAGGCAACAAGGTGGGCTCAAGCAGAAGCGGAGGCCAGACACATGAGCTGGAGGCAAACTCACAAGAGCCTCAAACTCCAGGCTGAGGGAGTTGAAGTTTCTTCTGGAGGAAGTGAGATGCAGCACCATGGCTGACAAGAGGCAGAAAAGGGACTTCCCCCTCCACACCCTGGAGCTAACGCCAAAGATGGCTGCAAGGCACATGGAGGGCTTCCTGCTGGCCATAACCCAGCTTGGGGCCCTCAACATAGATCCCCAGCTGACGGGTGTCCCAGAGCATTCACTTGTGGCTGCTGTCAGCCAGTGGCATAGAGCTGGGAGTGTGAGAACTGCTGGAATAAGTCCCCAGGCCTGGAACCAGCCCCATACCTTCTCCAGACACATCACCGTGGCCTGTCCCCCTGCCTGCCTTCACACCTCCTACTTGGCCTCTCTCTCACTTTGCTCCAGCGTCACTGGCCCGTTGCTGTTCCTTTAAGAGGCCAAGCAAGCTTCTGCCTCAGGGCCTTTGCACATGCTATGGTTGCCTCCACCTGAAACACTATTTCCCAGATACCACAGGGCTCACTCTCAGGTCTCTGCTCAATGTCCCCTCATCAGTGCAGCCTGACTTGACACCCCCTAACGAAAATAGCACCCATATCCGTATCCAGACACTCCCCACCCTCTCATCCTGCTTAATCTTCCTTCACAGCACTCACCTCTTCATTTATTTCTTCATCGTCTGTCTTCCTCCAGACAGAGGGCTCCAGGAGGGTGAGCCCTCAAAAAATATCCATTGAATGAACGAATGAGCAGGAAATTACTTCTGGAAATTTCTTCTACCTGGCCCCTGGCCCTGGGGAGAACCATTCATGGTGGCCAGGTTCCTTGTCCAGGTGGCTGGCACAGGAAAGGAAGGGCCAGTGCTAGGGCTTAGCAGCTTTCTCTCCATGCCCTTGTATTAGTTATCTACTGTGGCATAACAAATTACCCCAACCATGGCGGGTTAAAGCAGTCATAAGCATTTGTCATCCTCATGGTTTTTGTGGGTCAGGAATGCGGGAGGGGTGGGGTTGAGCAGTGTCATGTCTCCTAAGGCAGCAGGCAGGTGTGGGCAAGGGGAAGTCGTCTGAAGGTTTGACCGGGGCTCGGGGATCTGCTTCCAAGGCTGGTAAGTTGGTGCTGCTGGTAGGAGGCCTCAGTTCCTCTCCACAGGACATGCTAAGTGTTCTCATGTCATGGCAGCTGGCTTGGATTCATGAGAGCAAAGTGGAACCTACAACACCCTTTACAACCTAACCACACACTGTCATCTTTCCTTCACTTTATCCACCACCCAAACAAACCTTGATTCAGTGTGGAGGATGCTACACAAGGGTGTGAAATCTGGGAGGTAAGGGACATGCACATCCACTTAGAGGCTGTCCCTTGAGGCTGAAGTAGAGGTCTGTCCCTTGGTCTGGAATGTCCTTCTCCACCTCCCTCCACCTGAACCCCTTGGGCCTCCTCAGGGCCCAGAGTCAAGGTCTCCTCCCCTGGGAAGACTTCCTCGGTCTAACACCAGCTGAGTTAAGGCTTCTTGGGTGCCCACGGCCCTGGCCTCAACCAGAGCATGGATCCTGTCGTGCTGCAATTGTTTCTTCCCTGATCTTTCCTCAGAATAAAGCTGAGAACTCCTCAGGGCAAAGACCATGTCTGATTCCCTTGTGTCCCCAGCACCCAACAGCCAGAGCGGGTCTCAGCATTATGTGTGGTTCATTGAGCATTGATCAGATTGATGGATGGATGGGTGGGTGGATGGATGGATGGATGGATGGATGGATAGATGGATGGATACGTGGATGGATGGATGGATGGATGGATGGGTGGATGGATGGATAAATGGATGGATAGATGGATGGATGGATGGATGGATGGATGGATGGATGGATGGACAGACGGATGGATGGATAGATGGGTGGATGGATGGATGGATGGATGGATGGTTGGGTGGATGGATCAAATGGATCAATGGATTGATGGATGGGTGGGTGAATGGATGGATGGATGGATGGGTAGATGGATGGGAGAGGAGGATAGATGGATGGGTGTGTGAGTGGTCGGGTGGATATATGGATACCTGGATGGTACATGAATGGCTATATGGATGGATAAATGGCTGGCTTTTCCTATATTTCTTCTACAAAATAATTACTTGGGACTCTTTGAAATCCCAAGCCAAGAGGGACCTTAAAGTTTATCTATAGACGTATCCCCAGAGTCAGCAAGGCCAAAGAGCCACATTGAACAGGTCTGGTGAGAAGAGTTCCTTACTCTTGGCATGATCTGCCTCCTGGCAGTGATGCCTCTCCCTCTCACGACGTGCGCATGGGGACCTACCCACAAAGGTGCACATGCAAGCCCCAGATAGCAGGGCATCTGCCGTCATAAAGCAGCCTGCATACCCTCATGCTCAGTGGGGGCTGGCCAGCTCTCACTGGGGGTAGCAACACCACACAAAGCGAACTTCCTCTGGCATCTTGTCCTGGGCTGGGCAAGGGTGGGGCCTGGAGATCCAGGGGAAAGGGGCAGGGGAAGGGTATCCTGGAACCGTGCTCACTTGCTCACCTGTTCCTGCCATCTGGTCTGATCTGGATCTCAGAGCCCTGCCCCCCACCCCTGTCTGCCTCCCTCACTTCCTTTTTCACCAGAGGCCTCCGTGGGGACCTAAGATGCCCACAAACCCCGGGATCGGGGAATTGAATACCTGCAACAGTTTTCACTCCCTTCAAGGGGATGGGACATACTCTTCTAAGTGGGTCTCCTCGTGGGAAGGGCAACAATACAAAACCTGGGCCTCCACCCGGAGCCCCAGCGAAAGGAAGAGTGAAGCTTGACTCTGAGCAAATGGCAGGACTGGGGCTGGGTGGATCCGGACTTCTGGGGCCCGAAGCTTATGCAATCTGGACGCCCATTTAAGGAAAAGCATACCACATTACAAATACAAATTAAGTCCCAAAATAGTCATTTCGAATGAGAAAGCGATCACAACAAATGACACATATTATAAACATCACCAAACGCAGAAAAATAGCGTACGGTGGCACGGTTAACTGACGGCCTGACCCTCCCCTATTACACCTGTTTTCCTACATGTTTTTAGGGCTGCATTCATTTTGGTTGCCTCTTTGTGTGACAGTGATTTTATAATATGATTTTCTACTTCAAAAATGAAAAAATCCATCCTCAGCACGTTTGACTGAGATTTGTTTATTATTAAGGCCAAATCAGAAGTGCCCCCTGCAGTTTCCTGTGTATGTGTTGCGGGGGCGGTTTCTGCTGGGGTACTCTAGCCCTTTGGCATCACTCACGCCCCCAGTGACCACAGGGGAGCAGCCAGGCCAGCTCAGGAAGGTCCTCGCCATCTCTGGTCCCAGAAGGAACAGGTAGCCTTGACTCCTGGTCATTGTGGTCCCGAGCAGGAATCTCCATGAGGTCCACCTGGGGCAGGCTGTCCTGGGGGGCCAGCCCCCAACCCAGAAACAAGACCTAGGGACAGGGGTGGTTCGTAGGCTGGGGCAGAAAAGCCTGAGCCGAACCTCGGGCTGGACCCAGGTAAGTGAAGGGTCTGGTGCTTAAACTTCATCGTCTTCACTGACCATGTGGTGGTGCCTCCTGCAAGCACCCAGGGGCTTGGCTCCCAAAGGCACCTCCAGCCTCCTCCTATAACCAGGCCCACAGGCCAGGCCGGGGAGTCAGGACGATGCCTCACACCAAGGAAGCAGCCTGCATGTTCTGTTGGTGGGAGGACAGAGAGGGGACAGACAAAAAGGCATCCAGAGGAGGGATGTGGCCATGCCCACAGGCACTGGGATTTGGAGCGGTGTCGACCATTGCCCTAATCGAGGCTTCTAAAACCTGCAATTCCAGACATCCCCACGTGGAGGCGCTCAGTCCCATGCTTGGAGACACAGAGGCCTCATTGTATTGCAAGTGTCTCCCCTGGGTCTCTAAGGGAATCCAGGGTTGGGGGAAGGGGCAGCCTCCCACCCCAACAACCTTTACTGAGCACAGAGGAGGGGGTTTTCACCAAGTGGGGGAACCTGTAAAAGTCTCAGTTTCATGGGAGTGGCAAAAGCTGCCCAGCCTCAAACCCTCGACATCAACCCCCATCCCACCCGCGCCACACACAGACCCCACAAACTCTACTGCCAAGGGAGAAGCCAGACACGTGGGCCAGGCCCAGGTGCAGCCCTACCTTCCAGGAAAGGGTGGTGCCCTTGGCAGTGTGAGAACCAGGAATGGAGAGCCCACGACGATGGGGAGCCTTGGCAGGGTCTCATCTTTGCTCGGCCATTTACTCAGCTGTTGCTTCCGGAAAGTCCCTCACGCCCCCTGCACCTTGGTCTCTTCATCTGTAAAATAAGACAACCTCCCTGAGTCTCATCCAGCCCCACGGAGCTGGGACGGAGGTCATCTCAGTCGGAGGACAGTTATGAACCCGCCATGCTGGACTCAGGCCGTACCTTGTCTGGGATTCCAAGCCCCCAGCACAGCCCCATCCTTATCCAGTAACTCATCTGCCCAGACCCTGTGGTCTGTTTACATTGGGCCATTTGCTGGGTCCCAGACAGGTCTTGAGCTAGCCCGCTCCCAAAGCCAGCTTCCCTGTTTGCCGTGCAAGAGCAAAGTCCTCCAGCCTCACCCCAGCCCCACCTGGCCTCGGAGACACAGGCGCCCTCCTCTGAGAGGCCTATCTTTGCCACTGTGCCTGAAGGGACCCCCGGCCTCAGCTTCCCCCACTGAGATGTGAGGTAATAAGATCCTGATGGGGTGGCTCCAGACAAGCCAAAGATACTGTGTGTGGAAAACCGGGCTCCCACAAGTCAGAGGGGCAAGATGCTTACAAGCTCTTTATCCCTTTCGAACAATAGATACAAGCGCTCACCTCGTCCCGGGGCAAACCTGCCTCCCGTGGGGCACATCGGCCATGTCCCATCAGCACTCCTCAGACCTGCCTCTGAATCCCTTCTCTGACCCCAGAGCCCCCGCTGTCCCCACTGTCACTTAACAGTTAGTGCTGCCCTGGAGTTCAGGGGACCTGTGTCTCGTGTCTCAGGAGTTCACCCTCACGTGTCTCCACCATTTACGAGCGGGTGGCCCAGCCTGAGCTTGAGTCTGGCTCCCACGGGGCCTCGCGGGGATTCCCCACGCCAATCAGGAGGTACTTGCAGATTTAAATGCCCCTCGAGGTTTGGAAAAACCCGCGGAGGCATCCATCCCCTCCTGATTTAGCTGGACAGATGACGTGTGTACCTGCAGACGTGTGGAGGGTTTCCAGGGCTCACCTGAGCCAGCAGAGAGTGGGCGGGAGGGAGCAGATCGAGTGACCTGGGAGTGGAGGCCTTCCCCATCCACCACCTCCCGACTGCACAGGGGTCCAGATGGGGCTCAACAAACACCACACTCTCGGGAGGGACTGCCACCTTTGATATTCAATCTCCTTGCTCAGGCAAGCTCAGTTTCCCTTTCTACCCCATCTCAGCCATATGCCAATCAGAAGGCTGTGAGGTTTTCTTTTTTAAAAAATTCCTAAATCTCTTTCAATTATACTCATTATCCCAGCATTGAAGATGTGGGCAGAGGTTTACAAGAACCTGTTTTATTTCTTTTTTTAACAATAAGTACAAGCCGCCAATTAATGCTAGGGCAAACCTACGTCCTGTAGTTTCTGGAAAATTCACTTCAGTGTTAAGTGGGTTCCTGATCAATCCAGTTTAAATGCACAACAGCCTATATGGATCCATTTATTTGTGTAAACAAGGAGGAGCTCCTCGTGGCAAGCTGGAGTCTCCTTCTCAGCCCACAGGGTCAGTTCAAGGTCGCCCTCCTGCCCCGCAGCTGCAGCTGCCATGTGGACAGGGGAGCTGGAAGGTCTGGTGGGAGGGGCTGGAGCGCTTCACACCCGCTCCTGGAGTCCGCGCATCCGCATCTGTGAAATGGAAGTCATTCTCCCTGCTGACCAGAGAGGACCGATTTAAGGCAAGGAATGAGAGGAAGACACACTCTGGGTCCCTGAAAAAAATGAGACATGGGGCATGTGATGGCAATTTTGAGTCAGAAGAAAGTATTTAATCACACTTAGAATTCTGCCTGGGTACTGTCAGAATGGAAAAAAGATCAAACCCCGGGCTTCCCTGGTGGCGCAGTGGTTGAGAGTCCGCCTGCCGATGCAGGGGACGCGGGTTCGTGCCCCGGACCGGGAGGATCCCACATGCCGCGGAGCGGCTGGGCCCGTGAGCCATGGCCGCTGAGCCTGCGCGTCCGGAACCTGTGCTCCGCAACGGGAGAGGCCACAACAGTGAGAGGCCTGCGTACCGCAAAAAAAAAAAAAAAAAGATCAAGCCCCAACTCCAGGCTATATACAAGAAACCCACGTTAGATATAAATACACAAATAGGTTTAAAGTAGAAAGAAAGAAGAAAAGATATAAGGAGGGACATTTTATTTTACGTTTGGTAGTGTATATATGTCAATGCCACTCTCTCACTTCGTCCCAGCTTACCCTTCCCCTCCCCATGTCCTCAAGTCCATTCTCTACGTCTGTGTCTTTATTCCTGTCCTGCCCCTAGGTTCTTCAGAACCATTTTTTTTTTTAGATTCCATATATATGTGTTAGCATACGGTATTTGCTTTTCTCTTTCTGACTTACTTCACTCTGTATGACAGACTCTAGGTCCATCCACCTCACTACAAATGACTCAATCTTGTTTCTTTTTATGGCTGAGTAATATTCCGTAGTATATATGTGCCACATCTTCTTTATCCATTCATCTGTCAATGGACACTTAGGTTGCTATAGCTAGTGGGAAGCAGCCACATAGCACAGGGAGATCAGCTCGGTGCTTTGTGACCACCTAGAGGGGTGGGGTAGGGAGGGTGGGAGGGAGACGCAAGAGGGAGGGGATATGGGGATATATATATATATATATATATATGTATAGCTGATTCACTTCGTTATACAGCAGAAACTAACACAACATTGTAAAGCAATTATACTCCAATAAAGATGTTAAAAATAAATAAGTAAAACAAAATTAATTTTAAAAAGAGGGACATTTTACAGTGCTAAAAGAGTCACTTAACCAAGACGTGGTTATCCTAAATGTGTGTGCTGAGTAACAGAGGATCATACTCTAAGCACAAACTGACAGAAATGAAAACAGAAATGACCACATTGACAATTATAGTTGAAGATTTCCTTATTAATGCTCCTTTACTATTTTCTAAATTTATTAACTATTGATATATTTATTTAGTATTATTATTACAAAATGTTCCTCTTTATCTCAGCATTACTCTTTGTCTTGAAGCCTATTTTATTTCATTAATAAAACCACTTCAACCTTCTTATGCCTATCATTTTCCTGGCTTAACATTTTTCCATCTATTTACTCTCAGTCTGTCTGTGTCTTTATATTAAAGTGTGCCTCTTGTCCAGAGCAGGTTGGATTTTGCTTCTTTTTTTAGAATGAAGTCTTTAATTCATTAGCATATATACAATTTGTATGTAGCTGGATTTAGGTCTATTTGTCTCCTCTGTTTCATTTTCTCCTGTGTTCCTCCTTTCCTGCTTGTTTTGTTTTGTTTTTAATTGAATATCTTCTGGAATTCTATTCCTCTATTGATCTGTAACTATATCTATTTGCCCTTATTCACTGATAAATTATTTTCTCCTAAGAAAAGCAGAGCGATTCAATTACATTCCTAGTCACCAACAACCATCATAAAAAGTATTTTTAAAAAGGTAACGTTTAAAATTGAGTCAAATAAAAAAAAATAGCATCAAATAATGAACATCACCTACAAACAAGTCTAACAAAAGACATGCAAGACTTATGGGGAAAATTACAAATCTTCATTGAAAGACATAAACTAAGCTCTAAATAAATTACAAGGTGTGCCACGTTCAAGCAAACTCAACAGTGTAAAGATGACAATTCTACTCAAATCGATTATGAATTCAAGGCAAATCTAATCAAAATTCCTGTAGGCTATACCATGAAACTTTCCAAAGTGATCTGAAAGCTTATATGGAAGAGTAAGGTGCTAAAAACAGGAAGACAGTCTTGAAGGAAGACAGGAAGAGGTAAGGAAGGAAGGAGAGAGCAAGGAAGAGCTGTGTCTCAGATGAGGATTCAAAGTAAAACTATTATCATTAAAATGGTGTGGTATTGATGTGTGAATAAATAGACTGATGAGACAGAATAGAGACACAAACTTTATGGAAACCTACTGTATAGCACAGGGAACTCTACTCAGTGGTGACCTAAATGGGAAGGCAATCCTAAAAAGAGGTGATATATGTATACGTATAGCTGATCCACTTTGTTGTACAGCAGAAACTAACACAACATTGTAAAGCAACTATACACCAATAAAAATTCATTTAAAAAAAAAGAAAACAAAGAAAAACCATTCAATATGTGAGTCTGGGACAACTGGCTTTAGAAAGGAAAGCAAGATAAAATTAGATCTTTTCCTCATACCTACAAAAAGAAATAAATTTCAGTTACTAGGAGACCTAAATGTACAAGGATAATCCATACAATTTTAAAACAAAACCTGGGAGAACAACCGTACGACCCTGAGATGCGATGTATTAAACCAACACAGAAAGCACACTTAAGACAAGATCAATTGATTTAACTAGGTCAGAAGCAGAAAACTTTGAGTATGACAAAGGATACCACAGGAAAAATGAAAAGACGAGCCACGGATAGAGAGGAGATGGACGCAGTGTTTACACTTGACAAAGGATGTGTATCCAGAATAGGTAAAGAATTTCTACAAATCAAAACGTGAAAGAAAAAAATGGGTAAAGGATACCCATTTAATACCGAGAAAGACTCAAAATACCGAGAAAGAATCTGAAATAGGCATCACACCTCACTAGTAATTAAGGAGATGAAAATGAAAGCAGTTAGTGATGGCGTGTTTCATCCATCAGACTGGCAAAAAAAAAAAAAGGAAGAAGTCTGACAGTGTCAAATATAGACAATGATGGGAGGATGGGATTCCCACCACATGTGTGTTTGGGGCAGGGAGTCCGGGGAAAGGGCAGAAGGGGCCGTTTAGCTGCTAAGGAATCTCCCCAGGAGCCCCTTCCAATAACCCCCATCATATGTCACTGGCCACTATCGTGTCATGTACTCGGCACATTGGTAAAGAAGGTTGGGTCAGTGTTTGCCCAAATCGTGGTTTTGACAGTAAGAAAGATGGGGCGATTGGTCTCTGCCACATTCCATGATGCTCTTTCTACTGGACTAGTCCATGGTCAGAGACCCAGGGTTCAAAAGCATCTGCTGAAACCACTGACCCTTTTGCCTGTGCTCTCCATCCTAGCCAGAGCCACCATCCCCGGCACACGTGGCGCTCAGATTTGTGGCGGTCTCCAGACCAGTGAACTCCTGACTTGCAGACCGCTAATCCCCTTCCAGCTGAAAGTCTTCCCAAAGAGAAACGCCAGGGAGTCATCGGCAGCCTGTCTGCGTTGCGGTGAACAGGAGGTAGCACGATGGCCACGGGGTGACAGAATCTCAGGCTGAAGCAGAGGCAGATGTGCAGGGAAGGTGCCTGGGTTCCCGCCTCCGAGCCACCAGCTGCCACCATGACTCTTAGGTCTGTGGGACAAGGATGATGCCCTTGGTTAGAGACCATAGCCAGTGCCTATTGGTCTGGCTACCCAGCGTCCATCCCTCCGCTCTTCTGGGAGCCAGAACCCATTTTTCCCCTGGGGAGCACTCCCCTACCCCACAGTCCCCTTTGGGGGTGAATTCACTGCCTTGACCAGAGGCGGGGCACAAAACCCAGGCCTGGGATTGATCAGGGATGGTCACGTGGCCCAATCCCAGCCAATGAGGCTCTTTCTAGGGAATGCTGGGATTGGTCAGGGGAGGTCATGTGGCCCAGTCCGAGCCAATAAGGCTCTTGCTAGGGAAATCTGCGAAAGGACTCTTGCTCAGTCCTGCTAGACAGGAACCTGAGGCCCCTGAGGCTCTAGCCGCTGCCAACATCCTGTGACCACCAGGAGGGAGCCTGGGGATGGTGGCACCGAGGATGGGGAGAGAGTGCAGCCGAGTCCTGGGCCGGTGGAGGCCCGAGCAAGCCACTCCCCCACCCCAGGCCTTCCTGTGCCTGCCAGTGCATTTTGGCCACATCCACTTGGAGTTGGGTTTTTGGCCTCTTGCAAACAAGACTGCTAGGTAGCTCGAGGCCAGAAGTCCAAGGGGATTTGGTGGGCTGTGCAGGGAGGTTGGTGCCCATGCCTGGCGGCCTCGGTCCAGCCCACTCGTCCCAGGCGAACGCGGACCCTCCGCACTGCAGCCAGGCCGGTCCTCCCTCCACCACGACCGGGTGTGATGGGTTTAATTTATTGTAGGAAACCCTTAAAGGCGCAGGAGCTTTGGAGAGCCTGTGACAATAGGCATAAAGCATGCATTTAACCCGTCTGAATGGAGGCTAGATTTACTGTCTGGGCCAGACGGGATTTTTGTCCCCAAGTCATCTCGGAGTACATTGGCCACTAAAGATCTCAACAGAAGACGAAGACGTGAACAAAGGAAGTAAATTCTAAAAGGAACTTTGTCAAGGAGTTTTAGATGTTCACCAGATAGAAACCGCGCTGCCCTCACCGAAATGACTGTTGGATTTGCCGAGCGGTTATGGATCAGAGGAAGATGCTAATGAAGGAGTTTAAATGCACGTTTGATGGACCCTGGAGAATGGGGCCAATTTCATACAAGCCTGCAGCAAGGTTAAGGAATCAAAGAAGGTGGCTGTCAGATTTGCTGCTGGAGACAAGGCTCCATTGTCTGGGACCCCTTTCTCAGCCGGGAAGCGTGTTTTTAACTACAGTGTTTACCAACGTGTACATCCTAGCCTGGCCGACTGGGCCTGCAGAATTTATGACCAGGAACAAACCTCTTACAGGGGAAAAGAAAACAGCTCCTACCAGCTGGGGAAGGGCTGTTTATGAGGGCCGCCGAGCTGCATTAAGCGGTCTGGGCTTTGCGGGGCTCCATGGGGGGTGGGTGGCATTTGCAAAGCCAGGGATCTAGCCTTGCAGATGGAAGGGGTCTTGTCTTTTGGGAACAATCACGGGAGGACAGAGGCTCCCTCTGAGGCCTCCTGACTGGTTTCAATATGGCCTGTGTATCAGTTTTGTCTCCTTAAGACAACCCGAAGCTGGACCCCCTGCAGCTGAGCTCGCCTGCCAGCCCGAGTGCCAGCGTTCACAGGCTGGGGATCTTGAGAAACTTGCAGACACCCAGTTGGGTTGACGGAGATGCTGTTGGTGGGACTGACATTTATGAACTGGCTCCCCCAGCCCGAAGGTGGGGGGCCCTCTCCGAACGTCCATGGCAGCAACCAATCCCCATGCTCAAGAGCCTTGACCCAAGGCCCCAACTGACCCACTTGGCCCCCCAAGCCTCATGCTCTCCTGTGCATGCCTGGTCCACGCACGGCTCCCCTTCCAGGAGCAGACCCTGGAGCTGGCATCCTGGCCTTGGACACGCCCCTGGCCCTCGTGGACGCGCGCCGTCCCACCTGCACGCCATCATCAGGCGTCCCCAGGCGGGGCCTCTGTGCTCCACGCCTGCTGGGGTTTGCCTGCCCACACTTCTGCTCCAGCCCCTCTTGTTGCCTGACCTCTGTCCAAGCTGTTGCCTCTGCCTAGAACAGTGCTACTCAAAGTGTGGACCCCAGACCAGCAGCATCAATGTCACTGGGAGCTTGTGAGACATGCACGTTCCCAGGCCCACATCCCACCTACTGAATCAGAACCTATTGGTGTTGGAGCGGGGGGAGCAGAGGTGCCCAGGGATGTGTTTCAAGCTCTCCAGATGATTCTTATGAATACTGAAGTCTGAGAGGCCCTTCTTTCTCCATCTGGGTTCATTGTCTCCCTCTCTCTCTCTCTCTCTCTCTCTATCTCTCTCTCTCTGTCTCTGTCTCTCCCCCCACCTCCATCTTGGTTTGAAGCCATCT
The DNA here is from genome assembly GCA_036417435.1 of Inia geoffrensis. Classification (NCBI taxonomy): domain Eukaryota; kingdom Metazoa; phylum Chordata; class Mammalia; order Artiodactyla; family Iniidae; genus Inia; species Inia geoffrensis. Next base: position 4,236,018 of record CM070907.1, read on the forward strand.
TTAGCTCAGGTCAGGCCCTAGAGGAGCAGGTGGCATCATGGAAGTTTCCTGGGGAAAACAGGCAGCCGGAGGCGGGGTCCCTTCACCCTCCCACTCAGGTCTGGGTGCTCAGGGTCTTCCCAGGCTTGGCGAGTATCTGGAAATATGGGGACATCTGGCCGTCCCTGGAAGGGGCTTCCGAGGCTGAACTAATGTCTTAGGGCTGCTGTAACGAATGACCACAGGTGGGGTGACTTGCTACAGCAGGAATCCATTCTCTCCCAGTTCCAGAAGCCAGAAGCCCTAAACCAAGGTGTCGGCGGGGCCTCGCTCCCTCTGGAGTAGTGCCTTTCTGCTTCTGGGGCTGCTGCTGGCAGTCCTGAGCATCCTTGGCTTGTAGCTCCTTCACTCCAGTCTCTGCCTCCCTCTCCTTTCTCTTATGAGGACACCAGTCATTGGCTGTAGAGCCCACCCCACATCCACCATGATCTCAAGATCCTTAACGTGGTTACATCTGTTTCCAAATAAGATCACATTCCACGCTCCCAACTCTCAGGAGTTGGACGTATCTTTTGGGGGGATACAATTCAACCTGTCACAGGTGCTTAGAGCAGCCAGGTGAAGGGCATGTGCTCCAGGCAGACTGCCCAAGCTCACAGCCAGCTCCACAGCTCCTATAGCTCCGTGGCCTCCCACAGGCTGCTTCATTTCTCCAAGACTCAGTCTCCACATCTGAGAACAGGAAATGAAGTATCTCTCTGCCGTCACCTGGCTTCCGCAATTCCGTTCTCTACACATGGATGCCGGAGTGATGAGAAAATGTCGTTTCCCTGATTAAACCCTCGGGCTCCGTACTGTCTAACCCCCAGGACGTCCCCATCCCCTGCTTCCTCAGTGCCACCGAGGCCTCCATGGTCCCCCACCTTCTTCATCCGCTGCTTATCCGCTTATCACTAGGGCCCTAAGCAACATTCGGGAACACCACAGGCTTTCTCTAAGCTCTGCAGAACGCTTGTTCCCACCCTCCTCCCCATTACCTACCAACCCCACTCCTCCCACACGTCCTCTCTCTGTCTCCTTCTGTCCCTTCTTCCTCCCTCGCTCTCTGAGGGAAGCAAGCTGCAATCCTATAGAAATGCCCTGTCTTAAGGGACTGTAGCCTCTGACCACCAGTCAGTGAGGACCTGGGGCATCTTAACACCCAGCGAGTGAGCTGAGAAGGGGCTCCTCTGGCCTCAGCTGACCGCTTGACTGCAGCCCCACAGAGGCTGCAGACCCTGAGCCAGCAACACCCAGCTAAGCTGCTTCCAGATTCCTGATCCTCGGAAACCGTGTGAGATAATACCATTATCTGTTTACCACTGTTTGAAGGCGCTGTGTTTGGGGACATTCTGTTACATAGTAATGGATAACTGACACAGTTCCCCTGGGCACACACCCGGACTTTGGATTATAGGGTCGTTTCAACAAGGCAGTGATGTGAACCCTCAGTGCAACAGCTCGCACTGAGGGCTGTAAACAGAGAAGCCTTCTCAGGCTGGCTTAAACAAGATGGCGGCTGCTATATAAGGACACGGGGCATCTCTTGTACCCAAGCACAGGGCTGTCTGATGGCCTTCATTCCTCTGTTCTCTGCTTCTTGGGACACCTGGCCACCCCTCCAACATGGCCCATTTCAGTTCTTCTGGTCAAGAGACCAGCCCAGACACAACATGGTCAACACAGGTGTGGTCAGGGTTCCATCCTGGCTCCATCTCCCGTGGCAGGTGGGGAGGGGCAGAGGACACAAGGGTGGGGTGCCCAAGTGAGATTACAAGAAAGGTGCCTGTTCTAAGAGAAGGGGTTCTAGAAAGGCAACCCGCCAAGTATCTACTCTTAGCACATCCTTCCCTTCAGACAAGGCAGTAGTCAGAGCACGAGTGCAGTGTCCATATTTAGAAGGCAGAAACTGAGCTATTTTCCCATGCCCCAAGGCACTGGGGAGATCTCTGTTTACAAATCCACCATCGATGGGTGTTCATCACCCTCCTTGCTTATCCGATCAATCTCTCATGTTCCCTCTTGACCTGAATCGTGTTCTGCCTGCTTTGCTTGAGTACCACTGGGCCTTGGAGATAGCAGCACCTTACTACGTAACCGCCTTATACCTCAGCTGTCTCCCACATCAGGTGGCCCCTTTGCCCTGTGCACCTGTGGTCAGCCTCTGTCCCTGTGATGAGAGGACTGCTGTCAGGAGATCTGGTATCCACTCCAGGCCTACTACCAGGATGGCTGGCGAACCCACATTAAAGCCCGGTTGCTCCTTCCCTGGCCTGACAATCACCTGACTGGTGGGAGCAGATGCCACCCATACCCCCTTCCCCAGCCCCATGCCACACTGTGGCTGGTCCCTCATCATCCCTGAGGACCATTGCATCATTCTCCTGATAGGTCTTTCAGCCTCTAGCCCGGCCTTTCCAGTGCATCCTCCCCTCTGTCCCCAAGGATCCTCTGACCATGTCCCTCCCCTAGGTGCCCACTGCCTTCAGAGTAAATCCCAAGCTGTGTGACATGGTCAGTCATGCCCCGGGGATTTGTCCCCATCAACATCTCCAGCCTCATCTCCAGAAACTTTGGCTCCTGCAAAACTAAACTGCTAACAGCACCCCATGGACAACACCCCAAGAAACAGATGATTCTTTTTTTTAATTAATTTATTTTTTATGAATTTTATTTATTTATTAGGCTGTGTTGGGTCTTCATTGCTGCGTGGGGGCTTTCCCTAGTTGCGGCGAGCAGGGGCTACTCTTAGTTGCAGTGCGTGGGTTTCTCATTGTGGTGGCTTCTCTTGTTGCAGAGCACGGCCTCTAGGGCATGCAGCCTTCAGTAGTTGTGGCTCACAGGCTCTAGAGCTCAGTTGTGGTGCATGGGCTTAGTTGCTCCATGGCATGTGGGATCTTCCTGGACCAGGGCTGGAACCCATGTCCTCTGCGTTGGCAGGTGGATTCTTAACCCCTGCGCCACCAGGGAAGTCCCAAAACAGATGTTTCTTGACTCTATGTAGCTATGGTCCCTTCCTTCTGGCCTGGAGTGTCCTTCTGCTGCCATACTCTTCTCTTGGACAACTCCTACCCATCCTTCCACACATGGCTCTGCGATCATCACCTCCAGGACACATTCAGTGATACTCCACCCCACTCCAGATTAGTTTGCGGAGCCCTCTGCTGTGCCCCTGTAATACAGCTATGAGTTTACTCACCAATACACTTGCTCCCTTTTTCAAGATCACTTCTTTATAAGCATTAAGTCCATGAGGTTCTTGTTCCCCGCCTGGATTCTGGCACACAGTTGACACTTTAACAGTGAAGCAGTGAGTCCAGAACTGACCCACACCTGCACAATTACCTGGTTAAGTCACAAGGACCAAGGGAGGAAAGGATGATCTTTTCAATAAATAGTCTAGGTTGATAGTCAGTGTGGGGAAATTAACCCTTACCTCTAACTCACACCATGCACAAAAATTAATTTTACCTCCACCTGGCATTAATGAGGCAACATCCCCCCTTATACTGCCAGAGTTGTGTTCAAAAAAACCAGCTAATCCAGAAGCTCTGAATATGATCCCGTGTCTCAGAACATAATACAAAAATGTCCGGGTTTCAGTTGAAAATTATTCGAAATACCAAGAACTAGGGATACCTCAAACTGAATGAAAAATGACAATCACTAGATGCCAACACCAAGATGACAAAGATATTAGAATGATCTGACACACAAAGATGATAAGATACTTCAATAAGCCATTACGAATACATTAAATCTTCAGCAAAGAAACAGAAGATGAAGAAAGATCAAATGGGAATGTTAGAACTGAAAAATACCATAACTGAAACTAAAAAGTCACTGATGGATTCAACAGCAGAATGGAAGGGACAGAGGAAAGAATCAGTGAACTGGAAGATAGAACAATAAAAGTTACCAAATCTGAACAGAGAGAAAATAGTCTAAAAGAACGTGAACAGAGCCTCAGGGATCTGTGGGGGAAAAAAAAAAAAAAAAAAAAAGAAATCTAACATTCACGTCATCAGAGTCCCAGAAGTAAAAGAGAAGGATGACAGGACTGACAAAGTACTCTAAGAAATAAGGGCTGAACATTTCCCAAATTCGTAAAGAGACATGAACTTACAGATTCAAGAATCTGAGTAAATCCTGAATAGGATAAATCAAAGAAATCCACACCAAGACACATACCAATTAAACTTCTGAAAACTAAGCATAAAATCTTGAAAATGCCAAAACAAAACCAATAGAACTGAAAGGATAAATAGGCAAGTACAGAATCATAGTTGGAGATTTCAACACCCCTCTCCGCATTATTGATAGAACGACTGGACAGGAAATCAACAAGGAAACAGAAGCACTCAACACCACCATCAACCCATAGAATCTAATCCATATTTACAGAGCATTCCACCCAGCAACACCACCAGAATATACATTTTTTTTAAGGAACATATACCAAGGTAGACCATATCCTGGACTATTAAACAAACCTCAACAAATTTAAAAGAATAGAAATCATACAAGTGTGTTCCCCAACCACAGTGGAATCAAACTAGAAATCAATAACAGAAAGATAAGGGACTTCCCTGGCAGCCAAGCGGTTAAGACTCCATGCTCCCAATGCAGGGGGCATGGGTTCGATCCCTGGTTGGGGAACTAAGATCCTGCATACTGTGTGGCATGGGCAAAAAAAAAAAAAGAAAGAAAAATTGAGAAAAAAACCAGAAAGATAACAGGAAAATCTCTAAACATTTAGAAACTAAACAACACAATTCTAAATAATCCTTGAGTCAAAGAGGAAATCTCAAGGGAAATTTTTAAAAAATACATTGAACTTAATGAAAATGAAAATACACCTTATAAGCATTAGTGGGACACAGCTAAAGCAGTGCTAAGAAGAAATTTTATAGCAGTAAATGCATATAATAGAAAGGAAGGAAACATCTCAAATCAGTAAGTTAAGCCCCCACCTCAAGAACCTAGAGAAAAAAGAGCAAAGTAAACCTAAAGAAAACAGAAGAAATAATAAACATAAGAGCAGAAATTTTTAAAAACTGGAAACAGAAAAACAACAAAGAAACAAAAAGCTGGTCCTTTGAGAACAATAAAAGTGACAAACCTCTAACAAAACTGACAAAGAAAAAAAGAAGACGCAAACTGCCAATATCAATAATAAAACAAGGGCATATCACTACAGATCCTGGAAATGTCAAGTGGATAAAACAGAATACTATGAACAACTCTTCACACCTAAATTAGACAACTTAAGTGAAATTGACTAATTTCTTGAAAAATGACAACTCACCCAATGTGAAATAGGTGATTTGAATAGCCTTATTAAGGAAACAAAATTTATAATTTTTAAAAACTCCCCTCCAAAAAATCTTCATGCCCAGATGATTTCACTGGAGAGTTTTTCCAAATTTTTATAGAAGTATTAACACCCATTCTACACAATCTCTTTCAGAAAATAGAAGAGGGGAGAACACTTTCCAATTCATTTTATGAAACGAGTATTACGTTGATACCCAAATCCAACAAAGACAGTACAAGAAAAGGAAAGAAAAAAGGAAATTACAGACCAATATCCCTCATGAATACAGACAGAAAAATCCCTTAAAAGCTACTAGCAGATACAAGTCAACAATATACAATGTGAATTATACACCATGACCAAATGATTTCAGGAATGCAAGTCTTGTTGAATACTCAAAATTTAATCAATGTAATCATAGTAATAAGCTAAAGAAGAAAAATCACATGATCATATCAATCAATGTACAAAAATTTGACAACATTCAACATGAATTCATGGTAAAAACTCTGAGATAGACAGGATTAGAGAGGACTTTCCTCAACTTAATAAAGAGCATCTATAAAGAAAAGAAAAAAACAACCTTAAGCGAACATAATACTTAATGATAAAAGAATGAATGTTTTCCTTCAAAGATTGGGAAGAAATCTGCTCTCACCATTCTTACTTAATATAGTGCTGGAGGTTCTGGCCTCGGCAATAAGACAAGAAAAGGGAAATGAAAGCCATACAGATGAGGAAGGAAAAATAACTGTCCCTATAAGCAGATGGCGTGTTGTCTATGTAGAAAATCCTAAGGAATCGCCACACACACACAAAAACAAAATTCCTACAACTAATAAGTGAGTTCAGCAACAACACTGGATACAGGATAAACATACAAAAATTTATTGTATTTCTATATAGTAGCAATAAACATGTGGATGGCAAAATTAAAACTACAATACCATTTAATGTGCTCAAAAATGAGTACTTAGCTGTAAAGATAACAAAATGTGTACGGGACTTATTATAGGCTGAAAACTACACAACCCTGATGAAAGACATCAAAGAAGACCTCAATAAATGGAGAGAGATACCATGTTCATGATTGGAAGAATCAACATGATAAAGGTGTCAGTTCTAACTAGATTAGTATAAAGGTATTGATTGATATACAGCAATTCCTATCAAAATCCCAGTCATAATGTTTTAGATATAGACAAGATTATTCTAAAATATGTTTAGAAAGAAAAAGGAAGTAGAATAGCTAAAATGATTTTGAAAAAGATGGATAAAATGGGAGGAATCAGTTTACCTGGTTCAAAACTTTATAAATACAACAATCAAAACTGTGTCCTACTGGCAGAGGGATAGACACCTAGATCAATGGAGCAGAATTGAGAACCCAGAAATATACCTACACAAATATGCCCCACTAATTCTTGACAAAGGTGCAAAGGCAGTTCAGTGGAGGAAAGATAGCATTTATCACAAATGATGCTGGAGTCATTGGACAGCCATAGACAATAAAATAAGCTCTGGTCTAAGTGTCACATCTTTAACAAAAGTTAATTCAATGGATCATGTACCTGTCCAACAAGTAGAATTATAAAGTTTTAGAAAAAAGCATGAGAGAAGAGCTTCAGGATCTTGAGCTAGACAAGGAGTTCCTAAACTTGGCACCAAAAGCACCATCCATAAAAAGAAAACTTGATAAACTGGACATCATCAAAAATAAAAACTTTGGCTCTGCCAAAGACCCTGTTAAGAGGATGAAAAGGCAAACTACAGAGTGGTAAAAAAAAAAAAAAAATTGCAATCTATATATACGACAAAGGACAAGTATCTAGGACATATTTTTTTTAAAAGCTCTTAAAACTCAGCAGCAGGGAAGCAAACAATCCAATTAGAACATGAGCAGAAGACATGAAGAAACATTTCCCAGAAGAAGATATTCAGATGGTGAATAAGCACATGGCAAGATGTTCGACATCAGTAGCTATTAATCATGCACTTTAAAACCACAACAAGTTGGGCTTCCCTGGTGGCGCAGTGGTTGAGAGTCCGCCTGTCGATGCAGGGGACACGGGTTCGTGCCCCGTTCCAGCAAGATCCCACATGCCGTGGAGCGGCTGGGCCCGTGAGCCATGGCCACTGAGCCTGCGTGTCCGGAGCCTGTGCTCCGCAACAGGAAAGGCCACAACAGTGAGAGGCCCACGTACAGCAAAAAAAAAAAAAAAATCCCACAACAAGCTACCACTTCCCACCTAAAACAAAAAATAGTGACAATGCCAAGTGCTGGTGAGGATGCAAAGTAGGTGGGCACATCATACATTCCTGATGGGAATGTGAAATGGTACAGCTACTGAGGAAAACAGTTTGGGGGTTTCTTTAAGAGTTACTCATGCACTGACAATGTAACCCAGCAGTTACGCATTTGCGCCAGAAGAAGGAAGACTTATGTTCACACAATAACCTGTATACAAACGTTTACGGTAGCTTTATTTGTAATATAGCCAAAACCTGGAAACAACTAAAATGCCCTTCAACAGTTGAAGGATCAAACAAACTGTGGTCCATCCACCCCATGGAATACTACTCAGCACTACAAAGGAATGAATTATTGACACATAGAGCAACTGGATGCGTCCCCAAAGACGTGTGCTGAGTGGGAAAAAAGCTAATGTATTGTTCTATTTATAGCACATTCTTGAAATGACAAAATTATAGAAATGGACAACAGATCGTGATTCTGTTTTGGTTCCGACTGTGGCAACAGTGGTTGCCAGGAACTAAGGAGGGGGTTGGGATAAGAGAGAAGTAGGTGTGGCTATAAAAAGGCAACATGAAGGATCCTCCTGGTGACGGAATGCTCTGTAAATTGACTGTATCCATGTCAGGGTCCTGGTTATGACGTTGTCCTATAGCTTTACAAGATGTTACCACTGGGGAAGCTGGGTGACAAGGAGATGCGATTGCTCTCTGTTATTTCTTACAACAGCATGTGAATCTACATTTATCTCAAAATAAAAGTTAAACAAGTTAAACAAGCGTGAAGCTCTGGCCCAGCATCTCCAGTCCAGGAGAAATGACTCGTGTACCCACCAAAGACATTCACCAGAATGCTCGCAGAAGTTCTGTTAATAAATTCTGGCCTGAGACGGAAACGAGTCACGTGTCCACTAACAGGTGAGTAGATGAACTGTGGAAGTTTCCTACAAAGGTAGAATTTTTAACAATAAAAAAAAAAAAAAAAAAAAAAAAGCAAATCATTGATCTCAAAAAGATTATGCTGATCAAAGAAGTTCATAGAAAAAAATCACATGTTGAAGGATTCCATTTTTAAGAAGTTCAAAGATGGGCAGAACTAGTCTACGGTGACAGAAATCAGGTGACTGTTACCTGGAGTGGGGGTATTGAGGATACTGTCTGGGAAAGGGCCCAGGGCAGCCTGGCAGGGGGTGGGATTGTACTTGACCTTGACCTAGGGTAACCTCACGGGTGTAGACATAAGTATGAACCCAGTGTGTGCTCCACGTGAGGTGTGTGCATGTTACTTAATCATATGGTAAAGCTCAACTTAAAAAAATAATTTTCAATGGTTTTTCAATGAGTGAGAAAAGAGGGGAGAGGCTGAGGAAGTCTGCGATTAAGGAAAAACAAACCCAGACCAGGAACTGACTTGGCTACTGAGACCCATACCTGTTTCCAGGGCCCCACGAGGCCCCAGAGGAAAGGAAGCATCCTTCAGATTCCCAGGCAAAAGTCCCGGCCGGTGACAGGGCAGGCGGGGCAGTGAATCTCCATCCGTGGACGCAGGCCCAGCCTCCCCGACCTGCAGGAATGCCCAGGCTGCCACAGGTCTCGGCCTGGACTTGCAAGCTCTAGGGGTGAGGCCAGGGTGGGGGAACCCAGCCCACTAGGGCTCTGGATGGACACCCGGCAGCAGGAGGGGGCTCCGTGGGAAGGAGAGGAAACGCTAATCCCTGGAGAAAAACCCAGGTCTGCCTCGGGCTGCCCTTTCGCTGGCACGATGCAGGCAACTAATAAATGTCTGCTGAATTGCGGTGAATTCCCAGAGCATGGAGACATTCAATGGCTCGGCCCCATTCTGGGGAAGCTGCCCTGTGAATTGACTCACTGATTGATTAATGATCTGACTTTGTGTAATAGTTTATAAAGCGCTCTAACAACTAAAACTCAGGGTTCAGATCCGGCTCTGCCTCTCAATAGCTGTGTGACCTTGGGCAAATTACTTAACCTCTCTGTGCCTTCATTTCTTCAACTAAAAAATGGGAATGATGATTAGGTGAGTTAATACATGTAAAGCTCTTAGAATAGTGCCTGGCGCACCATAAGTGTAAGTTACATAGCCAGCTGGTGGTACAGGTGGGTCTCAAACCCATCTCCATCTTGAAAGCTGTGCAGTCCACTAGGGTAGCCACCAGCCACCCACCACGATTGAGCACGTGTAATGTGGCTAACCCAAAATGGGATGTGCTGGATTTCTAAGACTTCCTATGAACAAAAAGTGTAAAATATCTCACTCAGAATGTTTTAGATAGATTACGCATTGGAATGATTATATTTGCATATATTGGAGATAATGAAATATATTATTAAAATAAATTTCGCCCATTTGTTCTTTTTTTTTTTTTTTTAAGTGTGACATCACACCAGCAGCCCACGTTTGTGGCCCGTCTTAGATTTCTGTTGGATGGCGCTGCCCTGGAGAATTCTGTCTCTGACAACCCCTCTTCTCCAGATCTGAACTTTTTTCTCCCCTGTTTAAGGCCCTCTCTTTCCTCCACAAGGAGCTCAGTCCCAGCATTGTCACATCTACCAACACTTGTCCCTCTGCATAATAGTGCCCCAATTTCTGGTGATAACAGGGTGTCGTTCCCCAGAATAAGGGGTTAGGCCAGCAGTGCCCTCTGCCCACAGAGAAGAAAGGGGAATTGGTGCCCTTGGCAGGTAGCTGGGAGGGCAGTGGCCGTGCAGGGGTCCTCTGTTCCACTTGAGTCTCGGAATGTAATCTTGAAGTTGGAAGGAGCCTGGCAGGCCAGCGGGTCCAAACCCCTCATTTTCAGGTTGAGACTCAAGGCATGGCGAGGTCTCAGGGAGCGTCAGAGCTGGAGCTGGGAGGGCCGGACTCAGCACGGCTGCTCCCAGGCACGGCTGGGGACAGGGCTGTGACTTTCCAGTCTCCTCTCCTGGCACCTGTCTGACCTCTGAGAGGTCCTCGGTGGCCGACCAAGGCAGGCAGAGAAAACGCCTCTAGTCGTGCTGCCTTTCAGGGCCCGACAATTAGGTGGGGGGATTTGCACAGGGAGCGAGAATGCGGTTGGCTGGGAGCCGCAGGCCCACCTCGAGACCACCATGCGGGCACCTGCGGGAGAGCCGGGATCGCCTGGGGCTTCCACGCCCGTGTCTGTTCCCATCCCTGCAGGCAGCCTGGAGAGGCCAGACCAGTCTGTGTTCTTGGCCCCGCCTTAGGGATGAGAAACCGAGGTGGGGAAGGCCAGTAGCTCAGTGGCGCCCAGCACAGGCCATTTGGAAGGTTGGGACTAAAGCCACGTCCTCTAGCCAGACCACGTGGGAAGCAGGAGCTCCCCTGAGCAAAGCCAGGGCGGGGATGCAGGGAGAGGGCGGGGCTATGCTCCCACCCCTGCAAAGTCTCAGCTGGGCTGCGGTCCCTCCCACCACACCCTCCAGCCTCACACCTTTCCCACGGTCCACCAGTCACGCCCCTCTCTGCAGGCCGCTTTTGGGTAGTACTTGAGAATAGGAACCCCCTGGGTTCAAATCCCAGCTCCAGCCCAACTGGCTCTGGGAGCTTAGGCAAGTTACTCAACCTCTCTGTGCCTTCACGTTCTCATCTGTAAAATGGGAGGACTGCCTGCCCCCATTACGGGGCTGCCATGAGCCGCTCACCCGCTTTGAGTTGTGCCAGCAGAGGCTTGGGTACATTTCAGCTGTTCCTTCTCTTCCTGTTGTTATCATGGTCTCCACAGGGCCGTGTCACAGGCAGCAGAATTCCCAAGTCCCCCTCCTGGACTAGTCCTCCAAGGTCGCATCTGGAGGCCGGGCTCAGCTTTGCTGGGTCCCCTGCTCAGGGCCACACACGCGGCAGACGGAGGTCCGGGGAGTTGGTGAGCTGCTGCCTGCCATCGTGTGTGCACATATGTTGGACCCCTCAGTGTGCCAGAGAGGCGAATGCGGTGGGGGACAGAGGGTCCATCAAATACAGCAGCCAGCAGAGGTGGCTGCCCCCACCCCCGGGAAGGCAGGCGGCTGGCCCCAAGCCCTCCATTCTCACCAGCCCTAGCCCCTGGCTCCCTTGCCTGCTGGGCAAGCAGACCCCTTGACAGAGCCCAAACTGGCCCATGTGATCCCCAAAAGTTCCTCTCCCTGTTCCAGCAATGACTCTGCATGGACAAGGGCTTCTGGGGACAGCAATTTAGCCAACAGGGGCTTGGGAAGACCACAGGACTCCACTGAATTCTGCCACTAAGCTGCCCCTTGGCCTCTCTGTGCCTCGGTTTCCCCATCTGTGAGGGACGGAAGTCTGGACCTAATGCTCTCTGAGGTCCTCAGCCAACACTCACCGATTGGATAAAGCATTAACACAAAGAGCTATGGATGGAGGTTGGTGCTTCCCAGGCTGTTGCCGGGCCCTGGGCCACGGGACACCCGCCAGACTCCACAGGGAAACAGATGGGGACAGTCCAATGGGCCGCGTGGTGAGGGCAGGCCAGACCAGGCCAGGCCGGCTGTCTCCAGGCAGGACGGCCTCGTGGTCAGCCGGGCAGCCGGGAGCCGTCTGCAGGATGGGGCATTCAGGGGGACCCAGGCCTCCAAGTCTGAGATGCCCCCTCCACCCCTCGCCTGGGGTTCTCCCTCCCTCCGGGAATGAAGGGCACAGCCGCGGGAGGTTCACGTCCCCGAGCGACCCCACCTAGCCTCAGGACCAGGGCTGCAAGGCGCTGGCAGCTCATGAAACTGTGCAGTGGGGCAGTGGGCCACCCACGAACAACAGGCTCAGAGGCCTCCCTTCACTCCCCATCTTTAGCCTCAGCCTCACCCCTCCGTGGCCTAAGAGCTGGCAGGCTAGCGGTGGGATTCAGAGGGCAGCCGGAGAGCCCACATGGGAGCAGAGGAAAGCATGATGCATGGCCATGCAGGCTGACCCCCTGGGCCCAAGTCCCGGCCCCTCAGCTCCCAGCTGCATCACGTCCAGCAAGCTATTTCCCTTCCCGAGCCTCGATTTCTCCATATGTAAAATGGGGTGATGAGAGTATCTTGCTCTGAAGGACGATGTGAGGCCTACACAAGGAAATGAGATGAAACCTTTCACTAAAAGATGGCTGAAGTGAACTGATGATAAGAAAAGGAAAAAAAAAAAAAAAAGAAAGATTATCTGATCTTTCTGTTCCTTTAAGAATGGCACCCCCCCCCCACCCGGAAATCAGGAAAAACCCCTGGTTTGGGGACCACGAGTCCTACCAGAAGGAGGTCCTTCCCTGGGCGCATGGAGGGAAGCCTATATTTACCCCACCAGGTGGCCAGCCCTTTAGCATGTCCTCAGAAATCAGGTGTTTTCCTACTGGAAAGTTTTCATTATCTTTAAATCCGATTCTGGGGGTACTAAAGTCGCAAATTTAGCCTCTGTGACTCATGAGCCGTCGTCAGGGAAGTGCTGTTGGGACTTGAATGAGGGCGGGCAGAGATTTCCAAAGATCAGGGTGGGTTTCTTTAAGCCTCTAAAAAGTTCTCATTTCATAACCAGCTGACATACACATAAAGGAGCAATATTTTTCCAAGGAAACATCTCACAGCCAGGGTGAGGCTCTCTGCCCTACCAATACCTTTGATCCCCACGTCAGGCTGCTAGCAGGGGCCTCACCGGGAGGGCAGGTGCCGTCCCCTCCTGGCGACCAAGATGTTTGTTTCTCTGGGCTCCTACCGACGAGTCATGGGCTGCTGATTTCCTTGGCCATGTCCAAGCCTGAGGACGGTGCTGGGTAGCCTCAGGGACTAAGGAAGGCCAACGGAATTGAGGTGCCAGGTGCCAGAAATCCAACCCCACTGCCCGAGCCTGCTTACACCCACTCACCATTGGCGACAGCCAATGCCTCGCCCTGACACAAGCTCACAGCACGCCAGGCTCCGTGCCTAAAGTAGGAGGTCTGGTCACATCCCCACAAAGACCACTCAAGTAGGTATTCTTATGCCCATTTTGCAGATAGGGAAACTGAGGCTCAGAGAGGTGAAACAGCATGCCCAAGATTTCACTTCTACAAAGCGGGGGAGGCAAGATTTGAACCCATGTCTGTCATCTGCCCCTTTCATCATGCTTCTGCCTCCTCAACTTAATTCACCAAGAGTTATTCAGCAATGATGCTGCCCAGTCACTATAGGGGACAGAATGAGGGCAAGCATGATCCCAACCCTAAAGGAACCTGCGACCTGCTGAAGGAGTAAGAGAATGAATGAATGAGCGAGTGAATGAATGAACAAATGAAGAGTGAGAGATGGCAGGAGGATGAACCAGTCTGAGGATGTGCTGTCGGGCTGGCACCACTCTGGACACCAGAGGCTGCCACCAGCTGGGGACCTCTGAGAAGCCGCATAGAATGCATCTCTCACAAGTATCAGCCCAAGACATGGAAAAGGGGGAGGTTTGCCCACCAGCTGCATCCCCCATCCCCATGGTCAAGGGTGGCCTTCACACTTCTAGGCTTGTGCATGAGTCAGATGGCCAAGAAGCCCAGAGCAGAAAGGGCAGACATGGCGGCGCCAAGAGGAGACACTGACAGATCCCACTTGCATGCAGCTGGTTGAAAAAGTGAGTTGAGACAACGGGAGGCAGGACACAAGAGGAATCCGGTACAAGACAGTCCACGTGTACATGAAATCGGACTTTGGAAACACAGGGATGGGTGTTCTCTGCACTTGTTTTCACATCCTCTCTAGTAAATCTCCTCTCTCAGCATTGAAGGTGAGTGGACCTAGCACATGTAAATGCTCGACAAATAGATGGGGGGAAATGGATGGATGGGTGGGTGGATGGATGGATGGATGGATGGATGAATGGGCATGTTGGTTGGTGGTTGGGTAGGTGGGTGGGTAGGTGCATGAATGGCCATGTGGATAAGTGGAGGGATGGGCAGATGGATGGGTGGGTGGATGAATGGATGGATGGATGGATGGATGAATGGGCATGTGTGTTGGTGGATGGGTAGGTGGGTGGATAGGTGCATGCATGGCCATGTGGATGGATGGAGGGGTGGATAGATGGATGAGTGGATGGATGGATAGATGGGTAGGTAGATGGATGGGTGGGTGGACGGATAGATGGGTGGGTGAGTGGATAGATAAATGGGTAGGTGGATGGATGGATAGGCATGTGGGTGGGTGGGTGGGTAATTAGATGGATGGACGGTTGGGTGGTAGAACTCAGATTCCTTCTGCTGCTACTAGCCCACCCACTTCTTCACCGGGAATGGATCCAACAAACAAGATGGGATTCTGAGCCAGGTTGGAGCTGAAAAACCAGCCAGACACCCTGAGACAAGCCTTTGTGTCAGATGTATTGGGGAAGCTGGGAGGTGGGAGGTGGCTCCCAGCCAGGAGACGCAAGCTGTCTCCCGTTGGCCTGGCAGGAAGCCTCCCAGCTCTGGAGCACACAAGCCAGGCTTTGAATCCTGGCTCCCTTCCTTCCAGGCTGGCTGAATGACCTTGGGCTAGTCACACAACTTGGGGTCTTGGTTTCCTCACGTATAAATAAGAATCAGAGGAGCTCACACCCTCAGCTGTCTCTGCTGTGATAGTGTCACCCTAGGGGGGAATTGTCATAATTGATAAACCTGGAAGTTTATTCTCTGGGTGAAGAAACCAGACCTCAGAATGGAGAAAGTTCTCCGACGTCTCAGCCAGGGCTAAAACTTCCAATCATGGTGGCGCAACAGGGCAGTGGAATTTGGAGCCCTCTGCTGTGAACCCTGATGTAACACAGACTAGGCCAAGATATATGTGTAACATTCAGGGAGACCCTAAAACCTACTCCAAGATTTGGCTGGCCCTGTATTCTGAGAACACCTCCGGAGGTTGCCCGTCTGTGGATGGAAGGTGGTTGAATTACCAAGGGGCACAACCCAGGGACGTTCTCAGAAAATGGGGTGAGCCATCCACTCCCCAAGTGGAATATGCCAAAGGGGCATTGCAAGGGAAACAAGGTACACCTCCCATTGACGGAGGAAAGGAAGTAGTTGATTGGATGGTTGGTTGGTTGTTGGTTGGCTGGCTAGCTTGTCCGTCCATCAGTAACTTAGTGAATGACTAGCCTGTAGCCTGGTCCACCAGGCAATGCTAAGTCTCTCTCTGAGGTCTCACCTCCAATATCTCCCTTTGGGTTCATCCTCCCTCAGGGCCAGACTGAAACACATCACCGCCCTGCTCTAACCTTCAAGAATCTCCAGTGTCCACAGGACAGAATCCAGGGGCCTCCCCTGGACATGCAAAGCTTCCTGCAAAGGAGCCCCGCAGTCCCCTAGTCCACCCCCATGTCAGCCCTACTTCAGGGTTCCTGGCCTTGGTTCACACGGTCCTCTCAACCCAAGTGTCTTCTTTCCGTCCGCCACGCGTCTGAGTCCTTTTTACAGAATGAAACGCATCCAACACGAGCCACGCTTCCAGGAGTAGCTGAGGATGGTGAGGCCACCAAACTCCTGCCATTTCTACTACAACGATAGGCGCATATCGACCTGTCCAGGCACTTTGCTCACAGGTTTCTGTTTCTCAACTATATACATGTGCAGAAGACGGGAAAAAAGAAAGGACCAAGTTACGAGCGGTTATTAACCCTGAAGTCTGCCAGAATGGCTTCATCGACCCATCCGTTCCTTCATACCCAGGCATTCAGTCATTCAGAGAACTCTTACTGCTTCCTGGGCAAACGTGCTGGTGGCAGGAAAGTCCGTGGGCTCCCACTCCAGCGGCCCCACGGGTACAAGCACCATTGGGAGTCACAAAACCGACGATGGGACTTTGGTTCTGTCTCCCTTCCATCACGCCAGGGCCTGGGCAAGTCACCGGGGGCAGGGGCCATAAGCCAGAGACAAGCCAGTGGTCAAACTCTGTAGCCATGATTATGCACCCTCCACTCTGAGCCTGTTTCCCACTGGTGAAGGGGTAATAGCAGCTCTTGTCTCCCAGCAGTGATGGGAGGACAGACCTCCTCGGCTCAAAGAGGGAAACCTGCCAATTGAAAACAGCCACCTGCTCCTTCAAAAAGGATTCTTAGTCTCCTTGGCAATGGATGTTGTCTGAGTGTCCGGGGGCCACTACAACAAATGGCCACAGACCTGCTGGCTTCAAACAAGAGAAATTGATTCTCTCACAGTTCTGGAGTCCAGAAGTCCAAAATCAAGGTGTGGGCAGGGCCTTGCTCCCTCCAAAGGCTCCAGGGGAGGGTCCTTCCTGCCTCTTTCAGCCTCTGGGGTCTCCAGGCATCCCTGGCTGTGGCCACATCCCTCCAGTCTCTGTCTCCGTCGTCCCATGGCCTCCTGTGTGTCATCTTCACTGCTTCTGTCCTTTATAAGGACACTGATTGGATGTAGGACCCTTCCTCTTCCAGGAAGGTCACATCCTGAGATCGTTATTTTAACTACGTCTACAAAGACCCTATTTCCAAATAAGCTCTCATTCTGAGGGTCCAAGTATATATGAACTGGGGGGGACACGATTCCATCCAGCACAGACACTCAGGCAGAGATGGGCAAGTGGCCCCCTCTGTGTGTCACGGAGCCAGCGAGGGACCCCCGCTCTTCCACTGGGTGCTGAGGCCCCCTCCTGGCCCACCTAGACGGACGCCTCCAGCTCTGTGACTCCCCGTGGCCTGTGCAATGCACATGCACCATGCCTGGCGCTGCCTTTTACCCTAGACGTTCCTCTAGGAATGGAGCCAGACAGACTCAGAGTGAGGAGACAGGTGAAAGAGCCAAGCAGCACCAGGTGGAAACCGCAGGATGGGGCGAACGCTGGCCACACGCCCACCACCGAATGCCAAGGGGAGTGGCGGCCGCTGCCAGGCATGGGGGTGGGAAATCAAGGCAGCTTCACAGCATTGGGGAGCCTTGGGGCCAACCCTTAAGGAAGAGTGGGGTTCCTCCTGGTGGGCCTGGTGGGCGAGGGTCACCCCAGGTGCCAAGCCACCTGAGACACATGCTCAGGGCTGGGATGGTGGATGCAGAGCACGTAGCAGGGAAACGGCAGGAGAAGACAGGCTGTTGCGCAAAGGATGTGGGCGTGATCTTGGGAAGAGGCTCAGAGCCTCTCGCACCATCCCTCGGCTGGCCACGATCTGGGCAGGGGATGAGGACAGCGCAGGGGGACTGTACCGGAGGCAGCACCCATGTGAGCCGGGCTGGTTGCCCTGTGCTCTCCAGTATCCAGCGGGGAGGTGAGGAGTGATAATCCCCTCGGCGGGGACCAGAGTTGCCTGCAGCTGGGATGCGGGTCCTTGAGCGCTGGGCAGAAGGTCGCACACGCATCATCTCCTGGACACAGGCTCTGGCGCACAGACACGGACCCCAGTCACACACGGAGCCCCGCCATGACAAATATTTCACCAGGAGACTTCCTCTGGGAGGGGGAGAAAGACCCAAAGCACCCTTTGTCTTAAAACATTAATGTCCAATTTTAAATTGGGTCGGGGGACGGAGGAGGAGAAAGAAGGAAGGCAGGCGTGGGGAGCCATCACTGGGCATCATTCATAAGCCACACACTGGGCCCTTCATTGGGCCCCAAACTCACCCTTGTGGCTACGCAAAGATTTATTGAAGCCCCAGCATGGGCTCATTTATTTTCCTCCAAACCAATTTGAAAAGACCGTTTGCATCTGCCCTGGAGGGAAAAAAAACCACACACGCACACACACACACAAAATGTGCTTATTTGGCAAACTTTGTTTGAAAAACCTGCTTGTCCCCAAAGAAGTGGCCGCATGTTTGGTGAGGCCAGGGGCTGTGTCTGTGGGGAGGGGATGGTGGTGGTTCGGTTCTTCCCCATCATCTGTCGGCCAGAGAAAGAGACAGAGAACTTGAACTCAGACACCATTTCTTGCACCTGGGGACCCAGAAAGGCGGGGCCCTTTGCTCGGAGATCAAGGTCCCCCTGTAGCTCTCTCTAGCCTTGCTTGTCAGGGACGTCTGTGCACAGACAGCTGCAAAACACAAAGAAAAGTGTAAAGCCAAGCGGATAAAAATGGACAATGAGAATTTCAAACATCAGCTAATTTTGAGGGGGGGGGGGTGAAAGTTCTGTCTGTCCTCTCCAGAAAAAAGAGATGTCACCCATGAATAAACACTCACCTTTCTTCCTATCTACAATATACAAAGAGTTTTTATGAATCAATAAGAAAGAAAAACACAATAATAGAAAAATGGGCCAGAGACACAACTGGGTAATTCGGAAAAGGAAAGTATGGTCCATAAATACGGGTAACAAAATGCTTAATGTTGCCAATAATCCAAGAGATGCAACTTTAAGCACAGACAACTAACATCTTATTTTGCACCTACCAAACCGGCAAATATGCACAAGAAAGTAACAGCAGGTTAGTGAGGTGGAGCAAGCAGAGGTACAGCTGGTGAAGTCCCCCTTGTCACTTTGGCCACACGCATCCCCAGCCCAGACAGGGGCGTGCTCTTTGACCCAGCAGCGCCACTTTTATGAATTCAAAGAAGTGCACAGAGGTTTGGCTCTGGGGGCCCAGGCACTGAGCCTTATCTGAAGTGCCAGCAGAAGGAGGACGGCTCCTCCCTGCGGTCTCCAGGCACACGTCTGCCCCTCGGCACAGGCAGCCTGGACTTCCAGGAAGCTGTGGACGTGCGCCTCGCGGATGGAGCGTGCGCTCCTGGTCTGGGGGCCGCAGAGATCTGCGTTAGAAGCAGTGGGTGGCAGCCATGGGGAGCAGACCACCCATCAGGACCTGCTTTTAGAAGCAGAGGGCACGGTCCTGGGGGATCCCAAGCAGAAATGTGCCCAGGCTTCCTTCGAACCCTGGGGCTACTCCTCAGCACAGGGCCCCTCCCCAAAGCAGACTTGTTCCCCCCAGACCAGGGCCAATCCGCCCAGCTATCCCCGGAGCCCCCCAACCCTGGAAAAATGAACTCAAATATCAGAACTGGAAGCTTGCATGGGGAACACGCCCTGGTTGACAGATGGGGAAACTGAGGGCAGATGTTCTCCCAAGGTCATCCAGGCTCAAACCAGAGCTGGCGCCTAAGAGCCCCAGACCCTCCCTGCGCTTCCCAAACTGGGTCACCAGAGACCACGTGTGTCCCTGCTGTGAACGGGTGAGCCTCAGGCGATGGACTCCTGCCACAGTGGGGCCCTACCCATCACTATGAATGTCACTCAGGACCCCTCTCCTTTGTGTCAGCAAGTCGCCAGCACTGCTGGAGAGCTGGGGACATGCAGGGCAGCCAACAGGTTCCTGCCTGCGGAGAGAAGAGGCGGGAAACGGTGTCTGAGCAGGATAAGGGTCTGTCCTGCTCCAGGAGGTCAGAGAAGCCGTCCCTGGGGAGTGGGTGTGGGGCTGCCTTTGAGGGTCAAGGAGGAAGCAGGTCAGGGAGACAAGGGCAGAGCTTCCTGGGAAGACACCTGTGAGCCAAACTCCAGGACCAGGCTTCCACTTTCATGCGATGCCACCTGGCAGGCTTCCCTGCACTCCTGCTAAGGGTCCCTGTGCCGACCTCCCAGGGAGGAACATCCCTGGTCCTCGAATGGCCAACACGATTGCGTTCTTGCTCTGAGCTAGGCACTAGTGACACCTCAGAGTCTTTATCTTATAAGACTCTCATTAGACCCATTTTACAGAGGAGAAGACTGAGGCACAGAAAGGTAAAGAGGTTTGCAAGGGCCACCAGCTGGTAAGGGGGGGAGTCAGGATGTGTCTGGCTCCAGAGGGTGTTCTTACCACCCCTACCCACCCTGCCTCGTGGTCCCTGCCCGCCCCCCGCCAGCCTGAGCCATGGTCTATGGACCATAGTTCCCAGGCTCAGACTAGCCTGGAGTGGGTGTGCACCTAGGCCCTTGATCTTCCCCATCACCTTGCTACATCCTACCCATGCTCCCAGGCCCAGAGAAGGGGACCTCCTCCAGGAAGCCCATCTGGATGTCAGTCATTTAGGCCCCAGGGGTAGAGCAGGCTGAGGATCACCTGGGGCCTTGGGATGACTCGCGGGTGCCTCACCAACAGGCTTTTGACTTTTCCTATTGAAGTAGTTGAGGAACTTGGCGACCCAGGGAGGGGTGGGAGGTACGGCCGGGAGGGTGGAGCACAGAAGAACGAGGCAGCTAGAAGCAGTTCCCTGTGCTGGGCTTGGGAACACAGTAGGCATTTAATAAGGGCTCAGCGACTGACTTGAGATATCATCCTGCCTTAAGACAGGGACACATTTGGGGTGTATGTGAATGCAGGGGCACCAGCTGACCGTCCCCATCAGGTAACCAGGAAAGGTGCTCGCCCCCGACCCCTCCCTCGGGGGGTCAGGGAGGAGCCCGGCAGAGGCCACAGGGTGGAGGTCAGATCCGAAGGCCAGGCTGTGGCCCCAGCTCCAGGTGCTTGTACACAGAAGAAGGCACTCAGTCCTCGCTTGTCATATGAACAAGTGTGCTGACTGCACCTACCCCGCCTCAGCAGAGGATGGCGGACTGCTCACCTCTGAATCCCCATCCAGTGCCCAGTGCGGGGTCTGGACACAGCGGGCGCCAAAGCTACCCCCGACGGCTGAAGGGCCCCGCTCAGGAGCCTTTGCGCCCAGACCTGCAGCCACAGGTGAAGGGCCTGGGCCTCGTGTGTAGGAGAGGCCCGCCCCCTGCAGCACCATCCACCCAGACACAGGCCTGTGGAAGAGAGTAGTTATTCTAAAAAACAGATCTGCCATCAACAGGAGAACAAAATGAGGTCCAGTCGTACAACATAGTAGCTTGGGGTTGGCCAAAATGTTCCTTCAGGATTTCCATCAGATGTTATGGAAAAACCCGAGTGAACATTTTGGCCAACCCAACAGTAGGCCTTATAAAGGGAGGAGATTCTGACCTAGGCTACAACGAGGAAGAGCCTTGAGGACAGTGAAATAAGCCAGTCACAGAAAGACAAATCCGGTACGAGTCCACTCATTTGAGGCCCGGATGAGTCAAATCCGTAGAGACGGAAAGTAGGACTCTGAGTGCCAGGGGCTGGGGGTAGTTACCGCCTAAGGGGCACAGAGTTTTAGTTGGAGACAATGAACATTTTAGGTCCAGATAGTGACGATGGTTACCTGACATTGTGAATGTATGTACTGCCCCTGAGTTGCACACTTACAAATGGTTCAAGTGATAAATATTACATCGTGTTCAATTTTACTACAATGAAAAAAAAACCCAGCTCTGACCTCAAATGGGCCTCCACCAGCTAGGAGCTGTGTGGCCACAGGCAAGTTACTGGCCCTCTCTGTTTTCTGTGTGTCATGTGAGCATCACCTAAGCTCCTCCCCTGCAGGGCTCCTGTTACCTGAGCAGGTGGGCACTAAGCGTCCACAAGTGGCGTCTAGTCTGATGACCTCGGTGGGCCTTCTCTGCACCCAGGAAGCGTGGGGTGAACCATACCCCGATCTGGGCTCCCAGGGTGGAGGGGCAGTTCTGGCCACCCCTCTGGAGCCTGTCGCTCCATGCCTCTGGGCCTCAGTTCCTTGACTGTCAAACAGAAAGCTTAGCATCTGTGCCATCAAGGTCACGGGAATGGCAGGAGGTACCGGCCTGCTGCCTTGGGTAAGAAGGTCCCGACCGGGGCCCAGGGCCTCCCTCAGGGTTACAGCTCCCCCCGCTGCCCAAAGGCAGGGACCTTTCCCAGCAGGCCATGACCTCCCTCTTACCTGTCCGGCCCTCCACCTCCTCCCTCAGGCCAGCAGCTCCTTAAGGACGGGCAGCCTGTCTGACCCACTCCTCTCTCCTAGCTCCTGGCTTACACTTGGTGTTTAATAAATGCTTGTTGCATGAACAAATGCCTCTTGTAGTTCAGCCACCCTGACCCCGACTCAGAAACACTGTGAGGTTCAGGCAGAATCCCAGTGTCCCAGAAAAGCAGGTCCCTTCCCTCAACTGGACGGTGGCCCAGAAGGTGCAGAAAGGAAATGTTTCTTGTGCCCCCAAAAAACTCCCACGATGGGCCAAACGGAGAGGCCCTGCGCCTGTGTCTCCAGGTGCAGACGTGGTTGATGCTCACTGTGTCTCACTTTCCCGTTCTCAGCACAGAGAAACGACGCTCCAAGAGAATGACCCCCCCCCAAAGGAAACAAGCAGAAGGTGGGCAGGGAGGGAAGAAAGAAGGAAGGAAGAGAGAGAGGAAAGAAAGAAGGAAGGAAGGAGGGGGAAGGAAAGAAGGAAGGAAGGAGGGGGAAGGAAAGAAAGGAAGAGAGAGAGAGGAAAGAAGGAAGGAAGGAGGGGGAAGGAAAGAAAGAAGGAAGGAAGAAAGAGAGAGAGGAAAGAAGGAACGAAGGAGGGGGAAGGAAAGAAGGAAAGAAAGGAAGAGAGAAAGAGAAAGAGAGAGGAAGGAAGGGAGGGAGGGAGGGAGGGAGGGGAAGAGAGAAAGAAAGAGAAAGGGAGAGGAAGGAAGGAAACAAAGGGAAAGAGAGAGAAAGAGGAAAGAAAGAAAGAGAGAAAGAGAGAAAGAGAAAGAAAGAAAGAAAAAGGAAGGAAGGAAGAAAGAAAAAGAAAGAAAGAAAGAAAGAAAGAAAGAAAGAAAGAAAGAAAGAAAGAAGAAAGAAAGAAAGAAAGAAAGAAAGAAAGAAAGAAAGAAAGAAAGAAAGAGAAAGAAAGAAAGAAAGGGAGGGAGGGAGGGAGGGAGGAAGGGAAGAAAGGGAGAGAAAGAGAGAGTTAAACCAGAATGAACCCAGGGCCCTCCCATCAACATGTGTTTCCCTGTGTCATTAAAACACTTTGTCTTTACAACTCAGAAAATTAAAAAAACTACCAGACCCAGGCCGTCCACATCAGTATTCATGACATCTGTCTTTTCCTATAAAACGCTCTGAATGAAACCTCCCCGGTAGAAACGACTCTCCTCCCGGGCCGGCTCTCTCCTTCCCCCCTTCAAAACAGATTGCGAGACAGATGATTGCATTGTCTGGCCGCATTTCCATCTGAAAACTCCCCTTCGTGTTGGCCACTGGGCGCCCCTATTAAGGCCCGGGCACCACGAGGCCACGTGGGGTGGCAGAGCCTGTGTCTCCCGCTCCCTGGGGCCTTTCCATCGGAAGAGGAAAAACAGCCCGGCAGACAAAGGTGCGGGATATAAATTAAGCCCCGGCTTTTTAAGTTCAGACTGAATTTTCTTTATTTTTCCACAGCTGTCAGAGGAACGGGGTAGAAATCCAGTAATGCATGTTTAATGTATTAAAAAAAAGGAGGGAAAAAAAAGCAAGGCGTCCACTCCGAATGTTCCGTCCGCCGACTTGCATTGGGGACATTATTTCGGGCCAGTGAACTCTGAACAAGTCAAGTGTGGAGACGTGGACCGCGGCCAGGGACCCCCCACCAGTGGCTGTCATATCCACTGAAAGCCCACTTGTCATCGGCGGCGGGGGCTGGGGACCGAGGGGGACAAACGGCTCGCAGAGCAGGGGAGCCGCCACCAGATCACCAGCTTCTCTGGGGCCGGCTGGTTGGCGCTGGCCTGGCCCAGACAGCCTGCGGGGCACGGGGACCTGCCGCCAACCCTGGCCACGCTGCAGTCTGGCCACCCCTTCCGGGCCCTTTCTCGGGCCCGTGGGGAGCCAGCCAACCCGTCTTGATCCTAGGTCTGATGAGACGGCAACGCAGGCCTGGCTTACGAGCTGAAGGTCACGGCTGCAGCTACAGATGAGGAAACAGCCCAGGGGGCCAGGGTTCTTGTCACTGTGCCGCACAGGCCCGGGCTCTTCCTTCATGCCAGGGCACCCCAGCCAGCCGGTCCTCACCAAGCACCCAGCCCACTGGGCCCCAAATTTAGCCTCTTTCCTGGGGAAAAGAACACCACCACTTCAATCACATGTGTTCACCTCCACGGGTGAACACACGGACTCAGGGAGCGCTCCCTCCCTTCCCCCCCCCCCATCACGGTGTAGAAAAGGGGCTCTCTCCCGCCACGCTCCAGGCAATTTTCCCCACGCAGACTGGTGTCCCCCACCGACACGGTCAAATGATTCCACTAAAGAGAAGAGGCACCTGTCCCAGGCCAGCGCCGGGCACAGCGCAGAAAGCTTTGCCAGCATAAACCCGCTCAGGGGCGGTCTTATTATCCCCCGCCTTTCAGATGTGGGAGCTGAGGCCTGGGAAGCTAAGTGACCACCCGTGCAGCTGGGACCGAACTCCGAGGCCTGAGTCCCTGACCGTTTCCTCTGCCGCACCTTCGGCAAATTAGGCGAAACAATTGGCCCCGAACCATCGGAAGTCAATCAGCCCGTCCACTGTCATCCCACCCCACAGGGCCATTACAGTTCTAAATGAGCAAAGCCAACGTCACTAGAAAATCATCGTGTGACCCAGGTGCAAAGCAGTGCTGTCCCCCATGCTGACCCCGGAGCACCAAAGAGCAAAAGCCCGTGCACCCGCGGCTGGGCAGCCCCGCCCGGGGTTCTAACGCAGCCCTGCCCGCAGCCCCAGGACCCAGACAAGCCCTTTTCTCTGTGTCTCCGAGTCTGTGCAGAAGGGTCATTTCCAATGACCCTTCCAGCTCTAAAATTCTGTTTTCCTGTGATTCCAAACCCACTGGAACCCCCAAAGAAGCCACTTGCCGCTGCCTGGGGTCAGTTCCCATGGGATTTGAGGCCGTGGCTAGTTCTACTCAGTTTCGATGATGAGTGAGGCGTGGTGGCTTTTATCCTTGGGTTGGTCATCCCTCAAAATGCCCAGTGGTCTCAGCAAGGAGCTTGGGCCAGCAGCCAAAATGGGCAGAGGGCCTCTCAAAGAAAAACGAGGGTGACGAAGAGCCCTTCAAGGGAGCTCTGGCCTCATTCACAATTCCTGGTATAGGTGCCGACCCTGGGGCCACCCAGCCGTTAGGTGACCCTTGCAGCCAAGCCACATTCCTGGATCATGGAACCAGCAGGGGTGAGGAAGGAAATGGTCTTCTGGGGAATGGATGTGAAAAGACACAGCTGTGAGGTCCCACAGATTTGACCTTGAGTTTGGTCGGGTAACATGCATTTCAGTGGCTCCACCTCTTTGTCTGTAAAGTCAGATAATGGTGCCTTTCCTGGTGGGTTCTTGTAAAGATCAGGTAAACAAATGTTTGTAAAAATTCCCAGCGTCTATCGCAATCAAGATACAGAATCATCACTACAAACATCTCTCTTGTTCTACCCGTTCTAGTTATACCCACTGTACCCGCCACCCACAATGCCTGGCAAGCACTATTCTGTTTTTTCCATCTCTGTGATTTTGTCATCCAGAATGGCATGGAAGAGGAATCCTACAGTATGGGACCTTTCAAGATTGGTTCGATTCACTCAGACTACCACCTGTGAGAGCTGTCAGGGAGGGGCTGAATTGTGTCCCCCCGAGGTTCATGGGATAGAGTCCTAAACCCCAGTACCTGATCGTGGGTATCTGGAGATTGGATCTTTTTTTTTTTTCTTTCTTTTTTTGGCCATGCCACACGGCTTGAAGAATCAGTCCCCCGACCAGGAATGGAACCCAGGCCGCCTGCTGTGGAAGCACAGAGTCCTAACTGGACCGCCAGGGAAGTCCTGAGATAGGGTTGTTAAGGAGGTGACGGAGTGAAAACGAGGCTGTTGGACGGGGCCTGGTCCAGTCTGACTTGTGTCCTTAGAAAAAGAGGAAATTTGGACCCACACAGAGATACCAGGGATGTGGGTGCACAGAGGAACACCGCGTGGAGACAGCGAGGGGGTGGCCACCTGCAGGCCAAGGAGAGAGACCTCAGATGAAAACGACGCTGCCGACACCTTGATCTCGGACTTCCAGCCTCCAGAACTGAGAGAAGATGAATTTCTGTCCTTTGAGCCGCCCAGTCTATGGTGGTTTTACGGCAGCCCAAGCAGACGCATACAAGATCGGTTCCAGTTGTGTATGTAGATCGTTTATTCCTTTTTACTGCTGAGTTGTATTTCACAGTATGGATTATCACGTTCTGTTTAATCACCTATTGAGGAATATTTCAGTTATTTCCAGTTTAGGGCCTTTACAAACAACGCTGCTATGAATAATCACGGGGGAAAATACCCCAGCACAGCACGTACACACATGTGCACACTTGCGCACCGCTGCCACTTCTCCCATGGATGGGGGGCCAGTTCATGTGCTCCTGGGCTGCTTTCAGCTCACGCTGCGGTTTCTCTCCCAGAGAGGAAATAGCTGGAAGAGAAAGCACACTCCAGGCTTGCCCCTTATCCACCTAAGCTGACATATTCCTCCGGAAAATTCTGCCTGTGCCCCAACTCAGGAAAGAATGTCAGGTCGAAGCCGGGCATTTCCTAGAGCAGGTCTGGTTGTAAAAATCTGACACTCAGAATCCTGGTGCTGTTCAAGGCCAGTTCATTGCTTTTCTGAATGACATTTTTAGAGGCCAAGTCCAGGGCCGGGCAGGGGCGGTCAGGATGAATGGGGCCAAATCAGCTCCTTGGGTCCTCCCCAGAGAACAACAGGGCCCCCAGCCCCAAGCCTCTGCCACTGCCGAGCTGGGAGACCCCCGGGAGGGCCCCCGTGCCCCAAACAATAACAGCACCTGCCAGGCCCTGCTCTCCCTGGGGAGTCCCCGGCCCGTGCCAGAGGCCGGGCGCCTGGCATGAGCCCCATTGTTTGCCTCCCGCCCTTCAGGGTCTTGTCCGTGGAGTAACAGGGCAGCCCCAGAGGTCACCTCCGGGGCGCTCACGGGGGGCTCCTGGGCATCTGTCTCAGGCCGGGGGCAGCAGGAGAGGGGCTGGCCCCGGCCTATTGTTTGGGGCCAAGCGGCCCAGCGGCCCATGCAACAGGACAGGGGCCCATTGTCCCAAGGCAATCTGCCACGCTCCCTCCTCCCCATTTCTCCAAGAAAAGAGGGGAGACTGCCCAGCACAGCCAAGAATCTTCAGTGAGACGTAACACCAGTGCCCACGCTGCCCGGGCAGGTGGCAACCCTTGGTCCCTCTCACGCCATGTTCATTTTTAGATTTGAATACTAACCTCCAAGACTCCTAGCCCTTCACAGTCTTATGGACGGTGTTCCTGCTTGCGAGCAGGCATTGCTAACCCTAAGTAGGTTGGGACAGAACCACTGCGAAGTTTTGCCTACTTATTTCCACATGACATGATGTGACATCTCCACCACCCGGCTCCGGATGACTTCTTTTGCCAGGTGGAAAGGCTCCTGGATGGGAGCAGCAAAGGTTCTTTCCTTGTAAGTCTTGAAAATTTCTTTGCAGACAATAAACAAACAAAACGACCAACTTTTCGTTTTTTCACAAATGTTGCTAACAAGGAGATTAGCCAATCAAGTGTGTTCTCAAATGATGTCAACCCCGACCGTCCTGGGCCAAGGATTAAGGTTTCTGGCCACAGACCCAGTCTGGTGTTTCAAAACCATCCAGAAAGTCTGCCAGCAAGAAAAGCCAAAGTGAGTTATTTCTATCTGCATCTTGGTGGGCCTCCAAGGCCTGCATCATCACAGGCAAGTGGAACAGACAAAAGGCCAGCTGTACCTGGACACATGTATTCCTCCTGATCTGGAAGGCATGTAGCTTAATTAAACACAGCAAGCAGAGAGATGAAAGTTAGCTGATTGGCTGCAGAATTTGTTGGAGGGTTATAAAGCAAGGGGAAATCTGCACTCCTGGAATATTAAGAACTAAAAGGCGACTCTTCACCTGGAGGTTTGCATAGTGATTACAGGTAAAGCCCTAAGAACTAGAGGGATGAAGGGACGCAGAGATGGAGAGATGGAGGGATGCGGGGGTGGAGGGATGCAGGGATAGAGGGACGCAGGGATGGAGGGATGCAGGAATGGATGGAAAGCATGCTAAGCTCATACATCACTCATTTGTTCCCCCTCCTTTGAGGAACACCCAAATAGTGGCTAGTCCCATCGGAAGCTCAGCTGCAGAAAGGGCCCACTGCACGCAACTGGCCATGGTGGTGACCTACTTCCCTGAAGACCTCATTCTACCCAGGTCCTCCGTGTACAAGAACCCTCCTGCTGTCGCGCGTACTCGGTGGTCCCGCCTACGTCATCTAGCAAACTGTGCTGGTCGTCCACGGCACGGGTGCCCCCTCCCTTCCTTGCCAGTAGAGCCCCAATTTTGTCCAGGTGTTTGTTGCTCTGTGCCTCATGGGCCCCTCCCCAGCCTAGAGGCTCTTAGTCTTCATTCTGCTGTGGCATTAGCCCTGAGCATGTGATGCAACCCTGACCCGTGAGACACAGGGAAGGCAGCTGAGGTTGGGGAGTGCCCCTGGAAGTTGCCTCACTTACAAAGGAAAATGGGGAGGTGCCCCTTCCCCACTTCGGACGTTGTAATGTAGGGACATCACGCTACAAGAGGCTGCCACCATCTTGCATCCGGAGGAGGCAAGCAGGTCCCACACCTCGTGGAACTCTTGGGTTAACTGACCCTGGGGCCATCTTCCTCCAGACCTCCAGACCACAGGCCGGGTCTCTGATACCTGTGGCCATGAGCTGCCCACCTCAGTGCTGACTGGGCAGGGCTGTTGGACCTGCCTCGCTCTGCTCCAGTGTCCCCATGGGTCAGCCCAGCTCTGCCTCCCCTGAAGCCACCCAATCTACAAGGTGCAAACAATGTCCCCGTGAATATGGCTGGGCTGTGAAGACATAATGCAGAGTGAAAGAAGCCAGACTTCAAAGACAGCATATTGTGTGATGCTTTTGACATGACATTCTGGAAAAGGCAAAATGAAGGAGACAGAAAACAGATCTGTGGGAGCGGGGCCTGGGGTGGGCAGGAACGTTCAGGGGTGATGGAAATACTCTGTGTCTTGATTGGGATGACGGCTGGAGGACTCCACACATCTGTCAAAATGCATCCAACTGTGCACCTGGAAAGAATGAATTGCGCTGTATGTAAATTACACCTCCATTAACCTGACTTCAGAACAAAAGAAGGTAAGGGGCCCCCCTTCGCCTGGTCGGGGCTCTGGGGCCTGACGGGATCACTTCCAGCAAGAACGAGGCCCTCCCCGTTCATGGAGGAGTAGTAACCCCGAGGTCAGCAAACTGGTTTTGATCAATGAATCTCTTCCTTAAAATGAACTATTTGCAAAACACCGAAGTATGAAGGAGAGCGAAAATGCCTTCTCCTCCAACAGATGATGCTCCCAAGAATTGCGAAATGCTAGCACCAGGCTGAGAGACATTCCATGCAGCCCTGCCTGCTGGAAGAGGTGAAACTGCGTGCCTGGGAACCACGCAGCCAGACTCAGGAAGGGGACTACACTTGGGGACCCTGCCAGTTGGGACCACAGTGAGAGAGGGAGGCACACCCCCGAGCTGGGAGCATCACTGCCGTGAAAGGACAGCCCTGTGCCCATCAGCAGCTCCCCAGCCGCGGTCCAGACAGGTGGCCAGGCATGCAGCCTTCAGACTTAGATGCCACGCCTCCCACCCCTGCTGGCCAGCGCTGGGCAGGTCACTCTGCCACTCTGTGCCCAGGTTCCCTCAAGTGTGAAATGGCAGTGGCACCTCCCTCACTGGGCTTTTGTGACTGATCAATGAGAAGATGCAGGTAACAAGCCCAGCAGGCATGTAGCTGACCACCCAGGTGGCGTGGGGGGGAGGGGGGGGCAAGCAAGGGGCCACGTGGGCGCCCCTCCCCCTCAGTCCAGCAGGTTTCATCTGGTTTGTATCGAGAGGTCTACATGTGATTGGGTATGAAAGAAGAACTCTGATGCTCGATGAAGTTTGAAAGCCCTGGTCCCCAAGGCCTTCCCATCGGTGGCCTGGGACTCTGACCACCACTTGCCTCAGGCCTGGAAACGGGCCTAACGCTCTCCAGGCACGCGGAATCAAAGGCCCCTCTGTCGGGCACACATTTTCCAAGCATTCGGAGGGTCTGGGAGGTCCTGGGAGGTGGCAAGGATGGAGGTTATAATTGGGCCTCCCCCGGGCCAACACCACCTCTTGAGAAGGCGCCGCTCAGCGAGGGTTCAATTTCCCAACACAGGGAGGGCATGTGTTTAATTAAGATCCATAAAATCGTAGCCGGCAAAACGAGAGAACTATTTCATCTTTCACAGTCAATACGGGTGTGTGTCTTACCTGGAAAACGTGGTTTATGCAGAAAGAATTTCCCAAATGGGTTCCATATGCCTCTTTCCCCCAAGTGGGGCCTTCCACGGGAAAGGGGGCTGGGGCAGGGGGCTGGGACCGAGTCCCCTCCTCCTAGACGCTCGGCCTCAGCACACACCCTCCGCCGGCTGCCGCTGTTTAAACAGAAGACGTCATGGCCAATGATATATGGTAGATTCCAAAGATTGTTTCATCCAGGGGAAATTGCTCCTGGAGCCAGCTCGTCTCAGGTAGGCCACGGAGAACTGCTGCGATGTGAACTGGCTGACCCTCCCCAGGGCCCTGACCCACAGGCGCCCCTCGTGCTTTCCATTTATTGCCAATCACTCCGTGGCGGGTCCAGGCCATGAGCACAGGCCCAAGATGCTCGGGATCCCAGAGATGAAAGGGGCCGAGCGAGTGTCTGGCTGCATCCCCCGCCCCGCGACAGGTATAGATGGGACCACCGAGTCCCAGAGAGGGGACAACAGCTAATCCAAGGCCACAGATCTAGTAAGCCACAGAGAATGTCAGAGATTCAGTTTCCCAGCTGAGGGTCAAAACGGGCCAGGAAAGGCATAGAGGGGAAAAAAGGACGGGGGGCTGTCCTTAACACCTACACCTCCCACTGCACCCAAATGTCACCTCCTCCAAGGGGCCTGCTGGGGTGCCCCGCCCATCACATGGCTCTCTAGCTTGTCTCTTTGACACTATTTTATATATTTATCAGTTTACTCAAATATATATTTCTATTTATGTATTTATCAGTTCACAGGCTGTACCCTCATCAGGATGGATTCCCAGGAGAGAAGGGACCACGTTTGTCTTGTTCACTGTGGTATCCCTGTGCCTAGGACAGACCTTAGAACGTAACAAGTACTCAGTTCATCACCACCACCATCGTCATTACCACCATCATCATCATCACCATCATTACCACCAACACCACCATCACCACCATCATCACCAGCACCACCATCACCACCACCATCATCACCACCATCATCATCACCAGCATCACCATCACCACCACCAGCATCACCACCACCATCATCATCACCATCATTACTTCCAACACCATCATTATCACCATCACCATCACCATCATAATACCAGCAAGAGTTAACCCACATTGAGCACCAACCAGGCACTGTTCCAGGTGGTTTATGTGGATTAACCCATTGCACAGCTCCCCCCAGCCCTATGAAGTAGCACTGCTATTGTCCCATTTCACAGGTGAGAACACTGAGACACAGGACTTTAGAAGCTTGCTGAGCATCAGACAGCTCACAAAGGTCAAAGCTGGGATGGCCCTGAATTGATGGAAACAGCCCCTGGGCTGATGGACCAGCCTCTCTGCATGGCATGGGGGCGGCCCTCTGTCGTGATACTCCATTTCATCTTCCGGTACGCAATGAAGCAGCTATGGTTCTATAGGGGAAGAAAGCAAGGCTGGTAAAGGTCTGGCCCACAGTCACCAAACTGCATGAGTTCTTAACCACACAACCCTGGTGACAAGATCCCAGCCACTGTGGTCTTAGGGGAGAGTAGTCAGCTGACCACCCTCGGTCTTGGGGCCTGGACCTGCTTGACCAGCCGCCTCTGGCTGCCCCTCTGTACCCTAGTCCTTCCTGTGTCCTCACTCTCAGCATCCTGTGATCTAACTCCAGCCCTTATTGACCCGATTCCTCTCTGAAGGGAGAAGCCCCACCTGCTTGGCAAATAAACCTGCAGGGACTCGAGGAGTAAGCTTCCCCCATCAGCCACCCGTTCCTTCGTTCACTCGACATTGCACTGTTTACATCCTGTAGACTCAGGAATCATCCGGCAGGGCCAAAATCTTGGGAGGAATTCTGGCTGACAACCGTAAAGAGGCTCTGACTTCAAAATTTGAGGGAGAGGAGGGAAGGCAAGCACGCAGCGTGGGCTTCACAGAAAGCACCTCAGTTAATATCTGAAGACCTGAACTAGATTGAACTGCATTTTCTCTCCACCCCTGAACTGCCTCCGTTTCCCCATCTGTACAAAGTGGTCCATTTCTACCATCACATAGCACCCACACCCCTCACCCCAGGGACTGGGGTCTGCAGTGCATGCCCTCAGATTGATGCTTTTAACTCTCAAAGGGTCCCAAGAACCCCTTCAAGTATTTGAAACAGAAATACATGGTGAAGGTGTGTGGCGAGGTTTTAAAAACTGGTCCAGGGCTTCCCTGGTGGCGCAGTGGTTAAGAATCCGCCTGCCAATGCAGGGGACACGGGTTTGAGCCCTGGTCCGGGAAGATCCCACATGATGTGGAGCAACTAAGCCCAGGGGTGACAACTACCGAGCCTGCGCTCTAGAGCCCATGAGCCACAACTACTGAGCCCGCGTGCCACAACTACTGAAGCCCACACGCCTAGAGCCCGTGCTCCACAGAGGGAGAAGCCACCTCAGTGAGAAGCCTACGCACCACAACGAAGAGTAGCCCCCGCTCGCCACAACCAGAGAAAAGCCTGCGTGCAGCAACGAAGACCTGATGCAGCCAAAAGTAAAATAAATAAAATAAAATAAATAAATTTATTAAAAAAAAAAAAAAAAAAAAACTGGTCCACTCTGGTGCCTTTCTTCAGGATTTCCGGGCAGACCGCCAGCCTCTCTTTCCAATTAAACGCCCCATTTGGCCAGCTGGTGGGCCCCTGAGCTGGAAGGGAGAGATGCCTGCTACTGCTGCTGTCTGGATGTAATTTGGGGGACAGGAGATTTCATAAGCCAGGGGAGGGGATACATCTGAGACGTGATCATAGAAGAAGCACATCCCCTCACCAGTTGCCCCGAAAGGAAGAGAATCCATATGTCCCAGCCCCCAGCGCGGGGTCTCGGGGAAGGACACACTCCATGAATAACTGGGGCTGGGGGCTGAGGGAGGGTGGAGAAGGGTCTACGACAGCATCACCCCAGGAGGGGCAAGGAGAGCAGGGACCCACCAGCTCCAAGGCACCTCTCCAAGAGCTGCTTTATGTGATGCTGCGGACAAGACTTCAGGAGTGGAAATTACAAGGCCACCATCAGAACAGTACCACTCACTGCACGCAGAGCTCTCCCTGAACGCTTTACGTGGATGCACAAGGACCTGGGGCAGAGGCGCTGGGACGCAGATGGGGAAACTGAGGTTCAGGAGATTGAACGAGCCGACAAGGTCAAAGGTTGGCAGGTGGAGAGGCTGGATCTGAACGGGAACTGGAAGCGCTCCAGGCTTTCATCGGCGCTGGACCGCACGGCCTCTACCTGGATGAAGAGTCCAGGACAGCATACAGGCAGCCAGCCGGCCAGGAAGTGCCCTGGGCAGGCCGTGGAGTGCGTGTGCGCACACACACGTGCGCAAGTGCGTGCGGACATTTGCACACGCGTGTACAAGTTGGGAAGAGCCTTCGAAGAAAAAACCGTAATGAAATGACTGCGAGCAAAGCCAGGTGCCCAGAAAGGCAGCAGAAGGAAGATGAAAGGCAGGAACGGCCCCAGCCCTACCGCCTCCGGAAGTTTCCACGGGGTGGGAGGCCTCCTGATGGCTCCCATTTGTGGAGGCCAGACCGCTGGAGCCACCGCAATGCTGGGGCCGCGTGGCCGAGGGGACACGTTGAGTGGGGGGCTAGTGACCTGAAGGCGGCTATCTCAGCCCGCGATCTGATCACCAGATGGGCCCTCTCTCGCTCCCTAAAAAACAGGAAATCCATATGTAAAGCAAGACAAATGGCCATCCCTGCCCTCCTCCCATCTGCCGTGATATGTGAACACGGCGGCTGTCAGCGGCGGCCACTCATTGATGCTGGGTATTTGTAGCTGGGGGTCTGTTATCAGCTGTGCTATCAAAGGCTTCTCTGGGCTGGGCTGACCCCACCAGCCATTTCAATATGCCGCTCCTTTGAGACCTGAGTCTTTAATGCAAGGTGACAGCAATACTATTTCATGTCAGGCCCAAAGAGACCACTTCCTGTTTTGCAAAGGACTTGTGCCTGATTTCAAGGCAAAGTAAAGATAAATGGGAAATGTCACCCCCCACCCCCAGACACGGGCCAAGGGTGCTGCAGGCTTCACTCTCTGCCTGGTATTTCACCTCGGAGGCCGCACCTCAGATCAGAAAGCTGTTGGGACAGCTGGCCCATCAGTACCCAGAAGACCTCACAGGGCTGAGAAGCAGGATGCCCCTTCTTGTCCCAGTTTGCCACTAAGGCGCTGTGTGACATTGGCTAAGTCACTTGCCCTCTCTGTTTCCCATGTCCTTCAGCTGCGTCACCAGTTCTTCTGCGCTAGGATTTACATTTTAAATCTCTTCAGCCTCTGGTCTTCCAAACCCCCAACAACGCTCCAACTTCCTCCTTTGCCCCACACTCCCACTGTCCTGAGCACCTTGCTGGTCTCAGAACCCGGCCCACATCACGGCCAGCAGCCAGCCCCTTGCAGTGCTGTTTCTCCAGCCACAACGCCGCCCCCTACCGCATTTGCTGAGGGATGACCGCTGGCCAGGTCCTCCCTCGCCGTGCACCCCCATTTTACAGACGGGAGGGCTGTGGCTCAGGAGAGTTGAGTGAGACACTGGTGGGGTCCACAGTCAGACTCAGGCTCTGCTCAGTGGCAGAGACCCTGAGACCCTCCTGAGGGGGTGGGAGAGACCCCAGAGACAGAGGTGTGGCCGTGACAGCATCTCACCCCTGGACGGCCAGGCAGAACACAGTGGAGCACGACGGAGGAGCCCTCTGCACCCCTGGACATCACAGAGGAGGTTCCAACCTGCAGGGAAGAGCAGGGACAATTTCCAGGTGGAAGCAGGAGATAACGTGAGCCTGGGAGGAAGTCAGCCGCTGTGTGGCCACTACCCAGGGACCAGCCCCCTCCCCCTGACGCCCGGGGCCCCAGGTGCTCCCACCAATCCCTCCACCCCTAACACCCTCCTGCCCCCACCCCGGGGCGGCACTGTGTGGCTAAGAGCATCGTGCACCTCTTTCTTTGCAGATGCAGGAACTGAACCTCAGAAAGGCAGTGACACCTTCCCAATGGCACATGGCTGGTCAGGGTTGAGACTCAGCTGAGAGCCCAATTCCAAGCCATCTGTGTCCACTGGGAGGGACCCTGGACACCCCCAACCCAACCGGAGCACCCCAATTTTTGTTTGTGTTTTCTATAAAGTTGAGTTTTCTATAAAATATAGACTCCATTCAATGAAAAGTTTCTATAATACATCAATTTAAATTATTATTTTTGTTTACATTCGCAATGACCGTAAATTTACAAGCTTGCAAACTTACTGTAGTAACAACGAAGATTCCCATATTGGGTTTGCTGCGTACCTCCTACAAAGGCCAGGAGAATACTCACCTTCTCGGCTCCAGCCGCCACCTCCAAGCCCGTGGAAGGGCTAGGGGTTACACAGGTTACCCACAGATACGCACTCCCCTTGACCACACCCCATCCATCAACGAGCATTTAATGAGCACCTACTATGTGCCAGGCGCTAAGCAGGATGGGGACAGCCTTCCCACATACCTCCCTGTACCCAGCCCGTGCTGGGAGCATCACCGCCTCCCGAGATGCCTCTGACATCCAGCATCAGGTCCAGCAGTGGCTGGGTCACTGAATCCTCAGGCAAGACCGGAGAGCAGCCTCTGGCCACAGTAGTGGGCAGCCACCGTCACCGGCCTGTTGTCCTCTTTCCTTCCACCTGCCCAGGGCTCAGGGACTTGGAGTCCCAGAGAGGATGTCCCTGGTGGGGTTTGGGCCCATGGAGCCCTGTCTCCTGACTCTTGAGCTCTGTACCACCCCCCAACCCAAGCTTGGAGGCCTGCTTCCATTCCTGCACAAAAGAGGACAGGACCACAGAGCGCTGCAGCTGACACACCGAGCTTCATCACACGCCCTTCACTGCTCAGGGCCCTCTCCAAGCGCTAACTTACAGCCTCCATAAGGCAGATACTACAGTCCCCACTTTACAGATGGGAGCACTGAGGCCCAGAGAGGTTGAGTAATCAAGATTACCCAAATCATGGGTGCTGGGGCCAGGATTCAAACCCGGGCTGCGGGCTCCTGTAGTCTCGCGCTGCTTGTCAACAGTATCTCATGGGGGAAGACGCCAGCTCTCCCCGAGGGAGGCAAATAAAGCAAGGGAGAGAATCCAGAGGGTTGGATGGACGCGTCCACTGCCAAGATGGCGTTGCCCCTCCAGCCGCCAGGGACTTTGCCCCCATAAGTCCTGTCTTTCCCTCCAGGCCCCGGCCCCCACCGGCCCTTTGCATCATGGGAAAGAGGGGCTTGAGAGCCGCCAGGGAAATGCTCTGTCCTGGTGGGGCCACGCTCCCGGGGCCTTCTCTGGACAGTCCTCTCTGAAGGGGTTATTTTGCCGACGGTGACGATGATGCTATTAGATGACTACCACTTGGGTCCCGGACCCCAGGTCCGCTCGTCCACCCAAGACAGTTCTCCTTCAGCGTCCCTCGCATCCCTGTATTAACACCGTCTTCCCTCCACTGGGCCATTTCCAAGAGCTCACAGACTCGCATTAGCTTCCTGCCGCTGCTGCTGTAACAAATTGCTACATTAAGTAACTCCCAACGTCGGGAGCCTGCCCTCCGCAGGGCTGGCCCTTCCAGAGGCTCCGGGGGGAATCCGTCTCCTTGTTTCCAGCTCCTGGAGCTGCCCACTTGCCTCCATCAGCCCCAGTTCCTTCTTCCCAAGCCCTTCCTCCGACCTGAGAGCCGGTACCCACCCCGCCCCCCAGCCCCGGGGCTGCTCTGGGGCTTCCCTCCCAGAGCCACCATCTCTATGCTGGTGACCCCCGTGCCCTCCCCAACCTTGGCTCTCCCCCCAGGGCACACTGCCCACCCAACTGGCTTGTCAGCTGGCGGGGGGTGGAGGGGGCAGGGGGAGAGCATAGCAACTGACCGCAGACCTAAGAGAGCACAAATTTATTCTCTCTCCATCTGGAGGGCAGCGGCTGAGATCAACGTGTGGGCGGAGCCGTAGGGGAGGCTCTTCCTGCCTCTTCCAGCTTCCGGGGTTCCAGGTGTCCCTGGCTTGCGGCCATGTCACCAATGTCTGCTTCCGTCAACACGTGGCCTCCTCCCCTCTGATGTGTTCTCTTCTCTTCTGATAAGAACGCTTGTTGCTGGATTTAGGGCCCACCCGCATAATCCCAGGGTGATCGCATCTCGAGGTCCTTCACTTGATTACACCTGCAAAGACCCTTTTTTTTCCAAGTCAGGTCACATTCCCAGGTACTCGGACACACCTTTTGCAGGGACCCCAATTCAACGGCGGCCTGGGATTTTTCCCCCGAGGGTTCTGAATCATTTATGATCATGAGTGAGCTCTGCGGACAAAGCACTGAAACATTGCCGTCATCCGTGACGAAACTGATTTCAGATCACTTGACACACAGATGCGAGGGAGCGTGGCTTCAACATGCTAACCCCCAGATCTGTACAGGTCTACCCACTCTGTGGCGGTCACACCGCCAAACACACAGGGCGACCCCCACCTAGCACGTGGCAGGTAATGAGCAGAAGGCGTGCCCCCCCGTGACAGATCCCAGAGCGGGGCTGGCACCTGCCCGCAGCTCTCCCTCTGTTAGCTCATCCCTGCGGAGGGGTAGTGAGGCACCCACAGAGGCCTAACAGGTGTCCCTAACAGGTGACTCTAACAGGTGTCCCTTCACCCAGACATTTCCTCCTACCCGCGAATTCCACGTGTTCCGATAATCACCACTTACTCTCTCTCGTGGCTCCCAGGGGTCAGGGACTCAGATGGGCACAGTGGGGACAGTTTGCCTGTGCTTCTCTTCATTTGGGACCTCAGCTAGGCAGCAGAAGTCCAGGGGCGGAGGCTGCTGTTGGCTGGGGCCGGGGGGGGGGGGGCGTGGGGGGGCAGTCTTCAGCCGGAGGTGCACGTGGCCTCTCTGCTACTTGGGCTTCCTCACAACATGGAGGACAGAGCCCCCGGGTGCGCCCAAGAGGGAGAGCCAAGCAGAAGCCAAGTTGCCTTTTTCAACCCGGGCTGGGGAGTCACACGGCCTCCCTTTGGCTGCATGCCCCATGGGAGTTACACAGATCTGCCCGAGTTCTCTGCCCAGGGAGGGAACAAGCCCCCTCCTCTCTCACACCGTAAGAAGAGCAGGTGGAATGGGTGTCACCCCCTTTGGGAAGTGCCACCTTCCCTAGCATCTCAGACTGAAGCTGGCGTGGGCAGAACGCCTGGGTTTTTCCCCTAACTCAGTCTCCTCTTTCTCATCCCCACGGTACTGCAGGGCAGAAGCCTCACACTGTCCAGCCGGTGGCAGGCCACGCAGGTGGGACCCTGGGAGGGAGCTGGATTCTCCCTGTAGGAAGCCGCCCCGACCCCAGGGACCCGAGCAAGCTGGCAGGCGCTACAGGTCCTGCAGACGGGAGCCAGCAAGGCAACAATCGTCTCCGCCCGACTGTCTCATCCCCCAAAGGGCTCTGATAAATGGAGAGATAGGACCACTAATTCTTGGGCACCACTGGGGAAGGACGCCCTGTCACTGCGAAAACGGGCCCGGATTCCTTATCATGCGGCCACTCCGCAAATCACCAAAGACAAGCTGACGTCAACCCCTCGGAGGGGCTTCAGAGGGGCTGTTAATTCTAATGGATTTGCCCAAGTGGAGATAAAGAACTTTCTTGTTCCTCCTGTATTGGAGTAATTCATTTTACAAATAGATTCAAGGAAAGTGGTTGAGGCGGGGTGTGGAGCTCACTGGTCAGCCGCACAAAGCACCCAGCCGTCCCCGGAGACCACGTTCTGGAACAGTCCCCACAGGGGCACTGACGGCGCCATTCCGGGGAGGCCACAGTCAGGTCCAGCTGGTGGGCCCCTCCTACCTGGTCCAGGGCCCCTCCTACCCGGTCTTTGCGGAGCCCTGTTTAAAATGAAAATAGTGAGCCCTGGTTCAAAAGTTTGGAGAATTTCACAACAGTGACAGAGCATTAAGCCAAGCGTGGGCCCCCCCGGGAGGCATTAGTAGCCCGGCCTGGGCTGGAAGGTCAGAATGGATGCTGGTGGCCCCAGAGGTCCACTTCCAAGGGTCAGAGTTAGCCTTGGGCCACTAGAAAGGGCCCATAAGTCTGAGATCAAAACCCAGCTCTCCCTGCCTCTGAGCCGTGCCACCTTATGTGTATCACTTGACCCCTCTGAGTCTCGATTTCCTCACCTGTGAAATGGGGTGATAATTGTATCACCTTCCAGCACAGCCGTGAGGCCGAAACGTGGCCCCATAGAAGGCCCATAGGAGGGGATTAATAAATGGTGCCCGTTCCTACTGATGGGTATGTTCGCCTCCTTGGTGACAAACCAGGGAGAACACCGTAGCCCTGGGCTGCAGACAGGGGCTCTGGGGCCAGAACCCTGGGTTCAAATCCCACTTCTACCACGTAGTGGCTGAGAAGCTCTGGCAAGTGACTTCACGGGGCCCCTGCCTCAAATTCCTCACCTGTAACCTGAGGTGCCCATCATCCCGCCCAGCAGGTTGTTATGGGAACTAAGTGAGGGATGCTTGTGTGGGGTTGACCTGTTTGAGGTGGATAAAGACGGCAGAGGAGGACGGGGTCCAGTCACTGAGAGGGCCACCCCATCCCGTGGGAGGAAGTGGGACATTCTGGGTGGCGCCAACACACACACACACACACACACACACACACACACCGGTAAAGGAGAAACCTTGGGTGTGGGGAGGTGAGGAGGAAGGAGCGAGGCCCGATGCCAAGGTGCCCGGAGGTTAAACGATCAAGGAAAGGGGAGCGCTCTGTAAGAAAATGAATACAAAATTGCAAATACAAAACTAGGTACATGTGAATGTTGATTAGAACGAGGAAAGAAACCCCAATTCAAAAGTTACAAAGCTCACAAAGATCTCAGACTCCAGGAAACACAGAAAAGTATCAATGTTCTTATTTCTGAACTGACCCATCTCTGTTAACACCATTTTTCTATATTTTGGGTTGTACACTGTTTTATCACCTCTCAATATAACAATATTTCTGTGATTATATGATTTTTTCTATAAAGAGACTAGGAAGATAACTCTATCTTGTTCTGACATGGGGAAATGAAATTTGTTTATCATTGATGGATAGGCACAGTTTGTTTTTTTTTTAAGATTTTGACTATCAGAGTTTTCGTTTCTATTGTGATATAACAAGAGGGGTTTTGCTATTTTGTCAGCCTTCTTCCTTTTGGTTTATAATTTAGGTTTCCACTAGGACGCTCTTTCTCATCATGTTTATTTTTATTTTTTTATTTATTTATTTTTTTGCGGTACGCGGGCCTCTCACTGCTGTGACCTCTCCCGTTGCGGAGCACAGGCTCCAGACGCGCAGGCTCAGCGGCCATGGCTCACGGGCCCAGCTGCTCCGCGGCATGTGGGATCTTCCCAGACCGGGGCACGAACCCGCGTCCCCTACATCAGCAGGCGGACTCTCAACCACTGCGCCACCGGGGAAACCCCACATCATGTTTATTTTTGAAGCCATCAATAACTCTACAAAATACAGAAATGGTGTGAAATTGACAAATACAAAAGCAATTCAAATGCATATCGTTCTTCGTCTTTTTTTATTGTGATAAAATACACGTAACATAAAATCTACCATCTTAACCACTTATAAATGTACAGTTCAGTGGGATTAAATCCATTCACTTCATACAACCATCACCACCATCCATCCCCATAATTCTCTGTATCTTGTGAAACTGAAACTCTGTACCTGTTAAACACTAGTTCCCCATTCTCCTGCCCCCAGCCCCTGGCACCCACTTTTCTACTTTCTGTCACTGTGAATTTCCTCTAGGGAACTTGTGTAAGTGGAATCATCGAGTAATTATCCTTTTGTATCTGGCTTATTTCCCTGAGCATAATGCCCTCAAGGTTCATCCACATTGCAGCCTGTGTCAGAATCCCTTCATTTTCCAAGGCTGAATAATATTCCATTTTATGGATGGACCACATTTTGCTTATTCATCCATCCATCAATGGACACTTGGTTTGCTTCCGCATTTTAGCTATTATGAATAATGTTGCCATGAACACGGTGTACAAGTATCCCTTCGAGACCCTGCTTTCAACTCTTTTGAATTGAAAATAGCCAAAGGTGGAATTGCCGGATCACAGGGTAATACCATGTTTAATTTTTTAAGGACCCTCCATACCATTTTCCACAGTGGCTGCACCATTTTACATTCCCACCAACAGTGCACAGGGGTTTCAATGTCTCTACGTCCTCACCATCACTTGTTTTCTGTTTTCTCGATAGTAGCCATCCTAACAGGTATGAGATGGATTCTCACTGTGATTTTGATTTGCATTCCCCTAACTATTCAGATGCGTTTTTCAATGCGTCGCTACATTGTCCTGAGCTGCATAGTTCTGTAAGCTAGCTTGTCTTCCGCACAATGCATTCAGTTCTCCGTTTATCTGTGTAGAACTTCCGTCCTGGTGTCCTCAGGCCATTGTCCTGCACAGGGGCATTTTCTGTTCCCTATTATCTGGAGCCACCAGGCTTTGTCAGGACAAGATGCATCTCACACTCTAAGAAGTGATCTGGTAGCCTGAGATGCAATAGATCGTGTTTATTCAGGCAGAGATCTGTGTTCTCGCTGTTTGTACGCTCGGCTCTGCAAAGCCAGGAACCAGGCCAAGGATTTGCCACGATTCCCACCAAAACAAAAAAAAGGACAAAAGGTGTATATGGCCATGTGGTCTATTTATAATGATATGCCTTGCATTATCAAGTCAATTCCTGAAAGAAGAGACCTTTCATTAGGACTGGATTCGATAAGAGCTGAATCCCCCGCTCACAACGTGACACTTCGGGTGACT
Organism: Inia geoffrensis; assembly: GCA_036417435.1. NCBI lineage: Eukaryota > Metazoa > Chordata > Mammalia > Artiodactyla > Iniidae > Inia > Inia geoffrensis. Next base: position 4,278,498 of record CM070907.1, read on the forward strand.
GGATGAACTTTCCACAGACTTGCTTCTGGCTCCATGACTGTCACACTTCATTTCTCCTGCCCACACACACTCAGGGCCGGAGGCCAGAAGATGGGCTCACATCACAGCCCATAAGATGGGCTCAGCCCCACCCTTTTACCGGGCACCAGGGGCGTCTTCCCAGCAGACTCAGGTGTATCCCTGGAAGCCAGCCTGTGCTTGGGGCCAGTGACGACTGGACTCTATACAAAAGTGACCGGAACTCCACAAACCCAGCCCACCAAACGCACTGTCCCTCACCTGGACCCCAGCGACTTTGGCAGCCTCCCCTGCACCCACACACACACCTGTCCCCAAGGCGAGGGTAAGTCAGAGGGAAGGGACGGTGAGCACCTGGGCGGGCCCTCGCAGCGGAAGCCCTGGAGCTTGAGTGTCATGATGAACCACCAAGGTCAGAAGCACCCCCAGGTCCGGAGTGGATTCCAGTTGGCTGAGTCCTAGGGTGCCTTCTAGTGAACCAAGTGGGTCTGCTGAGAGGCCAGGAGATCCCTCAGGGATGGCAGGTCCCCATCCCAAGCCTCTCGATGACCCTGGGCCAGACCCCTGAGGGATCAGCCTCAGTGGGGAGAAGTGTGTGGCAGCACCCCACTCCCACCCATCCTGCGGCCAAAATCCAGGGTCACCCCAGATGCCTCATCTCGGCTTCACCTGTGCAGGCTCAAAAGCCCTCTTCCCCTCAGCTGTCCCGGGACCTTGAACAACTTGAGCCAGAAGAGTCACCAAAGGGACCCCTCAGACTCTTCCGTGGATTCACACTGCCCACATCATCTGGCCCTCGATGACCCCAGCCCGCGGCCGTCACCCCACCACCTGGTTTCCTGAGACTCCCAGCCAAGCAGCTGGGAGGAGACGGGGTGAGAGCTGTGCTGTACCCCGCCACCAGTCTCCAGAGGAAACCCCTTTCATCCACCCCCCCCCCACCCCGCAGATTGTCAGAAACGCAATAAAACCATCAAATCACTTTACATCGGCCCCAGGGTTACAAAACGTGGGCCAAAGTTCTCTTTGTTCAGCGGCAGTGTGAAAATACCGGACTCTTCAGTGAGGGAGACATTGAGACAAAAGTAAAGCCATGACGTTGGGTCCAACTCAGCCGGCCTTGACCCTCCGGTGTTCCGGTTCAACCCACCGCGTCTCTCTACCTTCAAGTTTTCCTGCAGAGCCCAGCCCAGCCCAGGAACCAACTGTAGAACAGCCACTAGCTTCATCATCAGTAATTCTTCGGGGTTTATCTGGGGTCAGCGCAGATTCAGAGGATGCCGTTTCAGTTAGAATCCAGCTCAAGTTGAAATTTGAGCAAAAAACGTGGTGGACCATGGCCGCCACCATTTCTCCTCCAGGGGCAAAAAGTTCAAGGCGAATTTCCACCTTGGGAAGACTTTTCTTTCGTTTCTGACGGTTGGAAGATGACTCTATAAAGAAAGGACATCTTTTCCTGTCACTGCAGCTCATCATCCCGGGAACAAAAATTCAGTTATCGGGAAGGGTTGTCTGCAACCCACGGAGCTTCTCATGACCAAGGAAGCTCTGGAAACGATCAGAAAACATGAAAGAAGCAAAATGCATTTGGCGTTGCTGCAATTTGGGAGTGAGCATCCACTTTGCCCATGAGCCGTGGCAGATAAGGCATCTGCTCATTCAATTAGGTCGAGGAAAATGGAAAATAGCTGAAATTCAGAGTCGAAAATATTTCATTTCTTAGCAAACACTGTTCAGTGTTAAAAGGGGGAAATGGTCTGCTGTGTCTGTGAATAAAGGCAATTTGGGGAGATCCTGGGCACCGGAGGCAAAGATAAAAGGGAAGACAGATTTCGACATATGAGTTCACCAGCTGATGCCTGCAAAAACGCAGAGATTTGCAATGAAGTCATGGAGTAACAAAGATTGAGATGTTGCAGGACATCACGAATGACATGATGTGTCCCTGGCTCCAACGGTAATAGGTAATGAGCCCGCCGATAATGCAATCGGAGACCAGCTGTCGGTCTGGGTGGTGAGATGCTCTTGGAAGACGTCTGCACAGCCAAATCCAAGCTCCCTCCTGGATCATGAAGGCTGTAGAGATGACAGGACCCACTTGCTGAGGGTTTTGAGAAAATCTACCTGCGGCAAACTAGGAGCCCCGTGGTCTGAAATTTGAGGTCTCGGTTGGGTAAAGGCCACTGTCAGAGAGATGGCCATGCCGCTAAACAGACTGAAAGGTTCATTGGTGTTTTAATGACGTTGAGGAAGCACAAACCGACGTCTGTGGTTGCTCCAAGTTGGCACCTGCAGCGTTGCGGTGTCTACGTCACGGGGTCTCGTGAAGAAAGGGAAAAGACCCAAGATGCTTTCAGGGGTGTTCCTTCTTTGTGTCTTGGCGTATGGCTCTGTGCACAGCTGGGTGACTTTCCCCACCACAGTTAGTGGAGCAAAAACTGACCTGACGGCTGTTGTGTGGATTATACAGAAACCCTTTGGGCTGTGCGTCAGGACACGCGGGAAGCCATGCTCCCCTGTGATGGAGAAGGGGTGTAGGTGGGACGTGGCAGGGGTGGCCAAGGGGGAGGAAGAAGGAGGGATAAGCAGAGGCCAGGAAGGACCGGAGTATTGGGTGAGCCGTGAGGAGCCAGGCTTGGGGGATGAGGAACATGGCTTGGTCAGGCCCAACGTCCCCAGGGCCTGCCCTGCTGGTGGGGTGGCCACTGAGAGGACAAAGGGGAAGTGGAGCGCCCCCAATACTGCCCCAGGCACCAGGACCCCTGAGTCCTGGCTCAAGAGGACTGGTGTCTCTTCTCATAAGGACACAAATCCCATTGGATCAGGGCCCCTTTCACGACTTCATCTTATTTGAATCACCCTCTTACTCCAGGTACAGCCACACCGCACCTGAGACGTCAACAGACGAATTTTTGGAGGACGCAATTCAGTGCAGAGCAGCCCTTAAATATTCCCGGGTGTATTTTTTAATAGTGAGAACATCTTCTCACACAACCACAGTACAATTATTTTTTTAAGAATGAATAGGAATTTTAATGAGGTTTACCACAGTACAGTGATTAAATTCAGAAAATTTGCTATTGAAAAAACAATGCATGATCTTTATTCCAATTTTTCCCACTGTCCCCAGAATGTCCTTCATAGCACTTTGTTCCCAAAATGCTTCGTTGCATTTAGCGTCATGTCCTTTTAAGTTTCCTTATTCTAGATAATCACTCCTTTCTTTGTCTTCATGATGTTAGCATTTTGAAGAGGACAGGTCACTCCTCTATTTGTGCCTGTCTGGTGTTTCCTTGGGTTCAGATTTGGTGGGGGGGGAGGTCACACGGAATGGAGGCTGTGTCCTTTTGGGGACCTGCCATCAGGGGGCACATGGTGTCACTTGGTCCCCATATTGGCGATGTTGACTTTCATTGCTTCTCCATTTGTCCCTTTGAATGTAATAAATCATCTGTGGAAAGATATTTTAAGACAACATAAATAACCTGTTTCTCGTTAAACTTTCACACAGCCATGTTCACATCCATCCGTGAGCAGGATGTGTGCCCCTTTCACTTATTACTCACTCTGATGGTTGCAGAATTGCAATTTTCTAAGCCTATCATTCCATCAACATTTGCTAGTTGGCATTCTACTGTAAAGAGCTTTCTCTTGGCTGTCGTTTATTTATCTATCTATGAATTCATTATCAGCACAGACTCACCGATTCACATTTTGAGGGTTGGATTATAATCCAACCTCCATCGCTGGCTTTACACACACCATGGTCCTCAAATTCCCCAGCATCGTCCGACAGAAGGGAGCCCTTCAAGTGACTCCTGTCTCCTGATGTGCCCCCAGATGGGATCCTTCATCTCTCCTGTAGACGCCGGCTTCAGGGTATAAAATTGTACCCGTAAGATTACACGCCCGCGTGTTTTGTAATGCGTGAAGGTCCAATAGCGTCCATCAGATTCCTCAAGGCACCGTGGCCTCCCCCAAAAAGACAAAGAGACTCTGGGACAGAGACTTGGGTGGACCTGTCCATGTGTCCTAGCCACCTCCAACTCACAAACAACAACACATTTTGCTTACAGTGGTGGTTCTGGAGTCCCTTAAGCCTCCTGGTAAGTAAGCCTCTCTTCCCCAGCTCTGTGTGAAGTCAACAAGATGGTAGAAGGCGGCTCTGCCGGGTCACAGGGAAGCTTCCAGAACTGACCAGCGAGACCAGAGGCCGTCAGTCCCTCTGCATGCTGATGTCCAGAGGACTTCACTGCTGAGACCTTGCCATGACACTCATGATGGCTGTCGTGTGGCTGGCTGTGCTGTGGTGCGTCCAGCTCACTCAGTTCTCACTGCAAGCTTGGGTGTGGACTAATATCACACCCCATTTTACGCAGGAGGAAACTGAGGCTCTGTCAAGCTTTGCCCAGGGTCCCACAGCTTGTAAGTGACCAAATGGGCCTTGAACCCAAATCCACCATTTCCAGCTCCCAAAGCCCCAACCCCACCCACACTGGAAAGCACCCTTCAATCAGGGCAGAGTTCAGCTCGAAGCCCTTAGAAAAGGACCATGGTAGACAGCAGCATGGTGCCCATTCTTCACTCTGCCCTGCATCCATGCCCCTTGCCATGGCACCCAGGGAAATGATATCCTCTCCATCAATGGTAGGCTTGGCCACGTGACTCACTTTGAACAATAGAACATTAGCTGACAGGTACAAACAAAAGCTCAAAAGATGCTTTGAGGACTGGGCTTGTCCCCTACACTTCCAAGTGCTGTGAGAAGGCCACATCCATGGGGGTCTGCTGGTCTCTGAATCAGCCAAACCCCAGCCAATCCACAGCCTTGCCCCTCGGAGCAGAGCTACCCCACCAACCAGACACTCGAGCAAGAGATAAAGCCTGATGGTTCTGTGCCACTGAGTTTGAGGAAGCTTTGTTACACGGCATTATTGGGACAATAGCTGACTGATACAGAGATGGTACTGGGGAGACCTCACCCCTCATTTCACCCTCACTTTTTAAAATCAGTACAATGGTGACACTAGAAATACATCTTCCCTTCTTTCAATCAGGTGCGTGTGCTTCTGCCTCTGAGTGTGAATCTACGTGGTCTTTTATGGCGGTCCGGGGAGAGTTTGGGGGAAACAACTGGGTGAAAATCTCACCAGTGGAAGAAAGGATGCTCTTCCTCTCTGAGTAACGTGTGATTCTGTTTCGGAGGCTGAGGCCAGGTTTTCACAGGCGCTGGCAGAGGAAGGGAAGCAGAAGGAGTTGGGCCAGGGAGGGCACGAGTCAGGGGCCCTCCTGATACATCTTCTATGAAAGCAGCAACCCTGAGCCAGACGTGCAGTAACCAGTGCAGCTGTGGGAACTGACGGAGAGGGCTGGCCCTGTTTGTTGGTCTGACTCTAATTGGAGGCCTGGCGGGAAAGTGAGAAGAGAATAGGACAGAAACCCCTGGAATCCTTCTGCCTCTCCTGTTTCCCCTAGAAGGACCTCTTTCCACAGGTCCAGACCGCAAGGGAGGAAGCCAGGACCCTGGCACCAGGCAGACCCAGCTCCAAGCTGCAGCTTCCTGGCACTCGGCAAGATGTTTCTCCTACGAGCCGGAGCTTCTCACTCACAAAAAGTGGGTGATGGGGTGACACTGCAGCACCAGTGAAGGCCGGACAGGCTGGTCCGTGGACTCTCACCCCATTCGCATTGCCCTTCTCCATCTCCAGGGGTGACTGAGTCTAAGTGCAAGTGGGAGTGCTGCCGTGGGCTCTCCTTGGGGTGCCTTGGCTGCCATGCCCCTGCACTGCTCTTCCCTCCTTCAGAGCATGCTCAGTAATGAGGAAGGGTCATGGGCTCACACCAGGGCCACGAGTGGCCCTCACCCCAGGGACACTGTGGCCTGGGCACCCACGTTGGCCTCCTTGGCATCAAGTGGCCACTTTTCAACTCGGCGCCAGAGGGACCATCACACAGGGCTTCTGGTCAACCCCCAACAGGGTGATTCCTAATCATTCACCTATCATTGCTATGTGCGCCCTACCCCACACCAAGCTCCCTGGGCCTCAACTCCACAGAACCTGATGATTCAGGGAAAGATGGTTCAGGCTGAGCCAATGGTACCAATACCCCCAACTCGGAGCCTTGGGAGAAAAATCGTCCTCTCCGAGAGGTCCCAAAATGGCCAGGGGTTTGGATGCGAGGGGAACCCCAGGCCCACAGGGATGGCTGCGAGAGGCAGGGGAGATGTGATCGGGGCCTGTCGGAGTCTCCTGACCCAGAGCCCGGTGGGAATTCCCAGCCCAGGCCGGCCCTTTGTCTAGAGGATTCTTATCAGCAAAGGCAGACGGCTCTTTTCACAGACATCTGCCAACCCTCGTCCCAGTCTGGAGCTTGGGTTTCCACGGGGAGGCGAAGGCCCGTGTCGGGAGACAGGGCCACACCAGAGGGGCCAGGCTCTGTTTACACACAGCAGTGGTGGGCACTGGGTCCCACGGGATCGTGTGTCTGTGTGCACAGGTGGCGGGAGGGCCGCGCTCTGCTCTTGCAGTGCCCGCCTCCCTCCCTCCCTCCTTCCTTCCTTCTTTTCTTCCAGCAGATATTATTTGGGTGCCTTTTCTGCTCCACACCTGTGCTGTGCAACAGGATTTTAACAGTTAATAAGACTCCGTTCCAGCCCACAGGTCGCTCCCGGGCCAGAGCGAGGCTCAAACAGGCAATCGCAATGCACAACAGACGATGCGACTGGAGGAGGTACAGGGGCCGTGGGAGCCCATGGGGGCCACCTGGCCCAGCCCGGGGCCAGGGGCTCCTGGAAGGGTCACCTGTAGGGCCCAATAGCATCCTGGTCCCTGCCCTTCCAGAGATGGAGTTACGGCCAGAATTGCTCCAGAAGCGCTGTGGCCTGGTGGGGCCCTGGGTCTTTGCACCCAGGCCTGGGGATTGACTGCAGTCACCCTTGGATATCCCCAAACATCCCAAACTATTTGACCCCAGAACAACTTTCATCCTCGGCCAACATTTCACGGAACACACTTTTGGAAAGAAAAGCCTCCCTTGTTGTCTCACCATGAAAATCATCGTTGTGAACATCAGACAGTGAGACGAGAAAACAATGCTAAAGGGGGACAAACAAAAAGTCCTTCTGAAGGTAGGTGACTGACGGGTGTCCAATCCTGCTCCTTCCCAGTACATGACCAATGCCACGGTAAAGGGATTCTGAAGACATAAACACACAAAGACGCAGAGAATGGAAAAGGCGCTGCAGCCACCATATTTTAGAGGGAGGACAGAAGACTAGGGGGTGAGCACTGACTTAGCAGAATGACTTTTTAAAGCTGGGTCCCATGGGTGGCCCCTGGGAACACCAAGGGCTTGGGTAAGAGCTGATTTCCACAACAGAATCCTCCCAGAATCCCCTCTGGAACTGGGATGAAGAGGGAACCATGATGAAGAGGACTAGATGAGAGATTCTGAGATACAGTTGGAGCCCCAGACCCCTCCCACAAGTGGGAGGACACCACCACCACCCCCCAATCCTGTAAGAAGAATTTTATTTTCTGGACAAATTAATACACAGGCTTCCAGGCTAGGGGATGCCAGCCCAGTTGAGGGCCTTGATTACCTTGCCAAGACCAGGGAGGCAGGTTGAATGGCCCTTTGCATCCTCCCCCTTCACCAGGTAGGTTCCAGAACACCAGCAATCAGACCCTGCCCCTCAGTGAGACCTAAGCCACCCAAGAGGAAAGGTCTAAGGGTTCTGACATCAGGGGATCCTCAAAAGCCACAGTGAAGCTTATGTGGCTTCAAGAGTGGTCAAGTTCCACTCTTGAACTTTCAATGAGTTCTGTGCCCGCCCCCCTCCCCCCACTTAGTCATGAGTTGACAGCCAAAGGCTATGAGACAGCTGCTAAGAGTCTCTTACATGGGAGACAGAAACCAAAACAACCAACAGAAAAATGCAACTCGGAGGAAACTGAGACTGTTCGAGGGAAAGAAAAAGCTTTCACAACTGTATCGACACCAAGAAGCTGTCCTCAACATCCTCAGAGAGGTAGGATGTCACACCCAAGACCAAGAATGGGGTGCTATCAAAAAGGACCATTCAGAGGACAAAAAGGAAAGAGCTCCTAAATTTAAAAATAAAAATCACAGCAGAAGTGATAACTCAATAGAAGAGTTTAAAAATGAAGTGGAGAAAATATCCCAGGAAGTAAAATTAAAAAGAGAAGGACAGGATTTCCCTGGTGGCGCAGCGGTTGGGAGTCCGCCTGCCGATGCAGAGGACACGGGTTCGTGCCCCGATCCGGGAGGATCCCACATGCCGCGGGGCGGCTGGGCCCGTGAGCCATGGCCGCTGAGTCTGCGCGTCCGGAGCCTGTGCTCCGCAAGGGGAGAGACCACAGCGGTGAGAGGCCCGCGTACCGCAAAAAAAAAAAAAAAAAAAAAAAGAGAGAGAAGGACAGGGAAGAAGAAAACGAGAGAGAGGATAAGAAGGATAAAAATATAGAGGATCCAACATCCAATTAGCAGGCACTAAAGAGGTATCTGAGAGGAAGAACAGAAAATACCATAATGAAATCATTCAAGACAGTTCCCAGCACGAAAGGGCTTTGTTTCCAGATTGAAGAGTCCCACGAAACATCCAGCATAGAAAATAGATATAGACCTGCACCATAGCACATCGTTGTGAAATTTCACTACCCTTGGGACAAAAAGGAGTTTCTACAAGCTTTGGTGGGGCGGGGGGGGGAAGCTGATCACATACAAAAGATCAGTTCTCAGAGTGGTTTCAAGATTCTCAACAGAATTTCTTGGGTGCAAGCAAACAGTGGAGCAATGCCTTCAAAATTCTAAAGGAAAATTATTTCCCATCCAAAATCCTACGGCCAATGTATCAATCAAGTATAATGATGGAATAAAAGCCATTTCAGACATGCAAGGTCTCAAAAAAAATTTACCTACGAGTTAACAATTTCTCGAGAAGCTACTGAAAGATGTGCTACCCCAACGTGAGAAAATAAACCAAGAAGGAGGCTGGAGATGAAAGCAGTAGCTCATCCACCACGGGTCCCAGGAAACCTATGAAGGGAGATCCCAGGATGGCAGTGATGCACTCAGAGTACTGGCCGTCCGGGTGACAGCCATGTGACTCAAGATTTCTGTTGCCACTGTGTCACCTTCACCCGAGGCAGGTTGCTGGAGTGAGAATCGGATCCGCTGGCTTATCTTGACCAAGTGCTAATGATATATTTTCTCTTTCTCCTGCCCAGCAGCCTCCATCAGTTGAGAACTTACGTTTCATCCCCCAGAAGGTTTCTCCTCTGACCTATTCCTGAGAGCGGGAGGTTGGCCACAGCAAGCTTAGAAGCAGATGGTACAAAGCAATCCACTCTCTCTCTACCATCCTTCCACGGTGACCAGACACCCCGGCCGCGGTGAGCCCTGTGCCTACCCCATTCTTGAGGTCAGAAAGGATTTGGGCAAACTCGGGCCAGCAAGCAGCCTCTGACGCAGAGGTTCCCTTCAGCTTGCCGTCATATTGTATATCTTCCTGGGAACCTTCAACTATCGGTGAAAATATCACCTTTTCCCTCCACCGTTTGGTTTGTACCTCCTGCTCCATTTTTCAGAACTAAACGATGTATTATTGAGGGATTGTGGCAGACGCTGGGCAGATGGTCACCACACCTGCCTCCCCCTCCTTCTGGAAGCCCACCTAGACCACACACATCGCCCAGCCTCCCTCGCAGATAGGTTCAGATACATCGCTGCGCACCACCCAGTGATGTACAGCACCTCCAGGCCTGGCCAGAAAAGTCTCCTGCTCCTTTTCTCTCTTTATCCTCTGCCAGCCCAACCAAGGGCACCAAATGGAGGCTTCCCAGGTTCTGGGGGATGGTACAATCTCTGGGAGGGAGGGTCCTGGCTCCCTGCATCACCGCATGGATCAGAGCCCCACCCCAACCTGCACTGCAAAGCCATAGATAAGAAATACACATTGTTTGGATTAGGCCACTGTAATGGGGGGAGAGAGGGGTTGGTGGTTACAGCGATTAACATACCCTGATTAATGAGGGACATTTACATAGGCGGTAAAACTGGAGAGAAAAAATCTAAGAAAGATTTGTTAAGAACACTGTTTCTGACACAAAGTAGGTAGGCACTTAGTCAACTTTTGCTCAGCAAATCAATGAACAAACAAGTCAGTTCTCTGAAAGGTGGTCTCTGCGTCCCGTCTGCACAGGCATGCGGCCCAGAGGGAGAGTGAAAATTTTACAGCTGATTTGTTGGTGTGGTAGGGATGTGGGTGATTATTTCTCCTGTTATTCTTAGGATAAGATTGTTTTGCAATAAACACGTAGGGAATGTGGGCCCAGCCTCTCCCACGTTATATACAACGTGCGTAAAAACATCTATGTGCACAGCTCTCCAGACAGCTGTTTCTTTGCAAGCAAGAGCTCGTTTCTCCTCCAAGCAGGCAGGATCCAGCCACCGGGTATCCCCCTTCCAGCAACCCGGCTTTCCAAACCCACCCTCCCCTGGCCCCAACACAAGGTCCGCAGCCCTGCCTTCCCTTAGAAAGCACCCCCTTCCAAACATCCTCTACAGCCTTCAAGACTGAGTCCAGGTGTCCCCAGGCTGGGACTCCTCACCCCTCCTTCAACCCCCCAGGACTCTCTGCAGTGGCATTTGTCCACCCACAGTGCCCAGAGGACAGCATGCCAAGGGTAAGGGGCTGGGGCCCACAGTAGTCAGACCGCCTCTGCCCACAGCCCAGATGCTCACTTGCCAAAGAGGTAGGGGGCAAATTGCTTCGAGGCCCAGGGATGGTGACAGCACCTGCCCCAGCGGAGGTTTGTGAAAAGTACATGAAAGGATGCACAGAATGTTGTTAGGAAGGTGACCAGCCCCTGTGGGTCATTCAATAAGCCCTGACGTAGAGGCTGCCTCTGTGTCCAGCTCCCGCAATGGCCCCTTAACCCCTCAAGGGCCACACCCACACCCTCCTCCCCGGTAAATGTCCCCATGGGCCGTGGGGACAGACCTGCAGGCTTGTCCAGCATCCGAGGAGTCAAGATGAAGCCGTGTCTGCTGATGGAAGCTGCAAGGCTAGAGGCCGGGAGCCCTTGACCCTGGCCCCTCCATCGGTCCAGCCTCTCCCAGTTGTCTGGACTAGAAGGGGCTGCGGCACAGGGACCAGCCAGAAGCCAGGCCCCAGGGCATGGCTGAAGGAATGGGGACGTGTAGCCAGAGGAGGGTATACGGAGAAGCGCCAATCAACCCAGAAACGGGGGCTAAGCACCTACTAGGCACCAGGCACCATCCTCAAGTGAGCAAAACAGTGACACAGGCGGGCCAACCTCTGCCCTCCGGGGCTTGCACTCCAGACAATCCATTAAATAAAAAGATGACCCAGAGAAGACAATTAACACATAAAGCAGCATCAGCTGGTACCAAGTCCTATGGCAGAAAATAAAGGCAGGTAAGCAAGGAGATAGGATGCTGAGTGGGCGGGGGTTGGGGTGTCAGGGGAGGCTTTCTCAGCGTGTGACATTCCAGCAGACACTCCCATGAGCCTTATGGGTTTCTGAGTGGTTTGCTCTCAGATCCATTGCAGTACTTCCCCAGGCACTGTAGAAACGGGACTACATTTCCCAGAGCCCTTTGCCCTCAGGGTCTGGGTGGCTCGGCCAATGGAGGCCCCAGTGGAGGAGTGGAGGGCGGGATGAGTGACAGGCTGAGGTACTTCTTCCCTCTCTCCCTCCTCCCTGTTCCCACCGCCCGCCAGGTGAGCCCCAGCATGGCTTGGGTTCTGCTGGACGCCCGCACCTCTGCGCTCTGGTGACATGACCTCCTGCCTGTGTCCCTCCAGCCCTAGGGACACCGGCTTCCTGCTGTTGCTGGTCTCCAGCAAGAGTGACAGAGGAGGGTTTCCCCCATAACCGTAACGCAAGTGCTCTAAGGGAAAGCAAACTACCGTTTCTCCGTGGCCATTTCTTCTTGTCTCTCCTTCCCGAATCTGGGTGTTTCCCCCACCCCCACCCCCACCCCTAGCTTCCTTCTCCTTTGCTCCCTTTGCTCCTTTAAGTGAGAAAGCAGCTTTCTGGCTGATCAGAGAAGCTGACATTTCCCCATCGGCATCTGCCCGAAGCTGTGCCCTTGAAATCACTCTTACCGCCGGGTCCTCACGCATCTAACATCCTCATGTGCCTCTTTTCCAAACTTGACCCCTCTGGTTAAAACAATAACTCGATGGCAATGTCTCATGTCTGCCTGGTCAACAGTCTAGTTGGAGAATCTCAGATGTCCCTAAGATGCACACCAGCCCTGGAGATGGACTGTGGCCAAGGGGAAGTGGGCTTATCCCTCCTCCATGAGAACCGTGGCGTGACCCCCTTGAGTGCTTTCTTGAGTTGCCTCTGGTGGCCCCGCCCAACCAGTACATGATTACACTTGTAGAGATGAGGGACAACACTGACCATCACCGGGATGGTTAATTTTATGTGTCACCTTGGCTGGACCACAGGGTGCTCGGATAATTGATCAAACGTTATTCTGGATGTGTCTGGGCGGGTGTTTTTAGATGGGGATAACATGTCAGTTGGTAGACCCGATTATGGATTGCACTACCCGTGTGGTGAGCCTCGTCCAATCGGTGGAAGACCTGACTAGAAGGTAAAGCCCAGCCTCTTCTGAGCAAGAGAGCCTTGTCCAGCAGACGGCCTTCAGGCTCCATCTGCAAAACCAGCTCTTCCTGGTTCTATGGCAGACTGTTCTCAGGCTCTAACTGAACACTGCGCCTTCTGGGTCTCCAGCCTGGAAAGTTTGTATTTGCCAGCCTCCGTAATCATGTGAGCCAATTCCGTATAATAAATCTCTTTTTCTATATATACACACCCTGTTGGTTCTGTTTGTCCGGAAAACCTTGGCCAATACAATCACCACATGTCCCAGTAATGTTTAGGTGAAGCCCCTTGTGACAAATTTCTTTTACAAATAAGTGCTAGGGAACATTTACTCCTCCTGAGGAGTGGCATATTTTCTCCAATGGCCGTGCAAATTCTAAACCTTTCATTCTCTCCCTGCTCCCTTTGGCTGCCAGGAATTCGTAGCTTGGCCAGAGCAACCACAGAGGGAGCCTGTTTCCTACCCCACCTCGTCCTTGGATTCACCTTCCTTGTTTAACGTCTATTTTCCCATGATCCTGACTTTCTCATTTTTGGTGTGTGTGACTCTCCCATTGCTTGTTCTTTCTACAAATTGCTGGGAGCTGAGGATGGATCGAAGTGTCTTCTTTCCCTCTCCTCTGGCCCCTGCCCAATCCGCTGGGAAGGAGTGGGTTGTCAGGCATGTGTTCAGGGTGGGGTGAGACCACAATCAGACAGCTGTCCATACCGCTGTGGTGAGCGCTCACCAGATACCCTGGGGGGCTTGGGGATGTGGGCGAAGACAGACAGGGAAGTGGAGGAAGAGCTCCCACGGGCATCTTGCGAAGGGAAACTTCCATTGGCTATGTTAGGATCATCCATCTGCCTGCCCGTCCCCAAGGTCAGCTGGAGACAGCTCACTCAATCCCAAGACCTTGGGGCTCTAAGGAAACGTCCTCACCTGCCCCCAGCCCACAGCAGTTGCAGAAATGGATGAGCCCACACCTCGGCCGGCTTCCAATTCCCAAAGCACAAGGTTTTGCCAAACAGATTCCAAAACGTGAGGCTGCCCACCACACACCAAATCCAGAAGATCCCAGCACATACTCCTGCCAAGGCTACCCCCATCGTTATCAATGGTGAGAAGAAGTGGGTGGGAGAGGGTTGCCGTTTCTCTCTGATTCTCCTGCTAATTTCTGTCTCTCTGAGGTCGTGACAAGAATAGCTGACGTCCAATGGGTTAGTTCTCCTGACAGGCAGCAAATGCTTCTTAGGAGGATGAAAATGGGGCATCGTGTTGGGCCATCGTCACGGGTCCTGGCCTCAAAGTCTTACAGGGAAGTGAAGAGAAGGCAAGCCTTAGAGAAAAGGGCAGCACAAAGGTGTTCTGTGTGTCCTGACACTTCCTGGCTCTCTGTGCCGTAGGCCAGGCAGTCAGGGTCTATTTTACAAATGAGGAGGTTGAATGTAGCAGGTTTACTGAAAGGGTGTACCAGTTAGGATATGGACCAAGCTGTATAACAAACAGCCCCAGAGCAGACAATAGCTTTGTCTCCCTCCATCCACGGCTTCACACATGCCCAGTGACATCTCCTTTACCATCCCTTCCTGATGTTTCGAGTATGATCCCCAGAGCTTGTCAGTCATTTTCTTGTATGAGAACATAATTAAGGTTCATTTCGTCATTAAGACTCATTTTGGGGGTATCAATGAATCCAACCAAGTCCAAATCAGCTCCATGTTCTCACATCTAGTTCAACATTCTTTTACCTTGTCTCCCCCAAGTTCAGCCCCGTCCCACGGCTCAGGTAGTGGGGGGGACCTCAGTCTGTCCCTTTTCTCTCCTTTCCATCTCCCCCCCTCTAGGAATTGGGGCGTGAAAGGAGGGGTGGGGGCAGAGGAGACATTTCTACCTGGTTGGGAGGATTATAATCCAGTCTATGTGGCAAAAGCAAGATGCTGGCCCTCCGTCTGGAACCTCTGTGGGTTCTTTGGGGACCCACGTGAGTGCTGTCTGGCTGACCTCTTGTGACCTTCCAAGCCCTCCTCATCTCCTGCCCCCAAATCTCCACCCCACAGACTCTAACCTCTGGGGGTCGTCTCCTCCAGCAGGCTGCCTGCAGGAGTGGTGTCCCTGAAGGATGGCTCCAGCCTTCCACCCACTGCCTTCCTCAGTTTCCCTTGGTCCACGAGGAAGTCATCATCCCTGTTGTATTAGTCAGGGCACAGGCAAAGCTGCTATAACAAAGAGCCCCAAGATGGGGGGAAACAAGGTAAGCACACATAAGATGGACTTTCAACTCTCCTGGGACAATCTAGAGTTTGAGGGTGGTCCAAGACAGGCCAGGGCCTCCACGCTATGAGGCTGCCCAAGGAACTGGGTTCATTCCATTGCGTCACTCATCCACACCCAAGGGAATCACTTCCTTTCCAAGGGTGTCGCTGACAGCTTCATCCATCCCTTTCTTGCACGTCCGGTTGACCACAGCCCAATCTCATGGCATACCTGCCACACGGAGAGCTGGGGAAGTGGCCTCTAGCTGGTGACCCTGCTCAGCTGAGCCTTAGGGGTCCTATCAGTAAGGACGATGGGGGCAATGACTCGACCCTATGGGAAAATTCAGAGTCTCTGCCACACTTACCCATAACTAAGGGGGTCCGTGCAGGTGGCCCCACTGCCTCTCTCTTCATTCTGCCCTGGAGCCAGCCTCCAGTCCCCTGAATTTACAACAGAGAAGCAGGTACCAGTGAGTACGTTCATGTGTGACTCCCAGGTCCAGGGAATCCCAGACGAGCTCTCCCCGCCTTTACCCTCCCACCACTTTCTGAGCCCCCAGTGACCCTCAGCCACGATTCCACATCACAGAAATCACCCCTTGCTCCCTGCAGGAGCCCCAGGCTCTGAGTAGTTTTACCTCCCAACTTTGGCTTGGCCAGAAGAGACAGGATCACCTGCAATGCCACGGCACCCACTAACTGATGACTCCTAGGCACCCATTTTCCAGCCCCGTTGAGGCTGGAGGTGGCTGATGGGGGTGGCAGCTGGGGACATTCTGTTCTTTCAGTCAGACGGAACAAAGAGCCTCACACCTCTCCAGAGCACAGGGCTCTTGTCACCTTGTCAGCTGCGTGGCTTCAGCCAAATTCCTGAGACAATGAGAAAAGTCCCATCCGACACACTGATGCACACAGCCCCGGGGGTGCTTCTGGGCTTTCCTGCACTCTGACATGGACAGGCTCTGTGCGTTGCCTCTGCTCTGAGAGCTTTGCAGAAGACAGTGGTCCTGTCCCCGTCTTGCAGACAGGAACCTGGTCCTCATGAGGGTAAAACCTGTGCCCAGGTCACGTAGGGAGAGGAGAAGATAAGGGATTCAAACCCAGGTGACCAGTGGCTCAGAGCATAGCCCTGGATGGCCACCTCCCCACGGGTGGATCCGTGCAGAGCTCCCTCCCGCACCTCCAACCTCTAGTCCCTCCTGGCACATCCATCACCAGGTGCTGATGTTCTCTGCAAGGATTTCCCCAAATGCCCCTCAGTCCTCCCACCCCGTTCTTTGCCCCTGACCACTGGGCATCTCCAGAAACCCTCCGCCCCTGGCTTCTGGGGCCTAGCACTCAGCTCTCCCCCCACTCCCCCTCTTCCAATGATGATGACAAGCACGTAACCCCCCGTAACTGCTAACTCTGCACATGCTTCCCCAGTGACCATCACAGGGTTCTCCCTGAACCCCCAGGGGTTAGGGAAGCGGCCCAAGCCCTGTCCCTGCTATGTCTCAGACCTCCGACCCTTCCTCTCACATCATTTCCATGGTCCAGCACCCCCCCCCGACCTGTGCCCAAGCTTCTGTTCCCTCCCCAACCCCTGGACCTCCTACCCCATCAATCCATCACCCTCATTGCTCCCAGGAACCATCCTCAAGCACAGATCCAGATCATCACTCCCTTGAAGGCTACCTCCTGTTTGTATGCTAAAGTACTAACTCCTAGGTAAAAGTCAAAGCCCTCACAATTTGGACCCAACCTACCCTGCACTGTACATCTTCACTCCCTCCTCTACACATCCAGCACCCAGACCAGTGGATCTCAACTTGAGGAGCATGGGAATCCCCTGGGGTAGCTTGTTAGCCCTATTTCGGGGGCCCAGTCTCAGAGATTTAAAGCCAGCTGCTCTGGGGGTGGGGGTGGGGGTGCCAGGAATCTGCACATGTAACCAGGTGACCTGAGCTGTCCTGACGAGGATCCTAAATGTGCCACGATATCCAGCCTCCCAGCCCTTGCTCACACTGTCCTTTCTGCCTAGAACACCACCCCTCCTCTATCTGCCTGTCACAGTAGCCCAAGTCCTACTTCCAGTGACACCTCCTCCAGGAAGCTTTCCCCAGATCCTGAGAGAGAATTAACGCCCCTTCCCTGTGTGTATCTCCATGACACTCTGCCCCGTGGCTATAGCCCTTAGGGCCATCTGCCCGATGTGGGCATTATTCACACATCGTGTATTTTCCCCACCCAACCAAGAGCCACTGAGGCAGGGACCACCTCATTCATCTATCCCGCCGTGTGCCGAGCCCGTGCAGGTGCTAATTCCTGTGGTAGGTGTGAGCGAGTGAAAGAGAGCCTCCAGTGGCCCGAGGCTCCAGGCATCGCCGAGGGCTCCTGGCCCTCCCTGCCATACCAAACTGCTGGGGATCCCTTGGCAGACACATCTGGCTTAAAAAGGAAATACACTGTTTCATGACTTAACTCTTTTTATTTTTAGAACCGGTGATTCATCTCCACCACAGGGGCTCCGCAGGCTGCTCTCGGGGGAGTGGGTTGAGGCCAAGTGGCTGCTCTCAAGACCAAGCCAGGCCGGGTAGGGGGCCAGGGGCTGGGCTGCTCTGCCCGCACCCGGGGGCCGATGCCTGGCCGAGTGGTGAGTTGATCACACCCACCCGCCTACTCCCCCAGAGTAGAGCGTCTCAGGATGCCCGGGATGCACTTGCAAAACAGGCAGCTGGGCAGAGGGTGGCACCTGTCATGTCCCACCTGGGGGGCATGAGGCGGGGATGAAGGAGTTGCTTCTTGAGGTCTCAGCACCCTGTCCTGTTCTCCCCACACACAGACCGGCTGCAGGGGACTGCCCTGCTGCTGCACCAGCCTAGCTGTGTCCTCCTCGCTCACCCGCCTCCTCCGGGGTAAGAACCTGCTGTCCACCCCCCCCGCCCGTCTCCTCCGTCTCTGGGGTCAGAAGAGATACCTGCTCCCCGGCCGCGCAGCCTTTTGGTAGGGAGGTAGGGAGGGCAGTTCTAGCGATGCCGTTGGTGCACAGACGGAGGGACCACACTCCCTTGGCCCTGCTTCCCCCCCTCCAGGTGCCCCTTCCCTACTCACCCCACTCTAAACACACAAGGCAACATCTGCTCCCTAAACGCCCCCCAGACCCACATCCCTTGGCGCCCCCCCTTGCTTCACTTTTCCAAAATGTGTAACCCACCCATTTCTTCATTTGTTTCTTAACAAATACATGGTCGTTAGAGAAAAAAATAGAAAATTCACAGAAACTGATGCAGGATAAGAGGAAGAATATGAGGAACGTGTTGCCAGTTGTGGCGAAAGTGGGGGTGACGGGCGGGAGAAGACATTTGTATTTGTTCACAAGCACACTCAGAATAGCTCCAGACCAGACGCAAGAAACCCAGCACAGTGGATGCATTTCCGGAGGGGGTCAGATGGCTGGGGGGAGAGGTGAGAGGCAGACTCGCTTTTCAGAGGATGCCCTTCTGTACTTTTCAAGGAGGAGGGAGGAGAAGGAACATGCAAAACCCAGGATGAGTCCCCAAGACCACCCTCACTTCTGACCCCAATTGCAGGTTTGGGGGGGTTCTCAGTTTCCATCATTTGTTAGAAAGATTCCAAACTCAAGGAAAGCTGTTATACTCATAGTTATGGTTTATTACAGCAAAAGGGTACAGATTAAAATCAGCCACGGGCAGAGATGCACGAGGCAGAGTCCAAGAAAGCTCCATGCATGGAACTCTGGTCATCCTTCCGCATGGAGTTAAGGATGGCGCCAGCTCTTCCCAGCAACACACTCGGAGTATCGCCAACCAGGGAGGCCTCCTGAGCCTTGGTCTGCAGAGTTTTCGCTGGGCTCCATGCCCCAGACACACTGGACCACCCACAGGTCTGGCCTTCAGTTCCCAGCCCTTCCAGAGGTAGAGCAGACACTGCATGGCCCAGAGCCCCCATCCCAAATCACATCCTTCGACTGTCTAATGTGGCCCCAGGTCCCAGGTAAACAAAGACACTCTTACCAGGCAGAACATTCCAAGGACCTGGAAATCCCTTCCCAGAAGCTGAGAGTAAATATCAGAGCTCTCTCTGGGTAGGTTAATTCTTTACTACCCAGAAGGTCTTAGAAATAGGAAGACCAGCCATCCCAGTTTGCCCAAGACTTTGGTTTTAGCACTGAAATCCCATGTGCCCTGGAGCCCCCAGATCCCTTTAGTCCTAAGACAATTAGCCACCCTGCATGTAAGCACCCCTCCACCCTCCCCACAAAAAGGTGGTGGCTGTGTTCTGTGCTGCCTTGGCTAAGCTGCCAGAGTGCACAGCCCAGGAGGCCACCCCAGAGTAGCCATCAGATTTTGTGCCGTGAAGGACCACGTGCAACCCCAGGTGCCACAGTGGTCATGGCCTCTCTAGGCCCCAGGCCACAAGCGTGGGCAGCAACATGGCAAAGGTGTCAGCTTCTCCTGAAGGTCACTGGGCATCAAGGTGTAGGAAGCGAGAGACATGGGCGTGGTGGGATTTGTCCTGGAGGGTCAGGTCTGAGCTTCCTCGGCCCAGACCTCTTCCTTCCTGATGGCCAGCCTCGGGCGTCATGTCCACAATAAATCTCACCTAGGGCACCTAAAGAAATAACAGAAACAGAAAAAAGGAAATAACTTGACCACCTACAGTGGCTAACATGTTGTCATGAAGTTTGCTCCTAGATATTTTGTTCTTTACGTTGCTGTTATGAATGGGATTTTTCATGCCACCACGTCTCCTGATAAATTGCTGTATGTGTGGTTTCTGCATATTGATTCAGACCCACCCACTTTGCTGAATTCTGTTACCAGTTGTTTTCATTGATTTTCCTTCGTTTTTCCAAGAAAGTCAGCCATCTCACTATAAATAATGATGCTTCCTCTCCTTTCCAGTGTTCGTACCTCTAATTTCTTCCTCTTTCTAATTGTGCTGGCTGTGTGCTTCCAGAACAAATTCAGACAGTCGTGAACATCTTCCTCCTGGCTCCAGGTTTTGACAGAAATCTGCTGGTATTTCCCTGTTAATCATGATGTTACTTTTCCTGTTAAGAGAGAACTGTTTTTTCAGGTTAAAAACATATCAGTATATTGCCTATTTCTGTTTTATTCAGAGTTTGAGATTGGATGTGAATGTAACCCAGATACCTTTGGAAATACATCAAAGGAAGTTATCAAAAATGTTTTTCTCTTTGGGGCTATTAATATGGTAAATTACATTCATTGATTTTCTGATGTTCAACCATCCTTGCATTCCTGGAACACTCTCCACTTGGTCACCATGTTTTACCCCTTTAATATGATGCTTAATTCAATGGTTTATACTTTTTCATCCATATTCTTAAGTGACACTGGTATGTGTTTTCTCTTTCTGTACCACTTTTGGTGGATTTGGGCATCAATGAATGTTTACTACATTAAAAAGAAATGGGAACTGTCCTTCTTTTATGTGTTAGAGCAGTTTAAGTAGCGTATCACTTGTTTTTTTTTTTTGGTGTGATAAGGGGTCTTCCTCTGAGACATTCTGGACCTCTGTGCTTTTTTTTTTTTTTTAAGGAGGGTAGACTTGGACAACTACTTGTTTCTCCAAGGGTAATCCATTTGTGTAGATATTACATCTCCTTTGGGGTCATTTTTTATAAATTGTGTTCCCTATGCTTTTAAATTCTCAAAACCCTTCAAATACACCAAAACCTTTTTCCTGGGAATTGAGTTTTTCTATGTTTCTGTAGTTGTTTCCCCATAGGCTTTTTAATTTTGTGTGTGTTTTCTTCTCCTTTTTTCTTGATTGGGTTGGTTAATAATGTCCCCTTTATTGTTGGGTGTCTTCCCCTCAAAAACATCACTTAAAAATGGCTAAGATGGGGACTTCCCTGGTGGCGCAGTGGTTGAGGGTCCGCCTGCCGATGCAGGGGACACGGGTTTGCGCCCCGGTCCGGGAAGACCCCACATGCCGCGGAGCGGCTGGGCCCGTGAGCCATGGCCGCTGAGCCTGCGCGTCCGGAGCCTGTGCTCCGCAACGGGAGAGGCCACAACAGTGAGAGGCCCGCGTACCGCAAAATAAATAAATAAATAAATGTGAGCTAGGGCTTCCCTGGTGGCGCAGTGGTTGAGAGTCTGCCTGCTGATGCAGGGGACACGGGTTTGTGCTCCAGTCCGGGAAAATCCCACATGCCGCGGAGTGGCTAGGCCCGTGAGCCATGGCCGGGGGGCCTGTGCTGCGTAACGGGAGAGGCAACAGCATTGAGAGGCCCGTGTACCGCCCCCCCAAAAAATAAATAAATAAATGTGAGCTACATATGTAATTTTAAATTTTCTAGTAGCCACACTAAAATGCATTAAGAGAAACAGGTGAGATTAATTGTAATATTTTATTTAACCCAAGGTGTCCAAAATATTATCATTTCAATGTATAATCAATAGAAAACCATTATTAATTAGATTTTACATTATTTTCTGTGCCAAGCTTTCAAAATCTGTTGTGTGTTTTACACTTATAGGACAACTTAATTTACACTGGCCACAGTCTTTGTGGTTAATAGCCTTGTGTGCCTTGTGCAGGTCTAATACTCGTTTCTAGTCTAGCTGCCCATTTCTTGCCTCCCAGACTGCAAGCTACCCGAAGGGCAGGCACTTCACTTTCAACATTGTATCCATGATGCCTCCCACGTTGTGAGGTTGTGAGTGCCCAGTGAGGCTTACTGAGTTCACGACTTGCACCACCCCTCCACTTATCCATCTGCTACTCATCACTGTCATTCACTTAGCCATCAGCTATTCACGGCCTACCTTCCATGTCCTACAGCCTTTGCCTGTTGCTACCAGGTGTGAGTAAAGAAGCATCTCCATGTATCTCTAAGAAGGAATAAGTCTCTCTCATCCTTAGACTGTCTTACTGGAACAAATTCTCAGGAACCCCAAGGAACCATGAGAAGTTCCACCCTCTGACTCCAGGGTGGAGCTGCCAAGGACAGGTGAACACAGCTGATATCTCTCAATGGCAGACAAGGGCAAAGCTGGCACATAAGGATGCCATTAAAGACACACAAATACCCAAGACGGTGTCCTGGATAAAGACTGCAATGACAAAGAACGGCCAAGGAACCACGTCTCAGCATCTAGGGATGCCATGTGACCTAATTCTAGTTTATGGCATATAAATTTAAGGGTTTCTGGGCAGCTTTGCCTCCCTGATATAGATATCTCTATCACCCTTTTCTTTCTCTTCCTGCCTGGAATTCACTCAAGATGCCTGGAGCAGCTGCAGCCTTCTTGTAACCATGAAGACCAAACCTTCATGCTAAGGATGGCAGAGCAGAAATATGGAAGGATCTGGGTCCTTGATGATATGGAACTGCCACACCACAACCTGGGGATGTCAAATGCCAGATTTCTTGCTACATGTAAAAGAAAAACGAAAAAAAAAAAAAAAAAAAAAACTTCTATTGTTTAAGTCACTGTTTGTCTACGTATCTGTTACTTGCAGCTGAATACAACCTCTGCCTATGTGGCACCGGGACACAGCCTCTCGTGACTCAGCCGCAGTGTTTCGAGTGGTCATGTGTCAGGAGGCTATAGACGGTTGATGTGTGGATGCAGAGGGCTTGTACTCTGATGAGTAATTCTGACAAAATTCTGACTAGTAATTTCGTCAGTTGCAAGTGACAGAAACCAATGTAAACTGGCTTAAGGAAAAGGAAAAAAAAAAAATCTATCGGTCAATGCAACTGGAAAGGGGTTCAAATAACATTGGCAGAATCCCGTCTTCTCCCATGGTTCCAGGCTGGCCACTTCCATCCCCTCTGCTGGACAGCCCCAACGGGAGAGTGTGTCCCCTCCCCAGTTCCAGCAAGAGCCCACGGGTTCTAGCTCGTGGACCAAATGGTGAACCTCATATCTACATGCCCATGTGGACACACAGGTCACACACACTCAGCAATGCGCCAGACTTGAGTGTGTCATGTGAACCTCTGACTTCTCCCTCCATCCAAGGGGCTGCTTTGCCCAGGACAGAGGGGTTTCTTAGGTCGTGGGACTTTTAGTTTTAAAACCTGGCAATACCAGGCAAACCTCCCTCCACTAGTACATGCTCATGACAGCGAATGTGATTCCTCTTCCTGAGAGAGATCAGCAAAATCGTATGTGGTCATTTTAAAGAAAATAGGATGACATTTTCCCTAAAGAGAATGAGAACACCCCCTCCCCGAACCTGGCGATCAAGAGCCCTCAGGACCCCGTGGCCAGTTGTCCTTACACAGGGGGACACGAGTGCTGCTTGGCCACTGGCTATCACAACTGCCCAGAGGACAGCCATGCACCAGACCTCAACGAATCACGCCCATGGTCCCTTCTGCCAGGATGCTGCAAGGCGGACGGCTCCCGGCTAAGGGGGGCCCAAGTGTCCGCTCACCAACCCCAGCCCCCTAACGGCCACCTAGGACTCCAGGCTGACCCAAGTCCTTTTGGAATTCATGGCGTCACCAGGCTCCGGCCTCCCAGGAACGTCTCGAATCAGCCGATGCTTCTCGGTCCGGGGGACTTGGCCACTGGTGTTGCCAAAATCTCCCAGGTGATTCAGATCTGCTGCCAGGTCAAGAAACACCGAGCCACCACGTGCTGCCCCTTAAGTCAGGTGTGAACCGGCTGCTGTGACAGGAGGGAGCACAGGGGGTGCCGGATTCTTGGGCACCCGTCAAGTCTCCCTGCCCGTCTGTCTTCTCAGGGGTATCTCAGCCACACACTTAAAAAAAGCACAAAGGAACAGAGGGCCCTGGGTCCTGTGACCTCTCCATTAAATTGTCCTCCACATGTCCTGTAGTTTGCATATTGGGTGGGGGGGATGGCTCACCCCACCCCTTACCTGACCCTCCTGATAACCTTCAGTAGGGGCTGGGGGCAGGGACTATTGCTGCCCTTTAAGAGATGGGGAAAGAGAGTTTGCCCAGTCAGCCAGAGCTGGACTTGAACTCAGAGTCTCATGTCTGTCTTGAGACCCTCCGAGTGGTCTGCTCTGGGGAAACCAGGGCACTGTCTGCGCTTACTTATCCCTGCAGGAGACTGAGTCAGAGGGTGGCTTTTGGTGGCACGGCTGGCTTTGATGTGGTCACATATGTCCTTGCAACCCCTCCACCCAGCCCCTCTGGCTCACACCCGCCTCTTCCTGCAAACACATTATAAAGCGTTGGAAGCAGCGAAAGTATTAAAGCAAGACCCACTCCCAGGATCGCTCACTTCAACACAGGACACCAGAGCTGGTGGAGAGACAGGCAGGAGCCCCCCCTCCGTCCCCCAACGGGGGACGTGACCAGGACAGCCCTGGTCAGTCCAGGTGGGGCCAGTCCATCTCTGCCCCGTGGACGGGATGCAGGGAGTGGTTCGCCTGCTCTGCTGCCCCTCCCTGTGCCCCCCCTCAGCCCCAGGACACGCCGCCTCTGGGACAGCGCCCTCCTGGAGGGACAGCCCTTGGGCGCCTGGAGCTTGAGGGCCCTGGCCGGCAGAGGCCCTAGTCCTCCTTGGGTTTGCGGGGCCGCCGCCGGGCCAGCCTGTAATCGATGTAGGTCCCAAGGCAGGTCCACAGAATGAAGCGCGCCAGCAGGATGATGGCCAGCAGGAACATGAGCGGGTCGGGGCCCAAGCTCCCCCCGGGCCAGGAGGCCATGCCGAGGGCAGGCGCGCCCCAGAGCGCAGTCCCGCACTGCGTGGTCGGCGTGTGGACCGGCCGAGCACCGGCTTCCAGGTCCAGGTCTGCCAAGTACCAGCCGTGCGGCCAGGAGCCTGGGCCGCGAGCTCCGTCCAGCCGGGGGGCTCCCACTCTGACCGAGCCCGTGCGCTCTGAGCCCCAAGCCGGGGGCCTCCCTGGCGGGAGAGGACAGATCGGGGACGGCGAGAAGCCTCCTTGGAGAAGAGGCCCCGCGCCATTCATCCCGAGCGGGCGGCTCTCGGGGCCGACAAGGGCCGCATTGTCAGGGCCCAGGCGGGAGGCCCCCCCTGCCCAGCGCTGACGTAATCTCCAAACGTCTCCGGCGGCAGCTGCTGGGCGAAGCTGGCCACCTTCTCCGGGTGCTTTCAGCCGCCCACGCCCGCTCTTCCGGCCCGCCAGACAATCGGGCCCTTTCTCTGCCCAATTAGCTATCACTTCTGGAGGCCGGCGCTGTCCAGCGGCTGCGGGCCCTGCAGCAGCAGCAGGCCCGTCGGGAGGGGCCGGGGAGCCCGGCAGGAGGGCAGGCGGGAGCTGGGCGGATGAAAGGGAAGGAGAGGGGAGAGAAGGTGAGATCAGTCGCTCGGAGCCCAGAGGCGACCCCAGGCGCGGCTCAATTAGCACACGGGCCGCCAGCATCTCAAAGACCCACACTACCCGCGGGGGTGGGCAGTGCGGGGCTGGGGAAGGGCGGGGGGGCAGCGCCGGCGGCCCAGGAGGGAAACCTGCTTAATCACCCAGGAAGGGCAGCACCGACCCCCGGATCTCTGCCCCCACCAGCCCACCAAGAGACCTTGGAGGACACCCACAGCCCAGGCTGCACGGGTCAGTCCTGCGGGCCTCCCCTCACACCCCTCATGGCCTCAAGCCGGGGCCCACCGTGGACCCTCGGAGTGACCGGCTCACCTTTGGGGCCACAAACCTCATCAGAAAGGGAGGCAAGTGACACTTCTGCTTTGAAGGGCCATGATGCAGACTAAGGGACAGTGTCCACACGGGCCCAGCAAGGTGCCTGGGCGTGGAATCACTGGCTGCCTTCCTGTCCCCCGAGAGGACGCCCTCAGAAATGTCCCCACCACACTGCTGAAATAACAGCATCTGCCTGCCACACACACACACCAGAACACGTGTACACACAAACACACACACCTGCACATACAACATACACATGCACGTGTTTGTGCCCCGTGCACGCACACGTGTGTACACACACCAGGGCACACACACTTCTGCAGGCGCTGCCCACCCCCAAGTTCATCTCTGGCCTTTCCCAGCCAAGTTTCCCTTGAGTGAAGAGACAGCCCCTCCTCCAACCCCAGTTCCCCGGTACTTCAGCGCAAAGGGGTGCAAGCTGGAGGTCAGGTCCCTGGATGCTGCAGGAGGCCAGCTGAGTTCTCACCGGGAAATGGTCCACCCCCAGGTACCCGAGCCAGGGAGAAAGCTGAGCGGCCTCCAGGGATGCAGGCCACCTGAAGCCAGTTCCTGAATTTCTCCTTCATCTACAAAATGAGAATGTGTTCCCACCCAGCCTTTCCAGAAAGTTCTAGCCAAGAAGTGAATGCAAAGCCTTTGACAGGGAGCCCAGCATAAGATGGACAGTGGGAAGACGGCGTTCGCTCACGGTCTCCTAACAACGACCCAGTGAACGTGTGTGGACGCTCCCCGTGAGCCAGACCCAAGGTGAGCCCCCAACCTGCAACCTCCCCCAGCCCTCAACCCTGGAGCTCAGGTATCACCCCGACCAGCAAAGGCTGTCTCGAAAGTGCCCAGTGCCATACTGTGCCCTCTGGGGGGCAAACAGCCCTTTCCACCTCCATCCTCAGAGAGAGCCGCCAGCCGGTGGCCTGGCCAGGCGTCCGGCGCGCCTGCGGAATAGACTCTCAGGTAACGTTCAGCCCTGGGCTTATTAGCCCTGACAGAGGATTAAAGACCACTTCAGACACACGTGGGAATTCAGATCGTAGGAGCCCGACATGGAGTCAGTAATCAAAGAGATCCAGGATGTGGCAACTGGATAAGGCTTCCAGAATGTTGCAGAAAGTCCCCAGGAGCGTTCACAAGTGCCCACCCACCCAGCCACTGAGAACCCACCTGCGTGGGGAGTGAAGGTCCCAGGGGAGAGTGGCCGAGAGTGGGGAGGGAGAAGAAGTCTTTCCGGGAGTTTCTCTCACCTGGAAGGTCAGCGTCTCCCAGTGGGCACCCTGGGGTGGCCGCAGGCAGGGGCGCACGCCGGGCAGGGCCCGTCTTCCTGCTCTCAGCCTCCCACCCCACAGCCCCTGACCCAGCAGCGGGGACAAGGTGGCCTTGGATAAACGTCTCTGTTTGCGATCACACAATCGACACACAAAATAAACATTGCCCCGGTCACGTGGCGTCCACGCACAGAGACTCTCCAGGGTCACGGACGCCTCCCCCTTCCTGCTCAGACATCCCCAGGCCCCTGGAACTGGGGAGGCCAAGGTCAGCACGCCCTTCGGGAGAGGAAGCGCATAGCCCCCCTCCCCCTAGGACAGTGTACAGCTGACCCAAGGCCGCCTTCTCTTGGGAAAAGTCTACCTGACGCAGGTGCGGAGGACGCTAGAGGGACAAGGTGGCCATCACCCGCAAGGGGGAAGTAGTAAGCTGATAATAAACATGCAGCGCCCACAGCCTCCCGTGGAGTGGGTGCTGGGGCCCCCACTCACAGGGAAGCAGCCAAGTCACCCCACGATTAACAGTGACTGTGAGCCACCCCCCGCCCCTGGGACCCTTTCCCCTGTCTCCGTGCATTCTGTCTCTGGCTCCCATATCCTTTTGCTCGCGACTCTTCTCCAGGGATATCCTTGGTTATAGGAGCTGCCCCAGCACCCAGGGGTTTACATCCCCACCAGGCCACCCTTCACCAGGGACTGACCATGGGGGGATGAAAGCCCAACTCCCGTGCTGGGCGTCAGGACAAACTCAAAGGTCACACAGCCCCCAGAATTCCCCCTCGAGATCACAGTGAGCTTGGGACGGTACCCAAAGTCACGGCTCTCCTTGGCTTCTTCCATCCCTCCTCCCACCATCCCCATGCCTCCCACCTCCTCCCTCCTGTTTCCCCAGGGTGCATCTCCTCTTAAATCACCTGCCCAGGAATGCCGTGGCAAGATGAGCGTCCCGTCCCTGGGAGCTGGAGTTTGCCATGACTCCTGAGCCCAGCAGGTAGAGGCTTCCACCTGGGTCGCCGAGGACGGGCTGGGGGATTTTCAGGACGGCCAATGGCCAGGAAATCTTCGTGCACCCAATGTCCTAGCATTGAGGCAGGAACCGGCAAATCCTCCCTCATCGCTCCCTTAACAATACCTGGCAGATGACCCCGGACCCCAGGTGAGGTCCGTGCAGGAGGGCTGGGAGTGGAGGGGCACAGCTGTGTCCCCACCCAGGACCTGCTGTCCCTGGAGGTCACGGCCCTGGAATGAGCCCCAAGTGCTCCACTCAAGTTGCTTTGCCCTAAACAAGCTGTGTCGCCATCAAGGTGTCCCGGCATTGCTCCGGGCCTTAGCTTCCTCCTCTGTAAAAGGGGACAATAGCCCCTCTCCCATGTTCTGCAAGCAAGGCCGGGGATCAGAGTACTTTGCAGGTGGTAAAAGCACTGCTCAAATGTCCCAAAGACCCAGTGGACTTCCCCGACTCAAAGGCAGGGCCCCATGAGACAAGCTGAGTCCTCACACTCAGGTACCACCCGCATCTCACCCTGGTGTTGGGTTGGTTAGTTTTGTTTGTTACTTTCATCACAGGCCTAACATGCTCTGAAATCTTGTATGCGTTTCTAGAATGTGAGCTCCCACCACATCCCCCAGGGCTGAGCACAGTTCCTGCACCTAAAAGGCCCTCAGTAGGAGCGTCTTCACAGGCTGGTGTCAAGAAGTGAAATTAAAGGAAGCCCATGTTTTATTAGACTGGATTCTGCCAAAATTGTCAAACGGGGCCAAGAGTGAGATTCTCCATAGCGTTGGAGTCTTGTTGAAAATCATTATTCATTTTTTCTTTTGGCAAAAGCAAGACACACTTGTTATTACCAAAAATATAAAAATAAAAAAGCAAACATTGCATACATGTGTGAGTTAGAGAGTGAATGTCAACTCCTATTTCCGCCAAGGTGGAGCGAAAGATGCCGGCGGTCCCTAGGCTGGATGGAGACCCCTGGAGTTAACACCCTAAGGAGGTTTGTGGTTGATTTACTTCTTCCCCTGAGAATATTACATCTCAAAACCCAGCCGGCCTGGGCAGCTGAAATCAACAGAACATGCATTGCAAACCGGCTCTCCACTGAAACGCTCCCTACTTGCAGATGGGGAGAAAATTAATTTTCTTTCTTCCTGCGCCACAAAAGCAGCTTAGAATCCCAAACAGTGGGACGAGTGGGGAAAAGTGGAAAGCTTCCTCATTGAGGGAGACCCCCGCGCGGGCTGGGTTTTCTCCCTAACAAGGGACAGCCCCCGCCGTTTGAAACATCCCCCTGCAAACATAAAGCCAGGCCCAGGAGAACGCACTTGAGAAAAATCACGCCACTGCCCTTCCAGCAGTTGAAAGCTGGTATGTAACTTTGCTTGGGGTGATCAAACAGCTAGTCAAGGACGCTGTCAGGAACAGAATGAAATTCCAAATAAATTAGCCATGTCCGAGAAGCCAATACAACACCGGATTAAGGCTCACAAAGAAAACACAATTTATTCAGCCTACCTTGTCAGAATTCTTAATAACCTTCCTTCGTTTTTCTCACCTCGGGCCCAGAGTCCCCGGCCAGGAAGGGACAAAGTGAACCCCCCTCTTGGATCCTGGGGCTGCAGAGACATGCCTGCATGATAGATGCTTACGTCTGGGTGAGCCCTGAGTGTTTATAAAATTGTGCTTTCACAAACATTTCAGCAGAGACCATCCATGTCGCCCAGAGGAGGCAAGCTGTCACCAAGCCCCAGATGCACATACGGCTTGCTCACTTCTGAATGAGAGTTCATACATTAGAATAAGGGACGAGGGGGCCAAAGAGAAGAGTATTAACCGTCGGGGCTTAACTCTTTGGGGTTTGGAGAGAAGTAGCATCCTGCCTGCCGGCCTCTTCAATGAAGTATGCTCTGACAAGGGGGCGGGGAGGGGGGGGGGTCTCTACCCAATCATTTCATCTTTTAAGGCAACAAGTAGGTGAAAGGGAACTCAGCCCTCTGCAAATACTGACCATCCCCTGATACAACCTGTTAATACAAAACAGCCCTAAAAACAATAACTTTTTTTTCTTTTCTTTTTTGAAGTGTAGTTGATTTACAGTGTTGAGCCAGTCTCTGCTGTACAGCAAAGTGACTCGGTTATACACATAGAGACATTCTTTTTTTGGGTAGATGCAAACTATTACATTTAGAATGGATAAACAACAAGGTCCTAGGGTATAGCACAGGGAACTATATTCAATATCCTGTGATAAACCATAATGGAAAAGAATATATACAATACCTTTTTTGGTAAAAAAAAAAGAACAATACCTTTTTTATCAATGAACCCAGACAGCTTTCACACACCAACAAGCGTTCTTTGAAAGAGTTAACAGGCAGAGGTTGGTGCAGCCCAGATGAGGCACATTTGAAGGCACTGGGGGGTGTATCTGGGTTGCCTGAGGACCTCACTGAGAGCCGGGGGCCTTTTCTTTTTCACAGAGAGGGCGGTGGAGAGACAGAGTTGGGGAGGGGGGCGGGATTTGCTTTGCAGCACTAAGGCATTTGCAAGAGATAAAACCAGCAGGAGTTTTGAGAGGGGCTGGAAGGAAGTGATCCGGCCATCAGTCTCAGACGGAATGTCAAGATGCTTGAGAAATACACAAAATGAAGATTTTTCCCAGAAATAGAAAATAAGGAGAGCGTGGTGGGGGAGTGGAAATGACCCAATGGTATTAATTTTTTTTTTAAGATAGAAGAAATGTATTGAGTAGAAGGGGGAAAAAGATCTCAGCAGTTTCCCAAGCGTGACCTGGCCTAGATTCTCTCTCTTGATTTCTAAATTTTAAAAAAAAAAAGGGAAATGGTGGGGGACAAGGATCAGGGAGGTCCGCTGCACAAAATGATTTTTTGATGTGAGCGTGTGTCCCTCGCAACAGGCCTTGTGCTGGGGGCAGCAGGCGTGGGGACTTAGGGACGATCATGGGCTCTCGAAGTTGGATTGAGCCACAAGATAGTGACCCATTGGCACCCAGTGTGTGGCCTCAGGGAAGATCGCCTGTCCCCTCAGAAACACCACACTCTCACAACCATTGGAGGGGCTCGTGTCCACACACCTCCCATGTCTCCATTGTCACTGGTGGGTGACAGTGTCAGTTATCAGGGACAGGAGGCTGCTCAGGCATGTCCCCTGGCCATGAGCTAGCTGAGGTGTGTCCCCTGGCCATGGGCTGGCCCAGGTGTATCATCAGGCCATGGGTTACTCAGGTGTGTTCCCTGGCCATGGGCTGGCCCAGCATGTCCCCTGGCTGTGGGCTGGCTCAGGAGTGTCCCCTTGCCATGGGCCGGCTCAGGTGTGTCCCCAGGCTGTGGGATGGCTCATGGAAGATGGACTGGAACTCTGTCAGGAAGTACAGCTGCTGGGTCTCACCTCCACCTAAGGCCACACATCCTCCAAGGTGAGGTGTGTCCAGCCTCTTGCACATCCTCTCTCCCTGCTCACTGGCCTCCTCTGCTCTGCTTGGTCTGCCCCGTGATAACTGAGGAAGAGAGTCGGAGGTGAAATGCAGGCCATAGAATGAGAAGACAGAATAAAGGCTGTATCTGAAGGGAAAATAGCTGAGAAAGTTCAGAGCTGATGAAAGACGTCAATCCACAGATCCAGGTGTCCTAAAGAATCCAAGGTAGGACAAGTGAATTCAAGTGTACCTGGATTTTGTTTTAATCAGGTATGTTAAGATAGATGATCTTATTTGCAAAGCAGAAATAGAGACACAGACGTAGAGAACAAACGTATGGATGCCAAGGGGGAAATGGGGGGTGGGATGAATTGGGAGATGAGGATTGACATATATACACAATTGATAATATGTATAAAATAGAAAACTAATGAGAACCTACTGTATAGCACAGGGAACTCTACTCAGTGCTCTGTAGTGACCTTAAGAGGAAGGAAATCAGTAAAAGAGGGGATATATGTATATGTATAGCCGATTCACTTTGCTGTACAGCAAAAGCTAACATAACGTTGTAAAGCAACTATACTCCAATAAAAATTAATTTTAACACAGAGACTACTGCCTCACAGAAGAATTTATGATTTATAGTTCCCAAAAAGGAGGAGAGGAGGGCATATCACACCAGGCAGGGCCACACGAGGAGGCAGGAGGAGGGAGGGGAAAGCATGGGTGAGAGCCTTCGTTACTACAGTGATGGGAAGTTTTGGCGGGAGGGTGTCCCTATTGGGTAGGAAGCAGAACACAGAGGTTGGGCTTTGTGGAGGGTTTGTAATGTGACTTTCACTCACCCATGATAACACAGGGATGGTATGGATGTAAGCAACTTTGGCCATGAGTTTGGCTCATGATTTCAAGGATCCAAACCATCAGTTACAGAACATCAGGAATGGTTATTCCAGAAGAGAACATCTTAGAAGCTGCTGGAGGGGCAAGGTGGGGTTGAAGAGACACGAGACCCACAGCTGACTTCCCAACAATAGTGAGGAAGCAGAATGTGGTGGAATCACGTCTCCAAGGTGTTGGAGTAAAATGACTACCTAAAGTTATGTATTCAATGAAAAATGTTTAAATAAAGACATACGCTAGAGTTTTCTTTGGGGACTATATCTGTGAATGCATGTGCTTGGTTAAAGGGAACGTGTATCTTTAACTTCATGATAAAAATGCCTATTTGTTTTCCAAAGTGGTGGCACCAGGTTCCACCCCCAGCAGCTGCTTTTTAATGTTTGCCCATCTGATGGATGAGAAATGGTGTCATATTGTATTTCTTTTGTCTCACTGTAGTTTTAATTTGCACCTGTGTTTTTATTTCTCATACTGTGTTTCCTCTCCTCTGAAGTTACTGTTGAGTCTTTTGCCTACTGGGTTGTTTCTCTTTCTTATTGATTTTTCAGGCGTTCTTCATTGTATTAACCATGTCCTTTGGTTTCTGTATTCTGATGCTTTGACATTTGGGTCTTCCTGACCCTAGAGGGACTGCCACTCCCAGGGTTACTAATTCCTAGGGAAGACAAATAACTCACCCGTGAACACGCTTCTGAAATACAGACCAACCATGCAGAGCCTAAAACCTGACCACCTTCTTGACTGGTGTCTCACTCTCAGGGCCACTGTCCCCTGCCCGAATCATCCCAGGGCATGTACCAGGCAACTGGGGACAGGCCCTGTGCCCCAGAGTCCACTGAAATCATTCCACCTAGCCAGTCCTCAGCCTGCTTCCCCTGTTTCACCTGTTCCTTCCCACGGAACCCACAATGAAGATTCTTACCCCTGTTCTCCCCTCCTGACCAGCACTGGTGCTTCCTCGTGTGGCACCCATGGGGTGGTGGCCTTCTCTTGGGATCTGTGAGCGACAAACTCTCTTTCCAATGGCAGTCGTCTCCTGGTCTGTTGGCCTGGCCACACCTAAGTCGTAATGAAACCTACATTAAAACATTCCTTTTCTTCATACAAATTCTCTGTCAGTTCCATGCATTGCAATATCTCCTCTAAGTTTTCAGTTTGTCCTTACGTGATTTTTATGGTGTTTCGATGAATATAAGTTCTAAATGTAATGAGGTCAAATTGATCAGTTGTACTAAAGGCCCTAACTGGGACAATGAGCAAGAAAAATAAGTTAAACACATAAAGATTGGAAAAGAAGACATGAGGCTGTCAGTACTCCCCAGTTACAGAGGCAGAGGGAGGACCATATGACACATCATAAATGGCTCTTAAAGCTTCTCTCAGGAAGTGGCATGTGATGGGAGAGATGCCCCACTCCCCACACATCACTAGCCAAAGCAAGTCACGTGTTCGTGGTCAACACGAATGTGACAGTGTAGTCACTCCCACAGACAGGTAAGTTGTGCCCTACAAGGCTGTTGGAGCAGAGAGGAATGAGATGCTCCTATTGGCTTTGAAGAAGTGAGCTGCCATGTTGTGGGGAGTAAGAGGGGGGCACATGGCTAGGACCTGAGGGCAGCCTCTAGGAGCCGGGAAAGACAGTGGCCCCTGGCTGATGTCCAGTAAGAAAACAGGGGAAATGCAGTCCTACAGCTGCAAAGAACTGAATTCTATCAGCAACCACATGAGCTGGGAAGTGGATTCCTCCCCAGAGCCTCCAGGTGAAACCATAACACATTCTCTTATGAGAACGTGAGCAGAGAACGCACCCAAACCCACCTGGACTTCTGCTTAAAAGAACCATGAGTTTATAAGCAGAAGCTACTTCAAGCCATGTTGGTGGTGATTTGTTACACAGCATAGATACCTGATACACATCTCAGTGGGGACTTGCAGTCTCACCATGTGCCCGAAATAGTTAGACCCCAAAAGAACACTAATGATCACCACAGAGCCCTACCTCACACCTCACACAAAAATCAGCTCCAGGTGGATTACCACTTCAATGCGAGACGCAAATCTATGAAATTTCCAGAGAACAATATAGAGTAACATTTTCATAGCCTCAGGGCAGGGCCATCTTAAAAACACACAAAAAGTACAAACCATGAAAGAAAAGGTTGATCAATTTATTTATTTATTTATTTATTTATTTATTTATTTATTTTTGCTGTATGCGGGCCTCCCACTGTCGTGGCCTCTCCCGTTGCGGAGCACAGGCTCCGGACGCACAGGCTCAGCAGCCATGGCTCAGGGGCCCAGCCGCTCTGCGGCATGTGGGATCTTCCCGAACCGGGGCACGAACCCGTGTCCCCTGCATCGGCAGGCGGACTCTCAACCACTGCGCCACCAGGGAAGCTCCCGATCAATTTATTTTTAGACAAGTAAAAATGTAGATGTTTGCCACGAATAGACTGCCAGTAAAAACGATCCCAGAGGATATATTCTAGCCAAAGGAAAATAATCACTGAAGGGAGATTCAAAATGCAAGGAAAAATCATGAGCAAAGTGTATTGGGAATATTTGGGTAAATCTAAACAATCATCGACTCCATAAAACAAGGAAAACCAGGTCTAACTTGGGGAATTTAAAATTAGAATAAAATATATGACACAATCACATGTAAGTCAGAAGGGAGGTGATGTATTCTGAGGTCTTGTTTCATTTGCAAGGAGTATAAAATATTGATTAACTTAGGTACTGCAAAGTTTGCTACGCCTGGTAAAAGTCTCCAGGGTCACTGCTAAATGAATAGAAATTGAATCTATAAGTTCCAAGGCAGTTGAGGAAGACAGAATAAAGTGAGAAGAAAAATAAACAACCTAAAGGAAGCTACAAAAAGAGAAAAAAGACCAGCCACGTGGCAGCTCAAAATAAAGGGCAGAGATAAATCTCACCACCCTGAGGTGCTGCTGAATGAAACAGTGTCCGCTCTGAACTTGACCTCGAAAACAGACGCTGCTGAACCCTGCGCAGCTTTCATGGCCGTCCCCTCCTCCACCTTCAGGTTCTGGCTTTCATTTCTCCTTCTCAGAGAGGCCTCCACTGCCTGCCCTGTCCAGGGTCAGTCTCCAAGCTGCCCCGTCTTCCTTATTTTTTGCAGCTGAGGTCCCGTTTGCTAAGTCCAGCCCATCCTCATTATCCACGGATTCCATATTTGCGAATTCACCTACTCGCTGGAATTTCCTCGTGTCCCCAAAATCGACTCTCAGCAAAGCCAGTTCTTTCATGAATGCCTGCAGACATGTGCAGAGCAATGAAGCGTCTGGGTCGCCCAATGCACACGTTCCCAGCCGAGGTCCAGCAAAGCCACAATCTCCTTCTGGTTCCCACTCTCACACTGTAAATGAACATCCTTTTCGTGGTCTACTTAGTGGCCCAATTTTGCATTTTTGTGCTTTTTGTTGGTGATGTCACTGTTTAAAATGGCCCCCCTAGGGACTTCCCTGGCAGTCCAGTGGCTAAGACTCCACTCCCCCAATGCAGGGAACCTGGGTTCGATCCCTGGTCAGGGAGCTAAATCCCCCATGCAGCGACTAAAGATCCCGCATGCTGCAACTAAGACCCAGCACAGCCAAATAAATAAATATTAAAAATCAAAAAAACCCCAGAGCTTGGTGCTGAGATGCTGAGCACAGGGAGGCTGCAAGGTGCCTTAGGGAGAAAACAAGGCGGTAGTAACACTTGTTCAGGCAGGGGTTACAGCCCTGTTTGGCCATGAGTTTCATGCTAACAAATCAATATTAAATAGGGTATATATTAAAACAGGTGCTTTTAAAGAGAAGCACACAACAAACAAGGTTGTGTATTGATCGGTGGATGTAAATGTTATGAGCAGAAGCTCTCGGGAATGTAACCCTGTGTCTCTCCCAGGATCAGTGGTTCAGTATCCACGCATTCAGTGTCTACAGTGAGTTTATACCACAGAACTACCACTCAGTGACACCTGCTGAAGAATGAGTAAAAGGGCTCCTGAACCCACATTCATACCCTCAAGTTTCCAGAGCCTGGATCCAGGAACCCAGATCCTGTTTTTTGCAGGGAGCATTGGAAAGGACACTGATCTGAGCACCCAGTGTGCTGGGTTTAAGAACCAGTCACTCCCTTATTGGACATGTTACTTCAAGTGACTTCCTCTCTCTGGGTCTCAGTGGCCTGAAAAAGGGTAAGGGTGGTTTTGGCTTTTATTGAGAATCTACTATACACCAAACACTGTATGTATCTGTCAGAGGGAGTCTGAAACTGCCTACAGAGGCTTAACCCATGGGGTTTAATTTTCTCCACTAACAAGGACTGGAACCACATGCCATCAATGTCCAAATGCCTCTGACTCCAGCATCCTGAGGATGTAGTCTCATCCTCATGGCCCAAAATGGCTGCTGCACCTCCGGCCCTTAACACAAACTCCAAGAAGAAGAAAAGAGCACAGGACGAGGCGGTGATGCCTGTACGAAGAAAGCAAAAGCCGACCGGGAAATCCCTAGCTGACTCTTGTTTACATCCCTTTGGCAAGAATAGTGTCACGTGGCCCTGGATTCCGAGGAGGGGTTTGATGTTGCTTTTAAGTTTCCTCTTAAATCATCCAGCAAAACGGCCACCCTGTCTGTCCCCAGCTGACTTTGGGGGAGCCCAGTGACCTGAGAGCAACCGCTTCAAGGGAGTTAAAGAAGCCCCCTCCTGGTCCAGCCCGCGGGCTTGGGCACCACGAGTCACGGCCCTGTGCAACCTCCAGGACGAGTCACACATTGTCACGGGCTGTCCCTTTCCCCAGAACATAGTGTGACTGCAGGCGATGTGGCAGGAAGATTGCTCACACAAATACAGTCACACATATGAACAAACACCGTGTGAGACAAGTCACTGTGATAGTTTGGGAGTCTGGCCGTCGCTGGCGAGGACGCCGGCCAAGGGGAGCTGTGCTTCGCTACCCACCCCACCCCCGCAAGCCCCCACCTCATTTCTGACATTTCTCACCATGTAATCTGAACTCACATGTTGTCAGTGAGGCTAAGCCTGGGTGAGGCGTCTGGTGCTTCCCAGTAAATCGGTGCATTAAGATGCTGGTCCGTGGCTGGGGGCACAGGACATGAGGGCTCCCCGGCCAAGCCACGTTGCATAAGGCCCAAAGGACTGTTTTCCTCTCTCAGGAAATGAACCTCTTTGGTCACAATGGAAAGTTTATGAAGCCCGGGGTGCTTCCAGGTCCAAAAATCTCTTTGTTTGTGTATGTGTGTTTGGGGGTGGGCGTGTATTCCAAGATTTATTTCAGGATCAGGAGGGCAGCCAGGAGGAGAAGCAAAGGGAACCAGGGATTAAGATAACCCTCGACAGGGCAGCCCATCTCTCCAGTGATATTTCCTGCCGAGCAAACACCTGGGTTCCAACCCAACCCTGGACAGCTCTTACCACAAGTGCATCAGCCCTAAACCTACCAGGGCTCGTGGCCCACCTGGGCACTGGGCCTGAGGAGGGGTGGGCAGGAGGTCACAAGGGCCTGAAGAGTCTAGGCAACGCCACGCCCCCAAAGCTGGAGGCACCAACAGCAGGTGGGGGGAGGGCTGGGCAGAGCAGTGACCCTCGGTCCCCAGCCACCTCTTCAGAGGACATGCCGGCTAAGGACAGACCAAGGCTTAGACCTGCAGGTCCCAATGGAGAGATGGCAGGACCACCGGGAGTGCTTCCTTCCCCCCTGAGGTCCCATCCACTTGGGACCCTCCACGCCACACCAGGAACCACCAACTGAGCTCAGCGTCCATCCCCTTGTCCTTCGGATGTGCTTGTTGAGAAACGCTGTGCTGGACAGCCTCACACAGGCAGAGGTGCTGTTACTGCCGCTGATTTTTAAAAGATCACCAAGCACGTCCGATCCTTCTTCCTTCCCAACCCTTGAAACACGGGCACCTGGTGGGTGGGTCTTTGCCCTACAATCTCTCTCTTTTTATTTTTCTTTAATTTATTTATTTATTTTTGGCTGCATGGGGTCTTTGTTGCTGTGCGCTGGCTTTCTCTAGTTGCGGTGAGCAGGGGATACTCTTCGTTGAGGTGCACGGGCTTCTCATTGCAGTGGCTTCTCTTGTTACAGAGCGTGGGCTCTAGGCACGCAGGCTTCAGTAGTTGTGGCACGTGGGCTCAGTAGTTGTGGCGCACGGGCTTAGTTGCTCCGAGGCATGTGGGATCTCCCTGGACCAGGGCTCAAACCCATGTCCCCTGCATTGGCAGGCGGATTCTTAACCAATGCGCCACCAGGGAAGTCCCCCCGCCAACAGTCTCTTTGCATGACGCTGCCACGCTAATCTTCCCAAAACACCATGCACACAAACCACACACACACACACATACACACACACACACACACACACACACACAGTTCCTGTCTCCAAACCCTTCAAGACTAACCCTGAGCACTGTCCATTTTATAAGGTCTTTTGCAAAGCACCTTGCTCACATTATTGCACTGAATCTTCCCGACAACCTTGTACAGCACGGCTATCCCATTTTGCAGATGAGAAAACTGAGGCTTAGAGAGATTAAGGAACTCCCCAGACCCTCCACAGCTGGAGAGTGGCACCACCTCCCTAATCAGTGAAGGTAGGAGGAAAGCACAGGTCTGTGCAACACGCCTTGGCCACTCTGTCTCCCTCGGGCCCACAGGATCAAGGTTGGCCTTCGAGGTCTCTCTATATCTGGCCATTCTATACTTTGTCCTTTTTTATGCTGCACTCCAGAACAGACTGTGAGCCAATAGGATTTGCAGAAACGACAGTGTGTGATCTCTGAGGCTGGGTCATAAAAGACCCTGTGGCCTCCTTGGGGATCGCCCACCATGGGGGCCACCACACTGTGAGGACTCGAGCAGCCTGTGGAGAGGCCCACATGGTGAGGAGCTGAGGCCTCCAGCCAACAGCTGGCACCAGTTGCCAAATACACGAGGCGCTGCCTTGGGAGAAAGTCCTCCAGCCTCAATCGAGCCTTCGGATGATGTAGCCTTAGCCAACGCCTTGCCTGCAACACCACGAGAGACACTGAGCCAGGACCACCTGGCTAAGCCGCTCCCGAATTCCTGACCCACAGAAAAGCTGAGATAATAAAGTTTATTGTTGTTTTAAGTCACTAAGTTTTAGGAAAGTTTGTTGTGCAATAAGAGGTGACTGCCACTCCTCCTCTGTTTTTCTGAGTCCCTCTCACTGGCGTCAAGCCTATACTTGTTCCCATGCTGGGAAGCCTACCCTGGCAATCTGCCCATGGATTTTACCCTCCCCTGTGCCCCACCCGGAAAACCTAGACCTACACTTTGATGTCCAAGCAAAGGGCCTCCACAGCCAGACGGGAGCCCTGAGGATGAGACCCTGCTTACTCCCTGGTGCCCCATGCCCGGACCACATCATGTCCAGGTACGGACATGATGTTAATGAGAAAAGTATTTCAGCTGTCAAGAGAAATTCCGGAGCGCAGATAGAATCATGATTCATTGGCAGGAGGCAACTAACTTTTCGAGTGACTCTGAGTCCCCCCTCGGATCAGGCACCTGTTGGACGGAGGTAAGTCCATGGCACAGACTGCTAGTGGCAGCTCTTGGAGGGAATGTCATTATCATTCCCATCGTGCAGATGAACTGCCCGGTCACGCAGCCGGGACGTGTCTGAGCCAGGACTCAACCCTCTGTCCAGCCCCACCGTCCTCCCAGCCCAGCCTGACCCTCCCTCCACGTCCCATTGGCCCTCACACCTTCACTCCGTGCATCCGAAGCCGGCCTCTCGCGCACTGCCAGCACACGCTCGGCACACGCACAGGCCCCCACGTCAGAACTCAGAAGTCACCAGGCCCCCGGGGCCAGGAAAAGATACCATGTCAGCCAGCAACATGCCACAGACAAGGGCCATGGTATCCACACTGGATCCTAAGCCACCAGGAAGGCTAAGGTAGGAGGGACCAGGGCAGAGTTGGGGAAGTGAGGCCCCCCCAGAATCTATCCCTTTGTTCATCCTTCACACTCTACTGGTTCCCGAGCACCCGCTGTGCCAGACACAGCTGAGCCCTGAAACCCAGCAGGGGACGCAAGACGCTCTTGGGGGCCTAAGGTCCAGCTGGGAGAGGCTTGGAGCCAATCAAGCCCAGCTCTCCCATCGCCTTC
This sequence comes from Inia geoffrensis, assembly GCA_036417435.1. Lineage (NCBI taxonomy): Eukaryota > Metazoa > Chordata > Mammalia > Artiodactyla > Iniidae > Inia > Inia geoffrensis. Next base: position 4,318,831 of record CM070907.1, read on the forward strand.
TTGTCGCCCTTGAGGCAGCCACTGGCTGCTCTTGGGCCTCAGTTTCCTCCTCTGTGAAGTGAGGGTGATTTGAAGCCGTGGATCTCACCCAGGGGTGACCTGCCCGCCAAAGGCCACTTGGTGCAATCTGAAGACATTCTGGGTTGTCACACTGAGTTGAGGGGTTGGTAACTGGCATCCAGGGATGCTGCTCAGTACCCTATATGCACAGACGTCTCCCATCACCCCCAACCTGCAAAGAATACTTCACCCCAAATGTCAACAGGGTCCCAGTGGAGAAACCCTCATTTCAAAGATTTGGCGAGACTGCCCGTGGAGAGGTCCCAGCACGCAGCCCGGCACGTGGACAGCCTGTGCACGGGGGCGGCGGGGGGGTGGGTCCCCTAATCTTCCTCTTCTTGGGGTTCCTGCTGAGACCAGGGATCCCCAAACCCTCCAGGGCCTCCAGCAGCTGGCCCAGCCGATGTGTGCACAGCCTCCTGCCTGCCGCCCAAGTGCCCCGGGAGGAACACGTCACTGCTGGACATACAACCAGTTCACAGAGCAGGAGGGGAGAAGCCCGAGCCTCTCCTTAGCCGTGCTGGCCCGGGGTCCGCAGGTCTCTGCTCGGCCAGGTTGCACCGATGCTGCACTCAGCCGGCGTCTACCGCGCTCCTCTGTCACTGCCCACCCTCGCCTCCCCGGCCTTCCCCGCTGACGGCAGGGTCTGCCCTGGGGGGTTGGGTGGCCCGAGGCAAAAGTCCTCCTTTCCAGGACAGGGTGCCCCTGACTCCAGGATCTATAACAACTCCAGCCCTGACTTGGGTCACTGACCGTGTCTGCGGTGGGGAGGGGAATAACAGGGACACAGGTGAGGGGCACCCCAGCTCAAATCCAGGAACCCCAACTCTGGTACTTTGCGTGATCCCAACCCTGGAAAGAAACAAAATGGGTGATCAACGTGCGTTTTCTGCAGAGAGATTTGTTGTGAGCGTCGGACACAGCGGGCCCGGCGGGACACCTGCCCGTGGACCTGAGGCCAAGAGTCTGTTCGAGCTCTTGCTTCCTGCCGGGTTGCCCACCAGGACTCTTGGCCCCCTTAATCAGTAGAAGTGGATCAGAGGCCAGACAAGAAATTCAGGCACGGCTGTACTGGGGCCCCCGCTGCAGCAGGAGGGAGTGAGAACAAGTAAGAGGTACCCTCGCTCACTTCCCGAGGCAGGGCCATCTGGTTCCTTCTATGGGGGGCAGGTAGGGGTGTGTCCTGGGGTGGCTTAGGGGGTCTGCCCACCCCTCTGGTGGTGCTGTGTGCAGCGGGCATGCGCAGTGCCCTGCTTTTGCTCCCGACACCCTGCTCTTTCTTCCAGCTCTTCAGAAGTGGCAGTTGGGTTTTTGGTCTTTTTGTATCTTCTTATCCATAATTTGCCCCAAGTGCGAATGCACGCAGTTATTTTTAGTCCCTTATAGTTTCTTTGTATTTTGTTGCTCAAGGAGACATCTGTCCAGGTGCCGGCACTGCAGCAAAGGGTCCAGGTCCCTGCCTGTTTCAGCCCCATCCCCAAGAAGGGAGTCTGCCCCCAGGCAGCTCCTGCTGGAGGCCCCTTGTCACCTCCAAGAGCCCGTGATGGACAGAAGTCTTGAGCTCCACCAGGCCCCACCCCAGCGCAATCCCATTTTTATTGGCAACTAAACCTCTCAACTGCAGAGAGCCTGGGCCAGGGCCCTGAACCAGCTAGCCCCCGCTCATCCTAGGGTCATTTCCCATGGAGCAGAGGGGTTGGCCAAGCCAGCCTGGGTTCCAAGACGTTTCTGTGAGCAGCAGGTTCCCAAGCTCCAGGCCCAGCCCCAAAGGCTCTTGTCATGTCCCCTCTAGATGCCAACCCAAGAACCTGGACAGCCCAGAAAACACACCACTACTCAAGTCTTGACTGGGCTCAGATACTCAGTCTTGACCTTGATTTGCATGACCCATTGCGTTTTGTTATAATTGATGATATTCACTGGGTTAGATGACTCCAAGTTCATTCATTCACACTACAAACATTTACTGAGTGCCTACTGTATACTAAACACTGTGCACTGGGATGCTGTGATTCCCAAATCCATCAGTGGCCTGGCCGGTCTACCCACCACCCTGAGGATCTTTGTGGGGAGCTGATGCCGCATTTAAAAGACTCACGTACAGGTTGATTCTCACATGCAGGTGTTTCTTTGTGAAATTCTCCTGGGCATACGAGGCCACATTTTGTGGGAAGAAACACAAAATGTGAGAAATCCTTGAGCAGAAGAAGGTGCTTACACTACAAGGGGAGGGAGCACGCTCACCCTGAAAAAAACATGTGCCAACCCTCCCTGGATAAATCATTCCCAAGTGTCCTCGTGGATGAGTTCACAACAGCCCAAAGTAGAGGGGACGGACCAGGGAAGCAACGTGGTGTCAAGGGAAACTACCAAGTTCTGGTTCAGTTCCCAGCTCTGCCACTCACTCACCTAGACAAATAGATTAATCCCCTTAAATTCAGTTTCTCCCTCTGAGAAATGGGGCCAGTAACTCCTCGAGGGTGAAGGGAGTTGGTAGAGTATAATAAAAATGTCGATGTCTGGCTCAGGTGGCTGAGTTCACCACGCTGATGAGAAAGGTGCCCTGGTGTCACAGGGAGGAGGGTAGAGGTACTCTGGGGCCCACAGAGGCAGCAGCTGCCCCGAGTGGCAAAGGAAGGCAGAGTCCTAGCCGTTACATCTACTGAGCAGTGGGCAGGGGTCCAGCTTGGGGTCCCCTTGGAGGAGGCCACCCCCAGTCCAGAGGATAAACAGGCTGGGCAGATGTTGGCACCAGCCCTGCCTGCCCCAGGGCAGCTCAAGGGCTTTTCATCCAGTGACCAAGGTGGCAGAGCAGCATTGGCCAGCAGCCACCCAGGTGGACAAAAGTAATCAGGACAGGAAAGGCCAGGCCAGCTGCTGGGTAGCCATGTGAGGTGGGCACTGGGAGACCCCATAGACAAAGGTTAACTCAGAATGGATCATAGACTTCAATGTAAAACCTACAACCATAAAACGTCTAGAAGAAACTCTTTGTGACTTTGTGTTAGGCAAAGACTTCTTAAGATGCAAAAAACCACAAAGGTAATTTTGAAAGTTATACATTGGACTTCATGGAAATAAAAACTCCGGCTCCTCCAAAGGCACTGTTAATAAAATGAAAACACAAGCCACAGTCTGGGAGAAGATATTGGAACAGTATATAACTGATCAAGGTCTTATGTCAGAATACAGAAAGAACTCTTACAGCTCAATGATAAGACAAAACAGCCCAAAATTTTTAATGCAAAATTTGAACAGACGTTTCACCAGAAAAGAAAACTAGGCCTCAGATAAGCAAGTGAATGGTGAATGAAAAGAGGGTCGGCATCATTAGACAGGACTATACACTTAGTAAAATGGCTAAAACTTTAAACTGACAGCACCAAGTGTTGTCAAAGATGCAGAGTACCCAGCACTCTCATACATTGTTGGTGGGAATGCAATATGGTGTCGCCGTGTTGGAAAGAGTCTACGAAGTTTCTTTTAAAGTTAAATATACACTTAACATACAATCCAGCAATCCCACTTCTAGTACGTATCCAAGAGAAACGAAAGCACATCCACACAAAACCTGGATCCAGATGTTATAGCAGCTTTATTCATATTAGCCACAAATGGAAACAACCCAAATGTTCATTACCTGGTGGATGGAAAAGCAAATTGTAGTCTGTTCATACAACTTGACACTCATGCTCTAATCATGTAATATTCAGCAATAAGAAGGAACTAATTACAGACACATGAGTCAACATGGGTGAATCTCAAATGCATTAGGCTAAGTGATAGAGCCAGACACAAGAGGCTGCATGCTGCATGATTCCACTTAAACATTTGGGAAAAGGCAAAACCATGGGGACAAAAACAAGATCTGTGGTTTCCAGAATCTGGGGTGGGAGAAGGTGTTGCCTGCCAAGAGCCAGCAGGAAGGACTTTGGGGGTGATGGGACAGTTCTATGCCTTGATTGTGGTACTGGTTGCATGCCCTGAATACCTTTATCAAAAGGCATCAAATTGCCAACACTTCCTGCATGATAATTATACCTCAGTAACTTCCCCTCCCAAAATAAATGTCTTCTCACTGAAATTAATAAAGCAGGAAGAAGAGGACAAGCACGTCCTGTGTAGCAGATGCTACCATCGATACGCAGTGTCCCCTCTGCCCAGGTATCCAATGGGTCCTGAGTTCTCTCCATTTTACAGATGAGCAAACTGAGGCCTAGAGAATTGAAGTCACCCAGCATCACCCAGCAAGGATGTGATGGAGTCTGGACTTCTATGCAGGCCTGACTCCATCATCCACACCCTGGACCACCAAGGCTGCCCTGGGGCCGACCCCAGGGATTGCCAAGCCAGCTGCCACCTTCACCTGCTTTCCAGAGGGAAGCCTCTGGGGAACTGACCCGCCCAGGCTCACAAGGAGAGGAGTTGGAATCAGGAGGGAACCAGGTCTCATTGATCAACCAACACTCACCCCTCCTACAACAATGTTGAAAACAGAAAAGGCCCCAGGACATGAGCACAAACAAAGGGGTGGGGCACCAGATGCCCTGAGCAGGGCCCTGCCCTCAGGAAGCTCACAGCTTCACCTGGCCCCCAGGTCATGTCCTAGACCAGTGCATGTGGCTGCCTGGTTCCTCCTGAGAACCACCCATCGGGGTCCAGAGGTGATGGAGGTCAGCATTCTCCCTGTCCCGAGGGGACTGAGGTTTAGAGGAGGGAAGGAAGGAGGGGACTCAGGACCTCATCTCAGCCCCGTCCGGGAGGGATCTGGTCCCAGGGAGAGGCGGAGGAGAGGGCTGCTGTGTTCCCAAGCTGGAGAATTGGTGCGTCCACACTGCGTTTTGCAGCGTGAGGGACGGGTCTGCAGGAAGGGGCTAAAGCCTTGCACCCACCGCTCCGGCAGTGACGAGGCTCGGGCGCAGACACTGCAGCCCGTGAACACCCAGCTCAGGGCTCCACGCTGTGGGAGCAGCATGTGCAGGACGCCCCACCTAGAGGCAGGAATGCAGCCCTGAGCGCCGGGGCCAACACAGGCTCTGCAGCGTCCAGACAGGTCCGGACACCTGGGGGAGAGGGCTGCTCCTTCCATGCTCCCTCTGAGTGGCCTGGGCCCGGACATCACATCCTAGCTGTGCCACCTGTAGCCACCCTGCTGTGCCTCGGTTTCCCACTCCGTAAGGTGAGGATTGAAATCCTCTCTACACCCCAGTCTCTCCACGTGGCTTAATGGCAATGATATATGCAAAGTGCGGCGATGTAGGCCTGGCAGGTGGTGAGTGCACCAGTGCCCGGACCCCACCGCCTGGGCGTCTGGAGGCTCTGGGACTGGCCGGGCATCTCCCTTTGAAGACCAGGCAGCCCGTGCCAAGACACCAAGTTATCCCAGGGTAGGAGACTTCCGGGAGCACCCTGGCGGCTGGAACGGTCCTGGGGCCTCATCCAGCTCATGCTGTGGTCCAACCGGCCTTTGCCCGCACTGTTTGCTCGGGTCGCACTGCTAGCAGTTTGGGTGGCCTCAGACCTGAACTCACAGCACTCTAGAGGAAGGGCCCTCTGGGTGGGAGAAGCAGTGGGTGGCCTCCTGGGCCTCCATCGAGGACTGGCCTGGTGCTGAGCTGACCATGAGAACCTACAGAGACAAAGACCCCGGGCTCGACGGAAGGACACGCATTGAGACCCACCATGGAGGGAGGGCCAGCTCTTTCCAAACCTGGATGCAACACCCCCCCAGGCAGGAACGTGCCTCTTCTGAATACCCCGGCTCCTCTGCCATGGCCAGGTGGTGTACATGGCCACAGGCCCCAGCCCCTGGGCTCTGAAACCCTTGTTTCTGCAGAAGGATGACCATGGGTACAGTAACGGGGGTCAGATGGCACCTCTACCCTCTGAAGGAGGTGCTAACAGACAAGGGCACAGGCTTAAGGAAGTCACGCCCCTCCTCAAGGTCACACAGCCAGGAAAGAGCAGAGCCAGAGCGGAGCGCAAGAGTCTCCCTCCAGGGCTCCACCCCCGCCCCCAACCTCACCCCCGCTCTGTGTCTGTCCGTTCCATCAAGGATCCCCCATGGCCACCCAGCACGGCACCCAGTTCCCGGAAGTCGGGCCAGTCTCGTTCACCTTGACTTAAGACTTTCATGGGCCTTAGGGACGTTTGCTTTCCAGGTTCCTTCTCTCGTTAAAAAATAATAGTAATCATTTATGTTTACAACTTCACTGGACTAAAAACAAATTAATATTATACACTGCATTACTTTTCTAGGGCTGCCACGGTGAATTACTGCAAGCCAGAGATTCATTCTCTCACAGTCTGGAGGCCAGAAGTCCAAAATCGAGGTGTCCGCAGGGGCTCGCTCCCTCTATAGGCTCCGGGGGAGGGTCCTTCCTGCCTCTTCCGGCTTCTGGGGTCTCCAGGTGTCCCTGGGCTTGTGGCTGCATCCCTCCAATCTGCCTCACGTGGGCTCCTGTGTGTCTGTGTGTTTTCTCCTCTTATAAAGACACCGGTCATTGGATCAGGGTCCACCCCACTCCAGTATCACCTCATCTTCACTCATCACCTCTGCAAAGACCCTGTTTCCAAATAACATCCTATTCTGAAACTCTGGGCAGACATGAATTTTGCAAAGACACTATTCAAGCCAGTACATATATTAAAACATTTTCTTCAGCTTAGAGGCTCATTTTTTAAATTCTGATTTTAAAAGAAATTGAAACTTTGTCAGGCGCCCTGGCACTGTGCCCCCTGGAGACATCACCCTAGTATCTCCCCCCGCCTCTCCCCACCCAGCACCTGGCACATAGTAGGTCCCGGACCAGCACTCTCCCCGGGCCGCCTGGTCTCAGCAGCTGGTGCGGGGTCAGGCCCGGCCCGAGCTTTCTGTTCTCGCTGGCTATTTGCCTCTCCCCGCTCCCAAGCGGTGGGTGGATAATATTCTTTGCTGTAATCTGTTCCGTCCCGGGGCGCCTTCCCACTGGCCGCCCTGCACAAACAGCCTCGCTCGGGCCGCCACCCGCCCGGCTCCAGGCTCCCGATATGAATGCGGAGGTGAGATTGTCTTGACACCGCTTTAATTTTTCAAATAGCAATCCAGTTACCAAGCACATTGGCACTTGGGCCTGGTTCCACCACGACTTGGCAGGACCCGCGAGAGCTGCTGGCAGTGATAGATGCAGGGCCCCTCGGCTCCCCCCCACCGCCCCACCCGCCCCGGTCCACCCGGCCACCCATGCCAGCCCAGTGACTGCACGCGGCCAGCCCCCGGCAGCTGCAAGGCCTCAGCGCCAAGACCCAGAGCGTGCTGCTCCGGCTCCAGGATCCAGCAGGGCAGGCCTCCTGGCCTGGCCTTCAGGAGCCCGTGTGCACGGCCTCTCCCCCGACGGGGGCTGGGCTGTGGGATATGGCTTCCCACCCACCTGGCTTCACCCTCCCTCAGCCCCATCACCAAAGCCAAATGGCTTAGGAAATTACAAATAAGCAGTGAGGCAGAGACTCTGGGAGCTGGAAGGAACTTGACCATCAGAAGGTCCCATTCACTCATGATACACGTGGGGAAACCGAGGCCAGAACCAGGAGACTGCAGAGCCACGACTGGAACCGGGATTTTGGCTGTTGAAGCAGACACCAACTCAGTGGTTCCCAGGGGGGTGGGAGCCAGCCAGGCTGGGCTCAAATCCCATCTCCGTCGCTTGCTCACTCTGCAACTCCGGGCAAGTTGCTTCACCTCTCTGTGAGCTGGTCTTCCCACCCACAAAGCGTGTGTCATGCAGCACCGGCTTCCCAGGGGAGCCATCAGGATAATGGAGTCAATCTGTGCGTGAGGAGAGGCAGGCTCCGCCGCCTGGTCAGTGTCACCCACGAGTGGGATGTGGAACCCTGGATGTCGGGGGTCCCTGAGGAAGGCCAGTCAGCCCCTGTGGCAGGGAAAAGAAAAAGCAATGCCGGGGCGGCTCAGCCAGTGACACCAGCACCTGCATTGTTCATGCACCAACCCGGGAAGGGCACCAAGCCACTATTAAGTGCCATCTGTATCCAAGCATCCCGGGAAGGGCTGCAGTTCCTGACTTGTAGGCACCGGCGATGGAATGGCAGAGCTTGAGGGGACATCAAGCCCCAGAGAGGAGATGCGACCAGCTCAAGGACCCGGGCCCCAACCCAGCCACAAGTCCTCAACACCACAGCGGGTGGGTCAGGCTCCAAAGGGCAAAGTTCCCTCCCCCTGCCTGCCTCCCATGAAGCTTAAGACCTGTCTTATCACCCCCCTGAATGTCCCCTGAACCCTGTCCTCCAACAGATGAGCATCTCAGGTGAGCCAGCGGCCACCCGAGTCATAGGGAAGGAGACCCAGACAGGTAAGGGAAGGACACAGACGCTGTCCAGACCAGCGCCACCAATACAGCAGCCTCTGGTCACATGTGGCCATTGGACACTTGGCATGTCACTGCTGAGACCAACAAAATGCATTTTTAAATTTTATTTCACCTTGATTAATTTAAATTTAAAAACTGAAGCAACGTAATGTGGTTTTCTGTTAAACACAACTTTATGGCTTTGGCAGGATGTTAAACATGGAGCATCTGAATTGAGATGTACTGTCAGCGTAAAAATAACAAGGGATTTTGGAGAATTAAGTGCGTGCAAAAGAATGCAAAATATCTTATTAATAATTTTGATATTGATTATACGCTAAAATAATATTTTGGATAGATTGGGTTAAATAAATTGTTATTCGAACATATTTCACCTGTTTTGCCCTACTCTTTTAATGAGGTGACTAAAAGTGTTTAAGTTACCTACCTGCAGGGTTCGTACTCTATTTCTATCAGGCAAGGCTGGTCCGGAGAGAAAAGGAACCCGCTGGACCCACAAGGGTGCAGGCAAAAGGAGGCAGGCAGCCCGCTGCTGGGCTCAGCACAGCCTTTCCAGCATTCACTGGTCTGCCCCTTTTGAGGACACTTATAAAGGCAGTAATATTGAACAAGAGTAGAGCCCTCGCGCAGCACCAGTTTCATTGCAAAGCTCTGACCAGGTCTCCTGAACGCTCCCAGCACCCTGACAAAATAAGTCCCGTTGTTCCCCTCTCAGGGCCCAGAGAGATTAAGTAGCTTGCCCTGGGTCACACAGCAAGCAGCCAAAACCTCTAATCCAACCTCATGTTTCAGGTGGAATGCTTGCAGAACCTGGGATCAGGAAATCCAGAGTTCAAATCCCCACTGGACCCCAACCTTGAACCTGGGCTAGATTGGGGTGCAGGAGGTCAGCATGGGGCGTGATCTCGAAGATCATGGGGAACTCATTCTGGGGCCCCTGCTCTGCTCTCCGCCCCCCACAGATTCACCAGAGCATCCCTCCTCTGCCTGTCTAGGTCGGAGCCCCACAGAAGGGTTTGTCGGCAGGCAGGGCTCTGTGGCCATCATTTCTGTCCACCAGTGATGTTAAGGTGACTCGATTCGCCCCAGGTCACTGAGGCAGCAGGAGCAGATAGCGGACGGGACCCAGGTGTTCTGGCTCCCTCAGGTGTCTCAGCCCCTTATCCAGATCCAAGGGTCTGGATAAGATTGAAGGAGAGTTTCCTCGGGACACCCAGAGATGCATCAGCAGCATTTTTGAGGTCACAGGCACAGGAGCCTGCTGTTGCCATGGAAAGACACAGGGAGAGTGATGGATGCTTCTCAGGGGACCCAAATGCCTCCTGCTCGGGGTACGGAGCGCTGCCCCGTCATCCGCCAACTCAGAGAGCCCTGCCTCAGGATGAGGGTTCCGGAATGTTTGCAGGACGCATAGCAGAGCCATGAGTCAGCCGGAGCCAAGAGGAGGTGGGATCAGCAGGCCGGTGGGTGGGGAGCGGGCGTGAGGTCAAACCCTCCATGCAGAACCGGGGTAAACAGCAGCCCGGAACCAGCCCTCGGGCATCATCGTCCAGGCCCTGCCAGATACGGTCTGAGCTGCCACAACAGAGGACGCGTGCCCTCCGGGAGAGGAAGGCACTGCCCAAGGTGACTAGGGGCGCAGGCTGGGGATCAGCGCCCTGCACGGTGCTCTCGGCAGCCAGCGCCACCTGGGCTCGGCCAACCTCGAACATAACCTGAACTTTGTTCATTACACAGCGTTGTAACTGCCCAGGAGGCCCGGCTGCTCAGAGGCAGCGTCGGTCTGCAGAACGAGGCCCACCAAACGTGGGGTCAGAGAAACCCACTTCAAAGCCTGGCTCTGTGATCAAGAGCAGCCGCTTACCTGTCTAAGCCTCAGCATCCCCATCTGGAAAAAGGGAGAGTAATTCCTACCTCCCTGGGCCCACAGTCAAGGGAGAAAAGAATTATAGTGCCCTCTGCGTGCCTGGCACCAGGTAGGGGCTTTGTGAGAGTCACCTGATTTAAGATCCAGGTGATGGATGTGGAAACTGGCCAGCTCGCCCGAGGCCACAGCAGGAGGAAATGACGCAGACAGAGCCTGCAGGCTGGACCCGCCGGGCACGTGGACCCACCTGACCACCAACCCACTTCGGAGCCCCCTCGGAGCCCCTCTGGGCCAGCAGAGGGTGTGGGAGAGTAAATCTGCAGAGAGGGTTAGGTCTCCTCCATCGAGTTGGGAGAGGGGGTGCGGGGAACAGCTGAACCAGAGAGCCACCTTCTAACGGGGAGGCAGGTGCTGAGATGAAGTGCTTGCAGGCTCTGGAGTCAGGGCTCCGAATCCCAGCTGGGGTCCTTCACCTCCTCAAGCCTCAGTGTCCCATCTGAAAAGTGGGGACGGTGTCCACGGCACAGGGTTGTGATGAGGCTTCCAAAGGAGAGCTGACGCGCACCTGGCACACAACGAGGCACGCAAAGTAACCGCCGTCATTATTGTGGCAACAATAGATGTGACACACACCAAGGCTTGTTACAATTTACAGAACGCACGTGAAGAGACGCACACACATGCTCACACATGCACGAGAACACCTGTACAAACTCACACTCAGTCTTGTGCATACGCACAAGCACACACACGAACACGCGTGCACACATGTGCACCGCACGCCCTACCATGCTCACGCACACATGCACATGCTCGCACACTGACATGCCACCTGTGTGCCTGTGGTCTGAATCCTGAGTTTCACTTGGCACATGTGCTCCCAGTGGGGCCACCTGGAGGCCCTGGAGGCCACGGGAGGAGGAGGCCGGTGCCAGGGAGACCAGCCCAGCCCCTGGTCGCCCAGAGAAGAGGCCCCACAGCCTTGGACCAGCCGCGTCACCTGTCCAGGCCTCAGTCTCCCCACCAATTAAGCAGTGGGAAGAGCAGACCCTCCGGTCCAGCTACAGTGTTCCTTTGAGGGTCAGGAAGGTAAATGTGAAATACGTCTTTGCTGTGTAAAACCCGAAATAATTACACAGGGGTCTGGAGACTGGATAACGGCCACGTCACTCACCACTGAACTCCCTGAGGGCAGGCCACTTCCTGAGACCTTGATACATCCCCTCATCCAACCCTGCGAGGCTCCATCGTGACTCTCTGGACAGATGAGGAAACTAAGGCAAAGGGACTTAAGGAATTTATCATTCATGCAGAGCCAACAAGCAGCTGCCCGGGACTGAACCTGGAGCTGTGGAGCCCGAGGCCCCGCCTGGACCGCTGTGCATCCTCCGGCCTGCAGGCAGGTCCTGCCCCACTCTCAGGTCTGACCCCCACGGGGTCACTGAGCGCGCCCACAGCACGTGGCAGAAGTACATAGCAGGGATTCAAGGAATATCTGGTGAGTCCACAAGTGGGAATAATGCTACTTGAGAAATCCTCTGCTCTTAGCTTTAGCCCCGTTACTTCCCTAAACGGGACCCACAACCCCAGAGGGGCTCCGGCTTGTGCCGACACTTTTGTTCCTGGGCACGTGGAGGTGGTGGGAGCCACACACAGCTCACCCCCCACTCTGCGAGTGGCCAGTGGAGGCCTTCCAGACCACGTTTCCAGAGCAAGTGTCTCCCTTTCTGCATCCTGACACCTTCCCCCGCAAAACACACATTCTGGGCTGAATTGGGTTCCCCCCACCAAATTAGTATGCTAGAATCTAACCCCTAGGACCTCAGAATGTGACTGCATTTGGAGATGGGGCTTTTAAAGAGGTAATTAAGGTAAACGGGGTCCCAAGGGTGAGGCCCTAAACCTATGTGACTAGTGTCCTTATAAGAAGAGGAGATCAGGACACAGACACACCCATGAGGACACAGGGAGAAGACGGCCATCTACACACTGAGGAGAGAGGCCTCAGGAGGCACCAGCCCCACCAGCACCTGGATCTTGGATTCCAACCTCCAGGACTGGGAGACAGTGAATGTCTGTTGGAACTTGGTTAGAGCAGCCGAGGAGACTAACACAGGGCACACGAGGCAAACCCCCCTCCATGGTGCTATTCTGGCCGTAAGGGGACTCCTGCCAGCTGCCCTCCAACAAGCAGCCTAGTCCCCGCAGCCCCATGCCAGCCAGCCACCCAGGCCTCGGCCATTGGAAAACCCCAAGTGGCCCGGCAGCCCTACCAGCTCAGGTGGCTCCCACCTTGCCCTCCCACCCTGCCTGGTGTGCCAGGGACCTAGTGGCCGGGAGGTGTGGCCCCCTGACCGAGGGCCCTGTGGCAGAGGGGCCTTGAGGGTGTGTGCTGGACCCTGAGCTGTCCTTGTGGCCGGTGCACCCAGCCTGCTTCCCACCTGGCCTTGTCCTTTCTTACCTCTGCCCACTGACCAGGCATTGACAGGCCCTGGGAAAGCGACAGGGACACAGACAGAGCCGCTTCCTGGTCTCTTCCCTCAGCTGGAAGCCAACTAGTGTCACCCTAAGGAGAAAGCCAGGCCGAGACTGGGGACCCCCCTGAGGGCCGGCCCATCGTCACACCGGCACCAAGCCAGGCACCAGTGTCCCCACTGTACAAATGAGGAAACTGAGGCCTGGAGGGCCCAGCACCCCTGCTTAAGGGTACACGGCTATCAAGTTGCTCCTGGGCTGCAAACCCAGCCCACGTGCTTTCCCTGGGGACACGCTGCCCCTGGGGAACCCTCAGACCCTCCCAGCTAGGCAGTCCTCCCCTGGCCCTGCTGCTGGGCTGAATGCTTCTATGAGGGTTTTGCTAATGCATGTGTCCCCAGTCCCGTAAGAATGTAGCCACAAGGACAGAACTCGGTCTGTCCTGCTCATGCCATCCCCAGCATGAGAAGCATTGCCCAGCCCGTGGGAGACTTTCAAATGAATGAATGAATGTGTATGCATGCGGTTGAGCGACTGAATGAATGAATGAATGAATGGGCTGGTTCAGTGGCTCCAGACTGGCTGCCCCCAACCCCCCACAACCTGCAGCCAAGTCCTGGAGGCTCAGAGCCAGGGTTCCGCAGTCTTGCTCTGTGCTTTTGAATCTTAGCTCCACGGCTGGGTGGTATGACCTTGTATGAATCTCCTAAGGCCCCAGTAACTCCAGCAGTAAAGTCGGAATAATGACAGAGCTACTGCAGAGGGCTGCTGGGGTGTAAAATGGGCGAGACCCATGTGGGCACAGCGGTACTGGCTGCACCACCCCCCATCTGACTCTCAGCCTTCAACACCAGTCTTCCCTAGGTCCTGCCCATAGTGCACAGACCCAGACGTACCCCCAGATTGTCTGCCCCACGAGGTCCTTGGTTAGCTCTTCCATGCCTCTTAGAAGCACCTGACCTGCTCTCTTCATTTGTTTCAAGCTCATCCCTGTACCACCCACAGGGTGTTGAGAGCCTGCCCAGATCCTCACATTCTGAGACAGGAGCGGTTGCCAAATGTAACAATTCGGATGAAATTTGACCGCACAGAACTTTCCTATCATGTAAAAGAAGTTCAGGGACAGGCAGTCCAAGGCTCCAAGGAGTCAGCAGGATCCCAGACTCCTTCCAGCTTACTGATTCACCACCCCCAGGGTGTGGCTCTCATCCTCATAGTCTAAGGTGGCTGCAGGAGCTCCAGCTCTCACATCCACATTCCAAGCAGTAGGATGGAGAAAGGGAGGGAGGGAGGTATGCCTGCTCCCTTTAAGGACACTTCCTGGGAGACGGATTCTGCTTAGACCTCCTTGGCCAGAACTGAGTCACATACTCATTGAAAGATCACGGCAGTAATGATTTCTAATTTGTTCAAGTTTCCCTGTATGCATGGCAATTTGATATTTTCTATTTCTCCACTCTTGAACCTGGGCTTGGCCCTGGGACTTGCTTTGTCCAATGGGACACGGGCAAGGATGCAAACAGAGGCTTAAAAAGTGCCTGTGCATCAGCCTTGCTCTCTTGGTGCTGGGAACCCTCTGCCATACAAACAGGCCCAGGCTAGCCTTCTGGGTGGTGAGAGCGCCCACCCAGCCCCTGTACACACATTGCCCCCAATGCCCTGAGCCCCCACCCCTGCCTGCCCTGCACGCCCACCCATGCAGCCTCTGCCTCTTGGGCAGCGCATGCCAACCAGTTCTAGGGTCCCCTAATGCCACAGAGGCCCAGAGGCAGAGACCCTTCCTGACTCCTCTCTCCCCCGACCCATTGCCCAGCTCAAGGTCAAGCATGACAGGTGCACAAAAACCGGGTAAACTCAATGGAAGCTTCTAAGGATGCTTCGAACAAGTTAAGAGGAAGACATTTCATCATTATTAACAGTAATAGCAGTTTCTTCCCCCTGTGTGCTGCTCTCCAGTTTATGAAATGTTTCTACATGCTCTCACATAGCCCTCAAATTAAGGCAAAGAAACACTGCAGGCGAGCATCGTTCAGCTCTGTAGGCAAAAAGTGTAAGTGTAAACAGCTGCTTGTCCCAAAAGACACGGGCCCATATTTGGTCATTCTGAGGGGTTACCAGCCTAATGCTAGCTGGCCTTGGGGACGGGGAGAAGAGACAGCACCACAGGAACCCTGCGGTGGCTCCATGGGACAGGAAAGGCCCCTGCAGCTCACCCAACTTCCGTGGTTAGGAGTCGGCATCCTGGGTCTAGACAAGCTGTTTGTCCCAGGGCCTGGCAGCAACCCGCCCCTGAGCCAGGGCCCCTCTGAGTCCCCTTCTCCACCTCAGTTTACCTGGGTATGAAGTGGGATGGTTAGACCAGATCAGGGGCCCCAGGCAGGGTCGGAGGGGAGAGCCCCATCTAAAGGGCACGCACTTCTGCGGTCCGGCAACGGCCCACTGTGAAGGAATATCGGCCAGTTCCTCCGATCCTTTTCAAAAGAAATAGAAATCGAGACCGATTTGTAAACTCTCCAGCGGTGATTGAACGTTGGCCCCCCAAAAGGTATGTCTGAATCTTAACCCCAGAACCCGTGAACGTAGAGGTCTCAGCAGATGTAATGAAGTTAAGGGTCTTGAGATGAGACCACCTGGGAGGCCCTGAATCTGCTAGCAGGTGTCCTTATGAGAGACAGAAGCAAGGGAGGTCACGTGACGACGGTGGCAGGGGTTAGAGGGACGAGACCGCGAGGCCCAGAACGCCTGCAGCCGTCAGCAGCTGCAGCCCAGGACAGTCCTATGTCTCCCAACTTTTATATATGTATATATGTGTGTGTGTGTGTGTGTGTGTGTGTGTGTGTGTGTGTGTGTGTGTGTGTGCTCACTGACTTTCTTCTATTATTTTCAAAAGACCAAAGCACACACCTCGGCAGCCCCAGGCCCTGGAAGCCCGGGCATTAAGGCCAGGACTCCAAACAGCAGTCCCGGAGGGGAGCCCGCCCAGGAAACTGTGCGGCCCCGAGAGGTAACTCAAGCCCAGAGCCTTGGCTGCGTCCTTGTATCCGCTTTATGGAGACAGTAACTGAGCCTCGTCCGTGGGGCCGCTTTGGGGCGGCTAGAAACGGCCCAGCTCGGGAAGCTGTAAAGTGCCTTTCCCGTTACACGGAGGCACTGAAAGGCCTTTGGGTACCTGTCTAAGTGTGATGCAGCTCACTTTCTCACGCCACCTCCCCCCAGGTCCCTGGGCCAGAAATGGCAAGTGTGTGGGCACCGGGGCCTTAGGCTGCACCGACCTGCCCCGAAGGAGGGGCTGTCACGTGGCCGAGGTACCAAGCTGGTGAAAGGCCACCCTCCTGCCCCTGGCACCGCCGCCCACTGCAAACGCCCGGCCTGAGTTGGTGCCAGCGGCTTTCGGGGCTGTCATGTGCCTGGGCTGCTGGCGGCCAGCCGGTCAAGGGGCCCTGCCCTCCCTCTCCCCTTGGCATAGCTCTGATTCGCAGGAATGTGTGTGTGTGTGTGTGTGTGTGTGTGTGTTTTATTCCCTCAAGGGGAAAAAGCTCTCTCTAAGCAGAATTCTTCCTGGGACCCTGGCTGCTGGCTGGCGGATGGGATCCCGGGCAGGCGGGGTCTCTGTGGGGACCCCACCCCAAGGTGTTCCCACAGCAGGGCCCTCGGAGGCCCCCCTCATTTGGGAAGGACTTGTGGGCCGAGGTTACAGGGCAGGCTGGAATCCGCCCCCAACCCCGGCTTCAGAGCCCACCTCTGAGACTGGAAGTCAAACGATGACCTCAGGCCAATTCACCCACCCGCCGACCCTCGGGGTGCTTGTCCACCTAATGCGGAAAACTACACACACGAAACCACAGTCTTTATCATTCACACAGGGACACTTCCAAGTTTTCACTTTTCAGGGGGACAGTTCACTATGACGCCAGGTGACAGGCGTCAAGCAGGCCTGTGGGGCAGACTGGGATGTTTGGCAGCCTCTAAATTCAATAAGATAGCGTACGTGAATAAGATAACGCCCTGGCTCGGCCTCCTGGTAAGGGCACTCCATAAACACAGGCGATCGGCACTTTAATTTCTCCAGATCGTGGCTACCTGCCCAGCTGCCCCTCGGTCCAGTCTGCGGAGAGCGGGGCTGGTCCCGGCTTCGTCCAGTGTCACCTGGAGGTGAGCGTCCTATGGCCAGGCCTTGCACAGAGTATTTTGCTCTGCTCTGTTTTGCTTTTTTTTTTTTTTTTTTTTTTTTTTTTTTTTTAATGCCACAGTCTTGCAGCGTCTCGCGGCTGGGGATCCCCAAGTTGAATCACCCCCGAAGAGAGCCGAATATGTAAATGTTGACAGAAGTGTCCTTTAACACGAGTCCTCAGTTACAAATCCACTCCACCCGTCAGCGTGAATGTGAAGAAACTAAATCACTAAGATGTGAATTTTGGTATGTGTGATTAACATGTGCTTCTAACTAAAAGTAATGTTTTGAGGTTGGAAACCAGGAAGGGCCCTCAAATCCTGTTTGAGGGCTCTTCTGATGTGAGCCTTTTTGTTTAGGGTGTTTTATCTCTTAACCACAGTTTGGTGCCGACAAAAGGAAATGATGTTTTGGGTCTGTCCTGGCACCGTTGATTCTTGATGGAGACCACGTTTCCGGGTAGGGAGGCTTCAGTAATCAGGGCCATTGGTTTCAGAGGAGCCGGCAAGTCATGAGTGATGCCTGCAGATTGCTGCGGTCACCAAGTGGCCCGAGGGACTGCCCAGCCCAGGGCCATAGAAGGCCCTGGTGCATCACCAAGGGCATCTCCTAGGGAACCTCCCCAAGAGCTCAGAGGCAGCCCCCTCACACACATGAAAAGTGGGGACAGAGGCCCAGAGGGGCCACATTATGACCCCAAGTCACCCAGCAAGAGGCGAGGAGAACCAAACGGGGACCCCACGCCTGACACAGGTCCCTCCCTGTCCTGTATAAGGGCCAAGGAAGAGCAAAACAGCGTCTTCCTATAACACCCCTGCTGGGTGTCAGGTTTGTCTTTTTACTCCTGATCTGGGTGCCCCCGCCCGCCACTCCACCGCCTGGGCCACCACTTTCAAACCCCATTTGCTGAGCACTCACCAGGTGCCGGGCAGGCTAGTGGCCCCTCCGGGAGTGCCACTGTATCTCCTGCTTCCACAAGGAAAAAGCTGGGCACAGAGAGGTTAGGTAACTTGCTTGAGGTCACACAGCCCAGGTCTGGCTACTCCCTTGCCCTTGCTCTCGGCCGCCCCAGCCCACCTCTGCCTATGCGCCTTCGGCTCCTGCCACCACTGTCTTTGGAGTTGTCTTCCCATGGGAGGGGGTGTGTGTGCTGTCCACAGCATTTGCGCCATGAGCCTGAGGACGGGGCCCTGCACGCCCCCTCCCCCGCATGCGCTCACCCTTTCTCAACAGCAGTGCTCAGAGCCAACTCTGGCCCTGAAACTCACAGAAAAGTGGGAGGACGTCAGGGACCCCCATATAACAGGAAGATCCATGGAAAGAGCCTGAGGCGTGGTGAGCGCAGGGCTGCAGGTGTGAAGGTCCAGGAGGGCGAGACATCAGAGCAGGCTTCCCCAAGATGTGGGGCATCTAGCTCAGCAAGGTGGGAACAGAGGAGGGACGGTGATGCCTCGTCCAGGGATGTCCTCGGAGCCATGCTGGGGACAGGACAGGGAAAGGAGGGGCAGGCTGCGAAGGACCATTTAGGATCAAACCAGGAGTTGAGACTTTTCTTAGACTTTCATTCTGTGGAAACATAAAAAGTTTTAAGCATAGCGTAAGCGATGAAATCCACCCTTTAGAAGTGTCCCTGGCGGCCACGGTGCCCCAAAAGAAGAGGTGGGGATGGGGGCCCAAGGCCGGGAGGGGAGGCAGAGCAGCGTGCTGAATGGGGGCGCTCGTCTTAGGAGGTACAGTTGGCAGATGAGCTGGCGTGGTTCAAAACCTCGCTCACTGTAGCGCGTTTTGTAACGTCTTGCAATGCCTTTGGATTCTGCGAGGAAAGGACATCTCTGGAAGGTTGTTAGAAAATTCAGTGAATGCAAGAAATGAGCATCTAATTACAAGTGTGGTCCGCTAACACCCACTGCCCCCCCCAGGCTGCCCGACTCTTGGTATGCAAGAAGCCGATTTGGGAGACTTTCAACACGACAAACGCTGCCCTTTGGCAGGAATTTTCTGCAGGGAGAGAACGTCGAAAACGGTCTACAAGGAAGATAGAGCAATGTCCCAGGCCAGGCCCGGAGGCTGAGCTTTTGAAAAGACAGCCCCAGCCCCATCGTGGTCCAGGACGCAATGAGCAGAAGTGGGACCACTAGAATCAGATCGTTTGTGCTTTCCCGGGGTGGGTGCTCACAGCCTTGGGCAGACGATGGGGGGTGGAGGGTTCATGGGGCAGCGGGACTGCCAAAAAGGACAATTACGCATTTGTGCCAGAGCCCGAGGGAGCTGGGAAGGGCACAGCCAGGGCCCCGGCCCCTGGCATCAGGGGAATTTGCCCCGCCTGCTGCAGGAAGGCAGGTCCGCCCAGCCATGGCCCAATGGGCAGGCGGAATCAGCACGCTGGACTGAGCTATCTTGGACCAGAATTTGGAATGCCACACGTAGCAAACGGTTAATGATCAACTGGTCACCCCTCTCCAAAAGACCGAGAACTAATAGGGCCATAAAATGTGTAAAATATCTGCCCCCGACCAGACTAGACATGACAGCAAGGGAGTGGACACTTCTCGGTCTCCCCTTTCGGTAACGCTGTTCTAGAAGCAGCCTGTGGGGAACCATCCCTGGGGGCAGACCACTTATCTGGAAAGGATTCCCACGTCCTCAGCTCACACCTCCCCTCGCTGGCCGAGACCCCTCTCCCCTGCAGCACTGCTCGGGGGGCAGGTATCCTTTCCCAGGCCGTCATTTGGGGAGACAGCCTGGAGTCGTTTAAACCAAGCGTGTGTCAGTCCCTCAAAGGGAAGCGGCAGGAGTGGGGGGCTTGGACAGGTGGGCATCCTCTCAGGCCTCCGGTTCTGCAGCTGACACCTGGGGAAAGGGCTTTCTGCAGAGCTGCTGACCTGTGCCAGTTTATATGCTAATTGCAGAAATGATTCTTCCTACATTAAATAAAAGCTGAGGAATGTTCCAAAGGTCTGAACAGATTGTACCATTAACGAACAGGGGAGCTTTGAGCGTGTGAACCCAGTTCAGCACAGACTTGCCTAAATTTAGGCCCACGTGCTCCTTCAGCTGACTTGGCCCAAATGAAACTGCTTCGGCATCTAAAGCATCCAAGTGCCCATCTTGACCTTGAGGTCCCCTTTCAAAGCAACCTTCAGAGAAAGCAAAGACGGCGAAACGGACCTGGAACAGCCCGCGCCACCAGGGTGATTGACGGACTCCCAGGACGTCAGCGGCATTCAAGGAGGTGCAGGAGAGGGGCCCCCGATCCGAGGCGGGGCCGGTCCCCCGCCCCCCTCCCCCCTACATGCTGGTTTCTCTCTGTTCTTCCCACCTCCCCAAGGCCTTCCTGCTTCAGAGGCCTTGCCCGTTCTCTTTCCCCTGCTCCACTCTCTTGACCAGTTTCCGCGACTCATCCCACTTTCGGGTCTCTTCCTCAGAGAAGCCCACCCTGACTACCAGAGGAGGCGGGTCCGTGGTTATACGCTCAGTGAGAGCTGTACCTTCCCTCACAGATGCGATGCTCAGAATTCTAGTGCAATTCTTATTTGTGTAATAATGTGTTCAGTGTCTTGGGCTACCATTCAGTGATGAGAGAAGGGACCAGGTCTGTTGTGTATCCCCAGGGTCTGGAAGGCTGTTTGCCATAGAAAGCAGAGGGAGGGAGAGAGGGAGGGATAGATGGATGGATGATTAAATGAATGGACAGGTAGATGGATGGACGGATGTTTGATAGATGGATGGATGGATAATTGAATGGATATGGATGGACAGGTGGATGGATGGACGGATGGATGGATGATGCATGAATGAGTGGACGGTCCTCTCCGAGCCTCCAGTTCCTCATCTGTAAGAAGGGCATACCATGGGGAAGTGGCAAGGATTAAGTTTGGTAGCGTGCAATGCCAGTGCAGTGCCCGGTACACAGGAGATTGATTGATTGAGCTGAGACTCTGAAGGGACTGATGTTCTCCAGGGAAGCCCGGTCAGAGGTTCCTTTAAACATGGCAGAGCCCTGTAAACAGAACTACCCTGGTCCCAGCACTACCTCTCGGCTCCTGGTTGGTGCTGAGCCTGACCCTGCCTTTAAGTAAACAAGGAAATGGCCACCCCTCCCAGCTTTGGTTTCAATCGTTTCTGGTGCCTGGTTAAAGGGATTGTCCTGACATCTCAGAAACGTTCTGGAGCCCAGGGTCATGAGCGGCCACTGTGGACACTCACCTCCAGACTGCCCAGCTCACAGGCAATGGATGTCCCAGCCATCAGGGAGAGCATTAAAAATGTGCATCGGCCCCCCATCCCTCCTCCGCTCGAACGCTGCAGGGGCTCCCCGTCTCCCTTTCCCACAAAGTCCCTGTGTCAGCCCGTGATCCCTCACACCCCAGAGTACCTCTGCCCACCACGCAGCCTCCTTGCTGAGCCTGGACACACCAGGCAAGCCCCCCTCAGGGCCTTTGCATACATGCTGCTTGCTCCCACTCTTCCCCCAGATCCCCACCCTTCCTTCCTTCAGGCCTCTGCTGAGATGGCCTTCCCTGACCCACTGGAAACGGCAGCACCCCTGGCCTGGCCTGAACCTCCAACACTGTCGGACACACCAGCCAGTTCCTCTGCTTCTCTCCGCCCACTCACCCCCTACTAGAACACCCGCAGAGGCAGGTGCTCCTGTCTGTCCTGTTGCCAGCTGTACCTGCAGCCCTGGTACCCCGTGGGCACTGCAGTGGATGGATGGGTGGGTGGATGGATGGATAGAAGGATGAGGAGTTATTCATTCACTCATTCATTGAATAATAATCAAACTAATAAGAGTGGTCAGTGAGTGACTCCACACGGATCCATCGGTGATAGGGAGGTGCCTGGTCGCGGGTTGGCGTGGGGTTCCTCGGTGGGCGCTCGGAGGGCAGCAGGGCGCCCCTCTCTCCGGAAGTGGGGCGAGGCTGGGACCCAAGAGGTGCACGAGAGGGTGCGTGTCAGCCAGAGGGAGTGTGTGCGTGTCCTGGGGCGGCAGTCACAAGGGACCACAAAGCGGGGGCTCAGAACAGCAGAAACCAATTCCTCTGCTCCGCCCCCAGGGGAGGGTCCTTCCTGCCTCTTCCAGCGTCTGGGGGCTTCTGGCGGCTCCGGGCACCCCTGGGCTGTGGCCGCGTCCCTCCAGCCTCTGTTGTTTCTCCACAGTGCTCCTCTCTCTCTGCATTCTCCCCTTTTCTGTCTCTTCTGAGGATGCGTGTGATCCCTTAACTTGGGTACCTGTGCAGAGACACTTTTCCGAATAAGGTCACATTCACAGGTCCCTGAGGGGCAGGGGGACTCAGGCACATCTTTCTGGGGTCACTACAAACATCCTGGACAAAAGCCCCAATGGGGGGCTTCCCTGGTGGTGCAGTGGTTGAGGGTCCGCCTGCCGGTGCAGGGGACGCGGGTTCGTGCCCCGGTCTGGGAATATCCCACATGCCGCGGAGCTGCTGGGCCCGTGAGCCATGGCCGCTGAGCCTGTGCGTCCGGAGCCTGTGCTCCGCAACGGGAGAGGCCGCGACAGTGAGAGGCCCGCATACCGCAAAAAAAAAAAAAAAAAAAAAGCCCCAATGGGGAAGGTGAGCATGACCAGTTGTGACCCTCCCACAGGGCTGAGGATGGGGACCGCAGGAGCCCTGTCCCCTGGATGTGACCTGATGTGGAAGAGGCCGAGTTGCCCAGAGCAGCATCTGGGCAGGGGCCGCACCTGCCACGTTCACCACAGCATCCCAGGAGGGTGCGGTGCTGATGTGGTGCTCAGCAAACCCCGGGCTCAGCAAACACTTGCAGCGTCAATGGCAGGGGCTTCCTTGAAGTTCCAGCACAAACACAGTGTCCCAGGCCCTGAGGCACCCACTGTGAGGGGCCTGAGGCCCCTCCCAAATGAGCTTTTGGCACGGGGCCCGGGGGGCCTCCCCCAGTGCTGTGCCGTGGGCTCCTCCCTGCGTCCCCGGGTCTTGGCTTCCCCAGTATCGGAGATCTGAGGCAGAGGTCCGCAAAGGCCCTTCCTACGTTAAAGTTCTCCTGTTCTAAGAACGTGCGGGGCTTGCCTGTCTGGAAACCCACTCACTTGAGGCACCGCCCACCACCCATCAGCTTCACTGAGCAGACAGCTCATCCCCTGGGCATCAGCCGCCAGGCCTCCCTGTCCCCCCTCCCCAGCCACACGTCCCCTTCTTCCCCTCCGCCTGGAGCCGCCCTTTGAACCATCCATGGGGTCCTCCTTCTGCCGCCCAGGGGCTGCAGTCCTTGAAAATCCCATCGCCGCTGGTTGCCGCTCCCCCATCTTTCTGTGGCCGGGCCCCCCATAGCCAGATGCTGTCGCTGTCCCATTCGTGAGCAAGGGCTGGCCCGGTAGCTGTGGCCTCCGATTGGCCCCAGGCAGGATGATGGTGAGGAGGGGGCCTATGTCCAAGGGTGGGGCCGGCAGGAGGCTCAAACAGGTTCAGAGAACCGCCCAGGGGCACCTTCCCACAGAGGCCTCCCTTGGAGACCAGGCCAGCAGGCCTCGGGGGGACTGGACAGTTTGGTTTGCTTTGTGGATCCGGATGGACTGGGAATGCACAGCTCTGCACTGGGTGTACCGAGCCGGGCGACCTGGAAACGCTTCAAAGGGCTGGGAGCTGGGCCGGGCGGCCAGTTCACACGGCCATGGTCACTCATGCCACCTGCCAGCCGGTGGTCCCCCCAGACCCTGCACACAGAGCGGGGCCTCCGAGCGCCAGATCCTCGGCCATGGGGAGCTCCCGCCAGCCAAACGCCGGCCCCTCTCAACGTCAGATATTAATCACACACTTCCTGATAATGACCAATGGAGGCGGCTTGGCACAGCGGTTCTGGCAGGGCTCCAGGCCCACCTCCAGCCACAAGAAAGTTGAGGATGGCTAAAGGGATCCTTGGCAAGGGACAGCACATTGTCCCCGGGCTGTGGGAAAGTGCTCCGTGCGCAAACGTTTCCTTAAAGCCAGCTTACGAGGAAACATTTGCGATGGCCTTGTTAACCACTGCCAGCTTGCCTGAACGGGACACAAATAAATTAAGGCCCCATCCGCGGCCCAGGCTCTGAGAGCCCGTAAGTGGCCCGATGGAGCCTCGCTGCCCCGGAGCAGGTGGTGGTATATCTCTTTTGGTTTTCACACATGTTTCCAGGTCGCCGCCAGGGAAGCCCAGCCCCCTCCCACCCCAAGTGCACTGAAGCCCCAGAGGGCTCTGGCTGGCATAGATGGGCAGTGGCTGCACACGGTGGGGGGCCTTGGGGCCGCCACGCAGGAATGTCGGGGCCTGGCGCAGGTTCCGAACCTGCCAGATGGCCCTGCATCCTGGGACCCAGGCTGGTAGCCAAGGAGGAGCCCTGGGGCTGGGTCCACAGCCCTCCAGGCCT
Source organism: Inia geoffrensis (assembly GCA_036417435.1). NCBI lineage: Eukaryota > Metazoa > Chordata > Mammalia > Artiodactyla > Iniidae > Inia > Inia geoffrensis. Next base: position 4,343,145 of record CM070907.1, read on the forward strand.
CTGCACAAAGCCATTTGTCAAAGGTGTTTCCCAAACGTCTCTCGAAGGAGCTGCCCTTTGAGAGGCTAGCTTGGGCTCAAGCCAGGCAGAGCCGTCTGGGGCTCTTGGCAAGAGTACCAGCCGTCCTGAGATCCAAAGCCCCTCTCTTGCCTGTCCCCACTTCTCTGGGCCAGGTGAGCGAGCCGCAGGGCACAAGCGGCCAGCGAGGCCAGGCTTGTCTGATCCAGACGACCACACGGGGGTGGGGTCCCCCGGACCCACGCAACCCCCCGTCACACAAGCTCCACAGCGGGGCCCCCTCAAACAGGAGCTTTCCCAGCACCCCACTCCGTGTGGGATCATTAGCTATTTGGCAGAGAGGCACGGAGCGAGGGGGTGTGAAGCCAGAGGGAAGGGAGACCCTGCCGGCTGACGTGGCGTCGCCATCGAGAAGGAAAGACGGTCATGCAAGCATGAGGGGTACCGTAAAACCAACAAAAACTGAATTCCTCTCCACGGGGCCCCGTTTCTGAACAAGGAGACTAGGTGCAAACAGATGCATGCTTTTCGCCATGCGGCAGGGGCGCTGGCCGCCTGGTGGCCACACTGCCCACATTTGTCTTCTGGTGGTGGACACCGCACGGCCCAGTGTCCTAGCAGCCCAGCATCTGAGGAAAGACTCTGGGATGTCGCTGATTCCGAGAAAGCCTGAATTTCCCACTGCCAGCGTCACCTGTGCCCCCCTTCTAGGACCATTCATCTCTAAAGGTGTCTGATAATTGTAATAGTTTCCCAGGTTCGTCCTGTTGGCACTCACCATTAATAATGCCAATAAAACCTATGTTGGACCAAAGTATTTGGGAGAGAGACAAGGTACACAAGACTCTCCTTGACCATCTCCAGGGGCCAGGACCCAAGCCACACGCTCAGTGAGGCTGGTCTGAGCTGAGCGCCAGCCCTGGGCCAGGCACTGGGGGCCGTGGCGACGAGGGGGCTTCCTGCTGGTCTCTGGTCCATCCTCACTGCAGGCCGGCCAGGTGGGCACGATCGTTATCCCGTCCTGCAGAGAAGACAACCGAGGTACAAGGGGTTTGTGCAGCCAGCGGGCGGCAGGACGGGACCTGCGGCCATTCCCGAGGACGCTGCTCCTGTCACGGTCCCACAGTAACCGTCTCTTCTCTGTCCTCTCCATCTCCTTCAGAGAATCAGGCACTGACGTCAGTGTGGTAGTGATGTCAGCAGACCCATTTTACAGACACAGACACTAAGGCCAAGCAGGCTCAGTAACTCACCAAGACCAAACAGCTGCCAAACCGCAAGGCCGGCGTTGGAACCCAAATTGGGCACCAAACTCCAGCCCTGATTCCTGCAGCCCCTCCATGTTGAGTCCCCTTGTGCCCAGCATGCGGCCACTGGAAGTCTGCTGGGTTCATTCACATCCCCCCACCCCGGAACCTCAGCACGTGACCTTATTTGAAAACAGGGCCTTGGCGGATGTAACTAAGATGAGGTCACCTGGTTTAGGGTAGGCCCTAAAGCCATTGAGTAGCATCCTTATCAGAAGAGAGAATGCAGACAGAGGGACAGCCACGTGAAGACAGAGATTGGAGGGATGCAGCCACAAGCCAAGGATTGCCGGTGGGGCCCCAGAAGCTAGAGGGGGCAGGAAGCACCCTCCCTCAGCGCCTTCGGAGGGAGAGTGGCCACGACAGCGCCTTGATCTCGGACTTCTGGCCTCCAGGCTGTGAGAGGAGAAACCTCTGTTGTTTAAAGCCACCCAGTTGTGGGTGGCTTTGCTCCAGCCTCCCAGGAAGGTGGTACTTCACCCCAGCGCCCTGTGTTCCAGGAGGAGGAGTCATGCAGGTCAGCTTCCGCACCGCCACATGACCTTTCGCTTCCTGCCACATTACCAGTTGACTGGGGATGTGGGTGGGCTTGGTTCTGGAAAAGGAGAAACAGGTGCCAGAACTCTCCCCCAAGGAGCACGGGTCCCAGGCCACGAAGGACGGCCAATCCTCCCACCAGGGCCCAGGAGCGGGTCTTCTCCAGCCTGGGTGGCCTCACCCCCACCCCCAGCCGCCCTCCCCCGCTGCGGTCCACCCGACAGGCAGGGGCAGAGCTCCGTCCTGCACACCTTCACGGCCACGTGGTCAAGCAGTCACTGCCCTTTAGTTATGCGGCAGAATGACGTACCCGGCGGAAGGCGAGACCATCCGGTCCCAAGTGCCCCCAAACACGTTCCTCGTGTCTCAAAACAGTGCTAAAGGCATCTGATCAGGGTGAGAGCATTCCCAGAGCGGGGTGTCCCAGCCCTGCGAAACCCTCCTCGAGGCCCCAGTGCCGGCCGGTCTCCTGCCCCTGCCAGCGCGGGTCGGGCCCTGGAAGGGACTCGGCCCATTTCCCTCAAGCCCCTCACCCCACGACACCTCTGGACACCTCTGACGGTAACAATATCCCCCTCCTTCTGAGCTAAAATCAGTCTCACTGGGGTGGCCTCTAACCCTGGACAATCCCCAACATAAGCGGCCAACACTTCGCTTTCCGGAAGCAGCCAGACAGGCACGCACAGGGGGTGGGGTGTTGATGCTTGGGGGAGGTGTTCTGGAATGTTCTCAGCCCCAGTTCCCTCCTCTATAAGACAGAAATAAGAATGCATGAGCCTCTGGGGGCAAAGAGAGACGCCCTTGGCAGGTACCCATCTGCCCTGATGCTGGCCGAGCCCCCAGAGGTTTATTTAACAGTTTTTCCAAGGATGTGAGCTCGGGTCCCTTTCACTACCCTCCTGTTGATTTCCCTGGAGCACAGATGGTGAGCCGGAACCCCTTCCAGCCTCTGGGGTGGGAGATTGCTGGCCCTGGACAGAGAAGAGTTGGGATCTGTCCCCTTGTTTCATCGTGGTCCATCGTCCTAGCTACATCCTGGTACCTCCCAGGCACCACTGAGCCACGCCTCCAGGGCCTGGGCCCACCTCACGGAGCCCCGTCTTTTGCTCCAGGGGGCAGGAACAGGAGTTGAGCCAGAGACAGTCAGCCCCCAGGGGTCTCTGGGCCCAGAGTAGACAGACTTGAGTCCCTCTGCCAACCAGGTGTGACTCGGCCCCGGTCCAGGTGACAACAAGCCCCTCCAGCGAGAGGCAGAGCAGATCCCACATCTAAGCACAGGACACACAGCCCTGGCAGATGACCAGGGACCTCTCCCCGCCTGACCCCGCATGACCCCACCTGACCCCACCCGGGCCAAGTGGCCACACCTCCCACAGTGGGGGACCCGGGCAGGACAATGGGGTGCAAGGAGGGGGCTTAGTCCTCTCACCTCACCTTGCTCCCCTCCACCCAGCCCTGCGGCTGCTCAGAAGTGGGATGGGGCAGCCCTGGGGGTGGGGCACGGGGTCAGGCCGCCATTCATTCATTCATTCAGTCAATAGATGCTTACAGAGCACCCACTACGTGCCTAGCAGTATTCTGGGCACCGGGGACTTGGCAGAGGATACAGTAAAGTCCTCGCCCTTGTGGAGTTTACATTCCAGTAAGAAACGCAAACAACAGACAGATACCACACTCAAGGCACCGTGGGGAGGGGTCACACTGAAGAGACCTGGGGAGGCGGGGGAGGGGGGAACTCACCCGAGACCCAGGTTCCTGGGAATATGGCCGCACAAACCGAGCATCCACAGAAGTGCGAGGTCTTTCCAGCCACGACGGAGGGGCCCTCACTGCCCACCCCCAGCACCCAGACCCTCCCTGCGGGCAGCTGAGGTGGACACCTCCGGTGCCCCTGTGGGGGAGACAGGGCTCCAAGGTGCTACCGCAGCGGCCGGCAGGAGGGCCCGGCCCCGGGGTCACTCCAGACCCACCCAGAGGGGTTCCTGCGGCCAGAGAGGCCTGGACCACCACCCTGCCCGCCAGACGGCGCCGCCCGCCGAGTGTGGTCACGCCATCCCCCCACTTTCAGGCCAGGGTGCCCTCTGTCGCATAGCCTGCAATTCAGCAGGTGTTTACTGTTGGCCCAGACACATCACTGCCACCACTCTGGTCCCCTGGCGTCCCTCAGACCAGCCAAAGCAGTGACAAGTGAGCCCTAAAGGAGGTAGTGCCCGCCAGAAGACGTTCCCAGCACGGGCCTGGGAGCCAGGAAGGCTGCAGGAGGAGGAGACCCTTTGCAGAGAAGGAAGGGGGGAAAGTTCCAGACTGGGGCACCTGGCCCCGGGCTGAGCGGGGCGGCGCTGGAGTTGGGGTGGGGCTGGGGGTGGTCTAGGCCAGGCCTCCGGGGACCCCCGTCGCTGGAGCTCTGCTGCCCTCTGCTGGCCAGCTCTGGTACTGCGTACATGCCGGGGAGCGTCTCCAGGCATGTCCTACCTGGCCCTCTACCGGGCCCTGCCTCTGGATGCCCAGGGCCTCAGTCTCCAGCCCCCACCTGTATGCAAATCACCTGTGGGACCCCCAGCCCACTGCCAGCAGGGGCAGCAGGAAGAGCCTGCATTTCCTGTCACCTGAGTGTCTGGTAGATTGACAAGGTGCCCACTCCAGGCTCACAGGCAGCCCTTCCGTCCTATCTCGCACACTGGGCAGCTAAGGCCAGAGGAGAGAAAGGGGCCCGTCACAGAGCAGGGTCCTACTGGGCTGGGGTCAAGCCCTGGCCTGTGTGACCTCCAAGCCAGATGGTCACCTGTGCTCTGCTGTGGGTCAGCAAATCTCCCACTCAGTCAGTGGGCCTCCTGGGAGGTCCCCTAGACCCCTGTGGCTTATGGGGCCACACTAGGACGGCTGGTAGCACACGGGTGGCTGGAACGCCCACCTCCATCGCGCAGCCACAGGTCTGACATGTGGACCCATGCCTTAGGGCCCAGGGCAGGCCGTTTGGATTGTTCCCGTGGCACCTGGACCCCGAAAGTCACAACGTGCATCTTCTACCCGGCTCACCAGGCTCACCCTTGGGGCCAGACGCAGGCTGCTGGGGCCTAGATGTGTCCCAGAAGTTGCTTTGGGTCACCTCACTAAGAACAGCAGGAAACAGGACAGAGCATCATCTGTTTTGCTTTTTTTTTTCCCTTGAGCACTGGCCCCACTGGACGGGTCTGGGCCACCTGGAGCCTGTGATCTGAGGTCTCAACGAGCTTAGCAAGAAAGAAAAGCTACAGCCCCTTTGCCCATTGTCAGGGGCTGTGTGAGTGTCCTGGGGTGGCCATGACGAGGTATCACAAACAGCGCTTTGGGTGCTCCTCCCAAAGGCTCTAGGGGAGGGTCCTTCCTCCAGGGGCTCCAGGCATCCCTGTGCTTGTGGCCACACCCCTCCAGCCTTGCTTCCGTGACCACGTGGCCACGTGGCCTCTCCTCCGTGTGTCTCTGCGTCCTCTCCTCTTCTTGTACAGACACCTCATCCTGTTCAGGGTCCACCTTCAATCCAGGGTGTCTTCATCTCAAGATCCTTAACACAATCACATCTGCAAAGACTATTTCCATATAAGTGCACCTTCCCAGGTACCAGGGGTAAGGACTCAGACATATATTTTGGGAGGAGTCACCATTGATTTCCCTACAGTGGTGCCAGGGGAGGGAACACCCCCAGTGGCTCCAAGAGTCCTGCCCCTAGCCAGCAGCAAGAGCATCCCCTAGGAATTGGTTAGAAATGAAAATTCCCAGGCCCATCTCCCCAGGCCTGCTGAATCAGAAACTCCAGGGTGGAGCCCAGCAAGCCGTGTTCCATAAGCCCTCCAGGCATCCTGAGATGTGCTCAAGTTTGGGGACCACCTAAATGATACCAGAAAACATCCCTTCCTGCCTCACTAACCCATATGCACAAGAGTCCTGCTTGGGGCTGCACTGGGTGCCACGTTTCCTGGGACTCAGTTTACTTATTGGGATTGAGGAGACATGAGACATCTCGTTCCCAGGCCCACACTCACCTGTGACTTACGGGTGGGGTCAGTGGTGGAACAGAGAGAAAGGGCAGTAGGAACTGGGGAGGGGGTTCATTCCTGCGGGGGGGACCAGAGAGGCCTCCCGGCAGAGGGGGCTGGGCCAGCCCCCTCCCGCGCAGCCACGGCCGACATCAGAACTGAGCTACTTTCACCATCCTAATTCAGCAACCACGGGGAAGAATCCTGCCACGGTTCCACCTGTGAGCATGCATGGGAAAAATCAAACTCTGAGGGCTTCCCTGGTGGTGCAGTGGTTCAGAATCCGCCTGCCAATGCAGGGGACGCGGGTTCAAGCCCTGGTCCGGGAAGATCCCACATGCCGTGGAGCAGCTAAGCCCGTGCACGACAACTACTGAGCCTGCGCTTTACAGCCCGCGAGCCACAGCTACTGAAGCCCACGCGCCTAGAGCCCATGCTCCGCAACAAGAGAAGCCACCACAACGAGAAGCCCGCGCACCGCAACCAAGAGTAGCCCCCGCTCGCCGCAACTGGAGAAAGCCCGCACGCAGCAACAAAGACAAATAAATAAAAAAAAATTTTTTTTAAATCAAGCCCCATTGTGTCATTCCCTTCCATATGAACACAGGCCACAAGCCAGGGTAACGGTAGGACCACCGGCCCGTCATCAACAGAAATCACAGGCACATTTCTCACTGTGGCCACTTTTGCCCATGTCTCAAAACAGGCTGTGGGTCTGCTCTGTCACACATGTGGGTCTGTTGCTGTTTTGTTGACAACTTTTCAATATCATTTCCTTGCACCCCGTGTTTTTTAGGTTATGTTTTTGGCAGGTGCCCAAGGGCCACTGGCATCACAAGGGCTATAGGCTTTAACCCTCTGTCCAATCTAGAACTTTCTAGTTCATTTTAAAGCAGTTTACCCCTACTTTTTCCACAATCAGGACATAGTATGGAGGGAAGGGTAGGCATTCAGTCCTTTCTTTAAACATCTCTCACGTTCCCGCCATCCAGAGGAAAGACCCACCAGCCCGAGAATTTCTGGGTTTGCCTCTGTGCAGACACACCAGCAGGGGATGCTACAGATGATGTTTCCATCTGCACCCAAGAGGCGTGACATCCCAAGGTCGGAGCCCTTTGGACGTAAAAAGTATCGACAAAGGAGAGGGATAAAAACCAGCTCCCCGATTCTTAAGCCCCCTTGTCCACTTGAGACTAGAAAGCGCCCAGAGGGGGAGTAGGTAGGATTTGCACCACTGTGCTGCACCCCTTCCCCACGTCTGACAACACCGCACCTGTACTGGGCTCAGGGTCCCCTGGAGAGCTGCACCCCACAACTGGGGACCATGCACTGAGGCCAAAGCAGCACAGCAGCACCCACAGACTCCAGTCAGCAGGGCCAGGACCACCTGAGGCTTCCCGGGGCCAGGTGTGGGTGATGCGGGAAGGGGAGAGGATGCTGGGATGGAGCCGTTTGAAGACCTGCCCAAAGGAACCCCTGGAAGGACAAGGGTCTCCAGCGGCGAGTGTCACCCCTGGGGACGGGCATGGCACCTGTCACAAGAGGCACTGGACGGGTAGTGCCTGCAGAGCCCCAAGGAGTCAGCTCTGAACTTGTGGCACCTTCATCCACCCGGGAAACCGTGCCCTTCACCTGGAGCCTCCTCTCCCCTGAGGTCACTGCAGGGCAGGGCCTCCGTCCACAAATCAGGGAGGAAGAGCCGGGGCGGGAGAAAGCAGTGACCATGTACCGGAGCTCCGGCAGGGACCGCGGGACGTGTCCGGTGGAGCTGGGAGCACCCCAGCCTCCTCCTTCCCCCTTCCCCCTGCTGCTCACTTCTCCAGGCCATGCTGTGGGGCAGGAGAAAGGAGGGCACGCGAGCCTGTGCTCGTCCACATCCTTGGACACAAGGTCCTTCGTGCCTCCCTCCCTTGAATGGTGGGACACCTGTATGGACTTCGGAAACTGACTATCAGAGCCAGAGTTTTACTTTCTTTTTGGTTTTTTTTCTGGTTGGTGGTTTTTTTCTTTTTCTTCTTTCTTTTTCTTTTCTTTTTTTTCTTTTGGCCGTATCATGCGACATGAGGGATCTTCCCCGACCAGGGATCAAACCCATGCCCCCTTGCAGTGGAAGTGCGGAGTCTGAACCACTGGACCGCCAGGGAAGTCCTATTTCTTTTTGTTTTACGTTAAGAACCTGTGAAATTTTGGAGAGGCTGAATTGACCGTGTGTCCTGGGTGTGCCTCACGACCCCGTCTGTGTCCAGGGCTGGACCCTGTCTTTCTCCTAAGTGAGAAAGGGAGCTCGTGAAAGCTCACAGGTGAGGCGGGTGAAACTCCCAGACAGAGGGAGCCTACTGGCCTCAGTGACCCAGCCCAGGGGCCTGGACTCTGTCCCCAGGTGGAGGAGGTGGGGCTGACGGGGCCTCTGAGGGTGCTCCTAAACATCCAAGTACAGGTGATACACTAGGTATCACCAGGTACCCGGCACTGGGCGGGGGGAGGGGAGGGGGATCCCCAACAGAAGGTTCAGCCCTTCCAGGTGGGGCCCACCCAGAGCCCCTCCCTGCCTCAGCCACTGCCAAGCTCAGGGTGACAAGGTGCTCGCCGAGTGGCCCGTTGACATGAGTACAGAGAAGCCAGTGGTCCACTAAGACCCACTGTCATTGTGGTCGAGCCAAGGGCTGGAAACCCAGGAGCCAACACATGGGAAATTCATGGCCACAGCCGTGAAGACAGCAGGCTGAGAGAGCACCTGGCCTCCGAGACAGCCCGGGGCTCATACTTGGCCTTGCCACCTGTGGGCTTGGGCCCCTGAATCTCTTGTGCCTCAGTTTCCCCACTTGCAAGACAAGGACAATGACCCCCACCTACAAAGAGCTCAGAAGTGCTATTTGCACGTGTCTGAAGTGCAAATACTGCACCTGAGCCAGCACAAGGGCTTCCTAGACATCATTTCTCCAGCAGCCTACCCATCTCCTTTTCCAGTGAGGGAACCAGTGCCCAGGAAGGCCAGCCACGCATCCCAGCGTGCAGAAGGTAGGGTACAGACCCAGGCCTGGATTCTGGGTGCCCTGGGCTACTTTGGATAGTGGCTAAGACGGGAGAAAGTCACAAGGAGCCCAGCCTGCGCCCTGAAGGTCACCTCATCATGCGTGCCACCTCCCACCTCCTGTGGTGACACACAGAGCCCACCAGGGCCTCAGTGACCCTGCCAGTCCTGCAAGTTACACCTGACGCTCCAGCACGTGCTCTGTGAATTCTCCCACTGATGCACAGGGGGATGGAAACAGAGACAAGCCTGGGCCAGGAGAGGAGGCAACGCCATCACCAGCTGTGTGGCCATGAGCAAGTTACCCAACCTCTCTGTTGCCTCAGTTTCCCCATCTGTCAGAGGTGCCACAGCTGGGGACTTCTCAGGATTAAACTAGCCAGTGTAAAGTGCTCAGAAAAGCATCCGCAGAGAGCAAACCGTGGTTTTTATTTAATTATCACCGTAACTATTATTCTCCTGAGGGTTCCCTTAAGGGAAATAAAAATGCTGATACCTTCTGTGTGCACTGCTTCACAGACTTGAAAAGAGGTGTTTTCACATCCTTACCTTGCGGGGCCCCCACGGTGAGCCCTGAAATACGCAGGTGACAAAACCAAGGCTAGGGAGGCTGCTGTGGGTAGGGGCTCATTTCCCTTTTCCCAGAGGCTGCCAGGAAGCTCGGAGCTGGCCTGCAGCAGCAGAAGGTCCTCAGGTGTGTTTGCAGTCCCTTCTCTTCCTCCCGGCCCCGCCTCTTCTGTTTTCACCTCCTTTCACTTCTCTCTCCCACTTCTCTTGTTGGCTGCCGGCCTGAGTGTGGCTGCCCAGGTTTCCTGCCGCTCCGTTTGTGTTCTGGTATATAGTGGCCCCCAGGACTTATTTGTAGAGCAAATGCTAGGGTTTGACACGGGACTCCTCGTGTCCTCTCCCGCATTAGATGGTGTGAATAGCTGCGGATTCTTTCACGCACAGATATTGGCTGCGCGCCAGCTACACGCCAAGCACCGCAGGCCCTGGGGACAGAGGAGGGAGTGGAAACACCCCACTGTGGGCAGGGGGGCAGCGTGAGAACACAGGACTGTGGACCTGGGAGCGGGTGGCTGGACCCCCATCTCTCCCCACTTCTAGCCCGGGGGCCCTTGGTGCTGTCCCAGCCCACTCCACTCAGCCCACCCGAGACTGGGCAGGGCCCTCAGGGTCTAGCCGGTTCTCCACGGCCAGTCACGCAGTTCGGGCACAGACCCTGAGCCAAGGATGGGCGGCACCGTCTGCCTGGACCCTGCTGACCAAGACGTGCGTCCTGTTGAGCTGACATCTTTCCCTGAATCCTCTGCCCAGAGCGGACAGTTGGGTAATTCTGACCCCCCAGAAAGGGGTCCTTTCTGTCATAGCTCCCTCCCAAAACACTGCTTCTTAAAAATTTACCAACAGCAGCTATGTGTGCTCGTTACATACGTGTTAAAAGAAAACAAACAAGGGAAGGGGTGGGAAGTTCTCCACCTGTGGTCTCTGGACCGGCAGCAGCATCACCTGGGAACTATTAGGGATGCAGGTTCCCAGGCCCCCGGATGCTGCGTGGTTGGGGCCCAGGACTGGTGTTAACAGGCCCTCCTCCAGGGCATTCTGAGGCTCCCGCAGGTCAGAGCCAATGGCAGAGACTCCTGCCCGACGCTCAGCCCTCAGCCGGCACCAGGCTTCAGCAATGCGTGCGGCTGTAGGATGGCCTCGGCCGTGGATTCTGGTGTCAGCAGCTCCCATATCCCCACACGTCTTCCTGTCCGTTAACTGCGATGAAAAAGCAAAAGCCAGGCAGGTCTGGCTCACCTGGCGACAGGTGTTGCAGGGCCCAGGCACAGATTAGCCAACTGCTGTTGGACCCAGGGCGGCAGCCGGGCCGCCCAGGTCCCGCAGGTGTGGGCCGGCCACCCTGGGGCGACTCCGATTGTGTTTCCCAGGAGACTAGCTCGGCCGAACGTGATCAGAGGCCCGGGGGGACGCAGCATCTGCCGGCCACTTTGATGTGAGGGGCGTTGTGAGCCCCACGGCCCCTTCTTTGGTTTTTAAGAGTGGCACAGCGTGCCTGCCTTCCACTTTTTTGTTTTAAGAGAGGAACTGTTCTCATGTTTTAATAAGAACCACCAATTATCAGCAAGGCAGGAAACCAAACCCTGGCTGTTTTGGTGAAAGACAAGATTCCCAGGAGACCACATGAAAGACCCACACCCACTTGCTGGGACTCCGCTCCAAGGTTCCACCGACAGATCGGGCCCCGGGCTTGGACCCCGCCCGGCTGCCAGGGCTGGGGGGCGGCACGTGGGAGGGGGCCCGGGAAGGGACCTCGGTGGCCGCTGCTGCTCCCACGAGGAACCTGGGCCTGCGGGGCCGGCAGAAACCCCACACACAGATGCTGCTGGCCACCTCTAGGGCGCACAGAACCCCCCAGCCTGCCCCATGCCCCCGCTGCTGCCCACTGTCCTCGTCCAGGGGGCCACGCCTGTCCCCCACTCAAAGCCAAGGCTACAGCCACTCCCCTTCTCACCCCTGCATCCCTGGATCTTCCCCATAGTCCACACAATCCTTCCCACGTAAAGAACCGACGTTGTCTTGAACCCCCTGCCTTCCAACCATCGCTCTCATGTCTCTGCTCCCCTTGGCAACAAAATTCCCAGGGGGAGCTGCCCATGCCCTGTGCCTTCAGCTCCCCCCTTCTTGTGCTCTTCCGTTATTATATTTGAATATATTACATTTTGGGATGTACAAAAAAACATACGGTAAGTCCCCTCCACACGAACGAGTTCCATCACGAGAGCGCATTCATAAGTCCAATTTGTTCGTTAAGTGCGACGAAGTGAGCCTAGGTTCCCAACTAACACAGTCGGCTATATACCACTGCTGTCACACTTGCTTCTGGACATCCTGGGCTTGAAATAAAAATACTGCACTACTGTACTCTATACAGTAAAGTACACGAAAGCACAGCCACTTGTGGAAGACGCATGCACGTGACAACATACACCAGACACACGAACTCACTTACGTGATTGGACGTATGAACGCACCTTCGCATCTTTGAAAGTTCGCAACTTGAAGGTTCATCAGTAGGGGACTTACTGTACGTAAATGTGCGTACATTATAAAGTTTAATTACACACCCATATCACCCAGACGGTCCTTCTCACTCTGCCCCCGTCTCCCCAGTGCTGACCCCTCTGCTGGATTACAGGCTGCCCCTGTGTTTCACTTTTAAGTAATCCTACTGCCATTGTGTACATGCCCACACTATAGGGTTTAACTGTGGTTTTGAATTGTATAAATAATATGGTGCCACACAGAGTCTTCTGGAATTTGCTTCGTTCACTCGACATTGTGTTTCTAAGACTTGGTCACATAGTTGTTTGTGGCTGGAGATCGTCCATGTTCACTGCTGCATAATATTTCACTGCATGAATAAACCTCAGCGTATGTGCATTCTGTTGGGGACATCTGGGTTGTGTCCATCTCTCTGCAGGGCTCGCTTTGCTCTTTTGGACATTTTACCACCTGGCACACGTGGGCAGGGGGTTCTCTTGAGTGTGTACCTTGCAGGGGAATAAGGTATGTCATATTCAACTACAACAAATAAAGCCAAATTGTTTTCCAAAGAGATTGAGTCCATTTAAATTTCCTCCAAGTATATATAAAAGTTCTAATCATTCAGTTGGTTAGACTTCTTCAATCCTGACCTTGTAGTGACAGTGAAATTATTGCCATGTGGTTTTACTCTGCGTGTCACTAATTACTGGTGAAATCGAACATCTTTTCACATACTTGCTGGACTGGGGAATTTGCTTTTCTGTGAAAAGCCAGTTCAAGTGCACTTTTTTTCACTGGTTTGTCTTTCCCTTGCTAATTTGTCGGCGCTATATACGTGGTCTGGATACAAGCCCCTCATCAGTCATATCTGTTACAAATATCTTCTCCCAGGCTGTGCCTTGCCTACCTCATGGCATCATTTCTTTTTCTTTTATTTATTTGGCTGCGTCAGGTCTTAGTTGCGGCACGCAGTTTTAGTTGCGGTATGCGGGATCTTAGCGGCTTCTCTCTGGTGTGGGCAGCCCAGGGCCCAAGGTCCAGGCCACGGGCACCCACACCACCCTGCCCCACCGGTGCCCCTGTGCTGCCCCACAGCCCTGCCCTCCCGCTCCAGCCATGCTCCGAGGTGGGTGCCAACCCCTTCCCTCTCCCCCTCGGGACTGCCCCCCGAACCAGGCCGGCTGTCTCCAACCTACGTCCTGCCAACACCCAGCCCAGGGATCCCCGGTCCCTGGAGACACAGGCCCCGCCTCACGCCCTAACCCAGGCCCCAGGGCTCCTCCAGACACAGCCGCCTCCCAGCCCACTTCCTTCTGTCTTCATCAGGGCAGACACAGCAGCTCCCGGTGTCCTCAACTCCTACCACTGTGCTGGGCAATCCCAGGGTCCTACAGGGCTGAGCCCCCTGCACCTGGCACTCGGCCAGAGGAGCCGCTGCAGCACAGGAAACAACAGGAGACCTCACCAGGGCCGCAAGGGTGTAGTGAGAAGTGTGAGCAGGTGTTCTCTGTCGAACGCATCTTTGGTGTGGCCGTGATATCCTCCTGAGCTCCAGGGAGCGCCTGGCTGGGGAGAGTGGACACCGGCAGCACTGCAAAGCAGGTGACCCCCACCAGCCCTGCCCCCCCTTAACGGGCAGCCAAGTCCCAGCTCAGCCTTGAATTCGGCCCCCTACTTCTCGTTCAGACAAAGGCTCAGAGGCTGACACCACTTGACACAGGGAACTGACACAGGGACGGGTGCCCCAGCTTGTGTTCAGAAGGCACCGGCACAGCAGGCACCAGCAGCGGCTGCAGTCGTGCCCCCCACCCCCCCGAGGGCAGAGCCCGCATCTCCCAGAGCCCAGCGCGGGCTGCCCAGAATTATCTGCCACAGGACAGCATAACCGGAGGGGGCCTCTTTGCACACAAGACATGGAACGTGGACCCGCTGAGGTGGACCCTCAGCTGGGACCGGCACAAGGGCAGGGCAGAGGGCACATCGCCCACGAGAACCAGGCTCACTCTGGGTGGACAAGCTTGCAGCCCAGTGAGGCCGGGCTCCCAGCCTCGGATCACAGGCGGGTCACGGAGGAAGCAGGCCTCCAGGGGGTCTGGGAAAAGCAAGGAGCTGTCCCCTGGGGATCACAGGGTCCAGCTTACACCAAGTCAGGCCAACTGAACCTGAATCCACCACTAGATGGCGCTCAGACCTGGGTGTGGGGTGGACATACAGCCAGAAGGAACAGCAGTTGACCAGACGGGCCTCACCCTCGTCCCCAAGAGAGCAGGGCTTTACTGAGGCAAGCTGGGTATCGGCATCTAAACCATGCTCCACGAGAGCCTCCCCACCCAAAACCAGCCTTCCAGGAAGGCAGCCTGCACAGCGGGGGCAGGTCTGGGAGAGTCCTGTCTACCTCCACAAAGGTCCCCAAAACCCGAGGAATACTGGGTGAATGCCCACAATTTCAGAAAAACTCCGGGATCAGAAACCCAACGTGCTTGGACACACAGAACGTTACCAGCCGTTAGAAAACCTCAAGCAGTTGGATTTCGTGACATTTTAGAAGTGCCGTTTTTTAGTTAAGCTTTCCTCTCCTCCCACTTCCCAGACAAGCTGGGGAAGATTGAGATGACTTCCCGCAGTGGAGTCGGCATCTGTACCCTGATTTCCCCTTCGGTGCCCACAGCAGACATCACTAATAGATCCCAGCACCCCTTCCCATGAAGATTCCTATCCTTCTCAACAGAACCGCCAGGAGCTACCACCAACCACTCGAACTGGCCCTTGAAATGAGAAACCCGTTTATCAACCCGGATCGATGGCAGACCAAGAGGCAACGTGGCCTGGCACGCACTGCTCACTCTCCCCTCCTCCCCACCCCAGCCCCCTCTGTCACACACCCTGAGGACACACAAAGTAGGGCCACCGCTGACTTATGCATGTCTTTATGCAAATTAGAAAAAGGTGTCCCCCTCCTGGGGTAGACAGTCAACACCAGGACACACCCTTGCAGCCAGGTACCCTTGTGCAGTGCACAACCTACACAACCATACCCGGGGTAGTGTTAAGCCCCGACAGTCGTTTTCTTCTTTTCTGTAATGCAAGTACCTGTCTTAAGCTTTGATTGCAGAGGCGTCCACTTCAAACACGGCTATCTCAAATAAACACATTGGCAGCCGCTCGATGAGATAAAGAGCCAGGCCACCTTCCTCCACTGAGGCTCCTTTATTTTAGGAATCTTGGTTGATTTTGGTAACTGACCACTTGGACCACTTTTTTTTTTTCCTCCTTGGCTTTAAATTCCTGCTCTTATGTTTTTAATTCACCAATAAAGAGGGAGCCGCTGAAACCCTCAAGCCCAACAAAAGCATAACCCCAGGCCCACACTCTCTCTCTCTCTACCCAAGACCTCACTGTGTGGCCCCCGGTGTACTATGTAATTTCCAGGTCTTGTAAGTAATAAACCTTTATTTTTTCAAAGTTTCCTGGCGGTGGTTGCTGAAAGGCATCTTGCTAACACAGTACGAACCACAAGGGCTGGTCCAACCACAGCACTGGCCTCTGACAGGCTGAGACTGGGTGGCCCCGTTCCAGAGGAGCACAGTCGTGTCGGAATAAGGACGACCACCTCCTTCTTTGCAAGACTTATTGATGAAGATGATTGGCATTCTCACCCATAAAGAAACGCACCCAATCACACTCACACGAGCCATAAAATAATAAAACACAGTCCAGATTCTTATCACGTAAAACCAGGATCCCAAGCTTAACGCCCTGGAAAGCTGCCGGTTGGCCTGTGCGGGCCCCACGTGGGCCTCTGGTCCCTGAAGGCCAGCAGCAGTGAAGGCACCACGGAAATCCCAGGGCCCAGGGGGAGGGCTGCTGCATCTCCCTCCCAGTCACCCTCTTTCCATATTATAAAAATAAGTCTCAGGGAGGCAGCTTATAAAAGAAAGTGACGTGGACAGCGCCCGAGGGGCCACGGAGGTGGTCCAGCTCGGCTGCAAACCAGGGCCTGCGTGGGTCCCAGCGTCGGCGCGCACGGTGGCTCTGCCCAAGGCAGAGGCCTCTCCAGTGGGCCGCGGCCGGCCTCCTCCCCCGGCCGGCGCCCATCCCGAGGCCGCATCACCGGCCGCCACCCCAGCCAGGAAGGCGTCTGGACGTCACCTGCACAGCTGCAGGTGCGGGTGGTGGCTCAGCTTCTCTGTCAGCTCTTCCTCTGTGGGCTCCTCCAGGACATCCCTGCGGAATCGGGGACAGGATGGATGGGGAGCCCTGGGCCCCTCCAGAGGAGCAGGGGAGCAGAGCTGATGCAGCAGCCCCATCAGTGTTCGGGACGAGGGGCCCCTCCGAACCACCCCCCGGGGACTCGGGTCCACCTCTGGGATGCTTACGCGGCGTCCCTCAGAGCCCAGGAGGACACCTCTCCGCGTGGCTGTAACAACACAGCAAACGCGCAGAGACGGCAGTCTGCCCACCCGGGGCTGACTCTGGGACGGCTGTCACTTCTCTGCACCAGCAGAGGGACAGTCTCCAGGTTACCATGGAGAAGAGGAGGGCGAGGCTTCCTCGGGCCACCTGTCTACACCCGCCAAGAGAATCACCTGGAGACCAACGGAACCTGAGGGTGCTTCCCGAAAGATGCTCACCGGAGAGCAGGACAGAGGCCCGGCCCCGCAGCGGGAGCAGAGGCAGACCCCGGGCTCGTGGGGACCAACCGCCCGCCCACTGCCTCCCCACTCCACGCACCTGAACAGGAGCTCCACCGTCACCTCAGAGGTGGCCTCTAGGTCCCCCGTGAGGGACTGCAGGTGACTGCGGCGGTCCCACTTGTGAAGGAAGTTCTGGCAAGAGGGAGGGAGGGACGGGTGGCCAGTAGGCGTGGGCCCTGCGTGGAACCAGCCTTGTCCCCCTACCCCAACCCCACAGTGTCAGCCTGGCTGAGAAGCCCACCCTGGACACCGGGATCCAAGGCCACCAGCTCCTACGGGAGCAGATGCCTGAGAGCCCTCCTCCAGCCCCCCTCCCACAGGTCAAAGGTCAGGAGCATTCCAAGAGGCCCCCAGCAGCCAGGGCGAGCAGCCCCAAGGGAGGACGGAGCCTGAACCCACCAGGGCTGCCCGAATCCAGCACGGCCTCTTTGGACCAAGTTCCGGGTGGGCCCCCGTCAGCAAGTTAGCAACTCCCAACGAGAAGAGCCCGGAAAGGGTCGCCGATACCTCCAGAATCAGAGCTAGGAACAGGTTGACCCAGATGACGGACGACACCAGCCACCACAGCACAAAATAGATCTTGGACCACCTGCGGAGAACAAGGAGGCCACCGGGGCCGCCCGTGAGCCGAGCGCGGCTGCTCCCCCTACCCTGCTGCCCCGCCTGCGCCATCGCCGCTCCCGCCCTCGAGCTGGCCCAGCCTGGCCTTCTGGGGCGCTCGGCCAGCGGCCGGGCGGCACGGCCGGCAAGAGCGGGAGCCGGTCTGAGCTCTGCAAGCTCCAGGCTGAGCCCCGTCACCCCACGAGCCCCGCTGTCACGGCCCCCAGAAGCCACCTGCTCCTGCACGCCCCCCGCCATCCCCGGGAGGCACAGACCCAGACGCGCACCCCGCGCAGAACCGCGGCCGGGGCCGCCAGGACGGGTCACTCACGGGCCCACGTAGCGCCGGAAGGCGTCCAGAAACACCTGCCAGTTGTTCACGACCATCACGTCCCACAGAGTGACCAGGGCGGCCTGTGGGGCGGCAGACGCAGGGTCCAGGAGGCCGCGGGAGGTGGAGGCGGGGGTCCCAAGGGACGGGGGGGCGCAGGACTCACGGCAAAGTCGTCAAAGTTGTTGGTCCAGTACTCCAGCTGCTCGAAGCTCCCGCAGGGCGCGGAGCCGTTGTCAGGGGCCAGGCTGGGGTGGCACAAGCCGGGTCGGTGGGAGGCGGGGGCAGGACACACACCCGGGCGCCCTGGCACCGCCGCGGCCCCGGCTCGGTGTGGACCCAGCTGGGCCCCTGAGGAAGCGGGGGAAAGGGGAGACGGCCCCCGACCTCGGAGGTGCTGAGGGTGGCGAGGAGGCCAGCGCTGTGGACACACACGGCCAGCGGCCGGCCCGGGGGGGCCCTCGGCCCTACAGTTCAGGCCTGGCCCTGGACGTTCCCCCTGCCGGCACGCGGCCTGGCCTGCAGGCCCAGAAAGGGGCACGGCTGGGGGCTCTGAGCCGGCACGGGAAACACCCTCAGTGCAGGCTCGAGGGAGGGCTTCGGTGAGGGGCGGGCGGGCGGGAGGAGAGGCCAAGGAAGAAAGGGGCCTCCTGGCTCCCTCCTGGGGAGCTGCGTCTCACCCCTCCACCCCCCGCCCGGCCCCGTCACCTGCAGCTCCAGCGCCCCCAGAGGCGGGGCGCTCTCTGCACCTCGGAGCTCCCCCTCACCTGCTGTTTCCAGGAGCCACGATGACACCTTGGAACAGGATGATGCCAATGATGGCAAAGATGTAGTAGGCCACCTAGGGAGGCAGGCGGGGCCTGTCAGCACCCCCTGGAGGGACCCCCGCAAAGCCAGGCTGAGGCCTGCGAGGGTGGCATGCCAGCAGGGATTCCCAACTGCGGGCACTGCCGGCCTCCCTGGGAACACTGGGGCTCCCAGGCACTTGCGCCAGAGGGAAGCGGGGAGGAGCCACTGTGGGCAGCCCCAAGATAAACCGGGGGCCCAGGCGTAAGAACGGAGGCTGTCCACCCCTCCTCCAGGGCTGGTGTGGCAGGAAGAGGGTTCCACTGAGAACAGGGCAGCGAGGGCCAGGGGACGGTGTGCCATGGAAGGGTGGCCAGGGGCCGGCCAGGTCCCTCTGGAGAAGTCCCACCACTCTCCCCACATCCATCAGGAGACGTCTGAGCGCACCACTGGGCAGCCTTGTGCCACAGTCAGAAAAGGGGCTGCTGGGCGCCCCCGACCTGTCCCCAGCATGCCCGGTGTGGGGGGGAGGGTTGCAGGGAAGAGGCGCACACCCCAGGCTAACCCAGCCCTCTTCTGGGCCTCAGTTTCCTCCACTGTGCAAATAGCGGTCTGGGGGGCAGTGCTCGAAGCAAGGTGCCACCTCTAGCAACCCATGACAGCCCAGAGCACCACAGGAGCCCTCTTATTGTCCAAAACAAGCAGCAGGGCTTTGTCACCTTCCCTCCTGCCCTCCAGGCCTCATGCCTGTAGCAGCACCCAGGGCCCCGGCTCACCAGTGCCCCGCCTGGGCCACAGGATAGAGTCAACAGCGGCGGCGGGGGAAGGGCTGACCCCGGGGGGTGGGACATCACGGCTCTCTCAGCAAAAGTGACTGTGAGTTCCCCAAATCCCTCTGGGCAAGGATGGTTGACCAAATCCCACTGGGGGCTCTGTGGGCCCTGAGGGGTCCCTGGTGCCTCTTACATCTTTCATCTTCTCAGTGTGGCCCCTGGCCCAGGACACAGGAGGGATTCAGAAGTGACCAAGAGGGTCTCTGGCAGGGGAAGCGGTGTGGTCAGGCAGCGCCTCCAGCCAGACCAGCCCTGAGCTCTTCTCTCTGGCTTCCCGCCCCGCCCTGTGCTTCCTGGGCCCTGGTCACCAGCTCCCCTAACACAGGGACTCTCCTTCCGAAGGCCACCAGCTTCCTGTTGAGCCCTGGCTCCCCATCCAACAGTCCAACTCCCTCCCCCAAGGGGCCAGCACAGGGAGCCAGACTCACCGCCAGGATCCCGCCGAAAGCCCGCATGTTTTTGATCAGGTCCAGGATGGTACTAGCCACCACAGCCATCAGCTGAGACAGGGAGAAAGCACAGACCGGTTCCTCCTGGTCCCACCGAGGTGACACCAACCCGCCCACCACCCAACGCTGACCTGGAAAGGCAGGAAGAGACTGGTGACTTCCCAACCCACACACCTGTACACAAACCCCTCAAGCATCCAGACACACCTCACCTGTACACGCACTTGTACACACCCACAGCCCCCATACACACCTGTACACACACGCCCAAGGCCTCACACACACACCTGTACAAACACCCACAGCCACCCATACACGCCTCACCTGTACACATACCTGTACACACACCCACAGGCCCCCATACACACCTGTATACCCATATCTGTACACACACCCCACAGCTACCCATACACACCTCACCTGTACACACACCTGTACACACACCCATACACACCTCACCTCTACACGCACCTGTACACACCCACAGGCCCCCATACACACCTGTATACCCATACCTGTACACACACACGCTCACACCTCTATGCCCACCCATACATACTCACACTTGTATATACCCACCCATGCAGATGCATATACCCCCTTCCCTGCAGATACCTCCACCCACCCAGCCTCAGATGGGTCTAAGTCCAAGACCCTTAGCGAAGCCATGGTGTGCAGGGCCTCGGCCCACACTGCCCACCAACCCACTAAGGCTGGGTCAGCTCATCCCTGGTCTGGAGGCTCCTAAGAAATGTCGACCTGGAGATGGCCAGTCAGCCCCGGGTGATAGGGTTCGAGATGGGGCCTCAGAGACCCCGTCAGGAACCCTGGCTACAGGCTACCCTGAGCCCCGGAGAAGGGCTTTCCAAGCAGCCTGGTTACCCCACCTGGTAAGTTAGAACACAGCACTGGATGGTAGCAGGCGGGGACCATGCTGTACGTGTGTGCACATGTGATTTATGTGCATGTATGTACATGCACGTGCGCATGTGTGTACAGGTGATCACGCATGTGTGTATGAGTGCACACGTGTGACTATTTGTGTATGTATATACAGCTGTGCTTGTATAAGCGTATATTGTG
Source organism: Inia geoffrensis (assembly GCA_036417435.1). Lineage (NCBI taxonomy): Eukaryota > Metazoa > Chordata > Mammalia > Artiodactyla > Iniidae > Inia > Inia geoffrensis. The sequence goes on from CM070907.1 coordinate 4,363,878, forward strand.
TGTGCTCTAGTGTATGATTGTGTATGTGTGATTACACGCACGTGTGTGTACAACTGTGTGTGGTTACACATATACACGTGTCAGTGTATGCACGTGTATAGTCGTGTATGTGTAAGATGACGTATGTGATTGTGTGGATGTGTGATTACGTGCGTGTGTATAACTGTATGTGTGTTTGTGGGGCTGTGTGTGTGATTACATGCCTGCGTACACTATGTGTATGCGTGTGTATAATCGCACAGGGGTGTGTGTGTGTGTGTGTGTGTGTGTGTGTGTGTGTGTGTGTATGAAGGCCTCAGGGCAGCAGCCCCCCTCTGCACCCAGGACCCCCGAGCCACCTTCAGATGGGAAATACCCCTGGGTGACAGGTCACTCCCGACAGGCCAGGAGCGCAGCTCGGTAGGAAGGACAGACATGCACAGAGGAAGGACCTGGACACTTAGAAAGGGGTCAGATGTCCTCGGTTTCTTTTCTCCTGAAAAGTGCTTAGGAAAGCAGATGGGAGGCTCCATGCCAGGCGGGAGCTGGGCCTGAGCACCCGACTGCCGCCTCCCCTCCCCTCCCCTCAAGGTGGGTGTTACTCCGGGTGGAAACATTAAGAGAAACCGAGGCTCAGAGACGGTCACAGGCCGCCCCACCCCTGCTCTGGGGGTCCTGGAAACGAGCACCAGTAGCCACCAGCAGCCCGTGCCGAAGGCCTTTCAGAAACGCGGGATGCCTGGGAGCACACCAGCTCCTCACAAAGGTCAGGGACCGCAGGAGCACGAGGCCACCCCTGCAACTGGCCAACGGGCCTCACACGGGTCCCGCCTGCACCCCCTCGCTGTCCTCACCCACAAAGCAGGGCTGGACGCGCATACTTCCAACCGCCGCCAGCATGGCCCAGCCGCAGTGCAGGGCGGGGCCTCAGCCCGAAGGGCCCCAGGTGGCGGGGGCAGGTGGGCAGGGTGGACACCCGCTCGGCCCGGTCCCTGCCGCCTGGCACACCCACTCCCAGAGCAAGGCCACGGCATGCGCAGGCGGGGGCGGTACCTCCATGCTGGGAATGATGCGCAGGAGGCGGAAGGCTACGAGCACGTTCACCAGCCGTGTCGTGTCCCACAGCGACAGCAGGCCCAGCGCCTCCGGCTTCCTGGGGAGACACATGCAGACGGGTTGGGGGAGGCCGGGAGGCCAGCGAGGGGCAGACGGGAGGCACGTGGTCCAGAGACAGAGACGCAGGGACTCAGAGAGAGCCACAGAAGTGCCGGGAACGCGCCCCGTAGCCAACACCAACCAGAAAAGCTCCATCGTGACAAGAGGGCAGAGCCTGAGCCGACCACGCCGGCAGCCCCAGGGCGGTCACGGCAACACCTTCCAGAGCAGAGCCCGCCGCAGTGCCGCAGGCTTACCCGACCCCCGTCCTACACGGGAGAACACTGAGGTTCCGGACGCCCAGCTCAGCTCCCAGCAGAGCTGGGAGAGGTGGGGCCCCGACCCATCCCCTAAGTTCTGACCCCATTCTCTAACCTCTGAGCCATCCCGGGCCCTGACCCTGTCCCCTTGGTGTCCCTCATGGCCTTACTGGCCTCTCATTTCTATTTAAATTTAAACCCATTCTCACCCAAGATGTTACCCCCCCAACCCCAGCCCACCCTGCCTCCCCAGTGCGGGTTTTAGCACACTTGAGAAACAAGGTGAGCCAGCCCCAAGGTGCCGGGCGGTGCAGCAGCCCCACTGCTCCCAGGGCGCAGGTCCCCGCTGAGGGCCGCACGGCCCCCATCTTCCCGACACAGACCCTTCCCGGGCCCCCCCTCCCCGTCTCGGGCAACTCCCAGCTGCTCCACTGAGACGGAAGCAGCCCAGCAGAGGGACCAAGACACCAGGGCTGCCCGAGGGCCCGAGGTCGGCACGCGTGCTTGCTGGCGGCTGTACTCTGGGCAGAAAGACCCCAAGGCTGCCACAAGCCACACTGCGAGGCACCCCGAGACCCCTGGCCAGATGTCCATCGCTCTGCGCGGCTAGAACTGGTGGCAGCGTGAGTTCAGCGAGCCCCAGGCCATCCCTGCCATCTACAGGGAGGTGAACTGACACCCAGAGTGGGAGGTGACGACCCCGGGTCACAGGGCCTCCAACCAGAGGAGGGCCCCAGCCCGATTCCAGTGCCCCCAGGACCTCCCTGCTTCTGGCCCCCAGCACACCTGGGCCCTGCATCCCATCCTGGGGTGGGGATCAGGGGGAGCTGAGCCAGGGCACTGCAAGCGGCACCTCCACAGCTTCCCATCCCGGCTCTGGGAACGCTACCCTTCTGAAGGCGGCTACGATGAGAAGGGGCCTGTCCCCATAGGCCTCAGCAGGGCAGGAGCCGCGGCCGCTCCCCCCGACAGTCGGGCGTTTGGCTCCAGAGCTGCCCGGGCCAGCGGCCAGAAGCCGGGCGCACACCCTTCCCCGGGGCGCTAGCCAGGCCTCCCTGGGTCCTCCACAGTCACATACCAGCCCGGGTGTGGGAAGCGGTACACAGCCAGAGTTGAGATCTCCAAAACCTTTAATCACAAAAGAAAAGAAGCTCGCTACGGCAAAGGCCCACTGGCAGCTCTAACACGCTGTCCCCAAAGGCGGTTCCGGGGAGAAATCAGGACCAGGGGGTCCTATCCCCACGGTGGGTGCCACGTGGGGACATCCTGCAGCTGAGAAAGACACCTGGCCTCAGGCGTCGGGCTGCATACACGAAGGGCAGGGCTCGGGAAGGGCCGGCCGAGTCCCAGGCACGGGAGAAGCTACCCGGTCAGCTGTCTCCCTCCTGTTCCCAGGGGCCCACGGCTCGAATCCATCAAATACGAATACGTGTCACGCCAATATCGCTGCTGTGACACGCACACTGAGTGTGGCCCCTCACTCCCCCAGGCCCTGGGGAAGGTGTCCCGAGACCATAGACCCACGGTGCCCGAGAACCCCTGCCCCTCCCTCACCAACGTCGAGGCCCCACTGGCCAGCGGGGACTGCGGGTTCCCTCCAGGCCTCCCTCAGGGGTCAGGAGAGGCAGCCTGCCACCACTGCACACCTCCACCCACGATGCACAGATGCAGCAGAAACCAGCCTCCTGCAGCCACCCGCCAAGCAGTTCAGCCAGGGGAGGCCAGCCCCTGTGTCACCGGAGGCGGGAGCCCCAGTGCCCGTGGCCCCCGGGCCCAGCCAGATGCCGAGCGCTCACCGCCCGCCCGAGAGCGCGCCTCGGCCCGTCTCAAGACTTTACCAGCAGGACTCACCAGCAGGACGGCGGTGAGTAGCCCATCGAACATATTGCTGGAGGTGACCAGGTACCCCCGCAGGCCCAGAGCAAACACCTTGAGCAGCATTTCCAGCAGGTAGTACAGGATGAAGACGCAGTTGAGAATCTGAAAAGGGAGAAGTGGACCCGGTGTTCAGTCCCGGTGCTGCCCCTGCGCCCTGCCCCGCCCCCCACCGCAATGGGGCCCAGGAGGGATCCACGTGGCTTGGACGCCACAGGGCCCCTTGGATCACGCCCTGCTGCAGACGGGGGCTGGCTGGGGAGCAGACAGCCCTGCCCCTGCCGGAGCCACGTGACCCCCTCGTCGGCCCCCCCTGGGCTGCTCTTCCCCGACGCTCCCGCAGCCCCAGACACGGGCATCTTCAGAGCCCCCTTCTTGACCCATAGCCTCTCCTCGGGTGACCTGCACTCCGTGCACGGCTTCAACAACAATTCGCACGTCTGCATCCCCCAACCCAGACTCCCTCCCACCATCCGACGGGCCCTCAACCCCCCAGGCCCAGTGTCTCCCAACCCCACATCATTTCTATGCTGGCAGGGCCTGGGTCACCCACACCTCCTCGCGGGTCTCCGCCTCCAACCTGGCCCCTCTGGTCCAATCTCCTGGGGACACCGGGCGGTGTCCCTCCCTAACGGAACCTCCTGGCTCCCAGCAGCATCCTCCCAGTCGTTGGGGGGATGTGTTTAGGAGGCCTCATCATCAAAGCTGGTCTCAGGCTATGGGGTCACTGTCCTTTTTGAAGCCAGTAAGTAAAGTATCAAGTAGCTCTTCCCTTAAAGGGGGCTACATCGCGGCGGGGTGATGCGGGGCATGGGGTCAGCTGAGCACTGCGGCCACCTTGTCCGGTGTCCAGTCTAAATTCTGTATTCTTAGCCAATGCTGTCTCATTCACACCTACACAGAGATCACCGTTAAAGGCAGAAAAATAAACGTTATGAGCAGTTATCAAGGGGCATAAAATGATGGAATTCTACAGCCGCCTCAAGAACCCTACGTGGCACTGATCTGACCAGAGGTCTCTCATAAGCAATCGTGCTGACTCAAGTGCTTAAAAAAACTATTGTTGGGGCTTCCCTGGTGGCGCAGTGGTTGAGAGGCTGCCTGCCGATGCAGGGGACGCGGGTTCGTGCCCCGGTCCGGGAAGATCCCACGTGCCACGGAGCGGCTGGGTCCGTGAGCTGTGGCCGCTGAGACCGCGCGTCCGGAGCCTGTGGTCCGCAACGGGAGAGGCCACAGCAGTGAGAGGCCCGCATACCGCAAAAAAAAAAAAAATTAACAATAGAGGGCTTCCCTGGTGGCGCAGTGGTTGAGAGTCCGCCTGCCAGTGCAGGGGACACGGGTTCGTGCCCTGGTCCGGGAGGATCCCACGTGCCGCGGAGTGGCTGGGCCCGTGAGCCATGGCCGCTGAGCCTGCGCTTCCGGAGCCTGTGCTCCGCAACGGGAGAGGCCGCGACAGTGAGAGGCCCGCGTACCGCAAAAACAAATAATAGTAATATTGTTTAAAAAGATGAAATACAGGTCAACTGTATCCAACTTGACATTTGTCAGGAATAAAAATCAGCCACCTCTGCAATATGTTATTCACACATAGGAGACTGAACAATTCCTGTCGAATCCAGGAAAAAATAAAAAAATTAGGAAAGTAGAAAATTTGATTTTAAGTGTAAAATAGAGGAATTTCAAATAGCAGGCCAAGAAGCCATTTCCTCAGTTTTGATGCTGTAAGTTTAACTCTATGTTTAACATACATGACCTAATGTGTCATTTTTTAATTGGACAAATCAAGTTTTTCTTATATAATTAGAGAACATTCAATGGTTTTCATCAACTTAATATCATTCATAATATTTTTCATTAAAATAAACTTTAAAATACATGCTTTGTGAAGGTCTGGCATTATGGGGGCGGGGGTGGCGTGTACAGCTTTTTGCTTAAAATCCAAAACGGCAAAATTGTTTTTAAGTTCCTAAGGAGTCTGACAAGACCTCAGAATGTTAGGAAAGGAATTCTCTCTACACAACTCTCCCTCCACCGTCCGGCCCGCATGCCGGTTCACCTGGGGCTCTGCACGGGCTCCCGGCTGCCCTCCCATGGCCGGCACCCCGACCCCTGGGCCATCCCTGTGATGCACTAGGACAGCCCAGCCTCCCAGGGACCTGGGGCCCCAGGTGGGGAGGCTGTGCCCTCTACCCCCCTAACTCCCCATCACCCCACACGGCTGGAAAGCTCACCCCCAGCACGAAGTCGTCACGGTCCTCGGGCAGCACATCTGCATCCAACACCAGGAAAACCTGTGGAGCCAGAGCGGACAGCAACTCAGCCCCGAAGCCAGGAGGAAAGGCAAGTGAGAGATCTAGGGGGTGGGAGACACCAGGGCAAATCCTCACTCACACAGATGGTCACGAGGTTTCCAAGGGCCATGAGGTTGCCCAGGTAGTCAAAGTAGTGGTGGCCGAAGAGGAACTGGGCGCTCTGCAGAAACGGAAACCGGTACTCGGGCCGCGGCGGGTGCTGGGGGGACACACACGCTCAGAAACATGCCGGAGGTGGCCATGGCCACAGGGGCCCAACGATGCCTGTACCCCCTTATCCTGGGATTTGACCTCTTCTTACCTTACTTCCTATCCCAGGCCCTCCAGCCTAAGGAAATCGTCTCAAACACAGTAACGGTTTTATGCGCAAAGATGTTCATCACAGTCTTTCTAACACCAAGAGAGGTGGAAATAACCCAGACGGCCACTGATGCTGTAAGTAACCCGTGACGGACTATCACACAGTCGTCTTAAACGTATGCAAAGCGCCACGTGAAAATACATGTATAAATTACAAGCTAATAACTATGAAAACTCAGCACAGAATGAAGGGACCACTGTGACCAGGAAGGCAATTAGGCAACAAATACTAACATGAAGACACCCGTCAGACCCAGCACTCCCAGGCTCGGCACCCCCCAGAGCCAGGACAGAGGCGCAGGGCGGTCACCGCAGCATGAGATGGACCGCGCCTGCGCTGTCCCACGCAGGGGCCGCTCACTGCACGTGGCCACTTGATTTAAATTTAAATCCGATCACATTAAACACTCAGCTTCTCTGTCACGATAGCCACATCTCAAGTGGCATGAGGACACCCATGGAGCTCTGACCCAGCCCCACACTCAGACGCATGGTCCCTCGGTGACAAACAGCCACAGCCTGACCCGGGAAGAGCGTTCCCAATCTTCCCACAGTCCTCCACGTGGGAACTGGTGCCCAGAGGCACCTGCCCACAGTAGTACGGTGCGGGTGCAGAGAGAATTAGGTACCAGTTCCCTCTGCACCTGCACCCATCCCTGCTGCACCCCAGAGGGTGGCTTCCTGCTTGCCCAGTGACTGCGGACCAGCTCCGGGCTGGGCAAACCGGCAAACATCTCTGTCACCCTGTGGGCTGGACCACAGCTACTCCAAGGAGTGTGAACGCTGGCCTTGGGGAAGACGCCCCCTCCCAACTCTGTTCTTCCTCAGGCATCTCCCTCACCCCTCAGGTACCGCAGAGTTTCCTCGTATCTTACAGTTACTTTTTCATCACAGTTGACATGTCTTCATGTTAAACTTCCCCTGCAAACCTTGAAATGATTTCAGTGGTTGTCTCTGGGAAGGGGGACAGCTGGGTGGGTTTTTCTATTTTTCTCTACTACCTCTAATGAATGACTGCTATGCTTTTAACCCAAAAAGTTTCTTATTAAAAGAAAAACAGACTTTCGGAAGCTGGCACAGTGCCTTCTCTACAACCAGTTAGCAAGAACTGACCAGTACTGGAGGCTAGGCTGATGGACAGGGGTTGACCACACACGGGAGGGCTCTAGTGGAAGGCTCATGTTTTCCTGGTATCAGCCTGCCTGGAGCACGCCTCTCTTCAGCAGCGATTCCAAATTCACAGGCTGCCAGGGAACCTGGGACAAGCCCCCACATGCTAACAATCCGTGAAGCACCTGCCTGCCCCCTTGCAATCAGCATTTCGGGGTAAGAGGCTGTCATAAAACCAAGGCAAGAACACCACAGCTCCCCAAACCTCTAGGACCCAAACTCCCACCTCAAATCACAATTCTGGACTTTAGACCCAGGGAGTTGTGGGAAGAGAGAACATCCCATGGACCACACTAGGAAAGGCGTGGCCAGAGCAGGGGCGTGGTTAGGGCAGGGGCGTGGCCCGCGTGTTAGACCATCCCTGAGTCTGTGCCCAGCATGTGCCCTGCTCCACCAGTCACAACCACAGCACCTCCTTTTTGATATCATCAGATCCTGAGGCCAGAAGAGGAAGGGAGAGTCAGTTTTGGGAGACCCGGACCCAGCAGCATCCTGCAGGCCAGGAGGCAAGTGCCCAGGGAGAGCCTGGCTGGCCCAGTGGACCCCACCGAGCAAACCCTGAGAAAGGAGCCCGCCTTCCCAGATGTCTTCCTGCCCAGGTCAGCCTGAACCCGGAAAAGGGCTGGATCACATGACAGCTGCCGAGAATTGCGTCCTGGGCCCAGCAAACCTCCTGCCCCAGGATGAGGGCCATCATCTAGAAAGGTGCTTCCTGATTTTCTATCGTTTGAGGACCCACTGTCACAGTTCCTGCAAAATCTGCATCTGATGGCACATACTTACTATTCCCTTTGAGTCACCTGGAAGCAGACACTGTTGCCTAGCCTCTTCCCAAGAGAGGTGTGATGTGCGCTAACATACAAAGTGTCCGCCTGTGTGTCCCTACCACCAACTCCCATGCCCCGAGGGTGCCACAATGAGGATGCTGCTGACAACAGGCATGCCACGTACGCACCGCCCAGAGCTCCAGGCCCAGCAGGGCCTGCCTCCAGGTGACCTGGAAAGACCTCAGGAAAACGTGTTCTTAGGAAAACCACCTCTGACCGGGGCGTGAGGCCACAGAGGCTGACCACAAGACCTGGAGATGCTGACATTTGTTGTGGGCTAAGATGTATCCCCCAAAATTGTATTTTGACATCCTGACCCCCAGAACCTCAGATGTGACTGTATTTGGAGTCAGGGTCTCCTAAGAGGAAATTAGGGGGAAATGAGGTCACTGGGGTGGGGCCCTAGTCCAACGTGACTGGGGTGCTTATAAGAGGAGGAGACCGGGACAGAGACACACACAGAGGGACAACCCTGTGAGGACGCAGGGAGAAGACGGCTGTCTACACGCCAGTGAGAGAGGCCTCAGGACAACCCAGCCCTGCACACACCGAGATCTCAGACTTCCAGCCTCCGGGACTGGGAGATATTAAGCCCTGTTACTTAAGCACCTCCAGGCTGTGGTATCTGTTACAGAAGCTGAGCTGACTGTCTCAACGGTGACATATAGCTGCTAGGAGTCCGATCAGCAGGAGATGTCTGATTCCACCTCTTCACTCCAATCCCCGTTCGAGTCCGGCTTGGCCCTCTCAAGGCCAAGTGGCTGCCCCCTCCGCTGCCCCCACGGTCTGCCTGTAAACAGCTCGGCTGTCTCTCAGCACCTCTGCCACCCCCCTCACCTACCCCACCCCACGCCCCCGCCTCCCAGAAACCTGCTACGTAAAATGCAGGCGGTCCAGGGTCTTATGGACACAGCACTGAGCTGGATGCTGAGGCCCATTTGGTAACTTTAAAACTCAGTGTCAAGGACAACAAACAAAGGTTTTAGACAAACTCAGGAACCTCCCAGGTTAGGACACATGGGAAGAGGATAAAAGTCTATCACGGAGATGGAGAAGACTGTTGGGAAAGTTCCTCTGGATCAAGACAACAGTCCCTGTGGTCTGTGAATTTCATGAGGTCAACAAAATCTCCCCAAGAGCCACCCCATCTCTGTTCCCACGTATCATCCTAAGGACCAGAATCCCTGGGAAGGCGAGTCCTGGCAATGGTCACTAAGCGTGACCCAGATGATCAATGCCAACAGACACCGAGGACTTCCCCCTAACCCCGGGTGGCCCTGGCACTGGGCAGGTGACTCCAGTCTGGCCCGTTACCTCTTTAATCACCCTTTTGTCAAACTCATCAAAGAGCTTCTGAAACTCGTCAGCTGACAGCAGGTCCCCACTGCGGGAATGCAGCTTCTGTAAAGCAGGAACGCACAAGTCAACAGAGCAGCTGGGCTGAGGGCAGGAGGGGGGAGCTGCCCCTGGCCCCACCCGGACTGGGCCAGCATGGCTGATCCGAAATGACACTCACTTGACGCCCGGAGCCCAGAGGCACTGGCAAGGGGAAGGTGGGGGGCAGGGGGACCGGTACCTCCGTGATGGCCTGTTTGTGGTCACGGTCCAGCTGGACTTTCTGAAGCACCTGCAGGAAGTCCTGGGGCTTCACCCCGACTCTGTGGGGAAAACGCCCCACCGTGAGCCCAGCCAGCTCAGCACCCTCGGGCGCCCCAACCTCTGGCCTGAGCAGCCCCGGGCGATGACAGGGCCTCCAAGAAGGAGCGCCTCATGGTCCTCCTGTGTCCAAAACCCCGAGACCTCATCTTCCACCTCAGAGAGGAGCAGCTAAAGCTGGGAAAGGGGTGCAATCCGACAGGCCCCGTGGCTAACGAGCAGGGGGCACTGAAGCTTCCCCAGTGACGCGGCCTCCAAGCCAGGCGGCAGAGTCGATGTGTGTCCCAGGGCCCCCTCTGGTCCCAACACACGAGTCACGGCACCAGGGTGTGGGAAGGGTGCCCCTGGAGGGGGACAGGTCAGAGCACACGGCCCCTCACCAGCCAGGGATCTCCAGCGGGTCACGAGGACACACGAGTTAACTCAGACGCAAGGACCATGGAAAGAAACCCTGGAGCCCAGGGACGTCTTCGTGATCCCAGAAGAGACTTGCAACCTGCTGCCAGCAGGGAGCTTGGCACAGAGTGGGTGCTCAGGAAACACCCCCCACCGTGAACACCCCCTCCCAGAGCAGCCCCAGGGGAAAAGGGCTGGAGCCCCACACTCACCCCTTGGGGTGGGCTTCTCCCTCTGCCGTCATGGACGAGAGGACCTTGTAGGCAGCCCGGGTGCCCAGGCGCCTCCGCAACAGTGAGGTCTGCAGAGACTTCTGCAAAGAGTATAGCTCTGAGGGGCTCAGCTCAGCCCTCTCCCCAGCCGCCCAGCCCCTTGTCCCCGGGCAGCCCCCGCCCACCGGCAGCCTGGGGAGCAGCTCCTTGCCCCGTGGGCATCAGGGGGACAGTCCCCGACAACAAGGGCTGGTCCCGCCGATAGCCACTTGCTGTGTAATTCACTAAGGTATGCGTTTCTTCTCGGCAGATTTGGGGTCCCTGGCCCCCCTGCAAGGTGGGTTTGGGGGTCACTGCAAGAAGACTGCAGCTCCCTCTAGAGGAGGCGGGGCAGGGGAGGGACCCCAGGGTGGCGCTGGCGACAGCACCTCCTGGGGGGCAGGGAGGGAGGATGGGCCCAGTCCCCCTCGTCCACAAGAGGGAGCCGGGGCAGTGCTGAGGCCACTGCGGACCCTGTCCCCACCGGCCCCCTGCTGGTCAGCTTCCCGCCAGGCCTCCAGGGACAGCTCCCCTCACAGCCGGGCAGGGTGGGCAGCTCAGCTCACCATCAGGTAGCCCCGGAACTGATTGTAGATGATGGCCGTCAGCAGGTTCATCAAAAACAAGCTCCCTTGGAGAGGAAAAGGCCATGGTGAGCGGGGAGCACATGGGCAGGGGCAGAGTCTGGAAGGGTCACCAGCACTGGGGGCCCAGAGGGTCGACACGGGCGTAGCAAGAAGGTGAGCAGCGAAAAGGGCCCAGATAGGCAGAGACAGGGCCTGGGGCCTGGGGGCCTCATCTGCAGATGGGGGCGCCACCTGGCCTGCCCAGCAGGGGCACTGAGGACAAGTCGTCAGTGGTCACAGAATGAAAACCACAGACGGGCCACAGAGAGATGACGTTACAGGACGGGGGAGGTCCCGCCGAGGTGCGGTCACAGGGTCAGGGGGTCCACTGAGGTGAAGTTGCGGGGTCTGGGGAGCACACCCAGCCCCGAGGTTTCGGGATCTTGTCTGCCCCACGTGACCCTGCAGACCTGCCCAGACTCACCTATCAGGGTGAAGGCTATGAAAAAGATGGCGTAGAGCCGGTTCTTGGAATAGGCAGGAATCATCACTGAAAGAAATTAAAGGAAATAAAACACACCCACAGATCCAGTGTCCAGTCTGATTCCCTTCATTGTCTCACACCACTGCCTTCTCAACAGAAAGGAGGGCCCTGTGTTAGGAGAGCTGGGAGGTCTTCTTGTCCAACTCTGCTCCTCACGCCTCTGCTTGCACACCCACAGGGACAGGGAACTCACTACCTTTCAAGGATGCTCATCCTCTAGGCTTCCCCGTGACCACGCCTCCCAGACTGAAAGTTCAGCTCTCCCTTGGGTGACTCGAGGGCTCACAGGACACGTGGGGACGGTGCTCAGGGTCCCGAGCGCAGCTCTCCCCAGGTATGAAAGCCAGTGGCTACCCTCCTGGGAGGGTCTCTATGGTCAGTGACCATCCGAGCCCAAGATGAAAGGCCTCAGCCAGGGCGGCCAGGCCACAGCTGAGCCCCAGAGGACCATGACCACCCCATCCTGGCCACATCCCCGGCCCGAGCAAACAGAGGCCCCATCAGCAACCCTGACACGGTGAGCGTCACAGCCACCAGAGACCCCAGGGCCTCTCACACGCGGTGCGGCCAAGCCTCACCCCACGGCTGGGCCGCCAAGAGGAGACCACCAAGGGCCCTGCTGAGCACAGCTTGATCTATCACCACACAAAGAACACCGTCCACCTCTAGCTTCTCAGGACGCAGACAACAAGGGGAAGAGGAGAGCGGAAGAGAGAAAGAAAACTGGGAAAAAAAGGGAAGAAAAAGGGGAAAAGTCGGAGAGAGAAGGGAAACTAGAAAAAGAGAAAAAGAAAATCAAGAAGGAAAGGAAGGCAGGAGGGAGGCTCCAGCACCACACTTGGGCTCCCCAGCTCTCGACAAAAAGGCCTTAGGGGCTCCCACCCACTGAGCTGGGCTCTCGGGCTCAGCGCTCACTCTGCCCCCCGCCCCGCCCCGCCCAACAGGGCCCCTAGCCCGGCCCCACCCTCCTGGTCACGCACCATCGGGGCTGTTGGCAGTGGTGAGCAACACCAGGAGGGAGGTCAGAGCCTCGGGCAGGTTGCGGAAGTAGGTCAGCCGCTGCCTGTCCCGCCTGTCGTCCTGCAGAACGGACATGGCAGCGCTGAGGTGCCGCCCGGGCCTTAGGCCACCAAAGCCCAGGCCCGGGACCCAGCAAGCCAGGACCACCCACCGAGGCTCAGCAGCCCGGACCCGCACCTCCCCATCACCTCCCAGCCGGCTCCGAGCTTGAGGCCAGACAGGACCTAACGCAGGACCTCCCGGCCCGAGGGCCAGTGTCCGGATATGCCACACACCCACACGGACACCAGCCAGTGCAGCAGGTGAAGAGCTCTCGGCCAGCCTGGCAGAGAGCATCACAGCCTAGACACAGAGAGGGCCCACGCAAGGGCCAGCCAGCCCGCTCTCAGCCAGACTCTCCACACGCCGTGCCGTGTGCCTTCCACCCAGTGTGGGTGGAAGGCGTGGCGCCCAGACACACAAAACCACCTGATCACTTGGGGAGCCTTGCAAAGCCGCTTTCCCGGCTGCCGCCCAAGGGCCAGCCCTCCAGCAGACACCCTGGAACCCTCAGCGTTCCCAGGTCAGAGGCCCACCCCAGCCACCCGCGCCCAGTGCACCCACCCGCCCTGTCCTGGGCTCCGTGAACAGCAGGGTCACTGGACAGACACGCAGGGCCTGAGAGTCTGATAGCCAATCCCACACCTCACAGCCTAGGTGCCCCCGACACCCAGACATGCACACACACACACACACACAGCACCCACAGAGATATACAGAGACATACACACGCACGCACACACACATGCATGCACGAAGCGGAACTCCTCCCCGGGGGTCTGAGGGATGGTCTTCGTCTTCCCTCACGGGCAGCAGCACGGCCACAACCCCCAAGTGTTGCCACAAACTCACTGCAGACCAGCCCTGGCCAAGCACCAGGCAGGATCCCAGGACACAGGTGCATGACAGCCCCGCCCTGAGGAGGACGGTGACCCTGGCCGGGACACGAGGAAAGAACACGGGGCGGCAGATGCAAGGCAGGCCCCACGGGTGACACCTCCGCACAGCAACAAGCTGCCGGGGGCCGGGCAGCAGTGAGGGGCTGGGAGGGAAGGGGGCCCACGCGAGGAAGGGAGGAAGTGGTGGGAGGTGCCCTCTGGAGAGGCAGGCAGGGGAGGTGAGGGGGGCCATCCTGATGGCTAGTCTGAGGGGCCTCCATCTAAGTGAGGTACGGAGAAGGCAGGTCAGCCACCGGCCCAGGAGAGGGGGGACTTGGGAAGGGGACGAAGAGGCAGCCAGGCAGAGCCGAGAAGCCAGAGCCCGGGAGGCCCGGGCCAGACACCCTGGAGACGTGGCCGCTTGAAGAAAGATGCCTGGCCTCCAGGTGGGCCACTACTGACCTCCTGGTGACAAGGTGGGTGGGCAGCCTAACCTTGTCCCCATCTCTGCCGACCCAAGAACTACCTGGCAGATTAACTAGGGGCGGCGCTGTCCATCACCCTGCAGGGAGCCTGCCCGGCAAAGAGCAGAGAGCAGAGAGCACGGTACCTTCTCGCCGGGAAACAGCAGCATCCCCAACATGGCGAAGAGGCACAGGTGGGCGGCCAGCAGCAGCCCAACGCTGGGGCGAGAGCGGCACTCAGCGCCGGGCAGGCGGGCTCCGGGACAGCTGACCTGGTCGTGCAGGGAGCTCCCCGCAGCCAAGGCCCTGGGCCAGGTCCCTCCTCCGCCCCAGACCTGCCGCCCTCCCGCCCAGGGGTCCTGCTCAGGGGAAAAGCGCAACCCCAGGGGAGTGTCCCAGGGGCCTGGGAGAGGCAGCGTCCCAGGACCCCCGGACTCTCAGAGGGGAAAGGCCACTTCCATTAACCCGGGCTGGACGGGGAAGGGTCATCCACGTGAGTCATGGGGGTGGGGTGGGGGATGGCGGGGAGGGGAGGGGTCAGAGCCAAGGTGGGAAGTGCCCGCAGGACGGAGCAGGGGACGGGGCTCAAAGCAAGGTCATTTAGGGGGCCGCCCTGAGTGTGAGACAGAGACCCCCAAACGCCCACCCACCGGCCTCCCCAGATCAGGGCAGGGGAGCCCCCGCCCCGCTCTGCCAGCCCACCTGACACCAGAGCCCACCTGGCCATCTCTGGCAGCGACCACCTGATGCACTTGAGCGTCTTCTTCATCATGGAGGAGTTCTGCATCAGGAAGAAGGGGCGCAGAAGCCGGCGCACCCGCACGGGCTGGAAGAGACCAGGACCCGGGACCCTGAGCACAGCCACTGCGGGCTGGCAGACAGCACACGGGCCCAGAGGCCCGACGCTCTGCACGAGGACGGCCCCAGCCCCGGCTGTCTGTGGGCTCCCAGCGTGCCCGGCCTTGACCCCGCAGGCTCAGCACCCTCCCCGCTCCCTCCCGAGGCCCAGCTTGGAACCCCAGCCCGCAGACCTGCCAGCACCAGGTAAGGGGTGCGACCAGCGTCCCTCTCCGGCACCCCACTCCTGCTCTGGCCGCGGCCGGGTGTGCTGCACTTGTCTGTGAAGCCGGCTGTCCCGCCCTCTGGGGGCTCCTCAGGCCTCCTCTCCGCAGCCCCCAGCCCCTCTGCTCAGCTCCGGGCCTCAGCCTCCAGCACAGGTGCACAGAAACCGAGCAGGGACCCCACACCTCCACTCACACACACACACGTGAACACACACACACACACTCCTTCCTCTCCTCCCTCCTGTCACAGCCAAACAGCCCTCCTCCCGTGCTCAGGGACCCCGGCCCCTCAGAGGCTCCCCTCAGGGGCCCTTCCTCCCTCCCCCACGTGGACACAAACACCACGTGTTTCCACAACCTGCCACTCGCAACAAAAACAACATTCGCCCCTTTGTTCACCCGTTTCCCACTCCCACCCCAGCCAATCTGTCCTCCTGTCCAAGGGCAGGGGACCCACCTGCGGTGACCGCCAGGCCTCTGAGCCCAAGGTCACCTCCCGTCCTCCTGCCAGGATTGGCAGCTGCCCCGCCCTGCACCCCGGCTGCCTCCTCTGTGCCCGACCATGCGCTGGACGCCCTGAGGACTCTCCTCCCCGCCCTCTGGCCTCACGCCTCAGGGAACATGTTCATCCTTGGGATTTTAAGGGTCACAAGGCATTCAATCTCCAACCCAAGCTCTCAACTCCAGACGCGTCCTAATGGAGGTCTTGTCTCAGAAACGAGAGGCTGATGGAGTTGCCTCCCGGCCCAGCTCTCCGGGGCTGCCTGGAGGCCCAGGGCACCCACCCCTCCCCGTCCCACTGGCCCACTGGCCGCCGTGCTTGGCACCACCATCCCCCTACACACACACCACCACCACCCCCAGCTCAGCGGGCTGCTCGCACCGGGCCCTTCCATCCAGCCATCAGTGCCACCTCCAGCGCTGCATGGACGACCTTCCTTCTCGCCACTCGCCTCGATTTTTTTTTCCCCCGCCCCCCGCACACATCTGGTGCTTCCTGGTACCGTCAGCCCCTCTCACAACAGAACAAGGCCCCGCCAGCAGCAGCGCACAGTAGGCCCTCAGAATGTCTGCAGCGTGAGCGTCCCAAGGACTCACTCGGCCTCCCCAGGCTGCACTCGCCCTCAGAAGGGGCCCCGGCTGCCGACAGGACTGAGAAGGGAGAAGGAAAGAGCGGTGAACGGGCAAGGCTCAGAGGTCTGCCCCACTCCCAGGCTGAGGGACCAGGGCCCCAGCTCACCCACGCGCTCGCTGCCCCTGGGCGAAAGCTCCAGTCTCGGGGCCCGTATCGGGAGACTTTCAGCCCGTCCCCCAGGCCGAGCAGGAGCTAGAGGTCCAGCCGCATCCACTCCCCGGGTGCTGGGCCCTCGCCTGTAGTCAGACACAGACCAGAGCACGGCTTCTTCCAGACGCAATCACCCCGCCCAAGCCAACCCACCGAGGGCCTTCCCGATGGCTGGGGCCACATCACCGCCACGGATGCAGGAACACGTGTGAAGGGTGGGAAGACGTTCCCGCATGACCTGCCTGCAAGGAGAGCCAGGCCAGTGCCAGCTAAGCCCCTGGCGAGGCTTAAATCACACTGAGAATCACAGCCTAGGCCTCTGAGCCTTTAGAAAGAAGCTACCAACTCATCTGCAGAGAACTAGTCTCTTATGAGAAACAGCCATGGCAGTCATGAGTACAGCCTATCAGCTGACCAGTAGGCCATGTGACCTGACCCTCGAGCCACAAGGCTGGGGAAGCAGGACTCCATCAGGTGCAAAAGGACAGGCAAGACCAGACTGGAGCAGGTCAGAGGCCCCAAGGCCGGGGGAGCTCTTGAAGACCAGCCAGCTGGCCGCGGAGAAACACCTTGGGCTTTGTGTGCAGACAGTTCTGGGTGATGGGCCAGTCCCAGCCAGCAGTGGGCGGCGTGTGGCGTTACAGCCTCCACGGGAAAGTCCCCTAGCGACGGTCCCACAGGGGGAGCTTTACACAGGGCAGGGTCCACCCTGTACAGACCAGAAAGGTAATGACTCCTAGGGGGTCAGGGCCATGGAAAGGACAGCCTGGGCGTCTGGGGACGAGACCGTCCGAGAGGGCACGTGTGGGTGGGCAGAGAGTGCCCCCACCACGAGGCAGCAAGAGGAGGCTCTCTGGACAGATGACACGTCTGTGGACGTCCTCAGCCTCTCCCCTGGCCACCCCGCACTGACCTCCACAGGCCACGGGCAAAGTAGCCACAGAGCAGGGATGGGGGTGACGCCCGAGGCCAACCACACGGAATCCCCCCCACCCAGGCCACTACTGGGGGCCCACCCTGCCAGCAGCAGAGCCCAGAGCCGGCCCCCAGGCGGCCCCCGCGGGGACCCACCAGCCCCTCCCCAAGCAAGGCCCTCAGCTGTCCTCAGCGGACATGCAGGCGGGGGTTATGGGCTCTGCCTGCCCTGCCCTCCATGCCTCTCCCAGGACCACCGTCTGAGCCTCAGGACCAATGCTGCATCCAACCTGGGCACGGCCCACAGCTCCCACCGGCCTTACCATGGCCCTACCCCAAAGCAGCTGGCCTGTGGGAGGGCCTGATGGCCCTGAGGCGGGGCGGGGGGGGTGAGGGGGACAGCCCTTCGTGGGGTGGGAAATCCAGCAGAGGCTCTGAGCACTAGGACAAAATGCGAGCAGCAACACCTCCACGCCCCAGCCCACAATCCCGGGCCCTGCTGGTCCGGAAGCGTCCGCTCCCGAGATGCCTCTACCAGGGACGCACGCTGGGTCCCCTGGGCTGGACCACAACTGTTTGTGAAAAGAGGGCTGGGGGCCAGTGCGGGCAAAGAAGCTCCTATTACCAAGGACAGATTGGGATGTCGCTGCCCAGAGGGGCACGGAGGTCTGCGTGCAACATGAAAAATTATCACCAAACTCCAGTAATAAAAAGCCAGGGCCACCGAGGACCCAGGCCCCTCGGGAAGGGAAGTCTGGGTCCCCGTACAAGGGGACCCAAGGCATGTGGGGCTGGGGCAGGGGGCAGCTGGGCTCCTGGGCCACTAACCACACAAGGCCTGCGGGTGTTCGTGGCCAGTTACGCAGACACGGGACCGTATACAGCAATGGCCCCCTTTCCCCTCCCCCTCTTCCTAATCTCACGCAAGGCCCCTTGGTGGTGCTGAGGTTAACAGTCCAGCCTTAAAGTGACAAATGCTCAGGTGACATGAGATGGTCACTCAGAAGTAGGGCCGGCGGTGGTTAGGCTGGTGTCTGTCCGCTTTCTGGGGGCGGGTGAGGGCCTCCTCCTTGGTACGAAGACGGCAGCACCTTCTCAGGGAGAAGCATGTGCTGTCGCGCTCCTACAGGGCCACGGCGGAGGCACGGGGGCTGCAGGGGGCACTGCGCCCTCCACCCGCCCTGCGGCCCTGCTGTGAGCTGGGCCAGGACCCGCCCCTGACACCTCTCCTTCATCGGCCGCCCCTGCCTAGCGGGAAGGAGGCAGGAGGCACGGGCTGAGGACCCGCTGGCTCCCGTCATCTTGCTGCTCCCGCCGGCAGCACCCAGGGCATCCAGCGTCCCCCTCCTCCAGCACCCCCAGAACTAGCATCGTGGTCACGCCTCCTGGAGGAGCCAGCACCCCGTCCCCAGAGGGCAGGGTCCCAGCTCTCGGAGCCCCTCCCCTGAGCTTCCAGGTTCCATAACCCCAATCTCCTTCCTTTCCTCTCCTAGCCCCAGGTTAGGGGGGCAGGGGGGTTGCTGCCTGCAGGTCTGTGTTCCCCGGGCCCCCCTCTCGATTTCTTGCTTACTCATCCCCTGTCTGAGGCCCGATGTTAACTTCTCGCG